>WHVD01000007.1:0-1200000 GCA_015178975.1 Hysterangium stoloniferum
TCCTGTGACAAAAAGTGAGTACATAATTGCACGTATCACTGTTAAAACTGTGGAGTATTATTAGTATTGGCCCCCACCCTGGTAGTCACACTGCCTCACGAACTCAGGTCTTTCACAGAAAAGCAAGTTCGCTCACAATACTGTCATGAGACTCCAGACCCAATTCCACAGTCATCTTGTGTTCACTCAGACAGTCCGAGCTCATCTGTGGCAGCCCTGGATATATTTGAGTTCTGTGATGATTGCAACAACTATTTCCCCCCAAAAGGGAATGTCAAGTCTGTCACATTGATTGATTTTTGACAGATGCTCATGCCAGAACTCTATACTCTTTCATCTCTGCTGCTCACTTTTTTTTTTCTTGTTTGCCTCAATCTTTTATTAATAGTTAAAAAAGTCAACATTCTTTTAAATTCATGATAATATATAATATACCAAGTAATGATGGTGTTCCCGCAGCATACTGGCTAGAATCGCTGTTTTTAAATATTATTAGTTTAATGGAGTAGCTGGGGTCTTCTTGCATGTCAAGCGACCCTTGAGTCCGTTCACCTTTTGATGCCATCAGGGACATCCGAGTGGTTACCAATCGACTAGAAACTCAGTGTAAACTTACACTTTGACACTTTTTTCCCCTTCAATCCAACAAAAAGGGCAAGTCGTGTTCAATATAGAATGCTACAAGCTAACTCTCTGCCCTTCTTGTTCTTTAGATAAATGACACCATACAAAATGAGTACACTTGAGCTCAATGGCATGTTTGTTATTGTTGACGGGGGTCATGGACTAATAGATCTTATATCTTCATATCAGACACCAGTAAACTTGATTCTAATCAGGCCCACAAAGCAAAGGCTATTGCCACTGACAGTGCACATAGTCCGTATAGCAAAGGTTGGCACATTCCCTCCCTTTTCCCTCCTATTTTGTTTAGTATTCATCTCACAGCAACAGATTTGGTCCCATTTCGGCCTTTTGTCCGACTACACAGCAGATCAATGTGGGCACTCTCTGACCCAGGTAAGCAATGGGTCATAGATCACATGCCAGTTTATGAGGATATTCGTGCACCACGGGGCATTGACAATGCAGAAGCCATCATATCCAAGAAAACAAAACAAAAGGATTGGAAGAAAAGGCTTGCCACTGCCTATATGGATAACTGGCCAGATTTTATGTGGGATGAGGTAGTTGGTGAGAATCCCAGTCAATCTGCACTGGATGTCGCTCAGAAGGTCAGTCAACCTATTCACAAGCACAACTATACTCAAATATATCCCCATTCTAGCGACCAATAGTTTTTATTTCCAACTACATCAGCGATAGGGAGCACCAGAACCACAATAGCAATGATATACTCACATTGCTCTTCAAACGAGTCCGAAAGCCTGCAGCTAAAGATCTTTGGGCTGCTGGGACCCAGGACTATATGCAACTCGAAAAGGATGCACTCATTGAGATTGGGTGGACCCCTGGCTTGTCACGCAAGGCTGAGTTTCCTATGCAAATGAAAGTCAGATCCCAACTTTTTGATGTTTTACCTTCCGAGGAACGTGCCTATTGGGGAAAAAAGGCTGATGAAGCTAAAACTGCCATCCCAACCATGCAAGTAACATACACATCATTGTTGAAATCTCACTGAATTTGTTTTTAAATACAATAGTGATGAGCTTTATCAAAGTATCCCAAAGATATATGGGTTGATTGGAGACGCCTTGGCCAAGCAGCTAAACTTCAGTTCATTAGTCATGGCTGGGGGGAAGACATCAAAAGGCAATGCAGTATTTTATGTGTAAGCTGTACCTTTTTGTCTGATGTTGGTTGTATTATGTTGAATTTGGTATTGTAGAGAGGAATTTCAGTCACATACCACTGAGAATCCCTTCAAATTCATGGGAAATGATACTTGGAAAGGAATTGAAGGCGCATTCTGTGATTCAATTGCCCAGAATTCAAATGGTGAGTGAAAATTTACTTCATGACCTTGCTTTGCTAAGTATATTGGAATCTCAGTGCGTAGAGATCAGGTTGAACAACTGTCAACCTGGAAACCCCTTGGACACTTCACTCTGCCTGTAATTGTGAAGCTGTCAGTTGCTCTATCCTTCAACAATGCGGGTGAGGTGATTTCCTCTGAGTCTGTTAAGCGCAAAGCACTCAAGAAGTATTTGGACAGTCTATATAGTATGTACTATACTTGATACAAGTTAACAAAAGAGGCGCTAATCAATATTGTAGCATTAATTCCTAGTCACAGATATGCCTACTGAAGGGGAAATGGTGTCCCCTGGGCTAGCATTTCTTGGGCAAATGGGGATATAGGGCGATGGATTGATTCATCTCGTCTTCCCCACTCTAATTTCCCATTAGGACCACCTCATTTCATGAATGAGGCTGTCTTGGATGAGCTAATAATGTGGATCTTGAAAGGTGAACAGGGTCTACTCCTCCCTGAACAGACGTTTGCATGGCTTGAGCAAAAATATAGGGTTCATCACACAACAGCTGTGCCACCGCGCAGGTGAGTTTCATTGCACACTTATCACTCACATTTACCATACCATCACAGACACCGTAATCATGCTATCAAAAAGGCTACAAAGATATCTCGTTCATGTGCTACCAAAGGTAGCCATACAGATGACAGTATTGAGTCAATTGAGATGCCAGTGTTCTCCGGGTCTGAAACGGAATCTGAAGAAGCTGTTCTGTATGTCGAGAAGCCAGAAGTATCCATTCAGTCAATGTGAGTCAGGTAATTTTAACACTGCCAGAATGTTAACCTTATATATTACCTTTCTTGTTCAAGTGCATCTATTGCTGAGGCCAAGTTCCCCACAAATGAAACAGTATCACACCGCAAAAAGGCTGCCTCTTGTGGTAATTTTCTCTGTGATGAGACTCAAACAGATACAGAAAGTGGTGAGGATAATGGAGAATCAGAGCAAATCATGTGGCGAGGACAGCCAACACATTCATTTGAATCTGATGACTATTTAGGGGTAAGCAGCAAGATATTAAACGCAGTGATATTTTTTCTAATCTGTGTTATTTAAAGTGGCTTACTGATTTTGAAAATGGAGAAATTTTGCTCAATTGGGACAATGATTCTGTGGGTGAATATGGGGCGTCTTGTGTACAGAGCGCACGATTCATTGAAGCAAGTGAAAGGTTTGATGACATGAAGTTTGTGAGTGACAGCTGTCAACGGAAAGGATTAATTAAAGAACCTCATTATCAGTTGGCTATTATTGATATTACTTCACCTCCACAAGCATACAAAGAGGGAACCTTAATCATATTTGGTGCCCTGTTTGACACTACCCTTCCAGTACCCGATCCAGCTGATTTTCCCAGAGAAAATTGGAATTCAATTTACAAAGTTTTATTGGGTCGTGTTTCACTTGTGCTCAAGTCAATCCTCAATCACAGGACTAATAGTGTGATGAGATGGTTGCGCTTGGGGGGGCAGGGCAGTGTCGTCAACATGCTGCGTGCTGTTGAATTTGCCCGCCGTCTCGGGACAGGTGGGTATTCCCCAGACATATTAGAAGATGTGAAGAGTGTGGCACAGAATATGGAACGTGTTTTTGCCCAGGAAGCTTGGCGGCGCTGGACACTTGGGAGCTTCAAAAGGTCCGAGCATCAGCAGGCTGGTGATTTACTTGCCGTGTGGCAAATTATGATGGAAGTTGAATGTCGGGGAACATGTGATGCATCTCGGGTAAGGCTTTCAATTTCATACTGACAGTTTGATGTTTGTGTCACCCGGCATTTGCTCAATTCGGCCTAGTGGTTCGATATGAAATGGCGCAGGGATAGCCGGCCTAATATCATTGACAGAATTGCGGAACAAGCGGCAATTCGCATCAGGGGCTGCAGACCAGAAGATACTGTCCTCACCCTCCACAACATAACGTGGAGTATGCCAACAACATTGCAAGGGATGAAGGAATGGACATGCACAATGTCTGAAGGAATGTTTGAACAAGGCTCTCTGCTGGAGCAGTTTACCTATGTATATGGACTGTATATGGCTGCTGGATGGGCAGACGGAACAGAAACATCTGAATGGTGCAAAAATGCAGTCGAAGAGACAGCTGAGTGGATGTGCAAACTCAGGTGAGTCTTAAGTTTTATGTATTGTCTCATTCCAATTCTGATAGATATCATCAGTACTCACAGGGAGCCAGATCTCTTACTGAACCGTCGTTGGGTACTAAGGTCTGTGTTAGAGCAAAACATAAAGCAGTCACAATGACACGACCCCTTAATGCAACCCGAGTTGCACTTTTGCGACAGAATGACCTGACACTGTATGTTACTATTGTAACATGCTAGATTGCACTAGGCACTAACATTAATGTATGCAGAAAGCGTATGAAATGCTCACCTGTTCATTTGGAAAAGGCTGGAGGACCATTTGGTCATCAAATTTTAACCCCAGAGAAGTAAGGCTACTCCCTTATTGTAGATTTATTCTCACCATGTACCATCCAGCATTGAAGGGATATTGAGTATGAGCCGGATTGTGCCAAAAAAGGCTGACTGTCTCAATGATGAAGAGCAGAAAGACGAGGAGTTTGTCATGAAATCCTCATCCAGTGCATGACTGATGGGAGCTCTACAGATTCAGCAAACCTATAGCCACACAATATCGTAAGAACCCAGCAGAGTTCAACAAGGCCTTGGTTTTGAAAATTGGCACTATGTATGTTTATCTTTTATCATTCCGTAACAACATCTCTCACACTACATAAATAGCTCATGTGACCATGCCGATAAGGAGAAATTAGGGATGACCGACTTACCTGTGAAGCACAGTGATGTAATTAGTTGGAAAAGACCAGCAGAAACTGGGTCCAGACTCGAATCTTCACTACCTTTGCTGAAGCGGATCCGGGATGATGATAATGACTCTATTATTCAAGGCCAAGGCAAGAGCTGGCAGAATGGGGTCAGGGCTCATATCATTCCCCAGGTTAGTTCGGAGGGGGAAGGGAGCACGAATACCACCATTATAGCCGTGCAACCGCCAAGGTAACCTACTATATATATCAAAATGATGCTCACCACGATTGACTTGTTCCAGTGGTGCTATGGACCAAGATGGTGAACATGGTGTGACCCTCACTACTGGGCCCATGAGAAGGTGAGTAGTCTTGGGTGGTCTTTTTTCAGAATTTTATCTCTATCAGTGCTGGGGCTGGGGGACATAGGCAGGGACGGAAAGCCAGTCATGTCACTAGGAGTGGGCCAATTGAGAAGCTTGTGGCTGCTATGGGACCGTATGTTCTATTGCATTGTGTATGTGTGCCTCCAAAAAATAACTTCACCTTAAGAGATAGAGAGCAACCAGGTTGTCATGTGATACAGCCAAGCCAAGGCTTTGCACCGACACTGTGAGTGTATTCACTTTTGAATGTTGCATGAATGAAAGTATACTGATGATGTATGCAGTCGGCACTCTGCACACAGAAAATGAGAATTATGTGAGCCAGTGAGCCACTTATTGTTACGATTTGTTGTTATGAGCCCTGGGAATGAGAGGTTACCCCTAAAATTAGATTCTCAACAGAGTGTTCCACATAGATACATTTATAAATAATGGATTGGACTACTTCAGAAGCTTCATTGAAATGAATTGCAGTCTGCTAAGGGAGGGGTTTGGAAGACTGTTGCAAAGATGGATATGGTTGTAACAATCACAGACTAAAGAGCAGTGTCGCTGCATCTACATTAGAGGAGTCTCATGCTGATTGGGCTGGGACCTGGTGAGAGTGTGTAATGCACACCAAGGTTAGCTGGTCTATTAAGTATATAGGGAGCTCACTCAGATGTGATTCCTGAGTTTCTTAGGGTAGATACACAACATATGATATGCAGATTATAGCAGTGTTCACACAGGTAATTTTTAAGATTCCTAGTATACATATCTAATACATGATACATGATTTACAGACTATATGGGTGCCCACACTGAAGTAATTCTTAAGGTTCCTGGGGTAGATACATCCTACATGCTATGCAGAAAATGGATGTGCTCACACAGAAGTGACTCTTGAGATTTTTAGGGTAGATACACAGCAAGTGATATACAGATTATAGGGTATTCACCAAAGGTACTTCTTGAGATTCTTAATGTACATACACAGAACATGATATACAGATTATATGGGTGCCTACACTGAGGTGATTCTCAAGATTCCTAGGGTGAATACATAGTACACACTATGCAGAAAATATATGTGATCACACAGTGGTGATTATTGACTTTTCTAAGAGAGACACAGTGCATGATATTCAGATTTGGGACTGCTTCACCTGGAAGGGCTTCTTGAGATTCTTTGAGAAGACACACAACACATGATATGCAGATTAGAGAGGTGTTCACATACTACATGTCAATATATCATCTTGTGATTTTGTGAATTAACTGATGGATGAGCCAGTACATATATAGGGGCAGTCACTCAGAGTAAATATTCAGATTCCAGAGGATGATCTACACAGTGTTGAGATTTATAAGATTGACCTATACAGCTTATCTGGAGATATTTAAGCAAATACATAGAGTAAAGCCTTTATGGGAATTGGGGGGATTGGGAATTAGGGGGATTGGGAATTGGGGGGAATGGGGGAAATGGGGGGGATCAGGGAGATTGGGAGAATTGGAGAGAGTTGGGGAATAATTCAACTCAATCCCAAACCTAATCCCTCTGTCCAACTCCTTGATATATTTTCCTCCATCTCCCTCCCAATACTCCCATCTCAATCACTCCAAATGCCCCAATATCTCTTCCAATGCCTCCCATCTCTCTCTCCATATACCCCTAATTCTCCTGCCAATACCTCCAATGTCTCTCCCAATACTCCCAACCTCTCTCTCAATACCCCCTATTTATTCTCTCTGAGATTTATAGAGAGTTTCAAATAGGGTCTATACCAAATAGCATTACGACCAATTAAGAATTAGTATGCTAATGTAACAAATAGACTAAGTTGTGAATAATGTACCTTAATCAATATGATGGGGAAAATTGACTGAGGTACATATGAAAGATCAAAAGGGGGTAATTATAGGAGACAAACAACAATTGAAGTAAAGATTAAGTGGTGGTAAGATGTAGAACAAAGGATGGTTGATAGTAAAATGTCAAGTCAAACAAAGAAGGTTGATAAATGATGTGATACATGATCAAGGGTTTTCTTATTATTCTCAGGGACACTCCAACCCCACTACTCTCTCGGATACATTTAAATCTCAGTTCACAACAAGTTCACACGTGGCTGCACAAAAGCTATGGTTTTTTTCTCTCTCAGTACTCAATCTATTAGCTGTTTTCATCTGCTGCAGATATTAGTCTTACAGTGTTCAACTGGTCTATCTGTGGAACTACTACACCATTGAAACAGTTCTAACTAAATGAGCATGTCATACAAACAAGGAAGAAATGTTATTCCACTGGAAACAAGGGTTTGTTTTTCACTAACACTTTTTATATATTATCTTACTGCCACAGAGACTATATAGATCATGGCTGGAATTCTGAATTATTGTAATGGAGTACACCAGAAAATGCTCTATAAGCTAATGAAGCATATGTCAAGAGAAGGAAACATCATTCCAATAGTAATAGGAATCCATCTTACTACAATAGTTTACATATATTTTACACAACTAAATAAGATTATGATACAGATCATCACAAAATTATATTGTTTATAACAGAACCTTCTGTGCATTCATCCCTCAGATAGTAATTATTCTAGCCGTTATGCAGTTGTTATTTGAATAACACAATTTTTGGTTTGGCTGTGATTTGCCATGTTTCAATAGTGCAACAGTTGAATAGTGTAAGATGGATATTTACTGCAAAGGAAAACAGCTAATAGATTGAGTGATGAGGGGGAATAAACCACTACTTTGTGCAAACTACATGCTTTCAAGTGGGGGGGGATGTGTGAAGGAGTTGGGCAGAGAGATTGGGTTGGATTATTTTCCAAACCCAGTTCTTATGCTCTCCTCTAATCATTGTGATATTTTTTTCAAATTACCCCAGTTCTCCTCCAAAATCTCTTCCAGTCCTTCCCATTCTTCCAATCCAATTTTTCCAATCCCCCCAATCTTCCCAATCTTCCCAATCCCCATGAGGTTCCACTCCATGTATATAATTATATTGCTGTGTATGTACACCAGAAATCTCAAGAATTATCATTGTGTTAATACCCCTATAATCTGCATATCACTTGCTGTGTATCTACCCTAAAAGTCTCAAGAATCACTTCTGTGTGAGTACATTCATTTTCTGCATAACATGTAGGATGTATCTACCCCAGGAACCTTAAGAGTTACTTCAGTGTGGGCATCTGTATAGTCTGTATAGTCTGTATATCATGTATTAGATATATACACTAAAAATCTTAAAAATCACCTTTGTGTGAATGCTGCTATAATCTGCATATTATATGGTGTGTATCTACCCTAAAAATCCCAGGAATCACCTCTGTGTGAATACATCCATTTTCTGCATAGCATGTAGGATGTATTTACCCCAGGAATCTCAAGAATCACTTCAGTGTGGGCACCCATATAGTCTGTATATCAAGTTCTGTGTATGTACACTAGAAATCTCAAGAAGTACCTTTATGTGAATACCCCTATAATCTGCATACCAATTGCTGTGTATCTACCCTAAAGATCTCAAGAATCACCTCTGTGTGAGTACATCCATTTTCTGCATAGCATGTAGGACGTATTTACCCAGGAATCTCAAGAATCACTTCAGTGTGGGCACCCATATGGTCTGTATATCAAGTTCTGTGTATGTACACTAGAAATCTCAAGAAGTACCTTTATGTGAATACCCCTATAATCTGCATACCAATTGCTGTGTATCTACCCTAAAGATCTCAAGAATCACCTCTGTGTGAGTACATCCATTTTCTGCATAGCATGTAGGATGTATTTACCAGAAATCTTAAGAATCACCTCAATGTGGATCCATATAGTCTGTATATCATGATTTGTGTATGTACACCCAGAATCCTAGGAATCACCTCTGTGTGAATACTGCTATAAGCTGCATATTACATACTATGTATCTACCCTAAGAATCCCAGGAATCACAGATGTGTGAGCTCCCTATATACTGACCCATTTCCATCAGTTAATACACAGAATCTTAAGATGCGTTATTGACATGTGGTGCGACATCATATCTCGGTGCATATCAGAGCCATAATATCGACTGGGGAGGGGGCTCACTTCCTGATAGTTCATCTTCAAGTATTAAAATTGCCCCAGGATATTTCTTAGGAGTTGGGTTGGAAAGGATTGGAATGAAAGTGCTGTTCAACGCAAAGAAGGTTTGGCTGATGGCAAAGCTGACGCTATACAAGCGAATGGCACGTGGATACGGAGACGACAAGGGATGTAACAAGCTTCTACAAAGGTATATTACGCTGCAAAGACTGGGAATAGTCATTCAAGAGGGCATTGATTTGATGAGGTAGGCCACAACATGGCAATCATTAAACACCGGAAATACTTACTCAATGTTTGTAGACCCATATACCCCTTCCGAATTCGAGAACAGGCATCAGTGGTATTAGGGGGGTTCTATAGTTCAAGTGTTATACAGCGGAGGAAGGGAGGACACACTGACAAACTTATAGCATCTTTGGGTTCGGCTTTCCTCTGGCGTCCCAGCGCTTGATCGTCGGATGTAGATCGGCGATCAGCTGTAATTACGTCTTCACTTTACAATGCTGTCATAAAATCACCGCTACACACGAATGTTAATGAGGTTGCGTCGACATTTATTCTTCAAATCGCCGGATATTTATCATCCCCATGCAATCCACCTCCCTTCCTCCTTAAGCACCTTGCGGTTATCGTGGGCATTACTTGTCACGTGCGTCAACTGTAGTGGAGCTCACTGCGATCAGAGGCTTCTTTGAATTCTGGGTACAACCGTGGGTCCCAACATCACATCCTTTTGTCCTGCTCACCAAAACCACAACAGACAAAATTACTCACACCGACTCTCCTTCAATGAATCTCCTATACAGCGTCTCATGTGATGCATCCACCAAGATACCTGGTTTTTAAATATTGCTGGTGATGTATTGGAAGTTGTAGTGGACGACATAAACCTAGATATAGCGTCCTTGACATTTCACATCGATGAGAACACGTCACATTCACTGTGGCGCGATATATTTTCCCTAGAAACCTTTTTCGACGACAGCACACTCCTCGTGGATCATATCAACCAGCTGAATGTGGTTTCCTCCCTCAATTAGCCCCTCCTAAGGTGTGTTGATATTGTTTTACCTTCCAGCATCATCTCATATCCTACCAGTCTGATTCTGACACACATGTGTCCAAATTCGTGGTTCCTGTGGTTAGGCAAACGACTAATCGAGGTCACTCTGAAGCTGATAGCTGCATCTTACGACATCAATTCCGCGTGTACCACAGTGTGCAACCTCAATATCATCCCCATTCTCGCCCGTCTTCTTCCACTTTGTGACGCAATGCGTGGCTCAATCACCGATGAAAATATAGGTACTTCCCTTGAACGAGTAACTGTCGCGGCTCATTCCTTCCTTTGTGTCATTGCCACACTTTTCACCGGTCTGTGCGTACCATCTAATTCAACATCCAGATTAGTGTTGGAGGACCATGACTAGCGTGCTGATGCTCTTGTTCCGTCCATTCCGCACGCATTATGTCTCTTGGATACCACTGATACACTATCCGAACCAGGAGGAAGGATAGTACTATTACTCTTTCCTTCACTCGCCTTGTGGCGATATTTCTCATTTATGTAAAGCTACATACAGTACATATAGTCGCTTTTGACCGCCTTTGTGTCCCTGGAAGCTTCTCGTTGATGCTATACGCGCGTTGATGTCACCCTCAGAAGTTTCACAGAAAACAGCGTATCAGTTAGTTGGGATAGCATGACTACAGTCATTGAATACCAGAAAGGAACACCCGCAGCTCACTAATCCATGCCGAGGGGTCAGATTCACGCAATCTTCAAAATATATGTTCAATCTCCTGATTGGCTATCGTGGGGCACAACCTCTGGAATCCAAGGAGGAGCCTTTAAAACGTACAGCGACTGCGTTGGGCGCATTCTATTAAGTATTTCCCTCCATTCGAAACCCCCCCTCGATCCTGGAGCGCCTCGGTCCCATGGGATCAGATTTGAGGACAAAGACAAGGCGAACATTGCAAAAAAGGTCAACCAGTATCCAAAGGCACTTGTGAGAGCGCTATACGGCATAATTGATAGGTAGCGATACAGCAGACGTGCGAGGAAGCCAGAGGCCATGACCACTTGATAGCAAACGGGTCTAAATTAGGTATTGGAAGCCTACCGGTTGACACACCTGTATATCCCCGAGATTCTGTGACCGCGGTTTGGAAGAGGAAAATGAAGAGGAAGAAGCCCCAAGGACACGGGATGTCTTGAAGAAGACGAAGCATCAGTAAGTTGGTATTTGATTCCGGCCGCTCACTGAAGGAATGCCCCGTAATCTAGAATGCGCGCCTGCACATGGTGTAGGGTCTGGAACAGTCTGGAGATAGCCGTTCTTCCTCCTAGCTCCTGAAGCCATTGTAGTGATGAGTCTTCAATTCGAACAAGTCTTTTCTTTTATTTAAACAGAACCCTTTTGAGCACCTGGCTGGATTGGTGCTGCTATTACCACAAACACGCAACTGAATGAGACATGACGTCGCCATTGTCGAGGTGAATACGGTCCTCGGCGTCCGAGCACGTTTTGCCATCACTCACCCACCTTTGTTCGATTCCTGGGCGATTCAGAGTTCTCGTTAGTATGTATCTAAGGTTCGTTAGCCTCATCGCGTGGGTTTCAAATGACCATACTCCAGGTTAGATTCCCAGCCACTCTTGAATGGACAAAGATATATGTACAAAATGCCGGTCAGGCACGTCAAGTGAGATACCCAGCTGTCAGCTTCTGAACTTGCATATAATAATCAGGTTAATTATGTACTAATACACATACATCAGCAAGTTTTAAAGCATTAAAAAATATGTCCTCTTTACAAAATATATAAACAAAAATAGGTAGAAACATGAAAATGCCACGATAAGTCAGACGGGCAGGATATTACATATGATGTTTTCATCATCAACCTTGCGGGTCCAGGACGGGAAATGGGGAGCAGAACCATGATACCATTCAATCATGAGGGGTTCCCCATTACTCCGCTCACAAGGACCGGGTAATACTAATTCTAGCGTCTACTTGATTATGACTGAATATAGATTACATGCACAATTTGTTAATGTAAACCTGACGGACTCGCCACAAACAGGTATATTTACTTTCTAGGCCAATTAGCCCAAGTAAAGAATTATTAAAATGGGATGCTTGTTGGAAGTCTGAAAGAATTGAACACGAAGCGGATGCTTCCGCTAAATATAGCGGGAGTGGCGGGGCTGTACCTGAGAAGCGCTGTCATGGATAGCATCCACTGCATTTACATATTCTATCAATTGTCATTTCACTTCTCAACTAACGTAAGAGATTAATTCCCAAAACTCTAGCGCTCAAGAAGTCGGAAGTTGCCACAATATGCGGTGAAGTTTCATCGAACTATTCATAACTGCCACATCTGCTCTCTGCCGTAGACAATCTGTTGAAGACCAAGTAATTGGTGTATACCATAGTTAGAGAACTTGAGCCAATCCTGGAGCATGTATGAATGAAGGAGGTTGAGGTTTGAGGTTATGTAGAGTGGGCATCGAGGAATCAGAGGTGTATTGCAATACCCCTTCCATCTCGGCATCACGGTCCATCCTCCCCCCCTTCCCTGCTAGTGCAGAGCTAAGAGGTTCGGGGCCCGTGGCATGCACAGGCGAATAAGTATGACTTACAGAATCAAGAGCCGTATTATCGACCTTATCAACATCCGCCCGTCGTCGAACAATTCTCTTGCTCCAAACGGGGATCGCACTTCGGACTGTGCCTCGTCGGGTGATTGGTTGATTGATTTCGGACATCTTGAGGGAAGTATTTATGTTGAATTACCGGTGTGTTCGTAGCAAAAAAACCTAGTGGGTGATCAGTCCACTAGTAGTGTTAATAAAGAATGTTAAATAGGAATCAAAATACTCAAAAAGTGTAAGGGTTCCGCTAAGAAGATGTAGCGTAATCCCTCAGAGAGCTCTTGCAAAAGGGAACGAAATGAGTAGGACTAGGTTCCTATTCGAAAGAGACTATCGTAACCATACAAGATATCTACCTATTTATGATAATAGTAGTAGAGCCCCGGGCAACAAGTCCAAAACCCCGTGAAACAAACACAATAGTATTCTAAGACACCTCCAGTCATGCGGGCCCAACAGCCGGATGCCAAGTCCTCCCTAACCCAAGTCCGCTACCGTTACAAAATGATATGATGTCGCGACGCACGGTTGTAACCATACTTTCAAAGGATGATAAATATGCGGCGATTTGAAAAATGAATGTCGAAGCAACCTCATCCAAGTTGGTGTGTAGTGGTGATTGGATGACAGCATTGTACAGCGAAGACGTCATTGCAGTTGATGGCCGATCTACATCTGACCATCGAGCACGGGAACACGATTGGAAGGCCCAAGGCAACGTTATCAGAAGCCTAGCAGTTTCTCCTCCGTTCCTCCGGTGTCTAAGCCTTGAATACCGGAACCCTTCTAAGACCCACCACGCTCGTTTTTGAATTCGAGGGGGATAGGTGGGTCTAGAACGACGTGAGTCTTTTCAATGTATTAAATGAATTCCGAAAGAATTGAACACGAAGGGCATATGTCACTTATCCCCCTGGAATTCGAAAAAGGCGTCCGTTGTTTGTATGAGCTTGTGGCATTCACAGGAATGAAGGTCACACTGCCAGGCTGGGGGGTTGGGCCTTCATTTGTCCCGGCGCTCAATGGTCAGATGTAGATCGGCCATCAAGTGATTGTAACGGGTATTTCTTTGCTGTTCTTGAATGACTTACTTTATGCTATCCCAACTATCTAACACATTGCTTTCTTTGACATCTTTGACTGGTATTCTATTTGAGGTAATTCTCGTTGATATATCGGATTTGATTATAGCCACTGCCACGGCCGACGAATATATGCAACGTGTATATAGCATCAACGAGAATCTGCCAAGCACACAAAGGGTGAAAGGGGTGACTATATGCGCTCTTGAAATGGCTCAAACTATGTCGCTTTACATAAATTAGAAATGTTTCTAAAAGGCGAGAGTAATATTACTATCCTGCCTCCTTGGTTCGGATTATGTGTCAGTGTTATCCAAGAGAAATTATGACATATCGGACGGAATGGATGGAGCAAGAGCATCGGCAGACCAGCCATGGTCCTCCAACACTGATCTGGTGTTTGAATTAGATGTTGCGCAGACACTGGTGAAAGGTGTGGCGATGACACAAAGTAAGCCCTGAGCCGCGAGGAGTAATGCTTCAAGAAAACCGAGGTATTGATCGTCGAGTGAGCCACGCATTGCCTCACAATGTGGGAGAAGACGAGGGAGAATGGCAATTATATCCAGGTTTCGCACTGTGCTACAAGCGGATTCGATGTCGGAAGATCCAGCGATCAGGTTCAGAGTGACCTCAATTAGTTTGTCTCCTGACCAGACGAGGTTCACATTTGGACTTGGGTGTGTCAGAATCAGACTGGTATGATATTTTCCAGGGCGGATATTAGATGATGCTGGAAGGTAAACCACTCTCAACATACCGTAGGAGGGGCTCAATGAGTGAATGGACCACATTCAGTTGTTTGATGTGATGCGTGTGAAGCGTTCTGTTGCCGAAGAAGGTTTTCAGATCCGAGATACCATACCACAATGAATACGTTGTGTCCATATCCATAATAAGAGTCAGGGACGCTATATGGTGGTTTGTGTCAGCCACTATAACCTTCAATACATCTCCAGCAATATCTCGAAACCAGGCATCTTCGTGAATGCAACGCACCAGAAGCTGCATAGGAGATACAAGCAAGGAACGTCGATGTGAGTAATTGTGTCTGTTGTGGTTTTGGTGGGCAGGATGAAATGATGTGATGTCGCGACGCACGGTTGTACCCAGAATTCAATGCAACCTCTAATCGCAGTGAGCTCCTTTACAGACAGTTGCCGCACGTGGCAAGTTTGGTCCACGATATACTCAAGCTGGAGGAGGAGGCAGGTAGGTTTACAAAAGGATGATAAATATCCGGCGATTTGTAGAATGAATGCCGACGCAACTTCTTTCAGGTTGGTGTGTAGCGGTGATTTGATGACCGCATTGTAAAGCGAAGACGTAATTGCAGTTGATGGCCGATCTCTATCTTCCCATCGAGCGCCGGGACACAAATTGAAGGCCGAAGCCAAATATGCCATAAGCTTGGTAGTTTTTCTCCGCCGTATAACACTTGAACTCCAGAACAGTTCTGAGACAAGTGACGCCTGTTGTCGAATTTGACGCGGGTAAGTGGGTCTATAAAGGTGAGTATTTTGAGTGTATTCAATGATTGGCGCTGAAGTATCCCCACCTCATTAAGTCGATGGTCTCTTGAATTACTATTCCGAGCCTTGGAGGAGTGAGATGCTTGCGTATTAACCTTATAAAGGCCCCGTCGTTTCCGTACACCATTCGCTTGTATATCATCAACTTTGCCATCAGTGCAGCTGTCTTTGCGTTGTGAAGCACAGTCCTCCCAACCCTTTCCAAACCGACTCCACAGTAATACCCGGGGCTAATTTCCAAACTTGATGATGAGCTAGCCGGCGATGAGACAACTCCCCAATCTATGGCACGCCTACGGTATGGGTTGAGTTTGGATGTAGCGTTGGTGGAGCTCGCTCGAATTTGAATATTATTCGGTGGGTCATGGCAATTTCTCTCTCCTTCCCACTGAAAACATCCGGTATGTGAACAGTCTTTAATAAAAAGGACGTTTCGTTTGCGCACCCATTCCTCCACACTAACTTCCACGTCTTCTTCCGACAGTTCTATGTGCTGGTCGTCATCATGTGCTCGGTAACATAAACAGTGTCCATGTTCGAGACCGCTACATCGCTTTCGAAGCTTCATCCGGGATATTTCCCTCTTTCCCGTGTCATCAATCTCCTGTCGCTCCATCCTCAATACAGCCGGGGAAACCAAGGGTTGTAGCCAGTCAACCTCTTGGAGGAGGGATAGGACATCCTGCCCCACTCGGAGATATCTCGTTGGAAGTTGACATTGGTGGGTAGCAGCCGTACTCGTACCGAGAGGCAATGCTGCGCTTTGAAGCTGAAGTTAGACCGAGAGTCGGTTTCCAGGCATAGCATTGTGGCCGTGGTCCGCAGGATACACACCGTTTAATCCCTTCTTTGTACCCAACTTGAAGTCCCACCTATCCTTCTTGAATAATGCAGCCAGATTATTCTCAAGTTACCTTACCATCTTTACACATATTCCTCCCACTTCGTTAGATCATCTCCCGCAGAAAACACACATGGCAGCTGAGAATAAATTGACGGGTCGTCACCGTGCATTGTGCTACCTTCCGAGTTCCTTAGTGCCAGATTTCAGTGCAATCCAGCTTTCCCGTCAGAAGTGACATCTCCACGAATAGAATATGTCAGTGCAGTGGGCGCTATCCATGGCAGTGCTTATTAGGTACAGCCCCAGGCGCTCTCGACTCTGGCTATATCTAACGGAACTCCACGCTTCGTGTTCAATTATTTCATAATGGCAACGAGGAATCCATTCCAACAAGTCATTACTGATTCTAATGGGCGTCAACCCTGACTATCCGTCTTTGCGCCGACTCCGTCAGGCTTTTATCAACAAATTGTGCGTGTAATAAATATTCAGTGGCTATTCATTACACGCTAGTCTTATCATTACCCTGACCTTCTCAGTAAACTAATTCGTCCCAGGCTCACCTTATTTATCAAGCACTTTGAGAGGTCGCGACGCATGGTTGTATCTAGATTTCAATGCAGCCTCTGATCACAGTGAGCTCCACTGCAGATAGTTGACGCAGGTGGCAGATGTTTTCTACAATACCCGCAAGGTCGCGGAGGAGGAAGGGAGGCTGAATACATGAGGATGATAAATATCCCGCAATTTGTAGAATAAATGCCGATGCAACCTCATCCACGTTGGTGTGTAGCGGTGATTGTATGACAGCATTGTAAAGCGGTGACCTAATTGCAGTTGATGCCCGATCTGTATCTTCCCATTGAGCGCATCTGTCAAGGGTTATAGGGAGGAATCCGACGACACACATTGCCATCGCCGATGTTGTGGCATCACCCTTAATGTATAAAAAATGGCTTTCGTTCTACAACTGCAAATGTTGGTAAGATGTGGATTTCGAGACGAAAGGGATGCATAGGATATATATCACGCATCTGAATTGTGTGTGTGAGAGCGGCATGAATTTACTTGATCATAAGTGTAGTCGATTTTTTATCGGATGATGACCTCGACAACGCTGGTGGTTTTCCAGCAAGGAATCCGAAGAACGACCCCCCAAAGATACAGAATCTTGAATATCTTGAACGAGGCGACGTTTCTCATTGGCCAAGTCTCTCTTTTATCCAAAATGACACTCTTTGACCACCTGGCTAGCGCAAAGTAGAAACATTTCTTGCATTGTCCTAATAAATAGGTTCCTTGGCGTCCGCGCCTCTTTCGACATCTCTCACCGACCATTGCACGATCTCCATGTTGGCACTCACTATATCCGCCGTTGTAATAGAAAACAGTCACACGCCGGCGGATAAACGTAGGAAGACTTTCTTCCTCCATTGCGTGGTGATCGGTCGATTTATCCCTTTCGTATGTCCTTCTAGATATAATAATATCAGGTGAAGGCACACAAGGTCGACTCCCTCGGCTACAAGACCACCAGCCACTCATTAATGTTTATAGAAGTACATCAAAAATCCGAGTCAAGCACATCAAGTCAGATCCCGAGATGTCAAGTTCTCAACTCACAAATACGACTCTATCGCCGTGAAGCTATTAGCCAGCTTTTAGATAGACTGGAATATCTGCTGGATAAAGAATATCACCTTGTGACATTGGACTAGATGTAAGAAAATTAAAAAATTATGAACTGCAAGACTTGTGACTTGCACTTACTAACGAAACTCTTGTCCATCGTCAAACTCTGGATCAACGCATACAAGCCTCCAGTAATAGGCGGATCATCAATGGCACAAAAGTTTGCACACACGGGGGGTCGTGCGTGCTCAATTGCAGTCGAGAGAATACGGGCAAGCCGGTATGGGCGCCTTGTCTTTCTATGAAGTAGCCAAAACGAATGCGCAGGTGAACTCTAAGTATTGCATGGACGGATCGGGAAAGGATAGTGGGGATGAGAATACTGCAGCGAGAAACATGATATAACTTTGAGAAGAAAACTCTGGGAATATGGCCATGAGGCTTCAGACCCTCCCATCAAGTATGCTGTTGGAACGTGAGCCCAAATGGAGGTTCTAGCCCAGGAGACACCACCAGATGTCCCTTAGAAGTTCATTCCGACTGAGAGTACTCATTGATTCAGAACTTAAAAAGAAAAACACAACGTGATATTCAGGTGTGACCGCAATTAGCATAATTAAGGAATGATTAAAATGGGTTCCTCGTTGGAATGCTGAAACGAAGCGCCTGAGGCTGTACCTGATAAGCACTGCCATGGATAGCATCTCCTCCATTTACACATTCTATCCATTGATATGTCACGTCTGAAATGATGAGAGAAGTTACCACATTATGCGTTGACAGCTTGTCAATGAATTCCCAGCTGCCACATGTGTTGTCTGCAGTATGCGATCTAATGAAGTTCAGGCATATCGGTAAAAAGTATTAAAGTAACTTGAGAGTATCCTGGCTGTATTTTTGGAAAAAGACGAGTGGGCCTTCAAGTCATTTAATAGGAAACGATGGAACAGTGGGTGTCCTGTAGGAGCACAGCCTCAAAGCTATGGCTGAACATTGACTCTCCGGCTAACTGCACCTCAAAAGGGCAGCATTCCCTTCCGGGATGAGCATGACTCCTATCATCAATGTCAACTTCCAACGAGATAACTCTAAACAGGCAACATATAATACCACTCCTACAAGGGGTTGAGTGGCTACAACCCTTGGTTTCACCGGCTATATTGAGGGTAGAACGACAGGATATCAATGAAACGAGAATGCGGGAAAGATTCCAGATGAAACTTCGAGAACGATGGAGCTGTCTGGAACATGGGCAAGGTTTATTTTACCGAGCACCTGAAGACGATGAGCACATACCACTGTCTGAAGAAGACGTGGAAGTGTGGGTGGAAGAATGGGTGGGCAAAATGAAATATGCTTCTCACATACACACTTGATAAACCTCATGCTTTCAGTGCCAAGGAGAGAGAAATTGTCATGACCCCCCGACAATTATTAAGATGCGAGGGGGGTCCACCAACACGACATCATATCTCGGTGCATATCAGAGCCGTAATATCGACTGGGGAGGGGGCTCACTTCCTGATAGCTCATCTTCCAGTATTAAAATTGCCCCAGGATATTTTTTAGGAGTCGGTTTGGAAAGTATTGGAATGAAAGTGCTGTTCAACGCAAAGAAGGTTTCGCTGATGACAAAGTTGACGCTATACAAGCAAATGGCGCGTGGATACGGAGACAACAAGGGTTTTAACAAGCTTCTACAAAGGTATATTACGCTGAAAAGACTGGGAATAGTCATTCAAGAGCATTGATTTGATGAGGTAGGGCCACAACATGGCAATCATTAAACACCGAACATACTTAGTCAATGCTTGTAGACCTATATACCCGCTCCGAATTCGACAACAGGCATCAGTGGTATTAGGGGGGTTCTATGGTTCAAGTGTTATACAGCGGAGGAAGGGAGGACACACTGACAAACTGATAGTATCTTTGGGTTCGGCTTAGTCTGGCGTCCCGGCGCTCGATCGTCGGATGTAGATCGGCGATCAGCTTCAATTACGTCTTCACTTTACAATGCTGTGATCAAATCACCGCTACACACGAACGTTAATGAGGTTGCGTCGACATTTATTCTTCAAATCGCCGGATATTTATCATCCCCATGCATCCACCTCCCTTCCTCCTTAAGCACCTTGCGCTTATCGTGAACATGACTTGTCACGTGCGTCAACTGTCTGTAGTGGAGCTCACTGCGATCAGAGGCTTCATTGAATTCTGAGTTCAACCGTGCGTCCCAACATCACATCCTTTTGTGCTGCTCACCAAAACCACAACAGACAAAATTACTCACACCGACTTTCCTTCTATGAATCTCCTATACAGCTTCTCGTGTGTTGCATCCACCAAGATACCTGGTTTCGAAATATTGCTGGTGATGTATTGAAAGTTGTAGTGGACGACATAAACTTAGATATAGCGTCCTTGACATTTCACACCGATGAGAACACGTCACATTCACTGTGGCGCGATATATTTTCCCTAGAAACCTTCTTCGATGACAGCACACTCCGCATGGATCATATAAACCAGCTGAATGTAGTTTCTTCACTCATTGAGCCCTTCCTAAGGTATATTGAGATTGTTTTACCTTCCAGCATCATCTCATATCCTCCCCATCACAATATCCTACCAGTCTGATTCTGACACACATGTGTCCAAATTCGTGGTTCCTGCGGTTAGGCAAACGACTAACCGAGGTCACTCTGAAGCTGATAGCTGCATCTTACGACATCAGTTCCACGTGTACCACAGTGTGCAACCTCAATATCATCCCCATTCTCGCCCGTCTTCTTCCACTTTGTGGCGTGGATCAATCACCGATGAAAATCTCGGTGCTTCCCTTGAACGAGTAACTGTCGCAGCTCATTCCTTCCTTTGTGTCATCGCCACACCTTTCACCGGTCTGTGCGTACCATCTAATTCAACATCCAGATTAGTGTTGGAGGACCATGAATAACGTGCTGATGCTCTTGTTCCATACATTCGGCACGCATTATGTCTCTTGGATAGCACTGATACACTCTCCGAACGAGGAGGAAGGATAGTACTATTACTCTTTCCTTCACTCGCCTTGTGGCGATATTTGTCATTTATGTAAAGCTACATACAGTGCATATAGTCACTTTTGACCGCCTTTGTGTGCCTGGAAGCTTCTCGTTGATGCTATACGCACGTTGATATCACCCTCAGACGTCTCACAGAAAGCAGCGTATCAGTTTGTTGGGATAGCATGAATCCAGTCATTGAATAGCAGCACACAACACCCGCAACTCACTAATCCATCCCGACGGTTATCTCGGTCAGATTCACCTAATCTTCAAAATCTATGTTCAATCTCCTGATTGGCTATCGTGGGGCACAACCCCTGGAATGCAAGGAGGAGGCTTTAAAACGTACAGCGACTGCGTTGGGCGCATTCTATTAAGTATTTCCCTCCATTCGAAACCTCCCCTCGATGCTGGAGCGCCTCGCTCCCATGGGATCAGATTTGCGGACAAAGACAAGGCGAATATTGCAAAAAAGGTCAACCAGCATCCAAAGACACTTGTGAGAGCGCTATAAGGTATACCTTATGCGTAGCGTTACAGGAAGACGTGCGAGGACGCCAGAAGCCATGACCACTTGATAGAAAACGGGTCTAAAATTAGGTATAGGAAGTTTCCCGGGTGACACACCTGTATCTCCGATATTCTGTGACAGCGGCTTGAAGGAGAAAAATGAAGAGGAAGAAGTCCCAAGGACACGGGATGTCTTGAAGAAGACGAAGCATCAGTAAATTGGGATTTGATTCGGGCGCCTCGCGGAAGGAAGGCTCCGTAATCTAGAATACGCGCCTGGACATGGTGTAGCGTCTGGAATAGCCTGGAGCATCCCAGCTAGCCGTTCTTCCTCCGAGCGACTGAAACCATTGTAGTGATGAGTTCTCAATTAGAACAAGTCTTTTCTTTGATTTAAACGGATCCCCTTTGAGCACCTGGCTGGATTGGTGCTGCTATTACCACAAACAAACAACTGAATGAGACATATTGTCGTCATTATCGGTGAATACGGTCCTCGGCGCCGGAGCACGTTTTGCCATCACACGAAGCGGATGCTTCCGCTAAATATAACCGGAGTGGCGGGGCTGTACCTGAGAAGCGCTGTGATGGATAGCATCCACTGCATTTACATATTCTATCAATTGACATTTCACTTCTCAACTAACCTAAGAGATTAATTCCCAAAACTCTAGCGCTCGAGAAGTCGGAAGTTGCCACAATATGCGGTGAAGGTTCATCGAACTATTCATAACTGCCACATCTGCTCTCTGCCGTAGAGAATCTGTTGAAGACCAAGGAATTGGTGTATACCATAGTGAGAGGACTTGAGACAATCGTATGAATGAAGGAGGTTGAGGTTTGAGGTTGTGTAAAAGGAAGGGATGAATAGCTGGGTATCCTGTACAAAGCATTGCCACAATGCGATACCTTGAAATTTATTCCCTTGATAACTGTAACTTAAAAGCGCAGCATCCCCTTCCGGTATCATAACCACCTGCTACCCACCAATGTCGACTTCAAACGAGAGGACTCTGAGCAGCAACGATGTCATACGGGCCGAATGCCTCCTACAAGAAGTTGAGTGGCTGCAACCCATGGTCTCCCCAGCTGCATTGAGCGCAGAAGAACGGGAAGAGAGATTTGACGCGGTGAGAAGGGAAAGATTCCGGGTAAAGCTTCGAGACCGATGGAACTGTATCGAAGATGGGCATGGTTTGTGTTATCGAGGTCCCGAAGACGACGAGCATATACCACTGTCTGAAAAAGACGTGGAAGTTTGGGTTGAGGAATGGGTGCGCAAAATACAATAGCCTTTCATGTACACTGTTGACACACTGGACGCTTTTAGTGCCTAGGAGAGGCACATTGTCAAGACCCACCGACT
The DNA here is from genome assembly GCA_015178975.1 of Hysterangium stoloniferum. Lineage (NCBI taxonomy): Eukaryota > Fungi > Basidiomycota > Agaricomycetes > Hysterangiales > Hysterangiaceae > Hysterangium > Hysterangium stoloniferum. Next base: position 22,952 of record WHVD01000007.1, read on the forward strand.
ATTATTAGAAAGCGAGGTAGATCCACCAACACGACATCGAACATGAGTCCATATCGCAGTCATAATAACATCGACTGGGGAGTGGTTTCACTGGCTGATAGCTCGTCTTCAAGTGTTGAAATTAGCCCCGGGTATTACCTAGGAGTTGTCATGGACAGGATTGGGATGAAAATGCTTTACAGCGCACAGAGAGCTTCGCTGATGGCAAAGTTGATGATATACGAGGGAATAGCCCGTGGATATGGAAGCAACAAGGCCTTTAACAAGTGTCTACAGAAGTATCTCACTCTGCCAAGACTGGGAACGGTAATTCAAGAGACCATCGATTTGATGAAGTAGGGATACAACCACGTCAACCATTCATTACTCAACATACTCACGTCTTTCTAGACCCACCTATCCCCTTCGAATTAGACGACAGGCGTGGGTGGTCTTAAAGGAGTGGACGTACTTACACCGGATATGGTATTCAAGTGCTAAACACCGGAGAAACGGACTTCAGACTGCCACGCTTATGACACATTTGGCTTTGGCCTTCCTCTGGTGTCCCGGCGCTCGATGGTCAGATGTAGATCGGCGATCAACTTCAATTACGTCTTCCCTTTACAAGGCTGTCATCAGATCACCACTACACACCAACGTGGATGAGGCTGCGTCCACATTCATTGTACAAATCGCCGAATATCATTCATCATCTTTTCCTTGTCCAAATTTCCTCACCAGTGACCTTTGGTATATCGTGGAACAAATCTCCCACGTGCGTCAACTGTCTGCAGTGGAGCTCGCTGCGATCAGAGTTTACATTGAATTCTGGTTAAACCCGTGCGTCGCGACATCACATTATTGCATCCTGCCCACCAAAACCAGAACAGACAAAATTACTCACACCGAATTTCCTTCTTTGAACCTCCTATAAGGATTCTCGTGTGTTGCATCCACCAAGATTCCTGGTTTCGAAGTGTTGCTGGAGATTTATTGAAGCTTATTTTAGACGACGCAAGCCTCCATCTAGCAACATTGACACTTCGTATCGATGAGAACATGTCAAATTCACTTGTTCGCCGTATCTGCTACCTAGATACCTTCTTCGATGACAGCACGCTTCGCACGGATCATATCAACCAGCTGAATATGGTTTCTTCGTTCATTGAACCCCTCCTAAGGTATGTTGACAATGTTTGACCTTCAAGCACAATCTCATATCCGCCCATTCAAATATCCTACCAGTCTGATTATGACACACCCGAGTGAAACCTTTGCTCTCCTCTTTTCAGGCAGGACAATAATCGAGGTCACTTTGAAGCTGATAGCTGCATCTCCCGACATCGAATCCGCGTGTACCATAGTGCGCAGCCTCAATATAATCGACATTCTCGCTCGTGTTCTTCCACATTGTGACTCAATGCATTGCTCAATCAACGATCAATACTTCGGTGGCCGCGTTGAAGGATTTTACCTCGCGTCGCATTCCTTCCTTTGTGTCATCGCCACGCCTTTCACCGGTGTGTGCGTAACGTCTCACTCAAGCTCCCGATCCGTGTTGGAGAATCATGGTTGGTCTGCCGATGCTCTTCTTCCATCCATTACGCACAATATATCATAATTTCTCTTTGGTAACACGGACACATTATCTACCCAGGAGAAAGGATACTACTATTAGTCTTCAGTTAACTCCCCTTTGGCAATATTTCTAATTTATGTAAAGCTACATAGTTTGAGAAAATTAAAGAGCGCATGTAGTCACATTTTACTTTGTGTGCTTCGCAGCTTCTCGTTGATTCTATACATACGTTTCATATATTGGTGGGCGTTAGTGGTGGCTAGAATCACATCCAATTTATCAACGAGAATCACTTCAAATAGAATACGACTCGGAGCTTTCAAAGAATGCAGCGTATCAGTTAGTTGAGATAGCAGGAAGCAAGTCATTGAAGAGCAGCAACCACCACCCGTAACTCACTAATCCATGCCGACAGTTATCTCGGGCCGATTCACCTAATATTTAAAATCTATGTTTAATCTTCTGATTGGCTACCATGAGGCACAAAATCTGGAATAAAAGGAAGGGGATTTGAAAGGGTGTTGGGCGCATTCAATTAAGTATTTCTCTCCATTCGAAACCTTGACCCGATGATGGAGCGCCTCGCTCCCATGGGATCCGACTTGAGAAAAACGACCATCGCGAATATTGAAAGGAAGGTAAAACGAGAACCACAAAGCACGTTTGAGACCCATATAGTGTATAACTGATACTTAGCGATACAGGAGAAGTTCGAGGAAGACAGATTCCATGACCACTTGATGGCAAACCGGTGTAAATTAGCAATAACAAAGCTTTCGGGGTGACACACCTGGTTGTGACCGATATTATGTGACAGCGACTTCAATATCTTTGATCACAAGTGTAGTTGATTTTTTGTCGGACAAATATTGAGGGAGGAGAATGAAGAGGAAGAAGGACCCAGTGACACGGGGTATACTGAAGAAGACAAAGCATCAGTCAATTGGTATTTGATGAGGGCGGCTCACGGAGGGAAGTCCCCTTAATCTAGAGTGCGCGCGTGGACATGGTCCAGCGTGTGGAACAGCCTGGAGCAAGATAGCCGTTCTTCCTCCCAGCGCTTCAAACTATTGGAGTGGTGAGTCTTCAATTGGATCAGGTCTTTTATTATATTTCAACGGAACCTCTTTGAGCACCTGGCTGCCTTTGGACTCTTATTACCACAAACAATCAACAGAGTGAGACATCTTGTCTGGGTGAACACGTTCCTCGGCTTCCGAGAACCTTTTGCCATCTTTCACCGACCATTGCACGATTTCTGGGGATTCTGAGTTCTCGTCATTATGTATCTAAGCATCGTGGGTCTCATCAGTTCAGTTACAAGCGACTATAATCCAATTTAGACCACCAGCCGCTCTTTAAATGGCAATGATATAAATAACAATCCCGGTCTGGCACGTCCAATGAGATACCCAGCTGTCAACTTATGAACTTGCATATAATAATCTATGTAATTATGTACTAATACACACACACCAGCATGCTTAAAAACATTACAATATATCCCCTGTACACAATATATTAACAAAACTAGGGCGATAAGAAAATGAAAATACAACGAGAAGTGACGCAGGCAGGATATTACATATACCTTTTGCATCATGAACCTTGAAGGTCCAGGAAGGGAAACGAGGAGCATAACCATGACAACATTCAACCATATCGGGGTTTCCGTCACGATCCAGGTTGCTGGGAAAAGACAAAGGACTCAAACTCAAGCTGGGGGATAAAAATACTTTACAGAGCAAGAAATATTCGTTGATGACAAAGTTGATGATATACAACCGAATGGTGCGTGGACGATGGGAAGGCCGGAATCTCGTTGATGGGTCTCGGCTCACCTATCTCACCCCACTCAGGCTGGGAATAGTAATTCAAAGGAGCATTGATTGATTGAGGTAGGGATACAACAGCGTCAATCAGCGAATACATTCAAAATACTCACATCCTTTTAGACCCACCTATCCCCGTCGAATTCGAAAACAGGCGGGGATGGTCTTAGAAGGATTCATCTGGGTTTAAAATGGTGGGAGGAACTGACGAAGCACTGCCAAGCTTCTGGCGTATTTGGGTTCGGCCTTCTCCTTGTCTCCCGGCGCTCGATGGGACGATAGAGATCGGCCATCAACTCCAATTACGTCTTCGCTGCACAATGCTGTAATGAAATCAGCGCGACCAACGTGGATGAGATTGCACCACCTTCCGCGTCTTCTTCCGACAGTGCTATGTGCTGGTCGTCGTCATATGCTAGGCAACATAAACAGGACCCATGTTCGAGACAGCTACATCGCCCTCGAAGCTTCATCAGAGGTCTTTCCCTCATTCCAGTTTCATCGATCCCCTGTCGTTCCATCCTCAATACAGCCGGGGAAACCAAGGGTTTTAGCCAGTCAACCTCTTGGAGGAGGGAGAGGGCATCCTGCTCACTCGGAGCTATCTCGTTGGACGTTGACATTGGTGGGTAGCAGTAGTGCTCGGACCGGGATGGAATGCCGCGCCTTTAAGCTGAAGTTAGCCCGAGAGTCGATTTCCAAGCATAGCATTGTGGCCGTGCTCCTCCGGATACACAGCGTTCAATCCTTTCCTTGCAAACAACTTGAGGTCCCACTTGTCCTCCTTGAATAATAAAGCCAGGATATTTCCACGTTACCTTACCCTCTTTACACATATTCCTTCCATTTCAGCAGATGATCTCCCGCAGACAACACACATGGCAGCTAAGAATAAATTGACAGGCCGTCACCGCGCAATATGCTACCTTCCGAGTTCTTCAGTGCTAGCTTTCAGGGAAATCCAGCTCTCCCGTCAGAAGTGACATCTCCACGGATAGAATATGTCAGTGCAGTGGAAGCTATCCATGGCAGTGCTTATTAGGTACAGCCCCAGGCGCTTTCGACTCCGGCTAGCGCTTCGTGTTCAATTCTTTCATACTTGCAAGCAATCCATTCCAACAATTCATTACTGATGCTAATGGGCGTCAACCCTTAATATCCTTCTTTGTGCCGACTCCGTCCAGTTTTTATCAACAAATTGTGCGTGCAATCATCAGTCAATGACTATTAATTACACGCTAGTCTTATTATTACCCTGACCTTCTCAGTAACCTAATTCGCCCCAGCCTCACCTTATTTATTAAACACTTGTTAATCCGACTCGACAATGTCAAGGTAGATGAAACATTGTGAGCCACCATAGCCTGACCTCTTGGAGAGCTCTTCGGGTGTGTAAAGATTCACCATACTCTATATGCCTTTACGTACCCTTTTCCTGCCAACTTGTCCGCCCCTTCGAAGCCGATCGCTCCATTGTCCCTGGTAACTTCACAACGGCTGTTTTAGCAATCTTTATGCCCTCCCACTGTAGTGATTTCCCATCGTATCCGGGGGTATTATGCCAGTTGACCCATTCACGTTCACTTGTTTTCATGATTCTTGTGTTCGGACCGAATTAGTACTGTGAGTCTATATCAACCTCTAAGCTCACATCCGTTGGTCCACCGTTGCTAGAACCATATTTGGCCCGCCTTGAAAACATTATACTTGATGGAGGGCCTGAAGCATAATCGATATTTTTCTCAGAATTTCCATCTCAAAGCTATGTCATGCTCTCCGCAGCAGCATTTCGATTTCACTATGCCTACACGCTCTGTACACGCAATGATTAAAGCTTGATCTGTGCGTTCGCTTCGGCCATCATCTCTTCTCCTTACTATTCACTTTATTTTTCCAAAGGCTAGTGTTGTTCCAGGAGGCTAAACCCCCTTCGAACGTTCTTATGGCTCACATCAGGATTGAACCACTGTAATCCTGGTGCCCCCAGTCTTACGCACGGACCCTTTAGTTTTATGTGATTACATAATCACCGCGTTTTACGGTATAAGTAGCCGGGAAGTTTTCAGGACCTTAGATCTTACCGTACGCTGCACTTGCCTGTATCCTGTTCTGTTCTGGACAATACACCGTGGTCCTGTCAACTTGTGTGACCGCCAGTGATCCCTATTGACGACGGGATTACAACCACCTTGAATTGCACTCATGCTGCAGTATTCCTTCTTGTCTCATTTTAACATTCAGGACCGCTCACCCTTTTCAGAAAAGGTGGTAATTGTACTTCATGCAACATACTCCAACTGAGATGAAAGGAGATATCTACTCGGTTTGCACTGAGCGCCATTCTTGTTTATCAACACGTTTGTGCCATGCATAGTCCAGCTATTGGCAAGAACTCTTGAGTATTGTCGGACTCACAACTATATACAACGTGTGTATAGCATCAACAAGAAGTTGCCAACTACACACGTGCGGTAAAAAGTGACTATATGCGCTCTTTAATTCGCTCAAACTATGTAGCTTTACACAAATTAGAAATACTTCCAAAAGGGGAGCTAAGTAAAGAGTAATAGTATTATTCTTCCTCCTGATGCGCAGATCGTCGACGGCAGTGGGCATATGGCAGCTACAAATAGTTTGATGAGCCTTCGCCACATAATGTGGCAACTTCCGACTTCTTGAGCGCTTGATTTTTGGGAAATTCAGGTTTTACATGAGTTGAGAGGTGACATCTCGGTTGATAGAATATATAAATGCAGTGGATGCTATCCATGACAGTGCTTCTTACAGCCTCGGGCGCTGTCCACTATGGCTATATCTAACGGGAACATCCGCTTCGTATTCAATTCTTTCGGAATTCCAATTTCGATAATTCTTTGCTGAGGCTAAATTGGCGTAAATAGTGAATATACCTAATTACACGGTCCATCTGAGTGAAGTCAGCTAACAAGAGTAAAGCCCGTAGGGAAAGTATCAGGCGCCGAGCGGCGAAGGTTGGAAATAGAAGTCTACGGCACGAGATATGATTCCACAAAGCCAGCACCTAGAGCGACCGTGGTAGAAAAACTTCATGCTATGAACCGTACGCCTCCTGCAATGATAACTTGGATAATAATCACTTGACACCGACCTGATTAGGCCTGAGACCTTTAGAGAGATAATGACGATAACTTTGAATCGCGAGGAATCATGAAATGGTCGGTGAGAGATGCCAAAAGGTACTCGGACGCCAAGGAACGTATTCTCCCGGATAATGGCGACAACATGTCTCACTCTGATCCTTGTTTGCGGTACTCGGAATACGAATCCTGGCAGGTGCTCATCTCTACCTCATCAAATCAATGATCTCTTGAATTACTATTCACAGTATTGGCACCGTGAGATAGCTGAGCAGAAACTTGTCGATGACGTTCTGGCCTTCCCATGGTCCACGCGTCATTCGCTCGTATATCATCAACTTGGTCATCAGGGAAACTTTATTTGCGCTGTAAAGCACTTTATTCCAACCATTTCCAAACCGACTCCACAGTAATACCCGGGGAAAATTTCCACGCTTGGCGACGAGCTATCCGGCGATGAGACAACCCCCCAGTCTTTGTCATACTGAGAACATGGACTGACTTTGAATGTGGCGTTGGTGGATCTCCCTCGTATCTTAATATTATTAGGTGGGTCATCGCCAGTTCTCTCTCCTTGAGTCTGACAAAATCCGGTCTGTAACCAGGGTAAAGAAAAATATTTGCTCCTACGCACCCATTCCTCGACCCAACCATCCACTCTTCTTCAGACGGTGGTATGTGCTAGTAGTCATCGGGTGCTGGGTAACATAGACTGTTCTCGCGATGGAGACAGCTACATTGTTCTCGAATCTTAATCAGAAATCCTTCCCTCATTTCGGTCTCATTTATCTCCTGGCGTTCCAAACACAATATAGCCGGTGAAACCAAGGTTGTAGCCACTCAACCTCTTGCAGGAGGCGTTCAGCCCGTCCGATATCGTGGCTGCTCAGAGTCGTCGCATTTGAAGTTGACATTGGTTGGTAACAGATTGTTGTGAAACCGAAGAGGACGCTGCGATTTTAAGGTGCAGGCATGAGGGGAATTATTTTCCAGGTATAGCATTGTGGCGGTGCTTTATACAGGATACCCAGCGTTTCATCCTTCCTTTGAAATCACTTGAGGGTCCGTTCGTCCTTTTCCAATAATACAGCCAGGATACTCTCAAGTTACTTTACCATTTTCGTTTGCCGCTATTCCTTAACTTCATCAGATCGCATACTGCAGACGCCACATGTGGCCGCTGGGAATATATTGACAAGCTCTCACCGCATAATGTGGTAACTTCTCAGTTCGTGAGCGCTATATTTTATATCAATCCAGCCTTTCTGTCAGTTAATAAGTGACATCTCCATGCATGGAATATGTAAATGCAGTAAATGCTATCCAAGGCATGTACAGCCTTAGACGCTTCTGACTCCGGCTATATCCAACGGAAATATGCGCTCCGTGTTCAATTCTTGCAGAATTCCAACGATCAATCCACTTGAATAATTCCTTAGTCATGCTTATTGGGGTCAAACCTGAATATTCTAGATTGCAGCCAGTCTATCAGTGTTTTCACCAACAAATTATGTGTAATCTATATTCAATCATTATTGCTTAGACTTTCCCGTTGAGTGAACCTATTCACCCCGGGCTCAAGTTATTTATCATGGACCTCCCTCTTCGACGCGAAAATGTCAAGGCAGATAAAGTATTTTGAGCCACTGTAGCTGGGCCTCTTGCAGATGGAGCTCCTCAGGTTTGTATTCCGAACTAACCGACACGCTGCTTGCCTTGAGACCTCCGAGTGGTATTCTATTTGAAGTGATTCTCATTGAAAAATCGGATATCATTCTAATCACGACTAAGCCCCGCCCATATATGCGACCTCTCTATACCATCAACGAGAAGCTGCCCAGAACACAAAGGCGGTAAAAAGTGACTATATGCGCTCTTGGATGCGCTCAAACTATATAGCTTTACATAAATTAGAAACATTCCCAAAAGGCGATTTAAGTAAAGAGTAATAGCACCGTCCTTCCTCCTGGTTCGGATAATGGATCGGTGTTATCCAAGAGAAATTGGGATATATCGGGTGGAATGGGTAGAGCAAGCGCATCGGCAGGCCAACCATGATCCTTTAACACATATTTGCAGTTCGAATTAGAGGTGACCGACACGCCGGTAAAAGGTGTGGCGATGACGGAAAGGAGGGAATGACCCATGAGGCGCAATTTCTCAAAGGGGATAAGAGTGGATTGATCGTTGATTGAGCCACGCATTGTGTCACAATGTGCGAGAAGACGATCGACAGTGGCGATTATATCTAGGTTGCGCACTGTGGTACACGCGGATTCGATGTCGGAAGATCCAGCTATCAGCTTCAGAGTAACGTCAATCAGGTCTTCGCCTGACCACAGGAGCCATAAATTTGGACGCTTGTGTGTCAGAATCAGACTGGTAGGATATGTTCATGGGCAGATAGGAGGTGATGCTGAAAGGTAGAGCATCGGCAACATACCTTAGGAGGGGTTCAATGAGCGAATAAATCACATTAAACTGGTTGATATAATCTATGCGAGGGCTGCTGTCGTCGAAGAAGGTTTTCAGGGACCAGATATCATTCAGCAGTGACCACGATATCTCCTCATCGATATGAAAAGTCAAGGACGCTATATGGCGGTTGGTGTCGTCCACTAGAACCTTCAATACATCTCCAGCAATATATCGAAACCAGCGATCTTGGCTCATGCAACGCGCGAGAAGTTGTATAGCAGATTAATGCAATACATTTCGGCATCCGGAATTTTGTCTGTTATGGTTTTGGTGGGCGGCAGGAAAAAATGATGTGATGTCGGGACGCACGGTTGTACCCAGAATTCAATGCAACCTCTGATGGCAGTGAGCTCCTCTACAGACAGTTGACGCACGTGGGAGATCTCTTGCACGATATACACAAGTTCGTCAACGAGGAGGGGATATTGATAGCATGACAAATATCGTGCGATTTGTAGAATAAACGTCGACGCAACCTCATTCAGGTTGTTATGTAGCGGTGATTTGATTACAGTGTTATAAAGCAATGACGTAATTGCAGTCGATGACCGATCTGTATCTTCCCATCGAGCGCCGGGACACCAGTAGAAGGCCGAAGCCAAATATTTCATAAGCATGGCACTGTTACCGTGCTTCCGCCATATATCATCTGAAATCCTGACCCCCCCTAAGACCACTGACGCCTGTTGTCGAATTCGGTGTGGGTATATGGGTCTATACACATTGAGTAAGTTGGTCCTGTGTGTTTAATGATTGATGCCATTGTATCCCTACCTCAATAAATCGATGGTCTCCTGAATTACTATTCCGAGTCTTGGCAGAGTGAGATGCTTGTGTAGGAACTTGTTGAAGGGCTTGTCGTCTCCATGAACCATTCGCTTGTATACCATTAACTTTGCCATCAGTGCAGCTGTCTTTGCGTTGTAAAGTACATTCCTCCCAACCCTTTCCAAACCGACTCTACAATAATGCCCCGGATCGATTTCAATACTTGAAGATGGCGATGAGCTCTCATCATCCAGTGAGACCACTCCCCAGTCCACGTCATGACTGTAGTATGGACTGAGGTTGGATGTGGCGATGGTGGATCTACCTCGCATTGGAATAATAATCGGTGGATCATGACAATTTGTCTCTCCTAGGCACTGAATGCTTCTAGTTTTTCAACAGTTACATACAAGGCCATCTCATTTTGCGTACCCATTCCTCAACCCAAACCTCCACATCTTCTGCAGACAATGGGATATGCTGGTTGTCTTCTGGAACTCGATAGCACAAACCGTGCCCATGTAAGATGCAGCTCCATCTTTCTCGAAGTTTTACTCGAAATCTTTCCCTCATTCCCGTGTCAATGATCTCCTTCCGTTCTTCTGAGCCCAATGCCGCTGGTGAAACCAATGGTTGTAGCCACTCAACCTCTTGTAGGAGGGTTTCAGCCGGTCCGATATCGTGGCTGATCAGAGTCGTCTCGTTTGAAGTTGACATGGGTGGGTAGCAGGTTGTTGTAACACCGGAAGGGGATGCTGCACATTTAAGGTACAATTATCAGGGGAATGAATTTCAAGGTGTAGGTAGCATTGTGGCGGTGCTTTACACAGGATACCCATCGTTTCACCCGTTTCTTTTAAACAACTGGAAGTGCTTCAACCTCCTTGGTTCCTACAGACTCTACACGATACTGTCAGGTTCATTCACTATGTTATACTCTAGGTCCTTACTCCTCAACAGACCGTCTGTGGCAGAGAGCACATATGGTAGCTACGAATGGTTTGATCATCCTTCACCCCATAATGCGGCAGCTTCTGACTTATTACGCGCTAGAGGTTTCTGAAATTCATCTTTTACGTTATAAGTGAGATAATCCATCGATAGAATATGTAAATGCAGTGGATGCTATCCATGACACAATGCTCCCCAGGTACAGCCTCGGGCGCCGCCTCCTCTCGGGCTATGTCTAACGGAAATATGCACTTCGTGTTAAATTCGGAATTCCAATAAGCAACCCATTTCACTAATTATTTACTTAGGCTAATCGGCGGCGAACATGAATGTGCCTGTTTCTGGCGAGTCCGACATGTTTTCATTAACAAATTATGCATGTAATCCATATTGAGTCATAATTAATTACACTGGTATGATCACACGGTGCTTCTGAGTGGAGTAAAATTTGCCGCAGGCTCATGTTAATTATGAGACTTTGTTTGTGTGACGCGACAATGTGTAAGGTTCGGCTTTGCAAATAGCGTAATCCTTCAGTTGAGCTCTTACGAAGAGGAACGAACAGAGTAGGAATAAGCTCCAATTCGAAAAAGACTACTCTAACTAGTGGGGGGTTCACCTATTTATGCTATACATCATAAGCTACGTCCCCTGACAACATCTAATAAGTCTGAAGCCATTTAGTGATCGAAACTTCCAGTGTCTTCTCGTTACTCCTTACCATCTAAGACTAGGGCGGTTGTCCGCCCGGTTCAAAATCGGACGGACTCGCCACAGAGAAGCATATTCACTTTCGACGCCAATTAGCCTAAGTAAAGAATTATTAAAATGGGATGCTAGTTGGAATTATGAAAGAATTGAATACGAAGCGGATGTTTCCGTGAGATATAGCCCGAGTGGACAGCGCCCGAGGCTGTACCTGAGAAGCACTGTCATGGATAGCATCCACTGCATTTCCAAATTCTATCAATGGAGATGTCCCTTCTCAACTAACGTAGAAGCTGAGTTACCCAAAAAACTAGCGCTCAAGAAGTCGTAAGTTGCCATATTATGCGGTGAAGGCTCATCAAACTATTCGTAGCTGTCATATGTGCCATCTGCCGTAGACGATATGTTGAAGAGTAAGAAATGATACATAGTGAGTGAACCTGAGAGTATCCTGGAGCATGTGTACATGAAGGAGGTTGAGCAGCTTCAAGTCGTGTCACAGGAAGGGAAGAAACGCTGTGTACGCTGCATAAAATACCGCCACAATGCTATACCTTGAGATTCATGCCCCTGATAACTGCAACTTAAAAGCGCAGCATCGCCTTCCGGTATCACAACAACCTGCTACCCACCAATGTCAACTTCAAACGAAACGACTCTGAGCAGCGACGATGTCGAACAGGCTGAAAGCCTCCTACAAGAGGTTGAGTGGCTACAACCCTTGGTCTCCCCAGCTGCAATGAGCTCAGTAGAACGGGAGGAGCTAGTTGATGCGGCGATAAGGGAAAGATTCCGGATAAGGCTTTGAGCTTGATGGATTTGTATTGAATATGAGTATGGTGTGTGTTATCGAGTTCCCGAAGACGACCAGCATATACTACTGTCTGCAGAAGATGCGGAAGTTTGGGCTGAGGAATGGGTGCGTAAAATGGGATAGCCTTTAATGGATACTGTTGACAAACTGGACGCTTTCAGTGGCTAGGAGAGACAAGTTGTCATGATCCACCGATTATTATTCCAATGGGAGGTAGATCCACCATCGCCACATCCAACCTCAGTCCATACTCCAATCATGACGTGGACTGGGGAGTGTTCTCAGTGAATGAGAGCTCATCGACATCTTCAAGTATTAAAATTGAGCCGGGGTATTACTGTAGAGTCGCATTGGAAAGCGTTGGGAAGAATGTGCTTTACAGTGCAAAGACAGCTGCACTGATGGCAAAGTTGATGATATACAAGCGAATGGTGTCTAGAGAAGACAGGGCCTTGAACAAGTTCCTACGCAAGCATGTTACTCTGCCAAGACTGGGAATGGTAATTCAAGAGACCATTGACTTGATGAGATGGGATACTTCAGATCTTTGAATACATTCAAAATACTCACGGCTTTCTAGACCCACTTATTCGCCTCGCATTCGAAAACAGGCGTGGAATCTCTTAGAGGGGTTCTGGAAATCAACTATTATGCAGCCGGGGAACGGAGGACACACTGCCGACCTTATGGCATATTTGGGTTTTACCTTCATTTGGTGTCCCGGCGCTCGATGGGGAGATAGAGATCGGCCATCAACTGCACTTACGTCATCACTTTTAATTCCATCATCAAATCACCGTTACCCAGCAACGTGGATGAGGTTGCTTCGGCACTCATTCTGCAAATCGCCGGATATTTATCATCCTATTGTCAAAGTAGCTTCCTCCTCGACGACCTCGGGTATATCGTGGAACACACTAGCCGCCTGCGTCAACTGTCTGTAGAGGAGCTCACTGCCTTCAGAGGTTGCATTGAATTGTGGTTGAAACCGTGCGTCCCGACATCAGATCATTTCATCCTGCCCACCAAAACTACAACAGACAGAATTATTCCCACCGACTTTCCTTGTATAAATGACCTATAAAGGTTCTCGTGTCTTGCATCCACGAAGATGATTGGTTTAGATATATTGCTGGAGATGTATTGAAGGTTATAGTGGATGACACAAGCCACCATATAGCGTCCTTGACTCTTATGATGGAAGAGAACACAGCCTATTCATTGTGGTGTGGTATCTTGGCTCTGAATACCTTCTTCGACGACATCACGCTTCGCACGCATCATATCAAACAACTAAATGTTGTCCCTTGGCTAATTTAGCCCCTCCTACGGTGTGTTGAGAGTGTTTTACCTGCCAGCATCATCTAATATTCGCCCCTTGAAATATCATGCCAGTCTGATTCTGACACGCCCGAGTCCAAATTACTGACTCTTCGGGTCAGGCGCGGAACTAATTGAGGTTACTCTGAAGCTGTTAGCTGCATCTTCCGACATCGATTCCGCGTGTACCACAATGCTCAGCCTCAATATAGTTCCCATTATCGCTCGTCTTCTTCCACATTGTGAGGCGATGCGTGGTTTAATCAGCGATCAATATTTCGGTTTTCGGCTTGAAGCATTAACCCTCGCGGCTCAGTCCTTCCTTTGTGTCATCGCTACACCTTTCACCGGTGTGTCCGTAACATCTAATTCAAACTCCAGATCAGTGTTGGAGGACCATAGCTGGCCTGCCGATTCCCTTGCTCCATCCATTCCGTTCGATATTTCATAATTTCTCTGGGATAACACTGACACATAATCCGAACCAAGGAGGCAGGATAGTAATATTACTCTCGCCTTTTAGAAATACTTATAATTTGTGTAAAGCGACATAGTTTGAGTCATTTCAAGAGCGCATATAGTCACCCTTTTCCGCCTTTGGGTGCTTGGCAGCTTCTCGTTGATGCTATATACAACGTGAACAGTCAAGGACGTTATATTGAGATTTGTGTCGTCCACTATAACCTTCAATGAATCTCCAGCAATATGTCGAAACAAGGCAGCTTTGTGGATGAAACACAGAATGTGTATAGGAGATGCATGAGAGGGGAGTCGCTTCGGGTGATTTTGTCTGTTGTGGTTTGGTGGGCAGGCTAAAATGATGAGAGGTCACGACGCACTGTTGCATCCAGAATTAACTACAACCTCTGATCGCAGTGAGCTCCTCTACAGATAGTTGACGCATGCGGGATGTCTTGAAGAAGACGACGCATCAGTAAATTGGTATTTGATTCGGGCCCCTCGCGGAAGGAAGGCTCCGTAATCTAGAATGCGAGCCTGGACATGGTGTAGCGTCTGGAACAGCCTGGAGCATCCCAGATAGCCGTTCTTCCTCCGAGCGCCTGAAACGATTGTAGTGATGTGTTCTCAATTCGATCCAGTCTTTTCTTTGATTTAAACGGACCTTTTGAGCACCTGGCTGGATTGGTGCTGCTATTACCACAAACAAGCAACTGAATGAGACATAATGTCGTCATTATCGAGGTGAATACGGTCCTCGGCGCCGGAGCACGTTTTGCCATCTCTCACCCACCTTTGTACGATTCCTGGCGATTCAGAGTTTTCGTTAGTATGTATCTAGGTTTGTTGGCCTCATCGCGTGGGATTAGAGTGACTATACCCCAGGTTAGGCCACCACCCACTCTTGAATTGACAAAGATCCATAAAATGCCAGTCAGGCACGTCAAGTGAGATACCCAGCTGTCAACTTCTGAACTTGGATATAATAATCAAGTTGGATATGTACTAATACACATACATCGGCAAGTTTCAAAACGTTAAATATGTCCTGTTTACACAATATATTAACAAAAATAGGGTGATAGAAATATAAATAGCACGATAAGTCACACGAGTAGGATATTACATATGCTGTTTTCATCATGAACCTTGCAGGTCCAGGACGGGAAATGAGGAGCAAAACCATGATACCATTCAATAATGAGGGTTCCCCATTACTCCGCTCACAAGGACCGGGTAATACTAATTCTAGCGTGTACTTGATTATGACTGAATATAGATTACATGGACAATTTGTTAATGAAAATCTGACGGACTCGCCACAAACAGGCATATTTACTTTCTACGCCAATTAGCCCAAGTAAAGAATTATTAAAATGGGATGCTCGTTGGAATTCTGAAAGAATTGAACACGAAGCGGATGCTTCCGCTAAATATAGCCGGAGTGGCTGTACCTGAGAAGCGCTGTCATGAATAGCATCCTTAGCCAGGTGACCATGACAACGCAATGGTCACCAGCGTCCACCAGAGCGCCGCTGGGCGGACCACCACCTTATCACTCGCCGCAAACAGTTGTCTCCGAAGATAGAGCTTTGTCAGCTAGTGTAGGGGGTGGCTAGGGGAAACGGGATAGTAACGGTTTCGAGCCGACGAGAGCTCTCATCAGGGGGATACCGCTACCCCGACCGTTTCGCCCATCCAGAATTACTGATTAGGAGTCTACTACTGAGCCTGGTCCAAAGGGAGTGATAAGATAGACGATTCGTGCCGACCTACGCGTGCATCGAACTCTGAGAATCTTGGTGACCCAGTGGTGGGTAGTATACGGTTGGGAGCGAGTACCGAGGCCAGCAAGTTTCCTTGCTGGATCGGATTTGTCGATGTCCATACAGCAAGACGATGGTGGAACTGCATTTACATATTATATCAATTGACATGTCACTTCTCAACTAACGTAAGAGATTAATTCCCAAAACTCTAGCGCTCGAGAAGTCGGAAGTTGCCACATTACATTATGCGGTGAAGGTTCATCGAACTATTCATAACTGCCACATCTGCTCTCTGCCGTAGACAATCTGTTGAAGACCAAGGAATTGGTACCATAGTTAGAGAACTTGAGACAATCCTGGAGCATGTATGAATGAAGGAGGTTGAGGCTTGAGGTTGTGTAAAAGGAAGGGATGAATAGCTGGGTATCCTGTACAAAGCACCGCCACAATGCGATACCTTGAACTTTATTCCCTTGATAACTGTGACTTTCAAGCGCAGCATCCCCTTCCGGTATCACAACCACCTGCTACCCACCAATGTCGACTTCAAACGAGACGACTCCGAGCAGCAACGATGTCGTACGGGCTGAAAGCCTCCTACAAGAAGTTCAGTGGCTACAACCCTTGGTCTCCCCAACTGCATGGAGCGCAGAAGAACGGGAAGAGAGATTTGACGCGGTGAGAAGGGAAAGATTCCGGGTAAAGCTTCGAGACCGATGGAACTGTATCGAAGATGGGCATGGTGTGTGTTATCGAGGTCCCGAAGACGGCGAGCATATACCACTGTCTGAAGAAGATGTGGAAGTTTGGGTCGAGGAATGGGTGCGCAAAATACAATAGCCTTTCATGTACACTGTTGACAAACTGGACGTTTTTAGTACCTAGGAGAAGCACATTGTCATGACCCACCGACTATAATTAAAATGCGAGGTAGATCCACCAACACGACATCGGACATGAGACCATATTGCAGTCATAATAACATCGACTGGGGAGTGGTTTCACTGGATGATAGCTCGTCTTCAAGTGTTGAAATTGGCCCCGGGTATTACCTAGGAGTTGGCATGGACAGGATTGGGATGAAAGTGCTTTACAGCGCACAGAGAGCTTCGCTGATGGCAAAGTTGATGATATACGAGGGAATAGCCCGTGGATATGGAAGCAATAATGCCTTTAACAAGTGTCTACAGAAGTATCTCACTCTGCCAAGACTGGGAATGGTAATTCAAGAGACCATCGATTTGATGAAGTAGGGATACAACCGCGTCAACCATTGATTACTCAACATACTCACGTCTTTCTAGCCCCACCTATCCCCTTCGAATTAGACAACAGGCGTGGGTGGTCTTACGGGAGTGGACGCTCTTACACCGGATACGTAATTCAAGTGGTATACAGCGGAGAAATGGAGTTCACACTGCCAAGCTTATGTCACATTTGGCTTGGGCCTTCCTCTGGTGTCCCGGCGTTCGATGGTCAGATGTAGATCAGCGATCAACTTCAATTACGTCTTCCCTTTACAAGGCTGTCATCAGATCACCACTACACACCAACGTGGATGAGGCTGCGTCCACATTCATTGTACAAATCGCCGAATATCATTCATCATCTTTTCCTTCTCCAAATTACCTCACCAGTCGCCTTGGGGATATCGTGGAACACATCTCCCACGTGCGTCAACTGTCTGCAGTGGAGCTCGCTGCGATCAGAGTTTACATTGAATTCTGGTTAAAACCGTGCGTCGCGACATCACATTATTGCATCCTGCCCACCAAAACCAGAACAGACAAAATTACTCATACCGAATTTCCTTGTTTAAATCTCCTATAAGGATTCTCGTGTGTTGCATCCACCAAGATTCCTGGTTTCTAAATATTGCTGGAGATGCATTGAAGGTTATTTTAGACGACGCAAGCCTCCATATAGCAACATTGACACTTCACATCGATGAGAACATGTCAGGTTCACTTTTTCAACGTATCTGCGACCTAGAAACCTTCTTCGATGACAGCACGCTTCGCACGGATCATATCAACCAGCTGAATTTGGTTTCTTCGCTCATTGGACCCCTCCTAAGGTATGTTGACAATGTTTGACCTTCAAGCATAATCTCATATCGCCCCATTCAAATATCCTACCAGTCTGATTATGACACACACGAGTGAAACCTTTCTCCTCCTGCTTTCAGGCAGGAAAATAATCGAGGTCACTCTGAAGCTGATAGCTGCATCTCCCGACATCGAATCCGCGTGTACCATAGTGCGCAGCTTCAATACAATCACAATTCTCGCTCGTCTTTCTTCACGTTGTAACGCAATGCGCGACTTAATCAACGATCAATTTCTCGGTGACTGCGTTGAGGAATTCCACCTCATGGCGCATTCCTTCCTTTTTGTCATCGCCATACCTTTCACCGGTGTGTGTGTAACATCTCATTCAAGCTCCCGATCCGTGTTGAAGAATCATGGTTGGTCTGCCGATGCGCTTGTTCCATCTATTACGCACAATATATCATAGTTTCTCCTGAGTAACACCGACACATTATCCACCCAGGAGGAAGGATACTACTACTACTATTTAGTTCACTTCCCTTTGGCAATATTTCTAATTTATGTAAAGCTACATAGTTTGAAGGAATTCAAGAGCGCATATAGTTACTTTTACTTTGTGTGCTTCGCAGCTTCTCGTTGATTCTATACATACGTTACATATATTGGTGGGCGTTAGTGGTGGCTAGAATCACATCCAATTTATCAACGAGAATCACTTCAAATAGAATACGACTCGGAGCTTTCAAAGAATGCAGCGTATCAGTTAGTTGAGATAGTAGGAAGCAAGTCATTGAAGAGCAGCAACCACCACCCGTAACCCACCAATCCATGCCGACAGTTATCTCGGTCCGACCAAGGAACCTATCTATTAGGACAATGGAAGAACTTCTCCTACTTTGCGCTAGCCAGGTGGTCAAAGTGTGTCATTTTGGATAAAAGGGAGACTTGGTGAATGAGGAACGTCGCCTCGTTCAAGATATTCGATATTCTGTATCTTTGGGGTCGTTCTTCGGATTCCTCGATCGAGAACCACCAGCGTTGTCAGGGTCATCATCCGATAAAAAATCGACTACATTTATGATCTCAAGTAAATTCATGCCGCTCTCTCACACAATTCAGATGTGTGATATATATCCTATGCATCCCTTTCGGCTCGAAATCCACATCTTAGCAACATTTGCAGTTGTAGAACGAAAGCCATTTTTTATACATTAAGGGTGATGCCACAATATCGGCGATGGCAATGTGTGTCGTCGGACTCCTCCCTATAACCCTTGACAGATGCGCTCAATGGGAAGATACAGATCGGGCATCAACTGCAATTAGGTCACCGATTTACAATGCTGTCATGAAATCACCGCTACACACCAACGTGGATGAGGTTGCGTCGACATTGAATCTACAAATTGCGGGACATTTATCATCCTCATGTACTCAGCCTCCCTTCCTCCTCCGCGACCTTGTGGGTATTGTAGAAAACATCTACCACGTGCGTCAACTATCTGCAGTGGAGCTCACTGTGATCAGAGGCTGCATTGAATTCTAGATACAACCATGCGTCGCGACCTCTCAAAGTGCTTGATAAATAAGGTGAGGCTGGGGCGAATTAGTTTACTGAGAAGGTCAGGGTAATGATAAGACTAGCGTGTAATTAATAGCCACTGAATATTGATTACACGCACAATTTGTTGATAAAAGCCTGACGGAGTCGGCACAAAGACGGATAGTCAAGGTTGACGCCCATTAGAATCAGTAATGACTTATTGGAATGGATTCCTCGTTGCCATTATGAAAGAATTGAACACGAAGCGCGGAGTTCCGTTAGATATAGCCAGAGTCGAGAGCGCCTGGGGCTGTATCTAATAAGCACTGCCATGGATAGCCCCACTGGACTGACATATTCTATTCGTGGAGATGTCGCTTCTGATGGGAAGGCTGGATTGCCCTGAAATCTGGCACTAAAGAACTCGGAAGGTAGCACAATGCGCAGTGACGGCCTGTCAATTTATTCTCAGCTGCCATGTGTGTTTTCTGCGGGAGATGATCTGACGAAGTGGGAGGAACATGTGTAAAGATGGTAAGGTAACTTGAGAATATTCTGGCTGTATTATTCAAGAAGGATAAGTGGGACTTCAAGTTGGTTACAAGGAAAGGATTGAACGGTGTGTATCCTGAGGAGCACGGCCACAATGCTATGCCTGGAAATCGGCTCTCGGGGTAACTTCAGCTTCAAAAGCGCAGCATTCCCTCTCTGTACGAGTACCACTTCTACCCACCAATGTCAACGTCCAACGAGATAGCTCCGAGTGGTCAGGATGTCCGATCCCTCCTCCAAGAGGTTGACTGGCTACCTTGGTTTCCCCGGCTGTAGTGAGGATGGAACGACAGGAGATCGATGACACAGTAATGAGGTAAATATCCCGGATGAAGCATCGAGAGTGATGTAGCTGTCTCGAACATGATCACTATGTATGTTGCCGAGTACATGATGACAACCAGCACATAGCACTGTCAGAAGAAGACGTGGAAGTTGGTGCGGAGGAATCTGTGCGCAAACGAAACATCCATTTTTTGGTGACTGTTAGCAGACCGGATGTTTTCAGTTCTAAGGAGAGAGAAATTTCCATGACGGACCGAATAACATTCACATTCGAGGGAGCTCCACCAACGCCACATCCAAACTCAGCCCATATCGTAGGCGTGCCATAGACTGGGGAGTTGTCTCATCGCCGGATAGCTCATCATCGAGTCTGGAAATTAGCCCCGGGTATTACCGTGGAGTCGGTTTGGAAACGGTTGGGAGGACTGTGCTTCACAACGCAAAGACAGCTGCACTGATGGCAAAGTTGATGGTATACAAGCGAATGGTGCACGAACACGACAGGGCCTTTAAAACGCTAATACGCAAGCAACTCACTCTGAGAAGAATAGGAATAGTAATTCAAGAGACCATCGACTTAATGAGGTGGGGATACTTCAGCGCCAATCATTAATACACTCAAAATACTCACCTTTCTAGACCGACCTACCCCCGTCAAATTCAACAACAGGCGTCAGTTGTCTTAGCGGAGTGCTGGAATTCTTTTGTTTTACGGCGGAGGAACGAAGGTCAGCGTATGACATATTTGGCTTATGTCTTCTACTGGTGTCCCGGCGCTCGATGGGAAGATAGAGATCGGCCATCAACTGCAATTACGTCATCGCTTTACAATGCTGTCATCAAATCACCGCTACACACCAACCTGAATGAGGTTGCGTCGGCATTCATTCTACAAATCGCCGGATATTTATCATGCCCATGCTATTCACGTACCTACCTCCTCGCCGAGCTTGGGTATATCGTGGAACAAACTTGCCGCGTGCGTCAACTGTCTGTAGAGGAGCTCACTGCGATTAGAGGTTGCATTGAATTCTGGGTACAACCGTGCGTCGCGACATCACATCATTTCATCTGGCCCACCGAAACCATAACAGACAAAATTACTCACATCGACTTTCCTTGCTTGGATATCTTATGCAGCTTCTGGTGCGTTGCATGCACGAAGATGTCTGGTTTCGAGATATTGCTGGAGATGTATTGAAGGTTATAGTGGCTGACACAAACCACCATATAGCGTCCTTGACTGTTATTATGGATATGGACACAACGTATTCATTGTGGTATTAGATCTCGGGTCTGCAAACCTTCTTCGGCAACAGCACGCTTCACACGCATCACATCAAACAACTGAATGTGGTCTATTCACTCATTGAGCCCCTCCTACGGTATGTTGAGAGTGGTTTACCTTCCAGCATCATCTAATATCCGCCCTTGAAAATCTCATACCAGTCTGATTCTGACACACCCAAGTCCAAATTTGGCCCTCCTCTTGTCAGGAGACAACCTAATTGAGGTCACTCTGTCCCTGCTCGCTGGATCTTCCGACATCGAATCCGCTTGTAGCACAGTGCGAAACCTGGATATAATTGCCATTCTCCCTCGTCTTCTCCCACATTGTGAGGCAATGCGTGGCTCACTCGACGATCAATACCTCGGTTGTCTTGAAGCATTACCCCTCGCGGCTCAGTCCTTACTTTGTGTCATCGCCACACCTTTCACTGGTGTGTGCGCAACATCTAATTCAAACTCCAGATCAGTGTTGGAGGACCATGGATGGTCTGCCGATGCTCTTGCTCCATTCATTCCGTCCGATATGTCATAATTTCTCTTGGATAACACTGACACATTATCCGAACCAAGGAGAGGGATAGTAATATTACTCTCGCGTTTTGGAAATATTTCTAATTTATGTAAAGCGACATAGTTTGAGCCATTTAAAGAGCGCATATAGTCACCATTTTCCGCCTTTTTGTACTTGGCAGCTTCCCGGTGATGCTATATACACGTTCCATATATTCGTCGCCCGTGGTAGTGGCTATAATCAAATCCGATATATCAACAAGAATCATCTCAAATAGCATATCACTTGAATGTGTCAAAGAAAGCAATGTGTTAGTTAGTTGGGATAGCATAAAGCAAGTCATTGAAGAACAGCAAAAAAATACCCGTTACAATCACTTGATGGCCGATCTACATCTGACCATCGAGCGCCGGGACACTAAATGAAGGCCCAACCTTCAGCTTGGCAGTGTGACCTTCGTTCCTGTGAATGCCACAAGCTCATACAAACGGCGGACGCCTTTTTTCGAATTCCAGGGGGATAAGTGACATATGCCCTTCGTGTTCAATTCCGATAATTCTTTACTTAGGTCAATTGGCGTCCATCGTGAATAAGCCTGTTCATGAGGAATCCCACAGCTCTTCATTAACAAATTGTGCGCGTAATCATATTCAGTGGTAAATAATTACATGCTACTATTATTACACCGTCCTTTTAAGTACAGCATTTTGCATCAACTAACACGGGGAAAGCCCGTATGGCAAGCAAAAGCATCCGAGCGGCAAAGTGTGGAAATCAAAGTCTACGGCACCGATATATGATTCCACAAAGCTAGGATCCAAAGTGAGAGTGGTGGGGACACTTCACGATATGAACCTTATGCCTCCTGTAATGATAACTTGGACGATAGTCAACTCCGACCTGATGACGCCTAAAACCCTTAGAGACATAATGACAAGAACTCTTGATCGCCAGAACTCGTGAAATTGTCGGCTGGAGATGGCACAAGGTGCGCAGATGCCGAGGGACATATTCTCCCGGATAATAGCGACAACATGTCTCACTCTGGTCCTCGTTTGCGGTACTCGGAGCGCGAATCCAGGCAGGTGCTCAAAAATGTTCCGTTTAAAAAAAATAAAAGAGTGGGTCAAATTGAAAACTCATGAGTAAAATGGCTTTAAGGGCTGTGAGGACGTCCGGCTATCTGGGATGCTGCAAGGCATTCCAGTTCGAGCGCATTCTAGATTTCCGGGACTTCTCCGCGTGAACCGTCCGGATCAAATACTAATTTACAGATGCCTCATCTTCTTCAATACATCCGGTGTCCTTGGTGCTTCTTCCTCTTTATTGCCATCCCTCAAGAATTTCGGACGACCAATCAACTCCACTTGTGATTAAAGATATTGAAGCCGCGGTCACAGAATATTGGTCAGATGCAGGTGTGTGACCCGGCAGGCTTAGTTATATCTATTTTAGAACCGTTTTCTATCAAGTGGTCATGGCATCCAGATTCCTCGCACTTCTCCTGTATCGCCAAGCATCAGTTATACATTATACCCGTCTCAAAAGCGTCTCCGGCTGCTCGTTTGACCCTCAGTGCAATATTCACGACTGTCGGCTTTGAAACTTGGATCCCATGGAAACGTTTGGATTAGAGAGAAATACCGAATGGAATCCGTTCAACGCCATCCCTGTATGTGCTAATGCCCCCTCTTTTGTGCCTCGTGATAGCCGATCCCGAGATTGAAGATAGACTTAAAAGATTAGATGAGTCTGATCGAGATAACCGTTTCCATGGATTAGTGAGTGATTTTTGTCGGTGTTCTTTGCTTTTCTTCATGACCTTCTTCATGCTATCCCAACTAAGTGACACGAAAATCACGGTCATGGGCTGTCTTCTGAGAATTATCAGTACTATTCAATGTGGACTCGTTGTCGTTCATAAATCGGAGCCCATTATAGCCACGCCAACGGGAGATGGTGAAAAGTGACTGTATGCGCTATAAAGTGCCTCAAACTATGTAGCGTGATACAACCTGTAAGTCCGGTTCCAAACGATTTAATCGGGGAGTAATAGCACTATCTCTGTTGTTTTGATAAGATACGTCGGCGTTATCCAGAGAAATGATTTTATGTCGTGCCTAGATCGTGAGGAGGGCCTTTGACAGCCCAACCATAATTCTTCGACACTGACGCGGAGTTTGAATGAGAGAGACGTTACCGACACACTAGTGAGAGGTATGGCGATCACGGAAAGGAAGGGATGAAGAATGTGATTTAAAAAATGTAGGCAGTTACTGCACAATTCATCGTTGATTGAGCGGCGCATTATGTTACAATGTGAGGAAACGAGGGAGAATGGACATAATATTGAGCCTGCGGACTGTATACAAGACCCAACTTGGTCGAATTGAAGACTCATCACTACAATGGTTTTGAGCGCTGGGAGGAAGACGGCGATGCTCCATATCCACCACATCAAGGCGCATGCTATATTACGGGGACTTCCATCCGTGAGCCGGGAAGATCAAATATCAACTCGCTCATTCTTCTTCTTCTTCAAGACATCCCGTGTCCTTGGTGCTTCTTCCCCTTCATATTCCTAGCTCAAGAATTACGCGACAAAAATCAAATACACTTGTGATGAAGGATATGCAAGCCGCGGTCACAACATATGGGTCATTACATACGTGTCTCCCGGCAGGATTTGGTATATCTAATTTAGAACCGTTTGCCATCAGTCGTCATGGCATCTAAATTCCTCTCAATCTCCTGTATCGCTAAGCATCAGTTATAGCTGTACCCGGTCTCAAAGTGCTTTCGGGTGCTCATTTGGCCTTCTTTGGAATATTCTCGAATTTGCCTGTTTCAAGTAGGATCCCATGGGAGCGAGGCGCTCACCCATCGGGTCAAGGTTTCGAACGGAGAAAAATACTTTATGAAATCCGCCTAACGCCGTCCGTGTACCTTGTACAGCCCCCTTCCTTTATTCCAGAACTTTGTGCCTCATGACGGCGAATAAGGATATTGAATGTATGTTTTGAATACTAGATGAAACTGACCGAGATAATCGTTGCCCTCGAGTAGGGAGTGATTGTTGCGGGTGGTTTTTTGTCTTCTTCAATGACTTGCTTCATGCCATCTTAACCGACATGCTGCTTCTTTGAGACTTCGGAGCAGTATTCTATTTGAAGTGATTCTAGGTGATAAATTCCATCTGATTCTGCGACTACTATCCACGAATATATACAAGGTGAATATAGCATCAAGAGAAGCTGCCAAGCATACAAAGACGGTACAAAGTGGCTATATGCGCTCTTAAATTGGGTGAATGGATCCCTGATTGAGCCACACATTGCGTCACAATGGGGAAGAAGACGAGTGAGAATGGAGATTATATTAAGGCTGCGCACTGTGGCGCACGCGAATTCGATATCGGAAGATGTAGCTATCAGCTTCAGTCTAACCTTAATTAGTTTCTCCCCTGACGAGAGGACCCAGAAATCTGGACTCGTGTGTGTCATAATTAGACTGGTAGGATATTTGAGGGCGGATATGAGATTATGCTGGAAGCTAAAACATTGTCAACATACCTTAGGAGGGGCTCAATGACCGAAGAAACCACATTAAGCTGGTTGATATGATCCGTGAGAAGCGTGCTGTCGTCGAAGAAGGTTTGTAGGGCCCAGATACAATCAAAAGTGGGTATGAATCGTCCTCATAGATATGAAGTGTCAATGACGCTATATGGGGTTTTGTGTCGTCCATTACACGCTGCAATACATCTCCCGCAATATCTCGAAACCAGGCATCTTGGTGCATGCAGCACACTAGGAGCCGTATCTGAAAGTAATGCGAGGATCGTCGGTATAGGTAATTTTCTCTGTTATGGTTTTGGTGGGCAGGATGACATGATTTGATGTCGCCACGCACGGTTGTAACAAGATTTCAATGAAACCTCTGATCGAATTGAGCTCCTCTACAGACAGTTGACGGACTTCGGAGATGTTTTTCACCATATACGCAAATTCGTCAACGAGGAAGGGATATTGATGGCATGACATGTATCGTGCGATTTTCAGAATAAATGTCGACCCAACCTCATCCACGTTGGTGTGTAACGGTGATTTCATTACAGCATTGTAAAGCGATGACGTAATTGCAGTTGATGCCCGATCTCTATATCCCAAGTGAGTGCCGGGACACCAGTAGAAGGCCGAACCCAAATATATCATAAGGTTGGCGTTGTGACCTCCGTTTCTCCGCTGTATGACCCATGAACTCCAGAAACCCTCTGAGACCACCGACGCCTGTTCTCGAATTCGAGCCGGGTAAGTGGGTCTAGCAAAACGGGAGTATTTTGAGTTTATTGAATGATTTTCCTCAAAGTATCCCCACCTCATTAAGTCAATGGTCTCTTGAATTACTATTCCGAGTCTTGGCAGATTGAGATGCTTGCGTAGGAACCTGTTACAGGCCTTGTCGCCTCCATACACAATTCGCTTGTATATCATCAGCTTTGCCATCAGTGCAGCTGTCTTTGCAGTGTAAAGCACACTCCTCCCAACCCTTTCCAAACCGACTCTACAGTAATACCCCGGTTCAATAGTAATACTTGAAGATGTCGATGAGCTCTCAAACGGTGAGACCGCTCCCCAGTCCCCGCCATGACTGTCATATGGGCCGAGGTTGGATGTGGAATTGGTGGATCTACCTCGCATATCAATAATCGTCGGTGGATCATGACAAGTTGTCTCTCCTAGCAACTGAAAGCGTCCAGTTTTTCAACAGTGTACATGGAAGGCTATCTGATTTTGCGCACCCATTCCTCAACCCAAACTTCCATATCGTCTTCAGACAGTGGTATATGCTCGTCGTCTTCGGGAACTCGATAACACACACCGTCCCCGTGGTCTATACAGCTTCATCGGTCTCGAAGCTTGACCCGCAATCTTTCCCTTACCCCAGCGTCAATGATCTCCTCCCGTTCTTCTGAGCTCAATGCAGCTGGGGGAGACCAATGGCTGTAACCACTCAACCTCTTGTAGGAGGCTTTCAGCCCGTCCGATATCGTGGCCGCTCAGAGTCGTTTCGTTTGAAGTTGACATTGGTGGGTAGTAGGTTGTTGTGATACAGGAAGGGGATTCTGCGCTTTTACGGTGCAGACATAAGGCGAATCAATTTCCAGTTTGTCTACGTCAGAGTGCAGATATGGCAGTTAAGAATAGTTCGATGAACCTTCACCACATAATGTGGCAACTTCCGACTTCTTGAGCGCTAGATATTTGGCAATGAGAAGTGACATATTAATTGATAGAATACGTAAAGGTAGTGGCTGCTATCCATAACAGTGCTTTTCAGGTACAGCCTCGGCCACTTTCCACTCGGGCTATGTCTAACATATATATGCACTTCGTGTTCAATTCTTTCGGAATTCCAATTTCAATAATTCCTTACTCAGGCTAATCGGCGTCGATCGTGAATGTTTGTGGGGAGTCCGTCAGGTTTTCATGAACAATTGTGCATGTAATCAAATATTCAGTCATAACTAATTACACGCTACTATTATTACACCGTCCTTCTGAGTGAAGTGATTTGGGTCAGTTAGCAAGGGTAAAGCCCGTATAAAAAGCAAAAGGCTCCAAGCGGCGAAGTTTTACCTCCTTTGTGTGCTTGGCTGATTCCCGTTGATGCTGCACAAATGTTGTATATATTCATGTGCCCTAGTATGTGATACAATCACATCTGATGTATCACCGACAATCACTTCAAATAGAATACCACTGAGACGTCTCAAAGAAAGCAACGTGTTAGTGTGTTGAAATAGCGTGAAGCAAGTCACTGAAGAACAACACAAAAACACCCGCAATAATCACTCAGTAATCCATTGCCGACGTTAATCTCGGTCAGATCCACATGACCCCCAAACCCCATGTTCAATCTCCCGATTGGTTATGATGGGAAAAAAACTCTGGAGTAAAAGGAGGGGCCGCCTTGACAACAGGGAAGGCGTTGGGAAAATTCCATAATGTCTTTTCCTTCATTCGAAACCTTTACCCCACGCTAGAGCGCCTAGTTCCCATAGGATCTAACTTACAACACAAATGACAATCGCGAATATTTCACAGAGGGTCAAACGGGCACCACAAGGCACTTGGAGATCGGTATAATTTATAACTGATCCTTGGCAATACAAGAGAAGTGCGAGGAAATCCAGATGCCATCACCACTTGTTAGCAAACGTATCCAAAATAGATATAACAAAGTATGCCTAGTAGCACGGCTGTATATACCCGATATTCTATGACCGCGGCTCGAATGTCGTGGATCACAAGTGTAGTTGCTTTTTTTTTGGGTAATCTTGGTGGTAGGAAAATGAAGGGGAAGAGCACCAAGGACACGGGATGTGTTGAAGATAGTAATTTGGTATTTGATTGGGGCCGCTTACGGAGCGAAGTCCCGTTAATTTCGAATGCGCTTGACATGTTGATTTGGGAATGTCTACACCCACTATGTAGACTCCCTAGCCTTCCTAGGCGGTATTCGTGTATTCGGGCTGATCTTCACATGAAATACATGAAATTTGATTGCTTTGAGGTGTTGTTCTCGCCGTATTGTTATTGATGGAGCTGAAGGCCATCGTCGGACTCATTTGTGCACTCGGGCCCGATCGTGGTTTAATTGAGAGGTTTTCGCTAAGAAAAATCATATCAGGCCGACCCCTCAACTGATTCCTACCCCAGGCAGTATCAAAATGGAGATTTGGTGAGAATATAAAGTAACAACCAAGGTGGCTAATATCTTTGCAGCGTCTCACCAGCCGCTTACAATCTTTCCTGCCCACCCATTACACCTCCACCCCCTCTTCATATGAGGATAGTAATCACAAGCGGACATTCCTCTCCTCTTGTTCCCCTTAGTCATCATATAGCAACCGGTGGTAACACGTGGACTTCAAAGTTATTGTCAAAACATACTAGCAGTAGTAGTGGCACCTCCTCGTATTCAGCCAGCCTCACGACCCTGACTTTTACGAACTATCGGAAGGCGTGGCAGCCCGTAATAACACGTGCAATTCAAAGATATCTTTAAAAAAACCCCTTCCTGAAAACCTTCTTCGACGACAGCACGTTTCCTATGAATCATATCAACCAGTTGAATATGGGTTCCTCCCTCATTGCCCCCCCCTATGGTACGTTCGCGATGTTTTACCTTCCAGCATCACCTCATATCCGCCTATGAAACTATCCTACCAGTCTGACTCTGACCCACACGAGTCCAAATTCGAGGTTTCTCTGGTCTGGCAATCGACTAATCTGAACCTGATAGCTGGATCTTCCGCCATAGAATCCGCGTGTGCCACAGTGTGCAGCGTCACTATAATTCCCATTGTGACGCAATGCGCGGCTCAAGCAACTATCAGGGCATCAGTGACTGCCATGAAAAATTAAACCTCATGGGGCATTCCTTCCTTTGTGTCATCGCCACACCTTTTACCGGTGCGTGAATAACACCTAATTCAAACACAAGATCAGGTAGTTAGTCCGACAGTCAATTTCCAGGCATAGCATTGTGGCCGTGCTCCTACAGTATACAGACCGTTCCGTCCTTTCCTTGTACCCAGATTGAAGGCCCACTAATCCTTCTTGTATAATACAGGCAGGATACTCTCACGTTAATTAATCATTTTTCGTTACATTTCATCAGATCATCTACGCCAGAAAACACACATGGCAGCTGAGAATAAATTGACAGGCCGTCACCGCATAATATGTTAACTCCCGAGTTATTGAACGCTATATTTCATGGCCATCCAGTTTTCCAATCAGAAGTGGCATCTTCATGGATGGAATATGTAAGCATAGTGGAGGCTATCCATCCCAGTGCTGATGAGGTACAGCCCAAGGCGCTTTCCACTCTGGCCATATCTAACGGAAAGGAGCGCTTCGTGTTCAATTCTTTTACAATTAGCAAACCATTCCAATAATTATTTAACAAGGTTAGTTGGCGTCGCCCCAATATCTTTCTTTGTGTTGCGAATCCTTTAACCTTTCATTAACAAATTATGCGTGTACTCAATATCCAATCACTATTTATTACACACTAGTTATCTTGTTGTTTTCAGTGAACAATTTCCCCCCAGGCTCACGTTATTCTTCAGTTATTTGTCTTTTGACTCGACAATGTCAAGACAGATCAAACATTGCGGGCCTCCGTAGTTGTGACCGGATGCAGGCAGAGCTCTTTGGGTTTCTAACGATTCAGCATATTCGATATGCTTTTACGTGCCCTTTTCCTGCCAACCTTTCGGCTCCTTCGAAGGCGGCCACTCCTTTGTACCCCCAGTAACTTCACAACGGTTGTCGTAGTAGCCTTTATTCCCTACCACTATAGTGATTTTGTATCGTATCCGAGTTTGTTACACCAGTTGACCGTTCCACTATTTCACGATTCTTGTGGTCGGAGCGAAATAGTGCTGTCAGTCCGTGTGAACTTCTAAGCTCAATCTGTTGGTGCCTCCTCTCTCGAAACACTATGTGGCCTACCTTCCAACATTAGACTTCATGGGAGGATCTGAAAGCCTCATCACTATATTCTCAGAATTAAGGGTTTAAAGTGACTATATGCTCTCGAATTGGCTCAAACTATGTAGCTTTACATAAATTAGAAGTATTTCCAAAAGGCGAGTTAAGTACAAAGTAATAGTACCATCCTTCCTCCTGGTTTGGATAATGTGTCCGTTTTATCCAAGAGAACTTGTGATAAATTGTTATATCATACTTCTCTGTGCTCCATTTTTATCTTAAATGTCCCTATTTGATCTATGTATGCAATAATTAGAGCTTCATCTGTGCATTTGTTTGGACATCATCTCTCATCCTCATTAACAATCTGACTTCTACAAAGGCTTATTTCTGGCCAAGGTGCTAACCGCTGTTCATGGTTATTCAAGCGGATATCAAGGTTGGATAGAGTTAAATTGCATTGATGCTACAGAATACTTTCTGTTAGGATTTACACATGCAGGACCGCTCGCCTTCGCTACCCAGAGAATATTCCCACTAATATTCGGACCATACGACTTCTCACAGTACAATGTCAGAAGAGGTGATTATAGTAGATCAATCAATATGGCTCCAACCGATATACAAAGAGATGTATGTGTTGACTTCTTGACATCTCATCCGGCATCTCTCCACTTGCTACATGGACTTCACTCTCATTAATTACGTCGTATTGACTTTATATAATGCCAAGGCACGAAGGCCGGACTGAACGTATCCTTTAGACCTGTACGGAGCGCCACTCTTGTGCGTGCATACATTAGTGCCATGAACGGTCTGGCTACCAGGGAGAACTCTTGAGTCTTGCTTGCTTTGATCGAGAGTTTGACAATGCAAAAGTCTTTTCAAGTCTCGCAACTCACAATTTGTGACCTGGTTAAATCTAACCCGATGTAACAAGGTCATTATAGTTGTCCAGACAGTGTTCGGGCCTATTTTAACATGTAATTTGAATGCTTTGCCGTGTTGTTCTCGGCCGTATTATTATTTATGGAAGTGAAGACATCGTCGGCCTCGTGCACTCGGTCCCTATCGTGGTTTAAATGGTTAGTTTTTGCTAAAGAAAAGCGTGTGAGGCCGAGCCTGTAACTGATTCCTACCGAGGGCGTATCAATGGACATTTGCCGAAATAGAATGCGCCCCAACGTCGCTGTACGTGTTAAAGGCTCATTTTTCATTCCAGAGTTTGTCCCTCATGATAGCGAATCCCCAGATTGAACATAGATTTTGAAGATTAGGTGAATCTGACAGAGATAACCGTCGGCATGGATTGGTGGATTGCGGGTCTTCAATTACTTGCTTCATGCTATCCCCACTAAATGACACGCTCCTTCCTTTGAAACCTCAGAGTGGGAGAATATTTGAAGTGATTCTCGTTGAGAAATAGGCTGTGATTCTAGCCATTACTAGGGCCCTCGAATATATGCAATGTGTGTATAGCATCGACGAGAACCCGGAAAACACACAAGGGGTGTTGGGAGTGACTATATGCGCTCTGGAATTCGCTCAAGCTATGTAGCTGTACATAAATTAGAAATATTTCCAAAAGGGGAGTTAACTAAAGAGTAATAGTACTATACTTCCTCTGGTTCGGATAACGTGTCTATGATCTCCAAGAACACTTATGATATAGCGTGTGGATGGATGGAACAAGAAGCTTTTATATCTCATTTAGAACCATTTGCTATCGATTGGTCATGGAAACTAGATTACTCTGACTTCTCCTGCATCGCTAGCCGTCAGTAATACATTGTATCGGTCTCAAAGTGCCTTCGGGTGCTCATTTGACCTTCTTTTCAATATTCGCGATTGTCCTTTTTTTTTCAAGTCGGATCCCATGGGAGCGAGGCGCTCCATCATCGGGTCAGGTTTCGAATGGAAAGACATACTTTGTGAATCCCCTCAACGTCCTCCCTGAACGCTTTCAAGGCCTCTCCTTGCATTCTAGAGTGTTGTGTCTCATGATGGCCAATCAGAAGATTGAACATAGATTTGAAATATTAGATTAATTTGACCGAGATAATCGGCATGGCTTAATGAGGAAGCTGCCAACCATGCAAAGGCGGAAAAGGGTGACTATATGCGCTCTTGAAATGGCTCAAACTATGTTGCTTTACATAAATTAGAAGTATTTATCAAAGACGAGAGTAATATTACTTTTGCTTCGGATAATGTGGCAGTGTTGTCAAAGAGAAATTATGATATATCGGACGGAATTTATGGAGCAAGAGAATCGGCAGGCCAGCCATGGTCCTCCAACACTGATCTGTAGTTTAAGTTAGATGTTACGCACACACCGGTGAAAGGTGTGGCAATGACAGAAAGTAAGGAATGAGCCGCAAAGTGTAATTGTTCAAGGGAGGCACCGAGGAATTGATCGCTGATTGAACCACGCATCGCCTCACAGTGTGGAAGAAGACGAGCGATAATGGGGATTATATTGGGGCTGAGCATTGTGGTATACGCGGATTCGATGTCGGAAGATGCAACTATCAGCTTCAGAGTAACCTTAATTAGTTCCTCTCCTGACGAAAAGAGACAGTAATTTGGAATCGGGCGTGTCAGAATCAGACTGGTATGATATTTGCTGGCAGGTAAAACACTCTCAACATACCGTAGGAGGGGCTCAATTAGCCAAGGGACAACATTCAGTTGTTTGATATGATGCGTGCGAAGCGTGATGTCGTCGAAGAAAGTGTTCACAGCCAAGATACCATCCCACAATGAATACGCTGTGTACTCATCCATCATAAGAGTCAAGGACGCTATACGGTGGTTTGTGTCATCCACTATAACCCTCAATACATCTCCAGCAATATCTTGAAACCAATCATCTTCGTGAATGCAAGACACGAGAAATCGGGACGCACGGTTGTACCCAGAATGAAATGCAACCTATGATGGCAGTGAGCTCCTCTACAGACAGTTTCCGCACGTGGCAAATGCTTTCCACGATATACCCAAGGTTGACCAGGAGGAAGGTACGTTTACAAAAGGATGATAAATATCGGGCGATTTGGAGAATGAATGCCGACGCCACCTTATCCAAGTTGGTCTGGAGCGGTGATTTGATTATAGCATTGTAAAGCGATGATGTAAATTCAGTTGGTGGCAGATCTCTATCTGACCATCGAGCGCCGGTACACTGGTAGAAGGCCTCACTCAAACGCACCATAAGCTTCTCAGTGTGACCTCGGTTGCTCCACCTTATACAATTTGGATCACCGAGATTCATTGAGACCACCCACGCCTGTTTTTGAATTCGACGCGGGTAAGTGGGTCTAGATAGACGTGAGTATTTGAGTGTATGAATGAT
Organism: Hysterangium stoloniferum; assembly: GCA_015178975.1. Lineage (NCBI taxonomy): Eukaryota > Fungi > Basidiomycota > Agaricomycetes > Hysterangiales > Hysterangiaceae > Hysterangium > Hysterangium stoloniferum. The sequence goes on from WHVD01000007.1 coordinate 56,819, forward strand.
CGGCGCTATGATATACCTACCTCATTAAGTCAATGGTCTCTTGTATTATGATTCCGAGTCTTGGAAGAGTGAGAGGCTTGAATAAGAACCTGTTAAAGGTCCTGTGGTTTCTATACACCATTCGCTTGTATAGCATCAACTTTGCCATCAGTGCAGCTGTCTTTGCACTGTAAAGCACAGTCTTCCCAACGCTTTCCAACACAAGTCCACAGTAATACCCCGGCTCAATTTTAATACTTGAAGATGTCGATGAGCTCTCATACAGTGAACCCACTCCCCAGTCCACGTCATGACTATGATGCGGACTGAGGTTGGATGTGGCGGTGGTGGATCTACCTCGCATTTTAATAATAATCGGTGGATCATGACAATTTGCCTCTCCTAGCCACTGAAAGCGTCCAGTTTGTCAACAGTATGCATTAAAGGCTATCCCATTGTGCGCACATTCCTCAGCCCAAACTTCCACATCTTCTGCAGACAGTGGTATATGCTGGTCGTCTTCGGGAACTCGATAACACACACCGTGCCCATGTTCGATACAGTTCCATCGGTCTCGAAGCATTACCCGGAATCTGTCCCTTATCGCCGCATCAACTACCTCCTCCCCTTCTACTGAGCTCATTGCAGCTGAGGAGACCAAGGGTTGTAGCCACTCAACCTCTTTTAGGAGGCTTTCAGCCTGTTCGACATCGTCACTGCTCAGAGTCGGTTCGTTTGAAGTTGACATTGGTGGGTAGCAGGTTGTTGTGATACCGGAAGGGGATGCTGCGCTTTTAAGTTGCAGTTATCAGAGGCATGAATCTCGAGGTATAGCATTGTGGCGGTGTTTTATGCAGCGTACACAGCGTTCCTTCCCTTCCTGTTACACGACTTGAAGCTGCTCAACCTCCTTCATGTACACACGCTCCAGGATACTCTCAGGTTCACTCACTGTGTATAATTTCTTACTATTCAACATATCGTCTACGGCAGAGGGCACATATGACACCTACGAATAGTTTGATGAGCCTTCACCGCATAATATGGCAACTTACGACTTCTTGAGCGCTAGATTTTTGGGTAACTTAGCTTCTACGTTAGTTCATAAGTGACATCTCCATTGATATAATATGGAAATGCAGTGGATGTTATCCATGACAGTGCTTCTCAGGTACAGCCTCGGTCAACTCGGGCTATATCTCACGGAAACATCCGCTTCGTGCTCAATTCTTTCAGAATTCCAACTAGCATCCCATTTTGACAATTATTTACTTAAGCTAATTGGCGTCGAAAGTGAATATGCCTGTCTGTGGAGAGTCCGTCCGATCTTCATTAACAAATCGTGCATGTAATCTATATTCAGTCATAATTAATCCACGCCAGTATTTTTATTACCTGGTCCTTATGAGTAGAGCAATTCGCCACAGGTACACGTTATTTATCCGGGACTCGTTTTCGTGACGCGAAGATGTCACGACAGCTCATGAATTGGCATTACGGCGGCCTCCTCTGTGGCCTCGACACATGTCGTGAATTTCCTGCATCAGGCCAGATGAAATCTGATCGCAGCTATAGTTTCCCCCGGTGTCTGACCAATTGGGCACGTCTCCATATATTGGGGGCTTGATGAGATTTAACCCGAATGGCGGCTTTGCGAAGGATAGGATGAAGAAGGCGTGACGGGGTAAGAGAGCAGAGCCGAATGATGCTTCGATGACAGAGCGGGGTGATTAGTAGTTGGATTGGAATGATTATGGCCGATTCCTGTGTTGTTCGTCAATGGCTTGCTTGGTACTATCCTAACTAAGTGACATGTGCGTAACAGTGGCGTGGCTGTCTTTGAGACTTTCCAGCGGTGTTCTATTTGAAGTCATTGTTGTTAATAAATCGGGAGTCAAACTAACGCTCGTCAATATTATTCTACATATGTATGTCATCAAGGAGAAGCTGAAAGCACGGGTGATGGGAAAATGTGACTGTATGCGCTCTTAAATTGACTCAAGTTATGTGGGTTATCCTGATCGTGTTACAAAGCGAGTTAATTAAAGAGCAATAATACTATTCCTCCTTCTAATTTGGATGCTATGTGCCTGCGTGAGCCGAAAGAAATGATTATATATCGTGCCGAATGGATGGTGCAACGCCCTCTGCAGGCCAACTACATGCCTCTAACCCTGATGTAGAGTTCGAATTAGGCGTCACCGTCACACGGGTGGAAGGTGTAGCGATGACGCAAAGGAACAAATGCGCTATGAGGTTTAATCTGTCAAAGTCGACACCGAGGGATTGATCATTGATTAGGCCACACATTGCGACACAATGTGGAAGAAGAAGAGCGAGACTGGTAATGATATTGAGGCTGCGCACTGTGGTACATGCAGATTCGATGTCAGAAATCCAGCTATCGGCTTCGGAGTGACCTCGATTAGTCCCTCGCTCCTCTCATGACGCACGTGGCAGATGCTTTTCACGATGTGCACAAGTTCATCAACGCAGAAGGGATGTTGATTACATGACAAATATCCGGTGCTTTTTATGATAAATGATGCAACCGCAGCGTTATTTGGTTACAGTGTTATATAGAAATGGTGATCGTAATTGATGGCCGATCTCTATCTGACCATCGAGCGCCGGGTCACCAATTTAAGGCAAAACCCAAAGCCGTCATAAAGCTTAGCAGTGTGACCGCTCCTTCTCCACTGTTTACCATGTGAACTCACTCACAACTTATGGAAGACCACCAACGCTCGTTGCCAAATTTGAGGCGAATAACTGGGTCTAGAGGACATGAATATCTTGAGTGTATTCAATGTTTGACCCTGAAGCATCCCTACCTCATTAAATCAATGGTCCCTTGGATTAGTATTCCTCTCAAATTAGCTTCCCGACTTCTTACACTAATCTCTTATCGTTCGTGACAGCTACCAGTAGCAGAGAAGAAAAGGCGGTTATAGTAGATCATTCAACATACTCCAGCAGCTTTCATACGAGACGTCTGTATTGACTGCTTGACGTCTCATCCGGCACCTGTTCACTTGTTCCGTCGATATCACTCGCATTAATGAGCGTCATATTGACTTGATCCAAAGAGAAGGCACGAAGGCCCGAATTGCCTAGTCGCCATCCGACAAACGTTAACTACACTCGTGATCAAATATATTGAATCCGCTCTAACAGAATATCGGTCATATATAGAGGTCTCACCCTGCAGGCATTCTTATCTCTACTTTAGAACCGTTTGCCATCAAGTGGTCATGGCATCTACATTCCTATCACTTCCCCTGTATCGCCAAACATCAGTTATAGATTATACCGATCTCCAAAGTGCCTTGTGGTGTCCTCTTGACCTTCTGTGCAATTTTCGCGATTGTTATCTTTTCCAGTTGGATCTCATGGGAAAGAGGCGCTCCAGCGTCAGTCAAGGTGTAAGCCTGGCGCCCCAGTCTTACTCATTCCTTTTGTTCCACTCCTTTGTTCTCATTGTCCTTTTGTTCCACTCCCTTGTTCCACTCCCTTTGTTCTACCACGTGATCATAGCATATAAAGCCTAGGTAGTTTTCCTTCTCTTACCTTACCGTACGCTGTAACATCCTGTATCTCGTCTCAGTTCTAGACTATACAACGTGGTCCTGTCAACTCGTGTGACCGCCAGTGATCCCAATTGATGACAGGATTACACAAGGTTTCGAATGGAGAGCAATAGATTATGGAATCCGCCCAACGCCGTCCCTGTACGTTTAAAAGCCTCTCCTGTTATTCCAGAGATTTGTGCCTTGTGATGACCGATAAGGAGACTGAACGAGGATCAAGGAGAAGCTACTACGCACACAAAGGCAGTAAAAGGTGACTATATGCACTCTTGAATTGGATCAAACCATGTAGCTTTACATAAATTAGAAAAATTTCCAACAGGCGAATCAAGTCAAGAGTAATAGTACTATCCTTTTTCCCAGATCGCATAAGGTCTGTCGGTATTATCCAAGAGAAATTATAATATATCGCGCAGAATGGATGGAACAAGAGCGCCGGCAGGCCAAGTCATAGTCCTCCAGCACTGATATTGTGATTGAATTAGATGTTATTCACACACCGGTGCAAGGTGTGGCGATGACACAAAGGAAAGAATGCACCATGAGGTTTAATTTTTCATGGCAGTCACCGAGGCCTTGATCGTTGCTTGGGCCGCACATTGAGTTACAATGTGAAAAAAGACGAGCGAGAATGGGGATGATATGTGTGTATTAGTAGACAATTACATAGATTATTATAGGCAAGTTCAGAAGTTGACAACTGGGTATCTCATTGGATGTGCAAGACCTGGATTTTCATCTATACCATTGTCATTTAAAGAGCGGCTGGTGGTCTAAATTGGATTACAGTCGCTTGTAACTGAAGGTGCTGGGAACCAGAGAAACGTATTCACCCAGACAAGATGTCTCACTCTGTTGACTGTTTGTGGTAATAGGAGCCCAAAATCAGCCCGATGCTCAAAGAGGTTCCGTTTAAATACAAGAAAAGACTTGTTCCAATTGAAGACTCATCACTGCAATGGTTTTCAGCTCAGGGAGGGAGAATGGCTATCTGAGGTGCTCCAGGCTGTTCCAGATGCTGGACCATGTCTAGGTGCACATTCTAGATATGGGGACTTCCCTCCGTGAGCCGTCCGGATCAAATACCAATTGACTAATGCTTCGTCTTCTTCAGGATACCCCGTGTCCTGGGTCCTTCTTCCTCTTCATTCTCCTCCCTCAAGAATTGTCCGACAAAAAATCAACTACATTTGTGATCACAGATATTCAAGCCGCTGTCACAGAATATATTGTAAAGGGTCACAACTTGTAGATGCAGTGCCACTCAGGAAACTCCTGAGTGCGAGTAGAGGAGTGCGAATAGACTGACTCTGTTGTTTTACTACTGAGTCCTATTGTTCTATGAGTGGCACAATGGAATCTAATAATAGGTTTGATCAGTAGTTGTTCCCTTTGTTGTTTTAAGTCGCTATTGTTCTTCTGGGATAATTCAACTGGTATTGTCCCTTTTATTACAACACTCCCCCTCAGTTGAATTATCATTTAATACTAACCGCATTGTTAGAATGTTATGTTGTTCTCGTGGTAAGGACTTTGTGAAGATATTGGCTAAATTGTCCTCGGTGTTTACTTCATTTACACTGATCATTCCATCAGTGATCCTTTCACAGATGTAATGATATTTGATATTGATATGTTTTGTTCTCTTGTGATAAACATTGTTTGAGGCAATTGATCGAGCTCCAAGTGAATCACTGAAAAGGTTAATAGGAAGGTTGATTTCAAAGAAGAGTTGTTGAAGCAAAGATATGATCCATTGTGTGTGTTTGGAGCATTATGTGAGGGCCATGTATTCTGCTTCAGTTGAAGATAATGCAACAGTTCATTGTCTTTGTGTGGCCCATGCTACTGCTCCCCCTGAGAGAATGAAAGAATATCCTGTTGTTGATTGGCAATTGTCCTTGTCTCCCGCCCAATCCGAATCACTGTATCCAATCAGTTCTGTGGAATTACTCCTTCCGTAAGTCAATTTCCATTGTTGTGTTGTTGCGAGATACTGTACGGTATGCTGAGCAGCATTTAAGTGAGTGGATGTGGGATTGGAACCGTATTGTGAGAGTCGAGTGACTGCATAGCATATATCCAGCCTTGTTCCCAGCATGACATACATGAGTGATCCAACGAGTTGTTGATAGCTTGTCCTAACTGTGTGATCCGAGTTGGGTTCTGCATTTGCTATTAGAGTAGTCCTTGCAGGGAAGGGGGTGTATGCAGGCCGACAGTTCTTCATATTAAAATGATCAATTATTTGTTGAATATAATGAGTTTGATCTATTGTTATGGTCTTCTTAGAGCGATTGCGAGTGATGTGGAGTCCTAGAAAGTGTTCAATTTCCCCTAAATCGGTGTATTTGTACTTGGAACCAATAAAGCTTTTGACATCTTGTATGTTTTTCAAGGTCCTGAAGATTGCCATGTCATCTACATATACTAGGATTATTGTGAATTGTCCCCCCTTCTTAGTGATATTTGAAAAAGATTGAGACATTGCCAGAGATCAATTTAATGCAGCCCATGCTTGCCAGGGTGTTCTGTAAATGTTCATGCCATTGCCGCCCCACTTGTTTCAGACCATAGATAGCCTTCATCAGTCGGCAGACCAAATGCTCCTTCCCAGGGATTGTGGACCCTTGTGGTTGATCCATGTAGATTTCCTCATTCAGAGTTGCATTTAGGTAAGCAGATTTGATGTCAATTTGATGTATGTCCCAGTTATACACTACTTGTTAAAAGTGACCTGTGACTTACTGTGACACGTGACACACACAAGTCTGAGGAAAGTTGTTGTTATTCAGGTCACTAACTACAAGCTTATATATGTTATACATCAGTAGGCTTGTCAGCTGTCATAAGTGACAGCTGGTTGACAGCTGGTTGACAGCTGTCATAAGTGACAGCTGATTGACAGCTTGAATGGAAACTGACAGCTGATTGACAGCTGTCATGGGAAATGAACTGGGAATACCCTGGAACATGCTGGAAGCTTCTAGAAGGTTCTAGAAGGTTCCAGAAGGTTTTGGAGACAGTGGAGGCAGTTTTAACAGACCCCCCTGATCTCACATGTCTCCAAAGAAAAAGAAACAGAGAGAGAGAGAGAGAGAGAGACTTTGCTAAACTACAGAGAGTAAGAAAGAAAACAAGAAACTAAGTCCTTATACCCATTCCATCGCGGCAAAATTGAACCTTGGGAGTAGATAGAGGCTTGGTTAGAATATCTGCAATTTGTTCTGCAGTAGGAATATAGAAAGGAGCAATACACTTGGCATTTACAGCATCCCTAAGCCAATAGTAGCGCAGGTCAAGATGTTTCATCCTTCCATGATGCTCAGGGTTCTTAGCAACACTGATGGCAGACTGGTTGTCAATGTGTAGAGTGGAGGGTTGATCAACTTGGTAGCCAAATTCACCTAGGATTTGCCGCATCCAGGCAATCTCCTTGCCAGCTTCTACAGCAGAGACAAATTCTGCTTCAGTTGTAGAAAGTGTAACAATACTTTGTAGTTTACTACTCCAGCCAATAGCACCTCCAGCCATCATAGTTACATAACCACCAGTGGATCTTCCAGAATCAATGCAATCACCATGAGCAGCATCAGTGTATGTGGTGAATAATTCAGAGCCACATTTACCAGAGTAATGCAACTTGTATTCCAGTGTACCTTTTAGGTATCTGAACAAGTGCTTCACTGCTGTCCAATGCTTTGGTCCAGGATTGCCATTAAAACGTGCCAAGTAGGACACAGTATAAGCAATATCTGGACGGGTCATAGTAGCCAGGTATTGTAAAGACCCAACAGCACTGAGATAAGGAACACTACGCATGAAATCCACCTCTGCAGCATTCTCAGGACCCATTTCTTTGGAAAGAGATGTACCAGGTGTCATAGGTGTGAGAACTGGATGACAATCAGACATTTTATAACGCTCAAGCATGTTGAGAATAAACTGTCGCTGATCAAGAGTAAGGAGTCGCTTAGAGCGATCTCTGCTAACTCCCACACCAAGTAAATAAACAGTGGATCCAAGATCACGGCATTTGAAATGCAGGGACAATTGCTTGACAGCTTTGTCAATGGCAAGAGTGGACTTGGATGCAAATGTAATATCATCAATGTAAATGGGTACAAAGATCTTGACCTCTCCATTTGAATAAATGTAAACAGAGGTATCAGATTCAATTCGTTTGAACTCCATTTCAGTAAGTGCACCATGTAACTTGATATTCCATTGACGAGATCCCTGCTTGAGACCATAAAGTGATTTCAAGAGTCTGAGAACCTTATTAGGACCTCCTTGATGGAAGCCTTCAGGTTGTCTCATATAGATTGTCTCATCAAGGTCACCATGGGTGAAAGCAGCAGAAATGTCAACAGAGCGCAAGTCCATGTCTTCAATGGCAGCTAGGGCCAGAATCAAACGCAGAGTTGCAGGTCTAAAAGTAGGTGCAAACACTTCATTGTAGTCAATGCCAGGACGTTGTGAGTATCCTTTGGCAACAAGACGAGCTTTATAACGCTCAATGGTGCCATCTGCATTGTGTTTGACTTTAAACACCCAACCCGAACCAATTGCCTTTGCACCAACTGGGAGGTCAACAAGTTCCCATGTCTTGTTTTCTACTAGTGTATTGTACTCTGCATTTATAGCCTCTTGCCATTTATCTGCATCATCACCTTTCATAGCCTGCTTGTAGTTTTGTGGATCAGCAGTTGAAGCTGTTCCAACAAACTGTACTTCCTCATAATCAATGTCCTCATCATCATCTTCAGCTAGAGCTGGAGCTGGTTGTACCTTCCACCATTCACCAGGTTGCTTTGGAACACGCTGAGAGCGACGAAGCTGTGGTTCTGGTGCAGGTGGAGGAGGTAGTTGAATGGGTTCAGGAAGTGCAGGAATCTGAGCAGGAGGTGCAGGAATCTGAACAGGAGGTGCAGGAATATAAGCAGGAGGTGCAGGAATATGAGTAGGAGGGACAGAAATATCATTATCCCCCTCTACTTCTGGCACAAATAAAGGAATGTCAGAGTTTGGTATATTTGGGAAAAGCCTAATATTAGGCATTGGTCCAGTAGTAGATAGACCAGGAAAGTGGCGTTCATCAAATACAGCCCGTTCAGAGATGATAAACTTCTTTGTAATAGGGTTGTAGAATTGCCAACCTTTGTATCCCACAGGATAGCCTAGAAAGAGGCATTTCTCCATGTGTGACTGAAGTGACTTCCTTTTGTCCTTTTGAATGTAAACATAGGCAGTACACCCCCACACTCGCAAGTTGCTCACATCTGGTTTCTGCTTGTACCATTGCTCATAGGGTGTAGTTTTAGGCAATGGTGCAGTAGGTAGACGATTCCATACATAGACATAAGATGTCACAGCATGGTTCCAGAAAGAAGCAGGCATACGCGCCTCATGCATCATGGCAGTGACATGATCAGCCATAGTGCGATTGGCTCTTTCTGCAACTCCATTCTGTTGAGGGCGATTGCGAGTAGTATGGCGGCGTACTATTCCACATTCATCTGTAAACTTGATAAAGGCATTTGACATATACTCCCCCCCTTTGTCATCCTGCAGAGCTTTGACCTTGCAACCCAGAAGATTCTCAGCATAAGCTTTGTATCTCCTGAATGCTTCAAATGCATCACTCTTCCGTTTCAAGAACAGAACAGCTCGCAACTTGGTGCAATCATCAATAAAGGTTATCCAGTAGTGATAACCCTCAGTTGTTTGCACAGGAAGTGGTCCATGTAGATCACTATGAATAAGTTCAAGTGGTATCTGAGAATGACTTGGTGAGATAGGGAATGGACTAGCAGTCATTTTGCCAGCAAGGCAAGGTTCACAGATGGGATCAGGCTGTTCCTTTGAGTCAAGGTTTAAGCCAACCACCAATCCTTCTCTGATCATCTTCTGGACATCAGCATAGCTGTGGTGTCCAAGACGGCGATGCCAGAGATTGATATCAAAGGGAAGGGTGGAGACAGCACCAGCTTGCTCAATAATAGGTGCAGTGGCACCATTGAGGATACCTGCATTCTGTGCAGTAACTCTGGCTGTAAACATAGTCTGGCCAGAGAGTTTGAAATGCATTGTTGTTCGATCAATGTGTATGAGTAGTCCTTTGTGCCTTGTGAGATAAAGACAAGACAGTAGGTTACTGCGCAGTTGTGGTACATGCAAAACTCTTGTAAGCTCCACAGATCGCGATTTCCTTCCATTTATAACTGGGTTGAATACCACAGAACCAACTCCTGCAGAGTAGATAACAGTATGATCTGCTAACTTGATTGGGACACATAATGGTGTGTAGTTACGCAGCCAATGACTATGAGGAGTCATATGACTACTAGCACCTGTATCAGCAAGCCAATCATAGTCAGAACCATTCTGCAGGGTGGAGGAATCGGATGAGGAGAAAGCAAGTGCATTTCCACTATATTCAACATTGTTCTGAGACATTGTCTTCTGAGGCCTATTTGGCTTTTTCTTCCCTTTAGCACGATTGGTAAGGACACTCTCCTGTGCTTCCTGCTGCTTCTTGATGAAGCGATGACACTTGTCCATAGTATGGCTGGTCATAGAGCAGAAAGTACATTTGAGAAATGCAGTGGATGCATTGCCCTTTACAGTAAGTGCAGATGCAACTGCAGGAGCTTGTGAAGCCCGATGACGGCGTTGTGACTCTTCTGTGACAAAAGCTTGTTGGATAGTAGCCTTGTCCAGCTTGTCCATCAGAAGGAGAGAAGAGGCAAAGTTGTCAAACTGCTCAGGAAGTGCCCTGATCATTGCCATTGATGCAAGTTCCTCATCAAGTTTGGCAAGATCAAAATTCAATGGGCACAGATCCTGGATGGCACGGATGGCTAGATCCACCCGATTCATCAGAGTTTGCAAATTCTCATTCTCTTCCTTTCTGATGGAGAAGAGATCATCATACGCATTGAAGCGCATGCCAGGGCGCTTCTGCAAGTGTACATCACACAGACTGGTCCACATCTTGACCGGATCACCCTCAATCCCTTTAAGATGAATCTTTTGATCATCCTCAACACTCAAGTACATCCAACCTGCTGCTTTGTCTGACTTGAGAGCCCAAGCATCAAATGCAGTTTTCTGGGCCTCTGTGGGAGATGAGGATAGTGCAGGTGCAATGGAGGTGGCCTCAACAATGCGCCAGACACCCTGGGCACGAAGCCAAGCCTGCATCTCACCAGACCAGGTGTTGTAGTTATGAGAGTTGAGTTTAGGGAATTGGGGGATGGAAGATGACATTGTAGTATACACAGAGCAAACTCGCAAAGAAGTTCAGAAAAAAGGTATTTAACTCGAGGTCCAGACGGTAGTCTCGAGGGAAACTCAGCCTTAGTGGCGTACAAGTTCCTCCCTACTAGCAACAGCAATAAGGCTGGGCCTGGCAGGGGAATATAAAAGTATAGGCTGAAACTTACTCAAAAGAAGCGAGTTTGCAAAACGTTATACTGTACTAGAGCGCTTAGAGCGCGGGGCCCATAACCTGTTAAAAGTGACCTGTGACTTACTGTGACACGTGACACACACAAGTCTGAGGAAAGTTGTTGTTATTCAGGTCACTAACTACAAGCTTATATATGTTATACATCAGTAGGCTTGTCAGCTGTCATAAGTGACAGCTGGTTGACAGCTGGTTGACAGCTGTCATAAGTGACAGCTGATTGACAGCTTGAATGGAAACTGACAGCTGATTGACAGCTGGAATACAAAGTGACAGCTGATTGACAGCTGTCATGGGAAATGAACTGGGAATACCCTGGAACATGCTGGAAGCTTCTAGAAGGTTCTAGAAGGTTCCAGAAGGTTTTGGAGACAGTGGAGGCAGTTTTAACACTACTGCCAATGATAACAAAAGTCACAGGGAGTCTAAGCGGGCGACTGGGGCAAATGTTTCTTCATAGTTGACTCCTTCCATTTGTGTGAATCCCTTTGCAACAAGTTGTGCTTTGTATCGTGCGATTTCACCCTGTGTGTTCCGTTTTGTCGTGAAAACCCACTTATTTCGCACAGTGGTATGTCCCTGTGGCAACTCAACCAGTTCCCAAGTTCTATTTTCTGCTAGGGATGCAATTTCATCCTCCATTGCTTGCTTCCATAGGTATGCTTCAGGGGTCTGTATGACATAATTGTAGGTAGTGGGATCACCAGTTGGAGTAATACTTGCAGTGGCTATGAATGCTTCAGAGGAATCGTTCCATATACATGGAATCTGGGGGCACAGCCCTCCTTGTATGCGCTCTTGATCAGGATGCACATTCATGGGATCATTCCTTCGTATTCCACGGGTTGACTGGATGGATCTGCAAAGTGGAGGAGGTAAGTCTTCTGTCGTGAGCTCAGGAGAAGGTGTATGTGGTTGTGGTGGTATGGATGTATGCTCAGTTGCAGATGGAGAAACATGTTCCTCATCATCGCTGTCAGGCAAGATGAGGTCTACAAGTAGTGCTTTGTGGTGTATCCAGGTTGGTTGGTTGAGACATAGAGGGGTGTGAAGAGTGGTGGAAGTTCTAACCATTCTATATATGAAGAATATCGACCGTTTAGGTACGACACCAGGATGTATTGACTGTCTAAGTCTAATACAGACTGAACGTGTATTGACTGCTTAGTTCAATACGGTAGAGAGAAGTAGCTATGTAAAGTAAGGTAGAGAGCTAGAACGAATAAGTAGAATCGACTGTTAAGTGCGATTCTGAACGACTGCTCGAGTGCAAGTAGAGTAACTAGAGAGTCGAATAATAGAGTAGTGTGGATGTAGTCCACACGGGTTGAGATAAGGATTGAGTTTCGACTGGTACAGTTCGTTGAGTGGGTAGCTAAAGCCCATCTGTGACGGTCGAGACGATACACCAATCACAACTTACAGGACACTAACAGGTGTCTGGGTAAGTCTGGTTGTGGTGTAAAAGTGTCTGAGTTCTAAACTACAGGTGCTAGAATACATAAGTCTGGCGTGTGTGTGCCCACAAGAGTTGATGTACCACATACATAGGTTGTCGAACTAATTATAGATATATAATAAAAGAGAGAACACAGAAATAATAAAGGGAATATAGTAAGAGCTCATCTGACTATATTTCCTGAGTGTATTTCGCCATACCTCTCACAAGGGGTGGAGGGGAAAAAGACTTTCATCAAAGATAACATCTGTGGAAGTGAGGAGTTTTTGTGTCTTGGGATCCCACAGTTGATATACCTTTGTAGTAGGCTCGTATCCTGTGAAAATAAGTTTCTCGGAGGTGGCTTCAAGCTTGGTTCTAGGCATCGTGATATGCCTATATGCAAGGCATCCAAAAACTCAAAGGTATGAGAGATCAGGGCCCTCTCCAAAGAGTCGTTCATGTGGGGAAAGGTAGTCATTTACTCGTGAAGGTGCTCTATTTCTGACATGTGTAGCAGTAGCTATGGCACATTCCCAGAAGGTGTTTGGCATTCCAGCTGACTTCAACATTGCCCTTGTGTTAAGTTCCTGAACAAAGCTTCACAGATAGTCCCGCGGAGGTTTCTCCGGTAACTATATTCCGAACCCACACTTTCGGGTAATAGTCCCACGGACTCCCCAGGTAATAGGTCCGGGGAGTTTCTGGGAATATTAGTAGTACAAGTGAGTGTTCATATCAGAATAGTTACCAGAGAATGGGTATGACTGACATGGACTTAGCTTCAGCTTATAGGCTGCGCCCTCGTACACTCATTCGGGCCTCCATATTTCGAACTGACAGAATGCATGCAAGGAGATATAGATTTCTGAGTTCCCGTGGGAGTTCCAGGAATCGAGCGTGCAGACAGACAAGAGGACTAGAGACTGGGATCAAAGGGAAACTCGGGGGAAAACTAGTTCGAGATTGAAACTGGATTCTAAGTACATGAATATAGCAGACTTATATAGACTGTGAAATGTAATAATACCAAATCCGGTATTAATGAGAGGCAGAACTATTAAACATAAAACGAAACAAGTAAATACTAAACTGGGAATTAGGGATGGAACAGAATGGGAGCAGAGAACGAATCATGACAGGTCATTTAACCATAACTGGAGCGGGGCTCAGTTAGAGGGGTTCTGGAAGTCCAGTCAGAGTCCGGTGACTTGGTGCAAAGATAGTGTCAGGTATAGACAGGTTTGATGTGCAGGAGGTCCGGTGGAGTCCGGTGGGTTTTCCGATGACTGGTGTGTGAGATGCAGAGACAGATCATAACAGGAGCAGGGTTCTATGCTCTGTTAGAGGGGTTCCAGGAGTCCGGTCGGAGTCTGGTGACTGGTACATAAAACACAGAGTGTCAGGTGTATGTAGGGTGGAGTCCGGAGTCCGGAGGAGTCCGAGGACTGGTGTATGAGACACAGAGGGTTAGGGGCAGACAGGTGGGGTGTGTACAGAGAGTCAGGCATAAACAAGTTGACATGCAGGCTCCCATGGGAACTCTGGTTGTATGTAGGATGGGGTCCAGGGGCCTGGAGGCTGGTGGGTTTTCTGGTTCCTGACACCTTGCGACACCTGCAATAGTTCAGTTTGCTCTCTCAGCTACCCCATTCTGCTGGGGGGTGTATGGTGCAGTGAGCTCATGTTTTATACCTTTCTCATCTGTGAATGTTTTGAAGTCCTTAGATAAGAATACCCCACCACGGTCAGAGTGAATGGCTTTTATCTCTGCTTGGAATTGAGTTAAGATATACACAGCAAAATACTTAAATTTTTGTATTGCTTGATCCTTAGTTCACAGAAAGAAAATCCATTTGAAGCATGTATAGTCATCTATAATAATAAAATGATAGAAGCTTCCCTGTCTTGACCGGGTTTGCATTGGTCCCACAAGATCCATGTGGACTAGTTCAAAGGGTTTATTATCCTTGTATGTGTAGTCTTAAAGGTCCTTCTCGTGGTTTTTCCAAGTAAGCAGCCTTCACATGTAGAGAGCCTGTGCGGAGAAGTGGAATCTATGTGATCACTGAGCTTCTGAAGAGTTGTCCAGGAGAGGTGTCCCAACCGGGCATGTAGAGTCTCAATCGGGATTTTCTTCTGGATCAAGTGAACTGTAGGCTGTGAGGAACGGAGTGTGATCCAGTATTGTTGTCCAATTAAAATCCATTTTGTGCATGGAGCAGAATTCTTGCTGAGAGTAACAGTGTTTGTGAAAAAGGTGGTAGAGACCCCCTTTTCTCCTAGTTTCCGTATTGAAATGAACCTCCCATTAATGTTGGGCGAGTGTAGGACATTTGTTAATGTAATTTGTTTTTCAATCCCTTCGATTTGTGTAGTGGCTGCAACTGTGCCAATTTCAATGTAGGAGATTTGTGTGGTCCCATCTGCCAGGTGAATGTTTTCTGGTCTTGGCAGAGCTCGGTATTCTGAGAAGTCCGAGATTTCGTGAGTGATGTGATCTGAGCATCCTGAATCTAACATCCATTTGGTTTCACACACAATGTAAAAGATAATGGCCTCGTTTGAGATTGACTTAACCATTACATTGGTACTGCTAGGAGGTGGGGTATATGCTACCTCTTGTATTGATGCGCTCACAGTTGATGTATCTTTCTCTTTCCCATCCTTCCCTACTTTCCATTGCTTTCTCTCACTCTGTGCCTCCTCCTTTGAAAGGCCACGCTGTTTGCATTGGCAGTCTCTCTCCCAATGCCCCGGGGCGCTGCAGAAGTTACATGTATTGTTAGTCTTCCTTTTCCCTTGTTTTATGGCATTAACTGAAGTCATTCCTTGTCGTAGTTCTTCAGATAGAATGCGGGCACGCATATTCGCAGGAGTGAGTGTCTTGTAGTCTGTCACGTTCGCTAGAATAGTTTGCTGGATTATTTCATATGTGGGGGGCAGGGCATGAAGGATAAGGAGTGCATGGAGGCTATCCACAATGGGCATTCCAGCTGTTTCGATACAGGAGCAGTATTCAGACATCTCGTCTATCTGTTGCGTGAATGGGAGATCAGTTGTAATAGATGTATTGAAGTATTTGGTGATGTCGACCCAAAGATTGAGTCCTGTGCGAGTGCCGTAAGTTTCTTGTAGTCTTTTCCAGTTGTCTGCAAGGCTCTCATCATCTTTGATAGATTGCCTGATAATTGGCTTGATTGCGAGTTGTATCAAGCCTAGTCCTTCGTCGCTTCGTCTGTCCCATTCGTTAATGGCCTGTGTTTCTTCGCTCGTAGGGGTCTCAGGGGTCTCAGGTGTTTTTGGTGTTGGGCGAGTCTCATTTCCCTCGGCAATGCGTAATATGTGTGTGAGGCGAAATGCACTTCGTACTGAATATGACCAATCTTCCCAATTCGTTCCATCGAAATTTTCAATTGAAGTTAGAAGTCTGGAAGCTGTTGATGACATGTTCCAATTGTCGCAAGATGGGTGTGTGTGTGCTGTAGGTATTGTCAAGTAGGAATAGTATTTTATAAGTGTGTTAGGCAGCAGGGCCCATAACCTATTGTAAAGGGTCGCAACTTGTAGACACAGTGCCACTCAGGAAACTCCTGAGTGCGAGTAGACTGACTCTGTTGTTTTACTACTGTACATTCTGTAGTTATATTATACTACTGAGTCCTATTGTTCTATGAGTGGTAGCCCCATATTGTGTCACAATGTGGAAGAAGACGAGACAGAATGTGGATTATATTGAGGCTGCGTACTATGGTACACGCGGATTCGATGTCGGAAGATGCAGCTATCAGCTTCAGAGTAACCTCGATTATTTCCCGGCCTGACAAAAGGAGCTGAAGGTTTTCACTCGTGTGTGACAGAATCAGACTGGTCGGATATTTTCATGGGCGGATATGAGATGATGCAGGAAGGTAAAGCATTGTCAACACAACTTGGGAGGGGTTCAATGAGCGAAGAAACCACATTCAGCTGATGGAGGTGATCCGTCCGAAGCGTGAGGGCCCTGACATCAAGCGACAGTGAATATAACGTGTTGTAATCGATATAAGGTGTCAAGGATGCTATATGGAGGTTTGTATCGTCCAATATGACCTTTAATACATCTCCAGCAATATTTCGAAACCAGGCATCTGGGTGTATGCAGCACACTAGAAGCGGTATAGGAGTGGCATACAAGGAAAATCGGTGTGAGTAATTGTGTCTGTTGTGGTTTAGGTGGGCAGGATGAAAGGAGGTGATGTCGCGACGCACGGTTGTAACCAGAATTCAATGCAACCTCTGATTGCAGTCAGCTCCTCTACAGACAATTGATGCACGTGGCAGATGCTTTGCACGATATCCACAGGTTTGTCGAAGAGGAGGGGATATTGATGGCATGACAAATATCGTGCGATGTGTAGAATGAATGTCGACGCAACCTCATCCACGCTGGTGTGTAACGGTGATTTTATGACAGCATTGTAAAGCGATGACGTAATTACAGTTGGTGACCGATCTATACCGTACCATCGAGCGCCCGGACACCCGTAGAAGGCCAAACCCAACGATGCCATAATATTGGCAGTGTGTCCTCCGTTCATCCACTGTATAACACTATAAAAACGGAGCCGCTGTAAGACCACCGACGCCTGTTCTCGAATTCGACGCGGGTAAGTGGGTCTACAAAGATGTGAGTATTTCGACTGTATTCTATGATTGGGGCTGAAGTATCCCCACCTCATTGCGTCAATGGTCTCCTCAATTGCTATTCCGAGTGTAGGGAGAGTGACACGCTTGCGTATGAACTTATTGAAGGCCCTGTCGTCTCCATATGCCATTCGCTTGAATATCATCAACTTTGCCATCAGTGAAGCTTTCCTTGCGTTGAAAGCACACTCATCCCAACCCTTTCCAAACCAACTCCACAGTAATACCCGGGGCTAATTTCGACGTTTGGAGACGTGGATGAGCCCCCATACAGTGAGTCCACTTCCCAGTCGACGTCATGACTATAATATGGATTGAGGCTGGATGCGGCCTCGGTGGACCTACATCGCCTTTTAATAATAGTCGGTGGATCATGACAATTTGTCTCTCCTAGCTGAAAGCGTCCAGTTGATTAACAGTGTACATGAAGGGCTATGTCATTTTGCGCACCCATTGCTCAACCCAAACTTCCACTTCTTCTGCAGACAATGGTACATGCTGATCATCTTCGGGAACTCGATAACACAAACAATGCCCATGTTCGATACAGCTCCATCGTTCTCGCAGCTTCACACGGAATCTTTCCCTCATTCCCGCGTCAATGATCTCCCCCCGTTCTTCTGGTCGCAATGCAGCTGGCGAAACCAAGGGTTGTAGCCACTCAACCTCTTGTAGGAGGGTTTCAGCCGGTATGATATCGTCTCTGCTCAGAGTCGTCTCGTTTGAAGTTGACATTGGTGTGTAACAGGTTGTTGTGATACCAGAAGGGGATGGTTTGCTTTTAACGTGCGGTTATCAGGTGAATTAATGTCCAGCTATAGCATTGTGGCGGTAATGTATATAGGATACCCAGCGTTTCATCCCTTCCTTTTACACAACTTGAAGCCCTCGACCTCCAGGACACTCTCAAGTTCAATCACTATGGTATACACTAATTCCTTACTCTTCACCACATCGTCTAGGGCAGAGAGCACATATGGCCGATACGAATAGTCTGATGAGCCTTCACCGCATAATGTGCCAACTTCCCACTTCTTGAGCGCTAGATCTTTGGGCAATTCAGCTTTTACGTTAGTTGAGAAGTGACATCTCGATTGATTGAATATGTAAATACAGTGGATGCTATCCACGACAGTGCTCTTAGGTACAGCCTCCGACGCTTTCCACTCGGGCTATGTCTAACACAAATATGCGCTTCGTGTTCAATTCTTTCGGAATTCCAATTCTGATAATTCTGTACTTAGGCTAATTGGCCTCGATCGTGACTATACCTGTTTGTGGGGAGTCCTTCAGGCATTTATTAACAAATTGTGCACGTATCCTATATTCAGTCATAACTAATTCCACGTTACTATTATTACACGGGCCCTCTGAGTGAAGTATTTGCGTCAGCTAACAAGGTAAAGCCCGTCGGAAAGCATACGGGGAAGTGTGGAACAAACGTCCGCGGCATGAGATATGATACCCCAAAGCCAACACCCAGAGCGACAGTGGTAGAAAAACTTCACGCTATGCTTGTGCCTGCTGTAATGATAAGTTGAGAATGGTCACTTGAATCCGACCTGATGAGGCCTAAAACCTTTAGAGAGATAATGCCGAGAACTCTGAATCGCCAAGAATCGTGCAATGGTCGGTGAGAGATGGAAAAAGGAGTTCGGACGCTATTCTCCCGGACAATGGCGACAACATGTCTCACTCTGGTCTTTTTTTGCGATATTCGGAAAACGAATCCCGGCAGGTGCTCAAAAATGTTCCGTTTAAAAAAATCATACCGTTGGTCAAATTGAAAACTCACGAGTAAAATGGTTTTGAGAGCTGTGAGAAAGTCCGGCTATCAGGGATGTCCAAGGTATTCCAGTCCGGGCGCATTGTAAATTTCCGGGACTTCCCTGCGCGAACCGTCCGGATCAAATGCCAATTTACAAATGCTTCGTCTTCTTCACAACATCCTGTGTCTTTGGTCCTTATTTCACTTCCGACAATTTTTGGACAAGCCACCAACTACATTTGTGATAACAGATATTGAAGCCGCGGTTACAGAATATCGGTAATATACCGGTGTGTCACCCGGCAGGGTTTGTTATATCTAAGGAAGAACCGTTTTCGACCATGTGGTCATGGCATCCAGATTCATCGCACTTCTCCTGTATCCCCAGGCATAAGTTATACATTACACCGGTCTCAAAGTGACTCGCGGTGCTCGTTTGACCTTCTCTGCAATATTTACGACTATCGTTTGTTCCAAGTCGGATGCCATGGGAACGAGGCCCTCCCACGTCGGGTCCAGGTTTCCAATGGAGAGAAAACTTTATGGAATCCGCCCAACACGGTCCCTGTCCGGTGTAAAGACCCGAGTTTTGTGTCTCGTGATAGCCGATCCGGAGATTGAACATGGCCTTTGAAGATTAGATCAGTCTGACCGAGATAAATGTTGCTGGATTAGTGAGTGATTGTTGCGGGTGTTCTTTGGTTTTCTTCAATGACCTTCTTCATTCTATCCCAACTAAGTGACACGACAATCACGGTGATGGGGCTGTCTTTTGAGAATTATCAGTGCTATTCTATGTGGCTCGCTATCTTTCATAAATCCGGGGCGATTATAGCCACGGCTAAGCCTTGCGAATATTATTTTACGTGTGTATGGAATGAACGAGAAGCTACGAAAAACCTGACGATGCTAAAAAGTGAATGTATGCGCTATCAATTACCCACACTATGTAGCGTTATACAACTTGTAAATCCGGTTACAAAAAGATTCGAGTAGGGAGTAAGAGCACTGTCTATCCTCCTGGTTTTGATAAGATGTGTTGCCATTATCCAGAGAAATGATTATATGTCGTGCCTGTATCATGGATCAAGGCCTTCGACAGCCAGCCATTATTCTTCAACACTGATGTAGCGTGTGAATTAGACGTTACCGACACACCCATCAAAGGTGTTATAAAATGCGGGTAAGGCACGTCAAGTGAGATACCCAGCTGTCAACTTTGAACTTGCATATAACAATGAATGTAATGATGGACTAATCCACACACACCAGCAAGCTTCAAAGCATTAAAATATATCCACTTTACACAATATCTTAACACACTAGGGCGATAGAAAAATGAAAATCAAACGATAAGTAACCCGGCAAGATATTACATATGCTGTTCGCATCATGAACCTTCAAAGTCCAAGGAGGGAAACGAGGAGCATAACCATGACAAAATACGATCATATCAATGTGCCCGCGTCGAATTCGACAGGCGTGCGTGGTATGAAAGGGTTCCATTCAAGTGGTATACGGTGGGGGAACGAAGGTCACACTGCGAAGCGTATGGCATATTTGGCTTCGGCCTTCTACCGGTGTCCCGGCGCTCGATGGGGAGATTGAGATCGCCATCAACTGGAATTATGTCATCGCTTTATAATGGTCTCATCAAATCACCGTTACACACTAACCTGGATGAGGTTGCGTCGACATTTATTCTAATCGTCGGATATTTATCATCCCCATGCAATTCTCCCTTGCACCTCGACGACTTTGGGTATCTTGTGGTAAATATCTGCTAGGTCTGTCAACTGTCTGTAGAGGATGAGCTCAGAGGTTGCATTGAATTATGGGCACAACCGTGCGTCACGACATCACATCATTTCATCCTCCCCACCAAAACCACAACAGACCATATGACTCACACCAACTTTGCTAATGCGTTGCATGCACCAAGATGCGTGGTTTCGAGACATTGCTGGTGATGTATTGAAGGCTATAGTGGACGACATAAACATCCATATAGCGTCATTGACACGTCATATAGATGAGGACTCGTCACTTTCACTGTGGCATGATATCTGGGCCCTAGACACCTTCTTCGACGACAGCGCGCTTGGCACGGATCATCTAAACCAGATTAATATCGTTTCGTTTAAGGCGAGAGACTAATTGGTGTTACTCTGGATCTGATAGGTGGATCTTCCGACATCAAATCCGCGTGTACCACAGTGCACAACGTCGATATAATCACCATGCTCGCTCGTCTTCTTCCACAATGCGCCGCTCAATCAACGATCAAATTTTCAGTAGCTGCCTAAATTTGGTAAATGACATTGTACATTCCGTCCTTTCCGTGAACGCCTCTATGTCTGTGTCAATTAGAGAGTGGCTGGTGGCCCAACTTGGGGAGTATAGTTACTTGAACCCCGCGAGGAGACCTACTAACCTTAGATAAATAATGATGAAAACTATGAATCGCCAGGAATCGTGCAATTGTCGGTGCGAGATGGCAAAAGGTGCTCGGACGCGGACGAACGCACTCACCCGGATAATGGCGACAGGATGTCTCACTCTGTTGCTTGTGTATGGAAATAGGAGCATAACGCCATCCATATGCTCAAAGAGGTTCCGTTTAAATATAAGAAACGACTTATACCAATTGAAGACTCATCACTACAATGGTTTAAGCGCTGGGAGGAAGAATGGCTCTCGGGGATGCTCCAGGCTGCTCCAGACGCTACACCATGTCCTGGGGCACATTCTAGATCACGAGGAGTTTCTTTCGTGAGCGAACCGGATCAAATACAAATTTACTGATACTTTGTCTTCTTCAAGACATCCCGTGTCTTTCCTGCTTCTCCCTCTTCAATTTCCTCCCTCAAGCCGCGGTCACTAATTATCGGTCATATACAGGTGTGTCACCCGGTCAGCTGTGTTCTCTCTAATTTAGACCTGTTTTCTTTAAGTGGCCATGGAATCTGGCTTCCTCGCACTTCTCTTGTATCGCTAAGCATTAGTCATACATTATACCGGTCTTAAAAGTGCCTTGGGCTGCTCGCTTGACCTTCTTTGCCATATTCCCGATGGTCGTTTTTCTCAAGGGACATCCCATGGGAGTGAGGCGCTCCAGCATCGGGTCAAAGTTTCACATGAGAGGAGATACTGACCGAGATAACCGTGCGGCTGGATTAGTGAGTTGCGGGTGTTGTTTGCTGCTCTTCAATGACTTGCTTCATGCTATGCCAACTAACTGATACGCTGTTTTCTTTGGAAATTATGAGTGGTAGTCTAGTTGAAGTGATGATCGTTTATAAATCGGGTGTGATTCTAGCCACTACTAGGGCCCACCAATAAATGCAACGTGTGTATAGCATCGCCGAGAAGCTGCTAAGCTCCTACAGGCGGTAAAAGTGACTATATGCGCTGTTGAATTCCTGAAAACTATATAGCTTTACATGAATTAGAAATATTGCCAAAAGGGGAGCTAAGTAAAGAGTAATTGTAGTATTCTTCCTCCTGGTTCGCATAATGTGTTGTCCAAGAGGGATTATGATATATCATGCGGAATGAATGGAACAAGAGCATCAGCAGGCCAAAAGCGATCTAACCCTGATGTGCAAATTAGAGGTGTAGCTATGATCCAAAGGAGGGAATGAGCCATTCGGTTTAATTTCTCAAAATCGGTACGGGTTAATGGATCGTTGATTGAGCCAGCCTTACGTCACAATGGGGAAGAAGACGAGCGAGAATGGGGATTATATTTAGGCTGCGCATTGTGGTACAGGGGGATTCGATGTCGGAAGATGCAGCTATCAGCTTGAGAGTAACCTTGATCAGTTCCTCGCCTGACCAGAGGAGCCAAACATTTTGGCTGATGTGTGTCAGAATCAGACTTGTAGGATATTTGAATGGGCGGATAT
This sequence comes from Hysterangium stoloniferum, assembly GCA_015178975.1. NCBI lineage: Eukaryota > Fungi > Basidiomycota > Agaricomycetes > Hysterangiales > Hysterangiaceae > Hysterangium > Hysterangium stoloniferum. The sequence goes on from WHVD01000007.1 coordinate 79,659, forward strand.
GAGATTATGCTGGAAGGTAAAACATTTTCAACATACCTTAGGAAGGGCTCAATGAGCGAATAAATGGCATTAAGCTGGATGATATGATCCGTGCGAAGCGCGCTGTCGTTGAAGAAGGTTTCTAGGCCCCAGATAGCATCCAAAAGTAAATATGACGTGTCTTCGTCGATCTGGAGTGTCAATGACGCTATATGGAGTTTTGTTTCGTCTCAAATAACCTTCAATACATCTCCAGCAATAGTTCGAAACCAGGCATCGTGGTGAATGCAACACACGAAAAGCTGCAAACAATTTCTATATTGGGGAGATGGTTGCCGGTGACTTTGTCTGTTATGCTTTTGGTGAGCACGATGAAATGATGGGATGTCGCGACGCACGGTTTTAAGAAGAATTCAATGGAACCTCTGATCGCAGAGAGATCCACTACAGAGAGTTGACGCACGTGGGAGATGTTTTGTTAGTAATCAAGTCTTCGCATAACACGTAACCGAAATATGGATCCGATGACGAGTATATGCGCATATATGCGCATATATTGTAGTGCCGTTAAGGGGGGGAGTAACTCCTAATTACGAATTTCTTCTTAATGATGCAATGGACTAGAAACTTCGAGCATCAAAATTTCCCCTTTTTACTCCCCTAATAACTCTCCTAAAATAATTAGAAAGTAAATAAAAAGTCGCGATATTTCGCCATATACCTCAGTGAAGTTTACTCACTCACTCACTGAGATATATGCGAAATCATCTATTCTTATTCTATTACTTACGAAACGTCTTATAGCTTCGAATTTAAGTACTATAATATATAGTGAAGTTTACTCACTCACTCACTGAGCTTCAAATTTAGACTCAATCCTTCCGAATTCTTGTCTCCTACTCAACAGTTTTGCACGATATACACAAAGCAACTGGTGAGAAGTGGATCAGGAAAGGATGATAAATATCCGGCGATTTGTAGAATGAATGTCGACGCAACCTGATCTACGTTGGTGTGTAGCGGTGATTTGATTACAGTATTGTAAAGTGATGACGTCATTGCAGTTGATCGCCGATGTACATCTGACCATCGAGCGCCGGGACACCAGACGAAGGCCCAAGCCATAAGCTTGACAGTGTGAACTCCGTTTCTCCGCTGTATACCACTTGAATGACAGATCCGTAGTAACACCCCCCACTCCTTTAAGACCGCCCACGCCTGTTGTCGAATTCGAAGGGGATAGGTGGGTCTGGACAGACGTGAGTATGTTGAGTGTAATCAATGATTGACGCTGTTCTATCCCTACTTCATCAAATCAATGGTCTCTTGAATTACCATTACAATTCTTGGCAGAGTGAGATACTTCTGTAACCTTGTCATTGGTGCTTCTTTCTCTTCATTTCCCCCCCTCACGAATTATCAGACAAACGATCAACGACACTGGTGATGGAAGCTGTTCCAGCCGCGGTCACAAAACACCGTCATATACAGGTGTGTGACCCAGCAGGCTTTGTGATATCTGATTTGGAACAGTTTGCTGTCAAGTGGTCATGGCATCTAAATTCCTCTCACATCTCCTGGCTCGCTAAGTATCACTTATACATTATACCGGGTTCAAAAGTGCCTAGGGTGATCGTTTGATCCTCTGTGCCATATTCGCGATTGGCATTTTCAAGTCGGATCCCATGGGAGCGAGGTACTCGCAGCATCGAGTCAAGGTTTCGAACGGACACAAAATCTTTATGGAATCCACCCAACGCGGTCCCCGTGCGTGTTCAAGGCCCTTCCTTGTATGGGACAGTTTTTACCTCATGATAACCGATCCGGAAATTGAACATAGATGGTAAATATTAAATGAACCCAACTGGGATAAACGCTGGTATGGATTATTGAGTGATCGTTGTGTGTGTTTTGCTGCTCTTTAATGACACCCTTCATGCTATCCCAACTAACTGACACGCTGCTGTCTTGGAATAGTCCGCTTTGTATTCCATGTGAAGTGATTATCATTGATATTTCGAATGTGATTCTAGCCACTATGAGGGCCCACCAATATATGCAACGTGTGTATAGCAGCAACGAGAAGCTGCCAAGGACACAAAGGCGGTAAAGGTGACTGTATGCGCTCTTGAATTCCTGAAAACTATGCGCCTTTACATAAATTGTACATATATCCAAAAAGGGAGTTAACTAAAGAGTAATAGTAGTATCCTTCCTCCTGGTTCGGATAATGTGTCTGTGTTCTCCAGGAGAAATTATGAGATAGCGTGCTGAATGGATGGGATAAGAGCATCGGGAGGGTAATCATGATCCTCTAACACTGATGTGGAGTTTCGAATTAGAGGTTGCCGACACATCGGTAAAAGGTGTGGCGATGACGCAAAGGAAGGAATGAGCCGCGAAGGTGAATCGTTGAAGGTAGTGACAGTGGAATTCATGATTGAACGCAGCCTTGCGTCACAATGGGGAAGAAGACGAGCGATAATGGCGATTATATTGAGGCTCCGCACTGTGGTACACGCAGATTCGATGTCGGAAGATGCAGCTATCAGCTTCAGTGTAATCTCAATTAGTTTCTCGCCTGACCAGAAGGGCCGGTAATTTGGACTCGGGTGTGTCAGAATCAGACTGGTAGGATATTTGAATGGGTGGATATGAGCTCATTCTGGCAGGTAAAACATTGTCAACATACCTTAGGAGGGCCTCAATGAGCGAAGAAACCACATTAAGCTGGTTGATATGATCCGTGCGAAGCGCGCTGTCGTCGAAGAAGGTTTCTAGGGCACAGATACGATTCCAAAGTGGATATGACATGTCCTCATCGATATGAAGTGTCAATGACGAGATATGGAGTTTTGTGTCGTCCATTAGAACCTGCAATACATCTCCGGCAATATCTCGAAACCAGGCATCTTGGTTGGTGCATGCAACACACGAGAAGCCGTATGGCAGAGTCATACAAGGCAGGTCGGTTTAGGTAAGTTTGTCTGTTGTGGTTTTCGTGGGAAGGATGACATGATATAATGTCGCGACGCACGGTTTTAACCATAATTCAATGGAACCTCTGATCGCAGTGAGCTCCTCTACAGACAGTGTACGCACGTGGCAAATGTTTTCCACGATATCCCGAAGGTCACCGAAAACAGCGGTACTTTCAAAGGATGATAAATATGTGGCGATCTGCAGGATGAATGTCGACGTCACCTCATCCATGTTGGTGTGTAACGGTGATTCCAGTACAGCATTGAAAAAGCGAAGACGTAATTACAGTTGATGGCTGATCTACATCTGTCCATCGAGTGCCAGGACACCAGTAGAAGGCCGAACCCAGACATGTCATAAGCTTGGTTTGACCTCTATTCCTACGCTGTATAGCAGTTGAATTCCAGAACCCTTCTAATACCATGTACGCCTGCTTTCGAATTTGACGCGGGTAAGTGGATCTAGAAAGACGGGAATATTTTGACTGTATTCAATGATTGGTGCTGAAGTATCCCCACCTCATTGCCCTGTTGTCTCCATATGCCATTCGCTTGTAGATAATCAACTTTGCCATCAGTGAAGCTTTCCTTTTCTTGAAAAGTATACTCACCCCAACCCTTTCCAAACCAACTCCACAGTAATACCCGGGGCTAATTTCAACACTTGAAGATGAGACGAATCCCCAGTCTAGGTCATGCCTACGATATGGACTGAGTTGGGATGTGGCGTTGGTGGATCTCCCTCGTGTCTTAGCATCTTTTGGTGGGTCATGGCATTTTTTCTCTCCTTGCCCCTGGAGACATCCGGTCTGCGAACAGTCTCCATAACATGGATGTTTCGTTTGGGCACCCATTCCTCCACACCAAATTCCACGTCTTCATCCGACAGTGCTATGTGCCGGTCGTCATCATGTGCTCGGCAACATAAACAGTGCCCATGTTCGAGACAGCTACATCGCTCTCGAAGCTTCATCCGGGATCTTTCCCTCATTCCCGTCTCATCGATCTCCTGTCGTTCCATCCTCAATACAGCCGGTGAAACCAAGGGTTGTAGCCAATCAACCTCTTGAAGGAGGGATAGGTCATCCTCCCCATTCGGAACTATGTCATGGGACGTTGACATTCGTGGGTAGCAGTAGTACTCGTACCGGGAGGGAATGCTGCGCTTTTGAAGCTGAAGGTAGCCCGAGCGTCGATTTCCAGGGATGGCATAGCATTGTGACAGTGCTACTCAGGCTACACACGTTCAATCCTTTCCCTGTAACCAACTTGAAATCCCATTTATCCTTCTTGAATAATACAGCCAGGATATTCTCAAGTCATCTTACCATATTTACACATATTCCTTCCACTTTATCAGATCATCTCCCGCAGAAGACACATATGGCAGCTGAGAAGAAATTGACGGGGCGTCACCACGCATTGTGCTACCTTCCGAGTTCTTGAGCGCTATATTTGAGGGCAATCCAGCCTTCCCGCCAGAAGTGATATCTCCACGAATAGAATAGGTCAGCGCAATGGACCTATCCATGGCGGTGTTTATTAGGTACAGCCCCAGGCGCTTTCGACTCCGGCGATATTTAACGGAAATCCGCGCTTCGTGTTCAATTCTTTCATAATTGCAACGAGCAATACATTCCAACAATTCATCACTGATCCTAATGGGCGTGAACCCTGAATATCCTTCTTTGTGGCGATTCCGTCAGGTTTTTATCAACAAATTGTGTTTGTAATCAATATTCAGTGACTATTAATTACACGCTAGTCTTATTATTATCCTGACTTTCTCAGTAAACTAATTGGCGCCAGGCTCACCTTATGCATCAAGCATTTGTCTATTTGACTCGACAATGTCAAGGCAGATGAAACATTGTGAGCCATCATATCCGGGGGGTGTTATGCCAGTTGACCCATTCCCCTTCAATTGTTTTCATGACTCTTGTGTTCAGACTGAATTAGTGCTGTGAATATGAATCAACGTATAAGCTCATATCCGTTGGTCCGTCCCTGCTGGAACCACATTTGGCCTGCCTTGCATAAATTAAAATTGATGGGAGGGCCTGCAAGCATCATCGCTATTTTCTCAGACTTTTCATCTCAAAGTTATGTCATGTTCTCCGCAGCAGCAGTTTTATTTCACTATCCCTACACGATCTGTACAGCCAATGATTAGAGCTTGATCTGTGCCTTTGCTTCGGCCATCATCTTTTCTCCTCACTAATCACTTGATTTCTCCAATGGCTAGTGTTTTTTCAGGAGGCCAAACGTCTTTTGAACGTTCTTAAGGCTCACATCAGGGTTGAACCAAGTTGAATTGAAGTCATGTTGCGGTATACTTTCTGGTCTCATTTTCACATTCAGGACCACCCACCTTTGGCAGAAAAGGTGGTTATTGTACATCATGCGACATTCTCCAACTGATATGAAAGCAGATATCCACTCGGTTTGCACTGAGCGCCATTCATGCTTATGAACACGTTTGTGCAATGCATAATCCAGCTTTTGGCAAGTACTCTTGAATACTGTATGCTTTTATCGATTCTTTGACAAGAAACAAGGATTATTTTAGAGAGTGCTGGTTTTAAGTCTCGCAGCTCAAAATTTTTACCTCGGTTAATCTAGCCTTATGTCATACGAGCATATCTCCACATGAAATACATGATGAAATTTGAATGCTTTGGAGCGTTTTTTCGACCATATCGTTCCTTATGGAAATAAAAACCATCGTCGGACTCACAAATACATACAACGTGTGTATCGCATTCACGAGAAGCTGCCAACCACACATGTGCGGTAAAAGGTGACTACATGCGCTCTTGAATTCTTTCAAACTATGTAGCTTTACATAAATTAGAAATATTTCGAAACGGGAGCTAAGTAAAGAGTAATAGTACTATTCCTCCCCCTTGTTCGCATAATGTGTCTGTGTTCTCCAAGTCAAATTATGATATATCGTGCGGAATGGATGGAACAAGAGCATCTGCAGGCCAACAATGATCCTGTAACACTGATGTGGAGTTCTAATTAGAGGTTACCGACCCACCGGTAAAAGGTGTGGCGATAACGCAAAGGAGGGAATGAGCCATGATGTTTAATTGCTCGAAGTGGGTATGGGTGGATGGATCGTTGATTGATCCACGCATTGCGTCACAATGTCGACGAAGGCTAGCAGTAATGGCGATTATATTGATTTTGCGAACTGTGGTACACGCGGAGTCGATGTTGTAGATGCAACTATTCAGAGTACTATTTTCTGGATAGTAGCCATCAAAGTCTAAACCCTGGTGCTTGTCTCACCAGATCCCAGATCAAATATTAAAGCCAGCTGGACATTTAAAAGCCAACTGGACATTAGAGCTTATCGCATCTTTCCACACCCACCCCAAAACATATAAACAGGTGGCCTATACCATCCATTTCCCTCATTCTGACTTTTCCAGTCATCCATGAATTCAAAATATCAAGTGTCTATACTTTCCCATATCCTCTGACTCTCCTGTATCACAACCTGCCTTTTTTTTGTTCCAACTTTGATTCTGATATTATTTTGTTTGTCTTTCCTGATTTTAGACTGGTCACTTATTCACCTCTTGCTTACTTCCCCATTTCATCCCTATGTTTGTACTCCTCTGCACCTATCCTCTGGGCTGTTGTCTTGTGTTGCTTGGGTTCTACTGCAAATGTGAGTGCACTGTGTCTAATCTTTTTTTAGACATATTCTATTTTACCTTATTCTTTGTTGTATCCACTTTCTCATATGTTATATGGTTTCAATACCTCATGTATGTCCCACTGAGTTGCTATGCCCCTCTTTTGAGACTTGTATTAAACCCTACTAAAACTAAAAATTTTCAAAGAATTTTTCAGTTCAAAGAATGCTTAGAAAATTTGGGCAAATAGCAACATTTTATGAAGGTTTTCCAACTCCAAAAATCTTGGGGTCCTCTAGTGCAGATAAATTGTTCGTATCCATTTCCTGCAGTCATGCAAATCCAGGACGATATACACCTCCCCTATACAGCACCATCAAATCAGATTTTCCGAGACTTCAAAATGATGTTCAGTGCAGCAAATGTTGGCATTTTGAGAGGAGATGTTCAAGTCAGTGTAGAAACGATACTGATTTGACACTTTTTTGATATTCTGCAGATAAATCCAGATGTGCCATGCCTAACCATGACAACGGAGATTCTACTAAGTATGCTGTATAAGAGTGCGGATCGTATTCAAGATGACGAGTAGGGACATTCCATGAAGTGTATTACCTCAGCGATGCGGATGTGATCAACTTTCATGTTTAAAACTTTATTTCGGAGCATCTCCCTCCTGACGGTCCTACATTCAGCGTGGTGTAGTTTGGGAGGAAGTGATCATCATGCTTCCAGAACAGGTCAACATCATTTTATTATCTGCAACGATTCCGAACACGAAGGGGTCGGGTCAGGGATCGTCTCTGCTGTCTCATTATATGCCAACTACCCTGCCTTCCTCGTGTACGAAGAAAAGGACATATATGTCATATCAACACCCAAAATTAGTTTTTCAGCGTCGTTTTTACTTACCATCACTATTGTGTACGTCGTCTTTGTTCATAGACAAATATACTCGACCCCTATCAACATTCGGACTGAGACCTAGTGAGGCTGCGACTGACGGCAGCCTTACATAAATACAACTTCATTAAATATTGTAGATGTCATTGGGTGCTTGAACATATCCTCAAACACATATTCTTATATATATTTCACGCCTCAATCCTCATGACTACGCTGACTGTCTTCAACCCGGGTTGTTCCCTGTTTCGGCTTCTACGTTGTCTAATATCCCTGCCACCCCCGCCCACGGAAATTCCTGAAGATTGACCGCAGGAGACGAATCGTTTCCAGCTGATGGACGCAACACTTGTCCGGAGACACTCCTGGCTTGGCTGGCGAAAAGTGCCTCATCCTCCGGATCTCCAAGATCTTCAATTATTGTATTTAAGATTCTCCGCGCGGCCGCCTTAAATGAGGGACAAGGTTCCAGGTGTTTTGTTTGTGATGTACCATTTGGGTGGGCATTAAGCTGGCAAAGATCGAGGAAGAACCGTAAAAATAGTATAACTGAGACACTGGACACAAGGGTGAATCTGTGAGATAAGCGGGTAATAAAATATAGATACGGGTTCTCAATATTTCCTGTCAAACCTCCGATACCAGGCTTTAAAATTTAGGAGTCATCTCAAATGAAGATTAATTGACAGTCTTACTCGAGTCAGCTTTGATTACGAGGGTCAATCGAGAAATTTTAATTAGCATAAGGAACTCACGTGGTCGGTCATGACAATTTGAAGTGTCCAAGAAATTATTATACTGCATCATTATTATGTAAGTCTCAAGGGAGTAACTGGTGGATGAAATTTCACACAAAAAGCGAAGGACGCCTATACAGTACATTTAGTGTTTATTTTAACGCATTAATGATATTCTCACCTTGTTTGAGGATCAGCGACGCAAGTGATGGGCCACTAGTCATCTCAGGGAGTGACCGTCTCAATTTTACGAGAGTCCATACACGATACACAGTTGCACCGAATATCCCTGCATCGTACAATATTGTCAATCCATTGTACAAAATGATGCCTGTTATCACGAGGCGGTTAGATCAAGATGCTTAAGCTACTCTGACGAATATACCACTTGTTGAACGACGTTAGAAAGTGACTGCAAAGTGTGGCAAAACGACACGTACATATGCAAAGGGAAGGCTTCGTCACACCATTCGAGATTTAGATTTATCTGGGAGATATTAGCTCCGGTATTTGGAAAAAATCACCCACCTACCGCGCTCAAAACACAACGAGAGAGAAATAAGATCCCCAAGCATGATAACAGATACGGCTGTGAATGCATGATGGCATAGACATGTATCAAAAAAATTCCTATTTCGAATCATGATCATCCTGTCTTTAGAAATTGTGTCGTACCTCCAGATGAAGATGACATGATTGTCCAGTTTAAGGAAAAAACCTTCCACAGTGCGGAACACCCGCTACAAGAAACCAATCAGAACAATTATGTCTCAGCCATAAAGAAGGATATACTGATAGAGGTCGTATAAATATCTAGGAGAATATGCACACAAGCAGGGAATGCATACCTTTGCCTTTGCCCCCAATGGTGTGAGGGCGAAGATGGGGAAGACAGCTTGATATATGAGCATAGAAAACCGCGCTGCCACATATAGAAGAGCTACCCCCCACAATTTTCCCATCCAGATAAATTGTACTTCTTGAGGAAATGTCAGAATCGTGTCGTATAACGCAATTACTAGATATAGTATTAAGATATATTTGTGGAATTGAAAAGATATGTGTACCAGAACCAGCGATGATCCAGTAGTTAACAAGCTGGCTAGGGCCTGTGATGAGTTCCAACAAAGACATCTCTCCAACGCCACTTACCTGTCACTTTCTGCCTGAACGAAGGAAGCAATTTGAGCAGCGCTGTATGACATGATGGTCGAAGAGAAGAGAGAAAGGAATCGACAGTTTGTCACCACGATTGGAAACGCATTATAAGGATGCATCTCGGAGTCGCGATGGCATCAATATGGTCCCTGTGTGTCGCCGAATCCCCATCATCACACACAAAACCTGCACCTTTTCTAAACAGATTAGCAAAGAATTTCAAGGACTTCGATTTTAGCTCATTATTGAATTAAATTCTGATATCGAACAAGCAAATATGACTGTCAAGGTAAATTAACTTTCTGGCAAAAATTATGTACTACTAGAAGGATGTTGGGAATCGCTCGCGCGCTGAGTCTCATTAACACGTATGTGGATATGGACAGAGTTGGAGAGTACGCAGTTGCGGTTGATTCGTGATTACATCAAGTGGCAGGGCGTCAGTTGCTGCAGATCGATTATGACTCGCAGTGGCGGGGAGGTCAAGGCGCATTTTTCCGGAAGGATTATTCACCCCAAATGAGTGACATGGGAGACGAAAGCTCGTTGGCAGGAGGGATGAGGTCATCTCCTATGGTGAGGTTGTCGTCTTATGATTCAGTGCAGTGTATGCGGTGCCCATTGTAGCTTGGAGAATATAATTAGAGATGATTCACACCAGAAATTGATTAATGGGCGTTAAACACCTCTGGAATCGGTGCCTCTTCAGGTATCATCTCATTCGAAGTCTGATATCGAATAAGCAAATATGGTTGTCGATGTAAATTAATTTGGGCAACGATTATGTACAACTAGAAGGTTGCTGGCTGGGAGTCACTCGCTCGCTGCGTCTAATTAACGTGTCGATGGCACTCACATGTATGTGTGTGTAAACAAGATGACTTCAAGTGGCGGGGAGATCAAGGCCCATTTTGCCGGCAGGATTATAGACCCCAAATGAATGGCATGGGAGGCGAAAGCTCGCTGGCAGGGGGGATGATATCATCTCCGATGGCGACATTGTCGTCGTAAGATTCAGCACAGTGTATGCAGTGCCCATTCTAACTTGGAGAATATAATTATAGATGATTCACGCCCGAAATTGATTGATCGGCGTTGAATAACTCTGGAATCAGTGCCTCTTCGCTAAATGTCTCACTCGAATTCTGATATCGAACAAGGAAATATGGCTATCGATATAAATTAATTTGGGAAACGATTATGTACTACTAGAAGGATGCTGGCTGGGAGTCGCTCGCTCGCTGCGTCTAATTAACGTCTTGATGGCACTCAGACGTATGTGTATATAAACAGAAACTGAAAGTACGCAGTTGCGGCAGATCGATGATGACTTCAAATGGCGGGGAGATAAAGGCGGATTATTCTGGAAGGATTATAGACCCCAAATGAGTGGCATGGGAGGCGAAAGCTCGCTGGCAGGGGGGATGAGCTCATCTCCTATGGCGACGTTGTCGTCGTAAGATTCAGCGTAGTGTATGCGGTGCCCATTGTAGCTTAGAGGATATAATTAGGAGTCCATATTCAACGCAAAAATACAAGGGGTAATGGCTGATAACGGTATGGGGAAGAGAGGAAAGGTACGATCACTGAAGCGGTGCGATATATGTAATACGCCTCAAAACCTGCTACATTTATATGGTCAATTGCGATAAAAACAATGGCGCACCTTAAGAATCTAACCCCTTCCCGCGCGAAGGACACACACATGGTCCTTGAACGCATTACTGGAGATAAACCCAATTTGTGGGATTTTTGTATATTGGGAAATGTTGTTGGCATAGAATTCCAAAGCAAAAAGGACAAAAATGGGATCCACGTTCCAAAATGGGCTTTATGGTAGGATATAAATGTTAAGAAGTGAGCGTCAGTCCAGGCTTAGAATTCGTATCCCACCTCAGGTGCGACCTATCGAAGAAGCAGGAAAAGAAAGTGAACGAAGGAAATAAAATCAATTAGTATGAGACGTACCTGATTAACCCTGCGGAATCAGGAGATCTGGGAAATTGTGTGAAGGAATTCGATGTTTGAGATGAGCAGAAGAAAATCAATTAGAAAATGAAAACAAGGAGTTATTGAAATGTACAAAAATTACTGACCAGCGACTTTGGCAAAAAATAGTGTCAGAATATTGATGTTGTGCAAAGAATAACTTCCCTTGGTCATCCAAAGAGCTCTATCTGGTTTTATTTAATAGCTGATGTTGATATATGGAAGGGTTGATAGAGATGATGGGCCATAGACTATAAGTCATCTTAAGATTCTGTGTATTAACTGATGGAAATGGGTCAGTATATAGGGAGCTCACACAGATGTGATTCTTAGGGTAGATACATAGGATGTAATATGCAGATTATAGCAGTATTCACACAGAGGTGATTCTTAAGATTCTGGGTGTAGGATTGAGTTGAATTATTCCTCAACTCTCTCCAATTCCTCCAATCTCTCTGATCCCTCCAATTCCCCCAATCCCCCTAATCCCTCCAATCCCCCTAATCCTCCCAATCCCCCTAATCCCCCCAATCCCTCTAATCCCCCAATCCCTCCTCCCTAATCTCCCTAATCCCTCTAATCCCCCTAATCTTCCCAATTCCTCCAATTCCTCTAATCCTTCCAATCCCCTTAATCCCCCAATTCCTCCAATCCCCCTAATTCCCCCAATCCCTCTAATCCTCCCAATCCCAATCCCCCTAATCCTCCCAATCCCCCCAATCCCCCAATCCTCCTATCTTTCCAATCCTCCCAATCCCCCAATCCCCCAATCCCCCATCCCCCCAATCCTCCCAATCCTCCCAATCCTCCCAATCCCCCTAATCCTCCCAATCCCCCTAATCCCCCTAATTCCCCTAATCCCCCTAATCCCCCTAATCCCCCTAATCCCCCTTATCCCCCTAATCCCCCTAATCCCCCTAATCCCCCAATCCCCCTAATCCCCCCAATCCCCCCAATCCCCTAATCCCTCCAATCTCCCCAATCCCCCTAATCCCCCCAATCCTCCCAATCCCTAATCCCCCAATCTCCCCAATCCCCCTAATCCTCCCAATCCTTCCAATCCTTCCAATCCTTCCAATCCTCCCAATCTCCCTAATTTCCATAAGGCTTTACTATGTATTTGCTTAAATATCTCTAGATCAGCTGTATTTGATTCACCCTAGGAATCTTGAGAATCACCTCAGTGTAGACACCCATATAATCTGTATATCATGTTCTGTGTATGTACATTAAGAATCTTAAGAATTACCTTTGTGTGAATTATCTTATAATCTGTATATCACTTGCTGTGTACGTATCTACCCTAAAAATCTCAAGAATCACTTCTGTGTGAGTACATCTATTTTCTGCATAGCATGTAGGATGTATTTATCCCAGGAATCTTAAGAATCATCTCAGTGTGGGTATCCATATAGTCTGTATATCATGGTTTGTGTATATACACCCAGAATCTTAAGAATCACCTCTGTGTGAATACTGCTATAATCTGCATATTACATCCTATGTATCTACCCTAAGAATCACATCTGTGTGAGCTCCCTATATACTGACCCATTTCCATCAGTTAATACACAGAATCTTAAGATGTCTTATTGACATGTGGTGAGATGATGGGTATATATTTCTCCAGATCCCCAGAAAAGACAGCAACAAAAAGATGAGAACTCATAGAATGCCATAAAACAGAAGCAAAGAAAGGGAACACGAAGGAACATAACTGCAGAGAAAAGAGATGATGCAGAAGTGAAAGAGAGGAGAGATGACAAACCAAAGGAAAAGAAATGAGATCACAAAGACACAGAGGGGAAGGAGCAGGAGCAGGTTGAAGGAATGAGAGGAACTAATGAGAAGATGAAAAGATAGAAAGACAGAAAGCAAGGACCGAGCTGATAGTCACACTGTCATAATTCCCACCATAACCCCCCCCACCTATCATAGGCACAGCCAAGCTTATGCCTAAGCCATTTAGTGGCTGCAAACATTGACACACACCTAAGCAGATCTATAACAACCTATGTACTCACTCCATCTTCCATAGGGCCAGGTAGATACAATGGAATATATATATATGTATGTATGTATATATTTCTCCTCGACAAGAAGGGCAGGACAGGTGTGCATGGGGGCCTATAGGGACTTTCTTGCCCAGCACTCCAAAGATGGGTTTACAGGAATAATCCTGACATCTATTTCTGTCAACTGGTCACTACAGTGCTGGTCATTGTCATGGGCTATTCATCCACCTCTTGTTGATGTATGAATATCTTATACTATAACGTCCTTGACACTTCATATTGATAGTGACACAATTTATCCAATGTGGTGTGATATTTTGGCTTTGTAAACATTATTCGCCAAATGTGCATGCCTCATGTAAGGTTTGGCTTTGCAAGGTAGCATAATCCTTCAGGTGAGCTCTTGCAAAGAGGAGCACGTAGAGTAGGAAAGGCTCCAATCTGAAAAAAGACTCATGTAACTAGTGTGGGGTTCACCTATTTATGCTATCAATAGTAAGCTATGTCCCCTGACAACACCTAGTAGGTCTGAAATCCTCTAATGATCGTAAACTTCCAGTGCTTCTCTTTTACTCCTTACCATCTAAGTAGTGATGCCTGGCCCGAAGCTGCCAAGCCATCACAGCTGGGCCCTGTTGAGCCAGGCCTAGCCGGGCCCACTAGACAGTTCAGTGAGGGGGGCAAGCCCAGCTTGTGTTCTGGCAAAGCCTGAGCCCCAGGCTCAAGCTACGGCTTTGGGATGGCTTTGGGATGGCTTTGGGATGGCTTTGGGATGGCTTTGGGATGGCTTTGGGATGGCTTTGGGATGGCTTTGGGATGGCTTTGGGATGGCTTTGGGATGGCTTTGGGATGGCTTTGGGATGGCTTTGCCACCATCACATGTGTGAACACCATCTATGCTTTGATCTGATCAATGGCAGATATCATTGATACTTTGATCCGTTTCTCCTGTGTTTCATATCCTCTAATACTTAAATATGCCAACTACACGACACTCTTGTTTCTATACTAGATTGAGGTAAGTGTCCAGATGTCCCTTTTTCTCATTGATTTACACATGCTTATTTGTTTGTTAGCTATATTGATTTGTATAGGTACATGAGTATTCAACACTAGACAGAGCCATATCTCTTATTTTTGGGTTAAGTTTTCAACCTCGCAAACCTTCCTTCTCATACAGAGTTATCCCCAGACATGATGACAAGCAGTGGTAATGCTCAACCTAGGTGCAAAGCTGTTCCATCTGCATGTGTTATTGATCCATTGAATGATGGTGGGAAACAAGTCACATCTCATCACAATGCCTTTGCCCTTGCCAGACAACAAGAGGAGGAGGTTACCAAGAAGTGATGGGAGAAATCTGCAAGTGGGCCCACTCCTCTATCTACTGCATCATCCCCTCGGTCACTGCCAGACCCTACTCCAACTGCATCAAAGTGCTCATCAGCTCATGCATCCATCAATAGTGTAGAGTCTGGTGACCCAAAGCATAAGTTGTACCTCACTGATATCTAGATCTTGAACTCATTGATGAATAGGTATTTGATGAAGTGCTTCTGTTGAGGTGATAGAAGAAGATAATGATATTCAGGTGAGAAATTGGGGCACAGAGGGAGATGATCATGCAGGTATGTGAGATCATTGATGTTTTCCCAGTCTTTTTTATGCTATTATTTAATATGTAACTCCTTCTACAGTGCATTCCACAACTCCTAGCAAACTATCTTCCACCTGGAAGTCTGAGCTGACTCGCCAAGTTTGGGGTGGTGATGGTGATGTTGAGATCCAGCCCATTGATCCTCAGCCCTCCAGTCATGTCTCATGAGAACTATGCACTTGGGATGTGGAATGTTTTTTCTCCACACCTTTCAAGCAAGCAAGTGGTAAAATGGTTCACAAGTGCCGTAAATGCTCATAAGCTGAATCTGTTTTAGTTATTTATTCTTTCCCTTATCTTCTGTTAGGAAACAACAAAAAAAAGATGTGGTGATTGTAGCTGAAGCAACAACATGCTGATGCCACATTGAGGCAAGCCATAAGCTATTACATATGTTCACTTATAGTTTACTTTTCATTACTGACCTACTACCAAATATTTTTAGGTCGAATATCTTTCATGGGCAATGATGAATGGATTCATGTCAATGCTGCCAGGAGATACAAAATATCACAATGCTGACCCTGGACTCTTATGTACAAGAACAACCCATCAAACAATATATTGTCCCTTATACTGATCCTGTTTTTTGCCAAGCTATGATCAAATGGTTGGTCCCAACCGACCAGGTATGTTTAGTTGGTTCTCATTTCAGGAATTCTTACTCACAACCTGTGTAGCCAATTCAGGCCCTTGAACACCCTGCATTCCAGAACATGATGAACATTGCTGCCCATGCAAAAGATGGTGTTAAGATTCCCAATCATAAGCAAATATGACAGGAAATTGTCAATATGTTCAAGGCTCAACTGAGTGAGCTTCACAACCACCTGAATGTATGTATTTTGTATATGGAGTTTACAGATTTTAATATAAAGTGCACTAAAGTAAGCATGCTAAAGGGCTGATCAGTTTGTCCTGCAATGCATGGAAAGTGAGCAATATTGATGGTTATTTTGCTGTTGCTGGTTCTTGGATTGATGAAACAGTAGCCAATCAGTGGATTAAGTGAACAGTACTATTCGGGTTTGTTCATATGAACAGTGCACACAATGGAAGTCGGCTGGGTATGGCTCTATATAAAATTGTTGCACATAAGGTAAAGTGGTTAATAATTTTTTAACCTTTTGTGAACAATACATATTAATTTATGCAGATCAGATGTGACTTGTGACAATGCCACAACTAATGACACAATGATGGCTCACTTTTCAAAACTGATCAAGGAGGCAACTGGGAAGCCTTATGATCATAAGAACCAGCTTATCTGGTAGGCCATCTACTCATTATTGTGAACTACCACTACCATCCAGACATTTACTAGTTGCATTGCACACATTGTTAACCTTGCAACACAAGCTTTAATCACAGCCTATACAAAATCCAAATACTACAACCCTGCAAAGCCTGATTATAACCTCATAGTTGATCATGGAGTTGATTGCAATGAAGTGGGATTGGTCCACTCTATTGCATGGTCTTTAACTACTCCTTTATGTCTGAGTTGTTGCTAACTAGCAATTCAAGGAGCACTCATCTAGTAGACACAAGCAGGTTTTCCTTGACCTTCGAACTGAATCTAGCCTCAAGTACACAAAACAACTTCTGCTGGACATACCAGTTCAGTGGTCTTCCACCTATGTAATGCTTGAATGTGCTACATCTCTGAAGAAAGTAGTGTTATATTATCTCAGATTTTTTATGACTTCAACTGGTGTGATTATTCAGATCATTGACCAGTTCATTGTGTCACTGGTCTCAGCAGAAATGGAATGCATCAAGTGACAGAAACTCAATGACCTTCAGTTGTCAGAGGAGGAATGGACAAGAGTTGAGTCTTTCTTGAATCTCCTTGCAGTGAGCAGTGGTTGATTCATGCGGCAGATAGAACCTAATTTACTTTACAGCATGCTGATAATGTACAACAAACATTCTCATCAGATGAAGGCCCATCACTTCATCTTGTTATTCCTGCCCTTGAAGCCCTTCATCGGGCATGGTTTATTCAAATTGAATGCCCCAAGTATTTCAAGTTCAAAGATGCTCTGAATGCAGGGACCAAAAATATTAATGAATACTACACTGTACTGCCGAATCTGATGCTTATACATTTGCAATGTGTAAGTTCATCTCAATGGCTATCTCAATGAATGAAATGACTGTATTAATGTTAGTGCTTGATCCATCAAAAAAGGAAAAGCACATTCTTAAGCACTGGGGTATTGACTTATTAGATAAAGCATTACAGCAAGCACAGACACTTGTAAGTTTGGCCAAACCATCTCTCATTTAATTATAATGGTTCATAAAATATTTCTTCACTTTATTTTTCCAGTATAAAGCTTGTTATATCAAGATGTATGGAAATGCAACCAATTTAACTCAGATTATACTGGCACCTCACAAAAGCTTCATAAGCTCTTGAGAGTTCTATCTGATGATGAGGACAATATGGGTGTGGATGGTAGGGTGGGTTCACTGATGGAACCATGGCTGGAGGATTTCTGTGGCTATCTGAATTCACCAGATCAGCTTGGAAAGTTGATGATTGTTCAGTGGTGGGGGGTGAAGAGTTTTTTAACTTCTTGTTCTGATTCTGATACACATGAATTCCAATTGTCGGCTCCTCTTGGCAGGCGAGGAACTAATTAAGGTCACTCTGAAGCTGATAGCTGCATCCTCTGACATCGAATCTGCTTGTACCACAGTTTGCAACCTTGATATAATTGCCATTCTCCCTTGTATTCTTCCACATTACAATGCAATTCTTGGCTCAATCACCAATGAATACCTCAGTATCTACCTTGAAGGAGTAACTCTGGTGACTCACTCCTTCCTTTGTTTCATCGCCACACCTTTCACCAGTGTGTGCATCACATCCAAGTCAAACTCCAGATCAGTGTTGGAGGACCATGCCTGGCATCCCGATGAACCTGTTCCATCCATTCTGCACTATATACCATGATTTCTCTTTGATAAACCCGACACAATGTATGTATCCTAACCAGAAGGAGGGATAGTACTATTACTCTTGATGTAACTCGCCTTTTGGAAATATTGACAAGTAATTTAAAGTTACATAGTTTGAGGCAATTTAAGAGCACATATAGCCACTTTGTACCATCTTTTAATCCTTGGCAGCTTTGATTGATGCCATACTTACCATGCATACAGTATATTCATGGGCCCTAGTAGTCACAAGAATCAGCTCCAATTTATCACTGAGAATCACTTCAAATACAATGCCACTCGGCAGTCTCAAAGAAAGCATCATTTCAGTTAATATAAAATGAAGCAAGTCATTAAAGAACACCAAAGACCACCCACAATGATCACTCACTAATCCATGATGACAATTATCCTGGTCAGTTTCATCTAGTATGCAAAACATATCTCCAATATCCTTATTGGCCATCATGAGGGACAAAACTCTGGAATAAAAGAAGGGGACTGTACAAGGTACACGGATGGAATTAGGTGGATTTCATAAAGTATTTCTCTCCATTTGAAACCTTGAGATGGGTGAGTGCCTCGTTCCCATGGGATACTCCTTAAAACAGGCACAATTGGGAATATTCCAAATAAGGGCAAATGAGCACCTGAAAACACTTTTCAGAGTGGGTAGATCTACAACTGATGCTTAGCGATACAGGAGAATTGAGAGGAATTTAGATGCCATGACAACTTGATTGCAAACAGTTCTAAATTAGATATAACAATGTCTGCTGGGAGACACATGTAATGGCCCATATGCTGAAGTGCCTTGATTTTTGTTGGGTAATTTTTGAGGTAGGAATATGAAGAGGAAGAAACAGCAAGGACACATGATGTCTTGAAGAAGAGGATGAATGAGTAAATTAGTATTTTATCTGCCTGGCTTACAGAGGGAAGTCCTCATAATATAGCATGCACCTTGATATGGTGGAGCATCTGGAGCATCACTGTGTTTGTCCCAGTGCTCAAAACCATTGTAGCGATGAGCCTTCAATTTGACCAAGTTAAGTATTGTATTTAAATGTAACCTCTTTGAGCATCTGGATGGGTTTGCTTTCCCATTCCCGCAAACAAGGAACAGTGTGAGACATGCCTCTCTTAATTTCCATGATTCACTGTGCTCTAGAAAGCTTTATCATGGCTGACGAGATGGGTCTCATCAAAATTATCCAATGTGATTATCCGATGGATTGTTCTGAGACAATCATTGTGTGAGGGGAGTAGAAACACACTTAAAAATCGATCATTGAGTGTTTAATACAAGATGGTTCTTTGTAAACCTAAGAGAGTGGAAAATGGGTAATCTTTATGTTATGGTGTTGGGGAGTGTGACACAAAGTGGAGGAAGTAGGATCAGAGTGCAGTAGGCAATCTTCCAGTCAGCATGGGGTCAAGGTTTCAAATGAGGTGAGATATGTTTTGAATGTGATTCTGGTTACTATTAAGGCCCACCAATATATGCAACATCTGTATAGCATCAATGAGAAGCTCCCAAGGACACGGCAGTAAAAAGCGAGTGTGTGCGCTCTTGAATTCCTGAAAACTATGTGGGTTTACATGAAGTGTACATATTGTCAAAGGGGAGACTAAAGAGTAATAGTGGTATCCTTCCTCCTTGTTTGGATAATGTGTCTGTGTTCTCCAAGAGAAATTATGATATAAGGTGCTGAATGGATGGAACAAGAGCATCATCAGGCCACCAATGATCCTCTAACACTGATGTGGAGTTCGAATATGAGGCCCCCGAAACACCAACCAAAGAGGTGGCGATGATGCAAAGGAGGGAATGTGCCATGAGGTTTAATTTTGCACAGCAGGTATGGGTCAATGGATGGTCAAATGAGCCAAGCATTGCATCACAATGTAGAAGAAGACCAGCTAGAATGGAGGTTACATTGAGGCTGTGCACTGTGGTGCAGGTGGATTCCATGTTGGCAAATGCAGCTATCAGCTTCAGAGTAGCCTCAATTAGTTTGTTGCCTGATGAGAAGAGCCAGTAATTTGGACTTGGGTGTGTCAGAATCAGACTGGTCGGATATTTTCATAGGTGGATATGAGATGATGCTGTAAGGTAAAGCATTTTCAACCTACCTTAGGAGGGGTTCAATTGTTAGATTTAGTGACTTGGCACAGTTGTACCGTATACCGTGCCGTCGAAACCCAACCACGATGACCAACGGTACGGGTGCCGTGACCGTCATACGGCACGGTGCGCAGCCCTAATTATAGTTGTCCAGACAGTGTTCGGGCCTATTTTAACATGGCATTTGAATGCTTTGCCATGTTGTTCTCGGCCGTATTATTATTTATGGAAGTGAAGACATCGTCGGCCTCGTGCACTCGAACCCGATCGTGGTTTAAATGGTTAGTTTCGCTAAAGAAAAGCATGTGAGGCCGAGCCTGTAGCTGATTCCTACCCGAGGGAGTATCAAAAGCATGCTAGAGTTCTGTGTCTCATGATGGCCAATCAGGAGATTGAACATTGATTTGAAATATTAGATTAATTTGACCTAGAAAATCGGCATGGCTTGATGAGTGATTGTTACCGGTGTTTTTTTGCTGTTCTTCAATGGCTTGCTCCATGCTATCCCAACTGACTGACACACTGCTTCTTGACACATTCGAGTGGTATTCTATGTGAGCTTATTCTCGTTGATATATTTGATGCGATTTTAACCACTACCACGGCCGACGAATATATGCAACGTGTATATAGCATCAACGAGAAGCTGCCAAGCATGCACCAAGATGCCTGGTTTCGAAACATTGCTGGAGATGTCTTGAAGGTCATAGTGGACGAGACAAATCTCCCCAGCTGCATCGAGCTCGGAAGAACGGGAAGAGATCATTGACGCAGGGATAAGGAAAGGATTGTGGAGGCCTGGTTTTGGTGCCGTGACATTAGGCTTCCCGGTACGTCCGGCCGTGGAGACAACCTATCTAGTAGTGATGAAGGTTGTTGTCTCTCCCTCCAGGCACGGGTCCGTTCCCTTCTACCAGGGTTGACAGCAGAGGTGGGTTGTGGTATGTTATTCTTCTGCTGTGCTTCAAGAAGTTGACGCTGCATAGTCTCGAATTGCTCCATACGCAATTCCCAGGCCACCTGAATGCCTCGAAGAGCACTATCGTGAACAGCAGCCATTGTAGTCGTCAGAAACTCCGTGGATACTTGTGTTGGATATTCCTGAGCATCCATAGTGGGTGATTCTTGCGCAATGATTGGGACAGCTGAGCCAACATAAATAGAAGGTAAGTCCTCAGCGCTTGATTTGCAAGACACTTCTTGATTACACTCCAAGCTCAAAGACATCTTGGCGATTTTGATGTGATTCGAGAGCCGCCCTTGGCCCCTGGGCAATGATCGAACACTTGTAACACCTAGTGCCTCCAGGTAAGCCTTCAATGGATGAACATGCTGAGCAGCTTGATATGGCAACCAGGTAGTTTCTCCAGTGTTCCACAAAACCTCAAAGAAGGCCTTGAGGCACTTGCCTGAATGAGCAAGAATCTTCTCGACTGCCCACTCACGAGGCTGACTACCAAAACCAGGAATCTGCCTCAACTGCCTCCCTGGGAACAGACGATCGTCATTCGGAATGTGTATACGAAGCAACGAGGCATGAAAACTTGGGTTAATCCCCTGTTGCTTGAGCTCCCTTGACAGTTCCAACTGGTATGTCGCTCCTGGATCCAGTACATATTTTGGCAGCAGTTTACATGCCCGATTTTTTGGTAAGCGTAAGTTCTTCGTGGATAGATAAACCAAATCATTGACATTAAATTCAGCAGACCTCCGGTGTCGATTTGCCTGCCGCATCTGCTTAACCCTGCCTGTCAGTATCTCATCATGTGCATTCATGATTGCTAACTTCATCCGTTCTGCAAATTCAAAGACACCTGGATACTTCGTATTATTGTCCCAGAGCAGTGGCCGTGGCAGCTGACCATAATTCAAAAAGAATGGTGAGAATCCAGTTGTTTCTGATGTAGCGTGATTCATCGCAAACTCAATAGCTGACAGCTTTGACACCCAATCTTTCTGGTTTGGTGCTACACATTGCCTAAGCATTTGTGTCATTGTCCAATTTGCATGTTCGGTAGCGCCATCTGTTTGGGGGTGGTATGATGAAGACATCCACAATTCGACTCCTATAAACCGATGAAGCTCTCTTCAAAAGATACGTGTAAATAATGAATCTCAATCGCTAATGATTTTGTTGGGCAGCCCATGCAACTTGTAAACATGGTCGAAGATCACCTCAGCCATTTAAATAGCAGTATAGTTGCTGCACGCCAGTACCAAATGGACCATGCAAGTTAAATGGTCAATAATAATGCAGATGCTATCAAACTCTCCAAGGCGATTCCTGGACGCTGGCAAGGGTCCTACAAAATCAATCCCAATTGCCTCCCACGGCTGTGATGGCACTTCCATTGAGCGAAGTTGTCCCTGCAGTTTCTGTGTTTCAGATTTCAAAGTGGCACACACTGCATGACTTACAAAATAATTCAACATCCTTGGTTAATGATGGCCACCACACATTGGTTCGCAAATATGTGGTGGTTTTCCTTGCCCCTAGATGGGCCAAAATGGAATGGGCATGCGAGATAACAATTTCCTGCACTCGTTGATTCCCAATGGTAATATCAGGGATGCAAAGTAGTTTGACGCCCTCCATATTTAAGAACAGAAACCCATCCTGCGACGTAAAGCCCTTATACTTCTGCGGCGCTGCCCATATCCTAGAGAAGAAAATGTCTGATCCATACTGTCGTCGTAGGACTTCTGGGATGTCCAATCCTGTGTGGCCCTCCAATGGGATTTCTGCTAGTAGAAAATATAAAGGCAACTCAGGTAACCCACCCTCCATTGTCACTCGTGAAGAAGGCCGTTCAACATAATCTTGATGACCAGACATATTTGGTGTTTTGCCCCTCGCCCCTTGTGATGGATGCTCCAGGGGTGATCCAGAAGACTTACTATGACAATTGTGTGTCTTTTCGGTCGTCTGTCCTGATCCTTCAATATGTCCTTTCCCCCTTGCTCCCAACCCTGCGAGTGTTGCATATGACGGACGTGTTTGAGTAGCCAACCTTCCTGACCGTCTTGTGGCTTCCTCCAATGCTACCGCTGCGGACCCTGTATACAGTGGTGTTGACACACTGTTGAAGCCAGGTACCCCTGAAACGTAGTGCCCCCCCCATGTATCCTCTTCCATCCCTGGAATGTCAGTTATGTACTCAGATTCTGTTAGAGTATGATGATTACGATTAGTATTAAATCATACCTCGTATTGTGAATGTATTTTTCCGGTCTGGTTCACATGTGATTAGCTATATTTAGTTTAGTGTTCCCTTAGTTCCAAACCAAGTGCACAGACCATGTAGCTTAGTATATAGTTACATCCAGATGAGAGTAGGACCTCATCTGGAAACCTAGCTATATCACCGGTTTACTTCTACCCGCTCAGTCCTTAGTGGCATTCGCTCCAAGTGCCGAGAGTCATCGCACTGTGATCCCCCAGGCTTGCAGATCCTAACAGATTCAGCCCTAATGGTGCCCAAGGGCTCATTGCTATAGATTCTCGATAGAGCATCTGCAAACATATTCGACCTTCCAGGGATATAGTGAATCTCGAAGTGGAATTCGTTTAGAAGATCCAGCCACCGTGTCTGCCTCAGAGACAGGTTCTTCTGTGTAAGTATATATTCTATCCCTTTATGGTCAGTACAGATTCGAAATTTTACCCCCAACAGTTGTGACCGGAATCGTTTCAATGATTCCACGATAGCCAACAACTCCTGTTTGTGGACAGGGTAGTTCTGTTGTGCTGAGTTGAACTTCCCGGACCAGAATGAGCCTACTGTGGCAGTGCAGAGATCTTCACCTTGACTGAGAATGCCACTTGCACCTGTTAAACAAGCATCTGTCACCAAATTAATGGTTTGATGACCTTGTGAATAGTCCAATGCAATTCTATAACTGTCACGATGGGCCTGAACATTACGCTTCATGTCTTCAAAGGCACGCTGCTCCGTTGGACCCCAATGCCACTGCCTCTTTACTCCTGTCTGTGCTGCTAAAATAGCCATTGGGATTCGCACTCCCTCACAGTTGTTAGCGAGATATCCCACTGCCCCCAAAAATCTTGCCAGAAGTTGCTTATTCGTCGGGATCTTCCAGTTGCCCACTGTATCAACTTTATGTGGGTCCATTTTTATACCTTTATCGTTAATCACATGCCCTAAAACTGGTAACTCCGAAGCAAACAAGTGCATCTTGTTGACAGCCAGGTATAATTTTTCCCGATGGAGCACTGTAAACACAGCATGTAGATGCTTAACATGATCACTGATAGAGTCAGAGTATACGACAATATCATCCAAGTATACATCCATGAAGACACCAATGTACGGCGCAAATATGTGGTTCTTCAATGTCTGGTAGGTCAACGCACCATTGCAATCCCCTATTTGTAACGTTAGGCTTTCCATAGTGCCATCAGGAGAGGTGAACAATGTCCGGTGGACATGCTCGGGAACCACTCAGATCTGCTTGTAGGCATCCTTCCCATCTATCAAACTCCAATACTTATGACGCACAACATTTCATATAATGGCTTCAATATCTGGCAAGGGGGTCACCAGCTTATATGTGTTAGCATTCTGCTCACACTTATCCACTACTGTGCATATTCGCAAAGTGCCATCAGCCTTTGGAGGTTTAGGAATAATGAGCATAGGACATGCATTCGTTCCCGTGGCTACCCTCCACCTCCCATTCTTGATATACGCAGTTTTTTTTTCATGCCATAGATCCTTCATTGCTTTGGGGCATTTGGATGGTCTCCATTAGTAAGCTTTGGCGTCATCAATTATTGGAATGGTATGATTAACAGCCATTAATGGAGGCAGTGCCATTGATGCAGTGTCTGGGTCAAGGTCAGCCGCTTCAGCACGTAAATCTGCCCTTAACCTCTAACTCATTGTCAAAAATTTCCGCTACCGCAGAATGGAGAGTCTCGATGGTATCTCCTTCCATGGGGAGTGGTAGAGGTGACCCAATGTTGACACTTGTAGGATTCAATGCCATCATAACTTGATGTTGAAATATGAACGGAGTCCCTAATATCAAGTCGTATGAATCAAGGTTAGCAACATTGAAACGTCAAGTACACTTTATGTTCTGATATGAAAACTCAACAGTAGCTGAATAATTGATTTTTGACCGTGATCCGTGAACAGCCAACTGGATAGTAAGTGGTTTTACTAGTGGATCCTTGACTACCTGCAGCTGATCAACTAATGTCGTTGACATGAAGTCTGCAAGTGATCCACTATCAATTAGGGCTTTCACCGGTTGTTCATTGATGAATGCCTCAATGACCACAGGTTTCGGCAGGCAATGAGTAAAGTCTTTTGGTTGCATTGAGCAACTGACTCTTCTTCCTATGTCCTAACACCTTTTTCTTAGGCATATGAGTGGCATTGACAAACACAACTGCCCCTGACAAGTCCTCTGTGACTTCTCCCCTGGCCACGATCTGTGGCACAGTCCATTTATCATGTTGGAGATGATCCTTCGTAACCAAGTATGTTACTGATAACTCCCAGTCATGAATCTGATACAATCCTGCAGTGAATTGGATGATAAATCGCTGTCGCTCCACCCCATTTGTATCCGTCAAGATACCTGTCTTATAATAGACTCGAAAATGAATCTCCAACAACTTACACATTGCCTCCTGGCAGTGTCGTTGAAAAGCTGGCATATCTTCAGTGAACCCAGGTATGTGTTCTTCATACACATCCATAGCTTGAGGCTCTAGAACTCCTGGATGAATTACTGGGGGGTCCTCCTGCTGGCAGAAAGGGGTTCGAGGAGATCGGCAGGGAATGGCGGGGATCGACTGGATTCAGCGATCCTCGACCAGCAACTTGACCAGCTATACCCTCAGTGAATGCAGTAGAGAAAGACGGTTGACCCCTGTTGGTGACTGATTGATTCCTAATCACAGCTTGTTGATCACCGACGTTAGAATTACTCGGAATTCATTCGAACGCGACACGAGAACGGTGAATTCCCTGATGGGGGGTAGGGCTAGGTTCCGTTGTGATTCCTCTCTCGATTTCGGCCGTATTCAAAGGTCGACGAGGTTGAGGTTGATAGAGGGGAGTGCAGATTTCCATTCCCTTTTCCTGAAGATGTTCTGCAACTTGCGTCCTCATATCTGACGGGAAGTCTTGCAAAATAATGGGACGATTGAGCGAACGAAGGAAATGAGTGTTGGGAGACCCCATTCAGGGTATGAACAAATGAACTGGTTGTGGAGATGGGTGAATCGGGTACCTGGATGGAATCACCATAAGGGTAGAGCACTTCCAAAACCATCTTATCAAGTCTCCTCTGATTTCGCCTTAACTGACCCCTTAAAGTAAAATATGCAAACGAAGAATTCCAAGTGATCCCATTAAGAGACTCCTCCAACATCCAGATGTATATATACTGTTAGTCAACTTTGGGGACGATGTGATCCTGTAATGTATTCAGGGGATTCTCTTAGATAGCTCAATATATGCTATAGTGTCACAGAGCTTCAACAATAAAACAAGCAAAGGTCCAGTAATTTAAATACTGATAGATTAATGAGCTGCACTATGAAGCTTAAACAACTCAAATCAATGCTTATTTTGATTATTGAAAGGTTCAATAGAACTGTGTATGACTCTTTTAGCAAATAAAAGAACTATTCCTTGAGAATAGGGGCTGGAAGCTGAATATATGCGCAGTAACTTGGCAGAGACTTGATATAAGAGCTTGGGATTCTTGTATGCTTATTTGTAACTATTAATAGTTATTTAACAAGGTGTTAAATAATTTATTAATAAAGAAAATAATATGTATTGGATTATCTGAGTGCTTGTACTTGATTAATTCAATAAACTTAGGGCTGGGCCTTGAGTAATCTAGTATTGGCAGGGATTTCAGTAAGGATACTTATTAGGTTTATTATGTAATTAATAAGCCTAAAGGGTAGCTGTGAGGCTTGGGGAACTTAGATGATTAGCTAAGTCCAAGAGTTGCTGACAAAGATTCAAGATGCTGCAAGTGTAGGTGCTTGCAGTGAGTGTATCAGACTAAGGCTATTATTGTCCTTAGGATGATGAGGTAAGCTTCTGTGCTGTACTGTAAAATGTGTGAGAGATAGATTGGTTTTATTGAAAACTTGGCCCTCCTTATATACATTTTGATAACTCAATGATTAGCTAACTATTTAGTTTATGAGGTCATTAGTGAGATCATAATGACCTCATATTCTACTCATTATTTACCCTTTGTCTATCATGTGATTCTCTTCTCTGAGACAAGGGTTGTAACCTCTTGCTTGAACATGAAGGTTCAAGGCCGCGGTCCCGGGATGGAAGCAAACGATGAGACTTTTGTGACATCCCGACACCGGAGGCTTATCTAATAAGTCACATGACTCCAAAAATGCGCAAACTAGGCTGCAGCAAGGTACCGAAAGGTAATAACTAAGTAAATAAAATATAAATAATTAGTTAAAAATTATAATAAATTAACTAAGATATAATAGCATAATATGAGTTCATATATGCTATTATTATGTGAAGTTAAAAGGAATAGAGCCTTATATTTCACAATAAAAATATAATAAAACTACAATAAATTCGAAAGAATATTAAATAATCCACAGAAAATTAAGAGGATATTATAATATGATGCTGATACATCACAGATCCCCACCGAGCAGGACATGAAGGATTTGCAACACGTCATCAAGGGCTCAATGAGCGAAGAAACGACATTCAGCTGGTCGATATGATCCGTGCGAAGCGTGCTGTCATTGAAGAAGGTTTTCAGGACCAAGATATGATCCCAAAGTGAACGTGACGTGTCTTCATCGATATGAAGTGTCAATGACGCTATAAGGAGTGTTGTGTTGTCTCTTATTACCTGCAATACATTTCCAGCAATACCTCGAAACCAGGCATCTTGGTGCATGCAATACACGAGAATCTCTATAGGAAATATATGCGAGGAAAGTCGGTGTGGAGAATTTTGGCTGTTGTGGTTTTGGGTGAGCAGGAAGAAATGATGTGATGTCGCAAGGCACGGTTATACCCAGAATTCAATGCAACCTCTGACGCAGTGAGCTCCTCAACAGACAGTCTACGCACCTCATAAATGCTTTCGACGATATCCTGAAGGTCACGGAGAAGGGTGGTACTTTCAAAGGATGATAAATATGAGGCGATTTGCAGAATGAATGTCGATGCAACCTCATCCAAGTTGGTGTGTAGTGGTGATTGGATGACAGCATTGTACAGCGAAGACGTCATTTCAGTTGATGGCCGATCTACATCTGACCATTGAGCACAGGAACACGATTGGAAGGCCCAAGCCAAGGTTATCAGAAACCTGGCAGTTTCTCCTCCGTTCCTCCGATGTCTAAGCCTTGAATACTGGAACCCTTCTAAGACCCACCACGCTCGTTTTGGAATTCGAGGGGGATAGGTGGGTCTAGAACGACTGAGTCTTTTCAGTGTATTCAATGAATTCTGAAAGAATTGAACACGAAGGGCATATGTCACTTATCCCCCTGGAATTCGAAAAAGGCGTCTGTTGCTTGTATGAGCTTGTGGCATTCACAGGAATGAAGGTCACATTGCCAGGCTGGGGGTTGAGCCTTCATTTGGTGTCCCAGCGCTCAATGGTCAGATGTAGATCGGCCATCAAGTGATTGTAACGGGTATTTCTTTGCTGTTATTCAATGACTTACTTTATGCTATCCCAACTAACTAACACATTGCTTTCTTTGACATCTTCGACTGGTATTCTATTTGAGGTAATTCTCGTTGATATATCGGATTTGATTATAGCCACTGCCACGGCCGACGAATATATGCAACGTGTATATAGCATCAACGAGAATCTGCCAAGCACACAAAGGGGGAAAGGGGTGACTATATGCGCTCTTGAAATGGCTCAAACTATGTCGCTTTACATAAATTAGAAATATTTCCAAAGGCGAGGGTAATATTACTATCCCTCCTCTTGATTCGGATAATGTGTCAGTGTTATCCAACAGAAATTATGAAAGATCGGACGGAATGGATGGTGCAAGAGAATTGGCAGGCCATCCATGGTCCTCCAACACTGATCTGGAATTTGAATTAGATGTTACGCACACACCGGTGAAAGGTGTGGCGATGACACAAAGGAAGGACTGAGCCGCAAGGGTTAATGCTTCAAGCCGGGAAACGAGGTCTTTATCGTTGAGTGAGCCACGCATTGTGTCACAATGTGGGATAAGACGAGGGAGAATGGCAATTATATCCAGGTTTCGCACTGTGCTACAAGCGGATTCGATGTCGGAAGATCCAGCGATCAGGTTCAGAGTGACCTCAATTAGTATGTCTCCTGACCAGAGGAGGTTCAAATTTGGACTTGGGTGTGTCAGAATCAGACTGGTATGAGATTTTCAAGGGCGGATATTAGATGATGCTGGAAGGTAAACCACTCTCAACGTACCGTAGGAAGGGCTCAATGAGTGAATAAACCACATTCAGTTGTTTGATGTGATGCGTGTGAAGCGTTCTGTTGCCGAAGAAGGGTTGCAGATCCGAGATACCATACCACAATGAATACGAATACGTTGTGTCCATATCCATAATAAGAGTCAAGGACGCTATATGGTGGTTTGTGTCAGCCACTATAATCTTCAATACATCTACAGCAATATTTCGAAACCAGACATCTTCGTGCATGCCAGAAGCCGCATAAGAGATACAAGCAAGGAACGTCGATATGAGTAATTTTGTCTGTTGTGGTTTTGGTGGCCCGGATGAAATGATGTGATGTCGCGACGCACGGTTGTACCCAGAATTCAATGCAACCTCTAATCGCAGTGAGCTCCTCTACAGACAGTTGACGCACGTGGCAAGTTTGTTCCACGATATACCAAAGCTCGGCGAGGAGGTAGGTACGTGAATGGCATGGGCATGATAAATATCCGGCGATTTGTAGAATGAATGCCGACGCAACCTCATTCAGGTTGGTGTGTAGCGGTGATTTGATGACCGCATTGTAAAGCGACGACGTAATTGCAGTTGATGTCCGATCTCTATCTTCCCATCGAGCGCCGGGACACCAGTAGAATGCCGAACCCAAATATGTCATAAGATTGGCGTGACCCTCGTTCCTCCGCTGTATAACACTTGAATAGCAGAACAGCTCTGAGACAAGTGACGCCTGTTGTCGAATTTGACGCGGGTAAGTGGGTCTATAATGATGAGTATTTTGAGTGTATTCAATGATTGGCGCTGAAGTATCTCCACCTCATTAAGTCGATGGTCTCTTGAATTACTATTCCTATTCTTCTCAGAGTGAGATGCTTGCGTATTAACTTTTTAAAGGCCCTGTCGTGTCCATGCACTATTCTCTTGTATACCATTAACTTTGCCATCAGTGCAGCTGTCTTTGCGTTGTGAAGCACAGTCCTCCCAACCGTTTCCAAACCGACTCCACAGTAATACCCGGGGCTAATTTCCAGACTCGATGATGAGCTATCCGGCGATGAGCCAACTCCCCAGTCTATGGCACGCCTACGATATGGGCTGATTTTGGATGTGGCGTTGGTAGAGCTCTCTCGAATCTGAATATTATTGGGTGCGTCATGACAATTTCTCTCTCCTTGGAACTGAAAACATTCGGTGTGTGAACAGTCTCCTTAAAAACGATTTTTCGTTTGCGCACCCATTCCTCCACACCAACTTCCACGTCTTCTTCCGAACGTTCTATATGCTGGCCGTCATCATGTGCTCGGTAACATAAATAGTGCCCATGTTCGAGACAGCTACATCGCTTTCGAATCTTCATCCGGGATATTTCCCTCTTTCCCGTGTCATCAATCTCCTGTCGCTCCATCCTCAATACAGCCGGGGAAACCAAGGGTTGTAGCCAGTCAACCTCTTGGAGGATGGATAGGACATCCTGCCCACTCGGAGCTATCTCGTTTGAAGTTGACATTGGTGGGTAGCAGCCGTACTCGTACCGAGAGGCAATGCTGCTAGCCCGAGAGTCGGTTTCCAGGCATAGCATTGTGGCCGTGCTCCACAGGATACACACCGTTTAATCCTTTCTTTGTAACCAACTTGAAGTCCTACTTATCCTTCTTGAATAATGCAGCCAGAATATTCTCAAGTTACCTTACCATCTTTACACATATTCCTCCCACTTCGTCAGATCATCTCCCGCAGAAAACACACATGGCAGCAGAGAATAAATTGACGGTCCGTCACCGCGCATTGTGCTACCTTCCGAGTTCTTGAGCGCTATATTTCAGGGCAATCCAGCTTTCCCGCCAGAAGTGACATCTCCACGGATAGAATATGTCAGTGCAATGGATGCTATCCATGGCAGTGCTTATTAGGTACAGCCCCGGGCGCTTTCGACTCCGGCTATATCTAACGGAAATCCGCGCTTCGTGTTCAATTATTTTATAATGGCAACGAGCAATCCATTATAGCAATTCACTACTGATGCTAATGGACCCTGAATATCCTTCTTTGTGGCGACTCCGTCAGGTTTTTACCAACAAATTGTGCGCGTAATCAATATTCAGTGACTATTACTTACACGCTATTCTTATTATTATCCTGACCTTCTCAGTGAACTAATTTGCCCCAGGATCACCTTATATATAATTTATTTGTCTATTTGGCTCGACAATGTCAAGGTAGATGAAACATTGTGAACCACCATAGCTTGACCTCTTGGAGACGGAGCTCTCCGGGTTTGTAAAGATTCACCATACTCTATATTCCTTTACGTGCCCTTTTACTGCCACCTTGTCCGCCCCTTCGAAGCCGGTCCCTTCATTGTCCCCGGTGACGTCACAAAGGTTGTTGTAGTAATCTTTATTCCCTACTATAGTTATTTCCTATCATATCGGGGGGTGTTATGCGAGTTGACCCATTCACCTTCACTTGTTTTCATGATTCTTGTGTTCAGACTGAATTAGTGCTGTGAATCTGTATCAACGTCTAAGCTCACATCCGGTCGTCCGTGCTCGCTAGAACCGTATTTGCCTTGCAAACAGTACACTTGATGGGAGGGCCTGCAAGGATCATCGCTATTTTCTCAGACTTTCCATCTCAAAGCTATGTCATGCTCTCCGCAGCAGCATTTTTATTTCACTATCCCTACACGCTCTGCACACGCAATGATTAGAGCTTGATCTGTGCGTTCGTTTCGACCATGATCTCTTCTGCTCAGTAATCACTTCATTTCTCCAAAGGCTAGTGTTTTTCCAGGAGGCTAAACCCCATTTGAACGTTCTTATGGCTCACATCAGGGTTGAACTAACTTAAATTGAAATCATGCTGCAGTATACCTTCTGGTCTTGTTTTCACATTCAGGACCGCTCATATTTGGCAAAAAAAGGTGGTTATAGTACATCATGCAACATGCTCCGACTGAGATGAAATGAGATATCCACTCGGTTTGCACTGAGCGCCATTCTTGTTTATGAACTCGTTTGTGCTATACATAGTCCAGCTATTGGCAAGAACTCTTCAATATTGATCGAGAGTTTGACCAGACAGAAGGATTCTTTTATTGAGTGTTGGGTCTAAGTCTCGCAGCTCACAATTCTTAACTCGGTTAAATCTAGCCCGATGTCATAGGGAGATATTATTTGTCCAGACGATATGCGGGCATATGTTCTCCACATGAAATACATGAAATTTGAATGCTTTGGCGTGTTTTTTCGACCATGTGGTTCCCTATGGAAATGAAAACCATCGTCGGACTCACAAATATATGCAATGTGTGGATAGCATGAACGAACATAGGAGGTTGAGTACATGAGTATGATAAATATCTCGCAATTTGTAGAATAAATGTCGACGCAACCTCATCCACGTTGGTGTGTAGCGGTGAGTTTATGACAGCATTGTAAAGCGGTGACCTAAATGCAGTTGATGCCCGATCTGTATCTTCCCATTGAGCGCATCTGTCAAGGGTTATAGGGAGGAGTCCGACGACACACATTGCCATCGCCGATGTTGTGGCATCACCCTTAATGTATAAAAGATGGCTTTCGTTCTACAACTGAAAATTTTGCTAAGATGTGGATTTCGAGCCGAAAGGGATGCATAGGATATATATCACGCATCGTATGAGAGAGCGGCATGAGTTTACTTGATCATAAATATAGTCGATGTTTTATCGGATGATGACCCGGGCAACGCTGGTGGTTCTCCAGCGAGGAATCCGAAGAACGACCCCAAAGATACAGAATATCGAATATCTTGAACGAGTCGACGTTTCTCATTGACCAAGTCTCCCTTTTATCCAAAATGACACTCTTTGACCACCTGGCTAGCGCAAAGTAGGAGTAGTTCTTCCATTGTCCTAATAAATAGGTTCCTTGGCGTCCGCGCCTCTTTCGACATCTCTCACCGACAATTGCACGATCTCCATGGTTGAACTCACTATGTCCGCCTTTGTAATAGAAAACAGTCACATGCCGGTGAATAAAGGTAGGAGGGCTTTCTTCCTCCATTGCGTGGAGTGATCGGTCGATTTATCCCTTTCGTATGTCCTTCCAGATATAATAATATGAGGTGAAGGCACACAAGGTCGACTCCCTCGGGTACAAGACCACCAGCCACTCATTAATGCTTATAGAAGTACATCAAAAATCCGAGTCAAGCACATCAAGTCAGATCCCGAGATGTCAGGTTCTCAGCTCACAAATGCGACTCTATCGCCGTGAAGCTATTAGCCAGCTTTTAGATAGACTGGAATATCTGCTGGATAAATAATATCACCTTGTGACATTGGACTAGATTTAAGAAAATTAAAGAATTGTAAGCTGCAAGACTTAGGACTTGCACTTACCAACGAAACTTTTGTGCATCGTCAAACTCTGGATCAACGCATACAAGCCTCCACTAATAGACGGATCATCAATGGCACAAACGTTTGCACACGCAGGGGGTGGCGCTCAATTGCAGTCGAGATAATATGGGGAAGCCGGCATGGGTGTCGTGTCTTTCTATGAAGTAGCCAAAACGAATGCGCAGGTGAACTCGAAGTATTGCATGGATGGATCGGGAAAGGATAGTGGGGATGAAAATACTGGAGCGAGAAGCATGATATAACTTTGAGAGGAAAACTCTGAGAATATGGCCATGAGGCTTCAGACCCTCCCATCAAGTATGCTGTTGGAACGTGAGCCCAAATGGTGGTTCTAGCCCAGGAGACACCACCAGATGTCCCCTTAGAAGTTCATTCCGACTGAGAGTACTCATTGATTCCGAACCAAAGAAACTGAAAAGGAAAAACACAACGTGATATTCAGGTGTGACCGCAATTAGCATAATTAACGAATTATTAAACTGGGTTCCTCACTGGAATGCTGAAACGAAGCGCCTGAGGCTGTACCTGATAAGCACTGCCATGGATAGCATCTCCTCCATTTACACATTCTATCCATCGATATGTCACGTCTGAAATGATGGGAAAGCTGGATTGGCCTGAAATCCAGCGCTCAAGGACTGAGAAGTTACCACATTATGCGTTGACAGCTTGTCAATGAATTACCAGCTGCCACATGTGTTGTCTGCAGTATGCGGTCTAATGAAGTTCAGGAGCATCGGTAAAAAGTATTAAAGTAACTTGAGAGTATCCTGGCTGTATTTTTGGAAAAGGACGAGTGGGCCTTCAAGTCAATTAATCGCAAACGATGGACCAGTGGGTATCCTGTAGGAGCACAGCCTCAAATCTATGGCTGAACATTGACTCTCCGGCTAACTGCACCTTAAAAGGGGAGCATTCCCTTCCGGGATGAGCATGACTCATATCATCAATGTCAACTTCCAACGAGATAACTCTGGACAGGCAACATATAATACCACTCCTACAAGGGGTTGAGTGGCTACAACCCTTGGTTTCACAGGCTATATTGAGGGTAGAACGACAGGATATCAATGAAACGAGAATGAGGGAAAGATTCCAGATGAAACTTCGAGAACGATGGAGCTGTCAGGAACATGGGCAAGGTTTATGTTACCGAGCAGCTGAAGACGACGAGCCCATACTACTGTATGAAGAAGACGTGGAAGTTTGGGTGGAAGAATGGGTGTGCAAAACAAAATATGTTTCTTACATACACTCTTTAAAACCTCATACTTTCAGTGCCAAGGAGAGATAAATTCCCATGATCCCCCGACAATTATTAAGATGCGAGGGGGGTCCACCAACACGACATCAAATCTCGGTGCATATTTTCTTAGGAGTCGGTTTGGAAAGGATAGGAATAAAAGTGCTGCTCAACGCAAAGAAGGTTTTGCTGATGGCAAAGTTGACGCTATACAAGCGAACGGCGCGTGTATACGGAGACGACAAGGGCTTTAACAAGCTTCTACAAAGGTATATTACGCTGAAAAGACTGGGAACAGTCATTCAAGAGAGCATTGATTTGATGAGGTAGGTCACAACATGGCAATCATTAAACACCGGACATACTTACTCAATGTTTGTAGACCCATACTCCGAATTCGACAACAGGCATCAGTGGTATTAGGGGGGTTCTATAGTTCAAATATTATACAGCGAAGGAAGGGAGGACACACTGACAAACTGATAGTATTTTTGGGTTCGGCCTTCCTCTGGCGTCCCGGCGCTCGATCGTCGGATGTAGATCGGCGATCAG
The DNA here is from genome assembly GCA_015178975.1 of Hysterangium stoloniferum. Lineage (NCBI taxonomy): Eukaryota > Fungi > Basidiomycota > Agaricomycetes > Hysterangiales > Hysterangiaceae > Hysterangium > Hysterangium stoloniferum. The sequence goes on from WHVD01000007.1 coordinate 115,466, forward strand.
CTGCAATTACGTCCTCACTTTACAATGCTGTGATCAAATCACCGCTTCACACGAACGTTAATGAGGTTGCATCGACATTTATTCTTCAAATCGCCCGATATTTGTCATCCCCCTGCAATCCACCTCCCTTCCTCCTTAAGCACCTTGCGGTTATCGTGGACATGACTTGTCACGTGCGTCAACTGTCTGTAGTGGAGCTCACTGCGATCAGAGGCTTCATTGAATTCTGGGTACAACCGTCCGTCCCAACATCACATCCTTTTGTCCTGCTCACCAAAACCACAACAGACAAAATTACTCACACCGACTTTCCTTCTATGAATCTCCTATACAGCTTCTCGTGTGCTGCATCCACCAAGATACCTGGTTTTGAAATATTGCTGGTGATGTATTGAAAGTTGTAGTGGACGACATAAACCTAGATATAGCGTCCTTGACATTAATCACATCGATGAGAACACGTCACATTCACTGTGGCGCCATATATTTTCCCTAGAAACCTTCTTCGATGACAGCACACTCCGGATGGATCATATAAACCAGCTGAATGTAGTTTCTTCACTCGTTGAGCGCCTCCTAAGGTATGTTGAAATCTTTTTCCCTTCCACCATCATCTCATATCCTCCCCATCACAATATCCTACCAGTCTGATTCTGACACACATGTGTCCAAATTCGTGGTTCCTGTGGTTAGGCAAACGACTAATCGAGGTCACTCTGAAGCTGATAGCTGCCTCTTACGACATCAATTCCGCGTGTACCACAGTGTGCAACCTCAATATCATCCCCATTCTCGCCCGTCTTCTTCCACTTTGTGACGCAATGCGTGGCTCAATCACCGATGAAAATCTCGGTGCTTCACTTGAAAGAGTAACTGTCGCGGCTCATTCCTTCCTTTGTGTCATCGCCACACCTTTCCCCGGTCTGTGCGTACCATCTAATTCAACATCCAGATTAGTGTTGGAGGACCATGAATAGCGTGCTGATGCTCTTGTTACATCCATTCCGCACGCATTATGTCTCTTGGATAGCACTGATACACTCTCCGAACGAGGAGGAAGGATAGTACTAATTACTCTTTCCTTCACTCGCCTTGTGGCGATATTTCTCATTTATGTAAAACTACATAGTATGAACCAATTCCACAGTGCATATAGTCACTTTGACCGCCTTTGTGTGCCTGGAAGCTTCTCGTTGATTCTATACGCACGGTGATATCACCCTCAGAAGTTTCACAGAAAGCAGCGTATCAGTTAGTTGGGATACCATGAATCCAGTCATTGAATAGCAGAAAGCAACACCCGCAGCTCACTAATCCATGCCGAGGGGTCAGATTCACGTAATCTTCAAAATTTATGTTCAATCTCCTGATTGGCTATCGTGGGGCACAACCTCTGGAATGCAAGGAGGAGCCGTTAAAACGTACAGCGACTGCGTTGGGCGCATTCTATTAAGTATTTCCCTCCATTCGAAACCTCCCCTCGATCCTGGAGCGCCTCGCTCCCATGCGATCAGATTTGAGGACAAAGACAAGGCGAATATTGCACAAAAGGTCAACCAGCATCCAAAGGCACTTGTGAGAGCGCTATAAGGTATACCTTATGCGTAGCGATGCAGGAAGACGTGCGAGGAAGCCAGAGGCCATGACCACTTGATAGCAAACGGGTCTAAATTAGGTATAGGAAGTTTCCCGGGTGACACACCTGTATCTCCGATATTCTGTGAAAGCGGCTTGAAGGATGAAAATGAAGAGGAAGAAGTCCCAAGGACACGGGATGTCTTGAAGAAGACGACGCATCACTAATTGGTATTTGACTCGGGCCCCTCGCGGAAGGAAGGCTCCGTAATCTAGAATGAGCGCCTGGACATGGTATAGCGTCTGGAACAGCCTGGAGCATCCCAGATAGCCGTTCTTCCTCCTTGCGCCTGAAACCATTGTAGTGATGAGTCTTCCATTCGAACAAGTCTTTTATTTTATTTAAAGGGAACCTTTTTGAGCACCTGGCTGGATTGGCGCTGCTATTACCACAAACAGGCAACTGAATGAAACATGATGTCGCCATTATCGAGGTGAATACGGTTTTCAGCGTCCGAGCACGTTTTGCCATCTTTCACCCACCTTTGTACGATTCCTGGCGATTCAGAGTTCTCGTTAGTATGTATCTAAGGTTCGTTGGCCTCATCACGTGGGTTTATAATGACTATACTCCAGGTTAGATTCCCAGCCACTCTTGACTTGACAAAGATATATGTACAAAATGCCGGGCAGGCACGTCAAGTGAGATACCCAGCTGTCAGCTTCTGAACTTGCATATAATAATCAAGTTAATTATGTACTAATACACATACATCATCAAGTTTTAAAGCATTAAAAAATATGTCCTCTTTACACAATATATTAACAAAAATAGGTAGAAACATGAAAATGCCACGATAAGTCAGACGGGCAGGATATTACATATGATGTTTTCATCATGAACCTTGCAGTTCCAGGACGGGAAATGAGGAGTAAAACCATGATACCATTCAATTATGAGGGGTTCCCCATTACTCCGCTCACAAGGACCGGGTAATACTAATTCTGGCGTGTACTTAATTATGACTGAATATAGATTACATGCACAATTTGTTAATGAAAATCTGACGGACTCGTCACAAACAGGCATATTTACTTTCTACGCCAATTATCCGAAGTAAAGAATTATTAAAATGGGATGCTCGTTGGAATTCTGAAAAAATTGAACACGAAGCGGATGCTTCCGCTAAATATAGCCGGAGTGGCGGGGCTGTACCTGAGAAGCGCTGTCATGGATAGCATCCACTGCATTTAAATATTCTATCAATTGACATGTCACTTCTTAAGTAACGTAAGAGATTATTAATTCCCAAAACTCTAGCGCTCGAGAAGTCGGAAGTTCCCACATTATGCGGTGAAGGTTCATCGAACTATTCATAACTGCCACATCTGCTCTCTGCCGTAGACAATCTGTTGAAGACCAAGGAATTGGTGTACCATAGTGAGATAACTTTAGACAATCCTGGAGCATGTAAGAATGAAGGAGGTTGAGGCTTGAGGTTGTGTAAAAGGAAGGGATGAATCGCTGGGTTCCTGTATCAAGCACCGCCACAATGCGATACCTTGAAATTTATTCCCTTGATAACTGTAACTTAAAAGCGCAGCATCCCCTTCCGGTATCACAACCACCTGCTACCCACCAATGTCGACTTCAAACGAGAGGACTCTGAGCAGCAACGATGTCGTACGGGCTGAAAGCCTCCTACAAGAAGTTGAGTGGCTACAACCCTTGGTGTCCCCAGCTGCATTGAGCGCAGAAGAACGGGAAGAGAGATTAGACGGGGTGAGAAGGGAAAGATTCCGGGTAAAGCTTCGAGACCGATGGAACTGTATCGAAGATGGGAATGGTGTGTGTTATCGAGGTCCCGAAGATGACGAGCATATACCACTGTCTGAAGAAGATGTGGAATTTTGGGTTGAGGAATGGGTGCGCAAAATACAATAGCTTTTCATGTACACTGTTGACAAACTGGACTTTTTTAGTACCTAGGAGAAGCACATTGTCATGACCCACCGACTATAATTAAAATGCGAGGTAGATCCACCAACACGACATCGGACATGAGACCATATTGCAGTCATCAGAATATCGACTGGGGAGTGGTTTCACGGGCTGATAGCTCGTCTTCAAGTGTTTAAATTAGGCCCGGGTATTACCTAGGAGTTGGCATGGACAGGATTGGGATGAAACTTCTTTACAGCGCACAGAGAGCTTCCCTGATGGCAAAGTTGATGATATACGAGGGAATAGCCCGTGGATATGGAAGCAGCAATGCCTTTAACAAGTGTCTAGAGAAGTATCTCACTCTGCCAAGACTGGGAATGGTAATTCAAGAGACCATCGATTTGATGAAGTAGGGATACAACCGCGTCAACCATTGATTACTCAACATACTCACGTCTTTCTAGCCCCACCTATCCCCTTCGAATTAGACAACAGGCGTGGGTGGTCTTACAGGAGTGGACGTCCTCATACCGGATATTTTATTCAAGTGGTATAAAGTGGAGAAACGGAGTTCACACTGCCAAGCTTATGATATATTTGGCTTGGGCCTTCCTCTGCTGTCGACATTGCGTCTTCCCTTTACAAGGCTGTCATCAGATCACCACTACACACCAAGGTGGATGAGGTTGCGTCCACATTCATTGTACAACTCGCCGAATATCAGCCATCATCTTTTCCTTCTCAAAATCTCCTCGCCAGTGGCCTTTGGGATATCGTGGAACGCATCTCCCACGTGCGTCAACTGTCTGCAGTGGAGCTCGCTGCGATCAGAGTTTGCCTTGAATTCTGGTTAAAACCGTGCGTCGCGACATCACATTATTGCATCCTGCCCACCAAAACCAGAACAGACAAAATTACTCACCGAATTTGCTTGTTTGAATGTCCTATGAAGGTTCTCGTGTGTTGCATCCACCGAGAGTCCTGGTTTCGAAGTGTTGCTGGAGATCTATTGAAGCTTATTTTAGACGACGCAAGCCTCCATATAGCAACATTGACACTTCATATCGATGCGAACATGTCACATTCAGGTTTGCACCGTATCTGCTACCTAGAAACCTACTTCGACGACAGCACGCTTCGCACGGATCATATCAACCAGCTTAATGTGGTTTCTTCGCTCATTGAACCCCTCCTAAGGTATGTTGACAATGTTTGACCTTCAAGCATAATCTCATATCCACCCATTCAAATATCCTACCAGTCTGATTACGACACACACGAATCAAAATATCTGGCTCCTCTTCTCGTCAGGGCAGAGACCTATCAAGGTTACCCTGAAGCTGATAGCTGGATCTTCCGACATCGAATCCGCGTGTACCATAGTGCGCAGCCTCAATATCATCCCTATTATCTCTCGTCTTCTTCCACATTGTGACGCAATGCGGGGTTCAATCAACGATCAATCCCTCGGTCACTGCCTTACACGCGTAACTGTCGCGGCCCATTCCTTCCTTTGTGTCATCGCCACACCTTTCACCGATGTGTGCGTAACATCTAATTCAAACTCCAGATCAGTGTTGGAGGACCATGGATGGCCTTCCAATTCTCTTGCACCATCCATTCCGTCCGATATTTCATAATTTCTCTTGGATAACACTGACACATTATCCGAATCAAGAGGGATAGTAATATTACTCTCGCCTTTGGAAATATTTCTAATTTATGTAAAGCGACATAGTTTGAGCCATTTAAAGAGCGCGTATAGTCACCCTTTGCCGCATTTGTGTACTTGGCAGCTTCCCGGTGATGCTATGTACACGTTGCATATATTCGTTGCCCGTGGTAGTGGCTATAATCAAATCCGATGTATCAACGAGAATCACCTCAAATAGAATACCAGTTGAAGGTGTCAAAGAGAGCAATGTGTTAGTTAGTTGGGCTAGCATAAAGTAAGTCATTGAAGAACAGCAAAAAAATACCCGTTACAATCACTTGATGGCCGATCTACATCTGACCATCGAGCGCCGGGACACCAAATGAAGGCCCAACCTTCAGCTTGGCAGTGTGACCTTCGTTCCTGTGAATGACACAAGCTCATACAAACGACGGACGCCTTTTTTCGAATTACAGGGGGATAAGTGACATATGCCCTTCGTGTTCAATTCCGATAATTCTTTACTTAGGTTAATTGGCGTCCATCGTGAATATGCCTGTGTATGGGGAATCCCACAGCTCTTCATTAACAAATTGTGCGCGTAATGTATATTCAGTGGTAACTAATTACATGCTACTATTATGACACCGTCCTTCTAAGTACAGCAATTTGCATCAACAAACACAGGTAAAGCCCGTATGGAAAGCAAAAGGATCCGAGCGGCAAAGTGTGGAAATCAAAGTCTGCAGCATCGAGATATGATTGCACAAAGCTAGGATCCAAAGTGAGAGTGGTGGGGACACTTCACGCTATGAACCTTATGCCTCCCGTAATGATAACTTGGACGATAGTCACCCGACTCTGACCTGATGACGCCTAAAAACCTTTGAGACATAATGAGAAGAACTCTTGATCTCCAGCACTCGTGAAATGGTCGGTTAGAGATGGCACAAGGTGCGCAGACGCCGAGGGACATATTCTCCCGGATAATAGCGACAACATGTCTCACTCTGGTCTTGTTTGCGGCACTCGGAGCACGAATCCAGGCAGGTGCTCTGAAACCTTCCCTTTAAAAAAATAAAACAGCGGGTCAAATTAAAAACTCATGAGTAAAATGGGTTTAAGTGCTGTGAGGAAGTCCGGCTATCTGGGATGCTCCAAAGTATTCCCGTTCGGGCAGACTCTAGATTGCCGGGACTTCTTCATGTGAACTGTCCGGATCAAATACCAATTTACAGATGCTTCATCTTCTTTAAGACATCCGGTGTCTTTGGTGCGTCTTCCTCTTCATTTCCCTCCCTCAAGAAATTTCGGCCCCCCAATCAACTCCACTTGTCATCAAAGATATTCAAGCCATGGTCACAGAATATCGGTCAAATGCAGGTGTGTCATCCCACTCGCTTTGTTATGTCTAATTCAGAACCGTTTGGTACACATCAAAGTGTCCTCCCTGGCGATTTTGTCTGTTATGGTTTCCGTGAACATGGTGATAATATGTGATCGTGCGACGCACGGTTGGAACCAGAATTCAAAGCACTCTCTGATCGCGGTGAGCTCCTGTAAAGACAGCTGACGCACATGCCAGATATTTTCCACGATATTGCTAAGGCCGGCAGCGAGTAAGGTTTGATGATCGGATGACAACCATCGTACGATCTGTGTGATAAATGTTGATGCAACCTCATCCAATTTGGCGTGTGGCGGTGATTTGATGAAAGCGATGACGTATTTGCAGTCGATGTCCGATCTCTGTCTACCCATCGAGCGCCGGGACACATTGAAGGCCCAAGCCAAATATGTCATAACTGACCTTGTTCGTCCACTGCATATCACTCGAATTCCAGATCCCCCCTAATACCACTGACGCCTGGTGTCGAATTCGAAGGGGGTAAGTGGGTCTAGAAAAACATGAGGATTGTATGTGTATTCACTGATTGACGCTGTGTTATCCCTGCCTCATTAGATCAACGCTCTCTTGAACGATTATTCCCAGTCGTGGCGGCGTGACTTGAGTAGAAACATGTCAACGACGTTCTGGCCTTCCCGTGGTCCACACGTCATTCTTTCGTATATCATCAACTTTGTCAGTAGCGAAGCTTTCTTTGCTCTGTAAAGCACTTTCATCCCAACGCTTTCCAAACCGACTCCACAGGAATACCCAGGGGTAATTTCCACACTGGACGATGAGCTATCCGGCGATGAGGCGACTCCCCAGGCCATGTCATGCGTATAAGATGGACTCAGTATGCATGTGGCGTTGGCGAATCTCCCTCGTCTCTAAGTCTAGTGGACGATATCCATGGCACTCGTTTAACATTCTGTGCAATATTGGTGATTGTCGTTTTGTTTGTAAGTTATATACTGTGGGAACGAGGCGCTCTGGAGTTGGGATAGTTCGAATAGAGAGAAATATATTATATTATTATGGACTCTTACCGAGATCAATGTCGGCATGCATTAGTGAATGTTTGTTACGGGTGTCTTTTGCTACTCTTCAATAACTTGCTCCATCTATCCCAACTACCTGACATGCTGCTTGAGCCCTCTCAGTGGTAGGCTATTTGAGGTGATTCTCGTTGATATATAGGACGTGATTCAACCCACTGCTAGTGCCCACCAGTTTGTAAAATGTGTCTCGCATCAACGAGAAGCTGCCAAGCACACACAGGGGGTACAAAGTCACCACATGCGATCTTGAATTGGCTCAAAATATGTAGCATTACATAAATTAGATATATTTCCAAAACGCGAGTTAAGTAAAGAATTGTACGTCGTCACACCAATCATGGTACTCCAACACTGATATGGAGTTTGAATTAGATTTTACGCACACACCAGTGAAAGGTGTGGCGATGACACAAAGGAAGGAATGGGCCGCAACAGTGACTCGTTCAAAGCAGTCGCCGACAAATTGATCGTTAATTGAGCCCCGCATTGTGTCACAATGTGGGAGAAGACGAGAGAGAATGGGGACTATATTTAGGCTGCGCACTGTGGTACACGCGGATTCGATGTCGGAAGATCCAGCTATCAGCTTCAGAGTAACCTCGATTATTTCTGAGGCCGACAAAAGGGGATGACTTTCACTCGTGTGTGTCTTCAGACTGGTCGGATATGAGATGATGCAGGAAGGTAAAGCACTGTCAATATACCTTAGGAGGGGTTCAATGAGCGAAGAAACCACATTCAGCTGATGGATATGATCTGTGCGAAGCGTGCTGTCTTTGAAGAAGGCTCCTAGGGCCCTGGTATCACGCGACAGTGGATGTAACGTCTTGTAATCGATATAAAGTGTCAAGGACGCTATATGGAGGTTTGTATCGTCAAATATGACCTTTAATACATCTCCAGCAATATTTCGCAACCAGGGACCTTGGTGCATGCAGCACACTAGAAGTGGTATAGGAGTGGTATACAAGGAAAATCGATGTGAGTAATTGTGTCTGTTGTGGTTTTGGTGGGCAGAATGAAATGATGTGATGTTGCGACGCACGGTTGTAACCAGAATTCAATGCAACCTCTGATTGCAGTGAGCTCCTCTACAGACAATTGACGCACGTGGCAGATGTTTTGCACGATATCCACAAGTTCGTCGAAAAGGAAGGGATATTGATGGCATGACAAATATCGTGCGATGTGTAAAATGAATGTCGACGCAACCTCATCCACGTTGGTGTGTAACGGTGATTTTATGACAGCATTGTAAAGTGATGACGTAATTCCAGTTGATGGCCGATCTCTATCGTCCCATCGAGCGCCGGGACACCAGTGCAATGCCGAACCCAACGATGCCATGAGATTGGCAGTGTGTCCTCTGCTCCTCCGCTGTAAAACACTTGAATCATAACGTTCCTAAGACCACCCGCGCCTGTTCTCGAATTCGACGTGGGTAAGTGGGTCTAGAAAGAGGTGAGTATGTTCATGATTGGGGCTGAAGTATCCCCACCTCATTGCGTCAATGGTCTCCTGAATTACTATTCCCGAATCTTGGCAGAGTGAGATGCTTACGCATGAACCTATTAAAGGCCCTGTCGTCTTCATATGCCATTCGCCCATCTATCATCAACTTTGCCATCAGTGAAGCTTTCCTTGCGTTGAAAATCACACTCATCCCAACCCTTTCCAACCCAACTCCACAGTCGTACCCGGGGCTGATTTGGACATTTGGAGATGTCGATGAGCCCCCATACAGTGAGTCCAGTTCCCAGTCGACGTCATGACTATAATATGGATTGAGGCTGGATGTTGTAACGGGAGCGGACCTGGTGGCGGACTTGGCACGGAGCGGTCTACCGCCGTTGTCTCAGGGGGTAAAGAGAGGGTAGATAATTTTCCGATCATTACACTGTTTCATTTCTATTATCTGTTGTTAGGGGGTTTAGTCTACAAATGCTAGCATAAATAGGGAAGCCACCCATTAGCTACAGTAGTTATTTCGAATTGGAGCCTATTCCTACTCTGTTCGTTCCTCTTCGTAAGAAGCTCAAACTGAAGGATTATGCTATCTTTAAAGCCGAACCTTACACTTTTTGAGTATCTTGTCTTCAATTTCATATTCTTTTATATTTTCTACTGGTGGACTGATCACCCACTAGGTTTTAACAATAACACGTGTGCACACAACCAAACCAAATACCTACCAATACTGCCATAATGTCCGAGATTAATCAACCCATCACTCACCGAGGCACAGTCCGAAGCGCAATCCCCGTGTGGAGCAAGAGAATTGTTCGAAAGACAGTGGTAGTTGATGAGTTGAATGATCTGGCCATTGCATCGGTGAGTAGTACTTCTTCGCCTCTGAATGCCATGGGCCCCGAACCAATCCTCCCTACTGATCAGGGGGGAGAGGGAAGGATGGACCGTGATACCGAGATGGAAGAGGTATTGACAATAACCTCTGATTCCTCAATGGCGACGTCCGGTGGAAACGACCATGCTCCCAGTAGTGAAGTCTCGAAAGAATCATCTGAAAGTGGGAGACAGAGAGCTCCTTTTCCCCTTATGAATGAATACCTCCGTACTCCAGTTACTCTTCATAACTGGACATACCAGTATAACCTATTGTATCCCGAAGAGCTGCGATCAGCTTCAATTACGTCTTCCCTTTACAAGGCTGTCATCAGATAACCACTACACACCAACGTGGATGAGGCTGCGTCCACATTAATTGTGAAAATCGCCGAATATCATTCGTCATCTTTTCCTAATTCAAGGCCCCTCACCAGTCACCTTTGGCTTTTCGTGGAAGAAATCTCCCACGTGCGTCAACTTTCTGCAGTGGAGCTCGCTGCGATCAGAGTTTACATTGAATTCTCGTTAAAACCGTGCGTCGCGACATCACATTATTGCATCCTGCCCACCAAAACCAGGACAGACCAAATTACTCACCCCGAATTTCCTCGTTTCAATCTCCTATAAGGATTCTCGTGTGCTGCATCAACCAAGATTCCTGGTTTCGAAATATTGCTGGTGATGCATTGAAGCTTATTTTAGACGACGCAAGCCTCCATATAGCAACATTGACACTTCATATCGATGAAAAAACGTTATGGTCACTTTCGGACCGTATCGAGGACCTAGTAACCTTCTTCGACGATAGCACGCTTCGCACGGATCATATCAACCAGCTGAATATGGTTTTTTCACTCATTGAGCCCCTCCTAAGGTATGTTGACAATGTTTTACCTTCCAGTGTCATCTCATATCCGCCCATGCACATTTCCTACCAGTCTGATTCTCACACATACGACTCCAAATTTCTGGCTCCTCGTGTCAGGTCAGGCACTAATTGAGGTCACTCTGAACCTGATAGTTGCATCTTTCGAGATCGAATCCGAGTGCACCATACTGCGCAGCCTCAATATAATCGCCATTCTCGCTCGTCTTCTTCCATATTATGACATAATGGGTAGCTCAACCAATTATCAATACCTCGGTGCCGAGATTGAACGATTAACCTTCGCAACTCATTCCTTGCTTTGTGTCATCGCCACACCTTTCACCGGTGTATCCGTAACATCTCATTCAAGCTCCCGATCCGTGTTGGAGAATCATGGTTGGTCTGCAGATGCTCTTGTTCCATCCATGACGCACAACATATCATAATTTCTCCTTGGTAACACCGACACATTGTCCACCCAGGAGGAAGAATACTACTATTACTCTTCATTTAACTCCCCTTTGGCAATATTTCCAATTTATGTAAAGCTACATAGTTTGAGGGCATTCAAGAGCGCATGTAGTCACTTTTACTTTGTGTGCTTCGCAGTTTCTGGTTGATTCTATACATACGTTGCATATATTGGTGGGTGTTAGTGGTGGCTAGAATCACATCCAATTTATCAATGAGAATCACTTCAAATAGAATACGACTCGGAGCTTTCAACGAATGCAGCGTATCAGCTAGTTGAGATAGCAGGAAGCAAGTCATTGAAGAGTAGCAACCACCACCCGTAACCCACTAATCCATGCCGACAGTTATCTCGGTCCGATTCACCTAATTTTAACATCTACGTTTAATCTCCTGATTGGCTACCATGAGGCACAAGATCTGGAATAAAAGGAAGGGCCTTTGAAAGGGTGTTCAGCGGATTCAATTAAGTATTTCTCTCCATTCGAAACCTTGACCCGATCATGGAGCGCCTCCCTCCCATGGGATCCGACTTGAGAAAAACGACCATCGCGAATATTGCAAGGAAGGTAAAACGAGCACCACAAAGCACGTTTGAGACTCATATAGTTTATAACTGATACTTAGCGATAGAGGAGAAATTCTAGGAAGCCAGATTCCATGACCACCTGATGGTAAACCGGTCTAAATTAGGAATAACAAAGCTTTGGGCTGACACACCTGGTTATGACCGATATTATATGACAGCGACTTGAATATCTTTGATCACAAGTGTAGTTGATTTTTTGCTGGACAATTCTTGAGGGAGAAAAATGAAGAGGAAGAAGCACCAAGGACACGAGATATCTTGGAGAAGACAAAGCATCAGTCAATCGGTATTTGATCCGGGAGGCTCATGGAGGGAAGTCCCCTTAATCTAGAATGCGCGCGTGGACATGGTCCAGCGTGTGGAACAGCCTGGAACAAGATAGCCGTTCTTCCTCCCAGCGCTTCAAACCATTGCAGTGATGAGTCTTCAATTGGATTAAGTCTTTTCTTATATTTCAACGGAACCTCTTTGAGTACCTGGCTGCCTTTGGACTCCTATTACCACAAATCCTTCTTGTATAATACAGGCAGGATATTCTCACGTCACTTTACCATTTTGACACTTATTCCTTGGACTTCATCAGATCATTTTAAAGGCCTCTAATTTTGTTTCCAAGTTCTGTGCCTCATGATAACCAATACGGGAATTGAACACAGATTTTGAAGATTAGATGAATCTGACCGAGATCAATGTCGGCATGCATTAGTGAATGTTTGTTACGGGTGTCTTTTGCTACTCTTCAATCACTTGCTTCATCGATCCCAGCTCCCTGACGTGCTGCTTGTGATATCTCAGTAGTAGTCTATTTGAAGTGATTCTCGTTGATACATAGGCCGTAATTCTAACCAATACTAGCGCCCACCAGTATGCAAAATGGTCTCTAGCATCAACGAGACGCTGCCAAGCACACACAGGCGGTACAAAGTCACCATATGCGGTCTTTAATGGGCTCAAACTATGTAGAATTACATAAATTAGATATATTGCCAAAAGGCGAGTTAAGTAAAACGTCATGGTACTATCCCTCCTCCTGGTTCGGATTGTGTATTGGTGTTATCCAAGAGAAATTGGGCTGGCGCAATGGATGAAACAAGAGCATCGACACCCCAATCATGGTCCTCCAACACTGATCTGCAGTTTGAATTAAATGTTACGCACACACCAGTGAAAGGTGTGGCGATGACACAAAGGAAGGAATGGGCCGCGACAGTTACGCGTTTAAGGCAGCGACCGAGGTATTGATCGTTGATTGAATCCCGCATTGCGTCACAATGTGGAAGAAGACGAGAGAGAATGGGGATGATATTGAGGCTGCGCACTATGGTACACGCGGATTCGATGTCGGAAGATCCAGCTATCAGCTTCAGGGATGCTCTCTTCTGACAAGAGGAACCACGAATTTGGACCCGTGTGTCTCACAATCAGACTGATCGGATATTTTCATGGGCGGATATGAGATGATGCTGGAAGGTAAAGCATTGTCAACATACCTTAGGAGGGGTTCAATGAGCGAAGAAACCACATTCAGCTGATGGATATGATCCTTGCGAAGCGTTCTGTCGCGGAAGAAGGTTTCTAGTGCAATGGTATTACACGACAGTGAATTTAACGTGCTGACATCGAGACAAAGTGTCAAGGACGCCATAAGGAGGTTTGCGTCGTCCACTATAACCGTCAATACATCTCCGGCAATATCTCGAAACCAGGCATCTTTGTGCATGCAACACACCAGAAGCTCCATAGGAGATGCATACAAGGAACGTTCGATGTGAGTAATTTTGTCTATTGTGGTTTTAGTGGGCAAGATGAAATGATGTGATGTCGCGACGCACGGTTGTACCCAGAATTCAATGCAACCTCTAATCGCAGTGAGCTCCTCTACAGACAGTTGACGCAGGTGGCAAGTTTCTTTTACGATATACATAAGCTCGGCGACGAGGTAGCTACGTTTGCAAAAGGATGATAAATATCCGGCGATTTGTAGAATGAATGCCGACGCAACCTCATTCAGGTTGGTGTGTAGCGGTGATTTAATGACAGCATTGTAAAGCGAAGACGTAATTGCAGTTAATGGCCGATCTCTATCGTCCCATCGAGCGCCGGGAGACGAGGAGAAGGCCAAAGCCAATTCTGTCATAAGCCGTCCTTCGTTCCTCCGCTGTAAAGCATTTAAATTCCAGAACATCTCTAAGACAACCGACGCCTGTTGTCGAATCCGATGCGGGTAAGTGGGTCTAGAATGGTGAGTATTTTGAGTGTACTCAATGATTGGCGCTGAAGTATCCCCACCTCATTAAGTCAATGGTCTCTTGAATTAATCTCCCGATTCTTCGCAGAGTGAGATGCTTTCTTATTAACTTCTTAAAGGCCCTATCGTCTCCATACGCCATTCCCTTGTATATCATCAATTTTGCCATCAGTGCAGCTGTCTTTGCGTTATAAAGAACATTCCTCCCAACCCTTTCCAAACCGACTCCACAGTAATACCCGGGGCTAATTTCAACACTTGAAGATGAACTCTCCGGAGATGAGACGAGTCCCCAGTCAATGTCATGCCTACGATATGGACTGAGTTTGGATGTGGCGTTGGTGGATCTCCCTCGTGTCTTAATATTATTCGGTGGGTCATGGCAATTTATCTTTCCTTGGCACTGAAAACATCCGCTCTGTGAACAGTCTCCACCAAAAGGATGTTTCGTTTGTGCACCCATTCCTCCACACCGCCTTCCACGTCTTCTTCCGACAGTGCTATGTGCTGGTCGTCGTCATATGCTCGGCAACATAAACAGGACCCATGTTCGCCGATCTACATCTGACCATCGAGCGCCGGGACAGCAGAGGAAGCCCAAGCCAAATCTGTCATAAGCTTGGCAGTGCGAACTCCGTTTCACCGCTGTATATCACTTGAATAACATATATGGTATAAGAACGTCCACTCCCCTAAGACCACACACGCCTGTTGTCTAATTCGAAGGGGATAGGTGGGGCTAGAAAGACGTGAGTATGTTGAGTAATCAATGGTTGACGCGGTTGTATCCCTACTTCATCAAATCGATGGTCTCTTGAATTACCATTCCCAGTCTTGGCAGAGTGAGATACTTCTCTAGACACTTGTTAAAGGCATTGTTGCTTCCATATCCACGGGCTATTCCCTCGTATATCATCAACTTTGCCATCAGCGAAGCTCTCTGTGCGCTGTAAAGAGGTTTCATCCCAATCCTGTCCATACCAACTCCTAGGTAATACCCGGGGCTAATTTCAACACTTGAAGACGAGCTATCAGCCCGTGAAACCACTCCCCAGTCGATCTCATGATGACTGCAATATGGGTTCATGTTCGATGTCGTGTTGGTGGATCTACTTCGCGTTTTAATAATAGTCGGTGGGTCATGACAATGTGCGTCTCCTAGGTACTGAAAGCGTCCAGTTGTCAACAGTGTGCATGAAAGGCTATTGTATTTTGCGCACCCATTCCTCGACCCAAACTTCCACATCTTCTTCAGACCGTGGTATATGCTCGCCGTCTTCGGGACCTCGATAACACACACCGTGCCCATCTTCGATACAGTTCCATCGGTCTCGAAGCTTTACCCGGAATCGTTCCCTTCTCACCGCGTCAAATCTCTCTTCCCGTTCTTCTGCCCTCCATGCAGCTGGGGAGACCAAGGGCTGTAGCCACTCAACTTCTTGCAGGAGGCTTTCAGCCTGTCCGACATCGTTGCTGCTGAGAGTCGTCTCGTTTGAAGTCGACATTGGTGGGTAGCAGGCGGTTGTGATACCGGAAGGGGATGCTGCGCCTTTAAGTTACAGTTGCCAAGGGAATAAATTTCAAGGTATCGCATTGTGGCGGTGCTTTATACAGGATACCCGGCGATTCATCCCTTCCTGTTACACAACCTCAAGCCCCTCAACCTCCTTCATTCATACATACTCCAGGCTTGTCTCAAGTTCTCTCACTATGGTATATACCAATCCCTTGGTCTTTAACAGATTGTCTACGGCAGAGAGCAGATGTGGCAGTTATGAATAGTTCGATGAACCTTCACCGCATATTGTGGCAACTTCCGACTTCTCGAGCGCTAGTGTTTTGGGAATTAATCTCTTACGTTACTTGAGAAGTGACATGTCAATTGATTGAATATTTAAATGCAGTGGATGCCATCCATGACAGCGCTTCTCAGGTACAGCCCCGCCACTCCGGTGGAAGCATCCGCTTCGTGTTCAATT
Organism: Hysterangium stoloniferum; assembly: GCA_015178975.1. NCBI lineage: Eukaryota > Fungi > Basidiomycota > Agaricomycetes > Hysterangiales > Hysterangiaceae > Hysterangium > Hysterangium stoloniferum. Next base: position 131,589 of record WHVD01000007.1, read on the forward strand.
CTTTCAGAATTCCAACGAGCATCCCATTTTAATAATGGATGACTCTCCGTAGCCCTAGAATTCTCAGTTCTAAGTGATATTGCCGGTATGCTGATCGTTAAGCGACGACAGGGAAGCTGTCACGTCACCTTTCGAAGGTGGATGATTCGTCCTAAACGAAAAATTATGAACGAGGGTCAGGACCCTCGTTCATAATTTTTGTCAGTACCTAATTCTCAATGTGTCATATATTAATCTATATATCCTTTTCAGTCATTTGCTTCCGCTGCTGCCACCTGGCCGCCCTCTATGTATCGGTTTGCAGCTGCGACTCCTGCTTCGTTCATTGCTATACCCTTTTTGTCTGGAAAGTCCTTTAAGGTTTACTGGTGAGCAAAACATTATTTAACATTCAGTGAAATGTGTCAAACAATTTACACAAATAAATACAAAGGTTACAAACATATAGGGGCTGTAGATTGAAATATGAGTCAAGCTTTTAACGGTGGTAACGTCTCTGCTTTGCTATTCCTTTTAAATGTCTTACCGCACCTTTGAACCATGTCCAACATGCTCTGTATCCTTTCCTTCCACCAAGCTGGATGCCCCTACCGACATGTACACTACTCGACTTCCCCCTCTCAATTTGTTATTTCCTACTCCCCCCGCTTGGAGCCAGCAAAGATCGGAGCCAACATCATTCTCTTACACAAGTTCCATCCATCCTACTGATCAGCCCTCCATGAATCAGCAAGAACATCATCCATCTCTCCCCCTCTCTCCTTCCAACTTCTCGTCCACACACATTGATCATACAATACCAACAAAGCCTAAGCCCCACCCCACCAACAAAACATTCATTTTTCCACAAGGTGCATCTGACGAGAATGACCTGCCTGACCCAACAATCGCAGCTATCTCTATGAAAGCAAAACACAACGTGACTACCAGACCAAGGAGGCGTACTGCCCTGCAGGTCATAGGGGATGTGGAGGACATGGAAATGAGCCTGTATCAAAGAGAAAGCGGGATACTTTTGATGATGACTATGAGGATGATGTGGGGGATGAAGGTTTATCTCTAAGGTGGGGTAGAGCACTGGGGGCAAAAAAAGTGGAGTCAGGCTGATCTCGAGGCACTGATGGAATTCACAGAAGAGATCTTGCCAGCTGGACCTAAGGAATGGGCATTAGTTTATAAAAGGTTTGAGACTTGGGCTGTTTCGAATGGACGGCCAATTAGAGGGGCTGATGTGGTGGAGAAACATTTCAAAAAGGTATGTTATTAACAAACTCCCACAACCACACCTAATATCATACAACTTCTAGTTGGTACGTGTAACTAAACCAACTGGAAATTCAGAATGTCCATGGGAGATAGAGCATGCTCATCAGATTGAGCATTACATCAACAACCGAGTTGCATCTGATGTTGTACGTGATGAAGAGATGGAAGAGGATGTGCTTGTCATCTCATCTGACCATTCACCTGCATGTTCACTAATTAAACACAAAACGAAGAGCTACATTGCCCGTCAACTCAAACATGAACCACAATCAGAGGGACGTGGATTACACACAACATCCTCACAGCTTCATGGTACATTGGCCAACATAGCATGTGTCCTTGATCCAGAGGTTCAGGCAACACGAAAAGACAACCATCAGGCTTGTAGATTTGAAAATTTTCAATTACATTCTCTAACGACTCAACTTCGTGAGGCAGAGGGCCAGATTAGGCAGTTACAGCAGGATGTGGATCGTGAGAATAGAGGCAGAGAGGGATTTACGGATGTTTGAGATGTTGCGTAACCAGCACCACTATCCACAACCCTCACACCCTCAGTTCAATATGACCAATGCCCATGTTCCAACGATCCGCTCCCCACTGCATCATTATCCTCGTCACTCCCCTTCTCCTGTTCTCCATACCCAATCTGTCACCCCTGACATTGCCATTCATGACAACAAGCCATTTTGATTAGAGATAAATAGCTTCTATTTCTTGATAACCGCACTCCATTTCTTGTGTACCACTAAATACTACTCTATAACATGTTTTTAATTGTCTATACTAGACCCAAGAAAATGTTTACTGATCTAAAACTATTGCTGTATCTCAACAGCCATTGTATGGAAGTATGCTACACGATCATTCTTGCGAATATCACTCATGAGCATTGATGAAAAATTTGAATAAACATCATCTCCCTCAGCCTCTCACCAGATATCACAATACACTGCACGAATCTGGTTGATACCAACACAATGTACCCGAATATTGAATGCTAGAGTGATAACATGAAGTAATTGTAAACGTTGAGGGCAATCGATCACCAGACTTCAGTGGAGCTTTGATCTTGTTCTGAATGCTTTGAGCACCTCAGGGAAAAGCAGTATCTGCAACCAAATAAAATTCATCTGGTGTGTTATTCCACAATTGCTCATAAATTGGATGAGCAACATGTGAATCATGCCAGCTACCAGGCACATTGAGCACTGCTTCGAGAATGGTACCTAAATAATTAGAATATATGTAAATGGAATACTTTTAGAAAGATCAAGCCTTTAACCTACCATCTGGTCCAAAGACAAAGACTTGATAGAATAATGATTATGAGTCCAGCCACAGTAGGTTTCATTTTCCATCAATGGATCATCTGGGACTTCAACTGGTAATTTCAATCCATCAATACTTCCAAATGCTCCCACAAGCAGGGTGTGATGAGTGACAATCATATTTTGAAATGACTGCATTTTTGCAGGATTTGGCCAGACGATGAGTGCCTCAGACATATCATTGAGTGTCATCTCAAGTATATTTAGTGAAAATTTCAGATACCAGTCGACTGCTGATGGGATCAATCCAAAAATTTGTTGCAAGCTTGTTTGAACCATGCAAGAATGAATGTAATGCAATACCAATCCTAGTCCTCCAGCAGCATTCAAGGACCGCCTTTTGGGGCAGGGAGCAGCATACTGACTGATATCTGATCGTTCCACAGGTATGGTATTCCAGTGTATCTGAAACCCAGATTTGAGAATATGATTGAACATTTTCATATCAAAACCCATCATTGTTATGAATGCACGGTCATTTTGAGCAGTCCACATATGCTGCCAGGCCATGTCCCCTTGCGGAGGAGGCAAATCTGGACATGTAAGGTAAAAGCGTATGGGGTTTTGGTGTTCAGCACGTTCTCTACGTTTTTCCAATTCACCGGCTAGAGTCATGCCTACATGGTTGTGATATCTCAGCCATTGTATTTGGGCTATCTAAAAATGCATTAAAACATACATATAAGCCCATATGCATGTTCTTGATCCTCCTGCTCATCTTGTGACTTGTCATTCATTATTTTGTATACATCCATGAACGCTGAATGTATTAAAGGTATATATGGCGCTGTGACATGAGTGGTGACATTAGAAGGTCACAACAATGGGATATGACGGTCCAATCATATATATCTAATCTTCTATTTTATGGAAATTGGCTCTACGGTTTTAACAGCAAGTTCTAAACCCTGTCACCTGTCACAGCTGTCAGTTTGAATTAGAAACTTAGAGTTTTAGTGCTACGGAGAGTCATCCAATTCTTTACTTGGGCTAATTGACGTAGAAAGTAAATATGCCTGTTTGTGGCAAGTCCGTCAGGTTTTCATTAACAAATTGTGCATGTAATCTATATTCAGTCATAATTAAGTACACGCTAGAATTAGTATTACCCGGTCCTTGTGAGCGGAGTAATGCGGAACCCCTCATGATTGACCGGCATTTTGTACATATTTGTCAATTCAAGAGTGGCTGGGAATCTAACCTGGAGTATAGTCATTTTAAACCCACGTGATGAGGCCAATGAACCTTAGATACATACTAGCGAGAACTCTGAATCACCAGGAATTGTACAAAGGTGGGTGAGAGATGGCAAAACGTGCTCGGACGCTGAAAACAGTATTCACCTCGATAATGGCAACGTCATGTTTATTTAGTTGCTTGTTTGTGGCAATAGCAGCACCAATCCAGCCAGGTGCTCAAAAGGTTCCCTTTAAATAAAATAAAAGACTTGTTCGAATGGAAGACTCATCACTACAATGGTTTCAGACGCTCGGAGGAAGAACGGCTATCTGGGATGCTCCAGGCTGTTCCAGATGCTACACCATGTCCAGGCACGCCTTCTACATTACGAGGCCTTCCTTCCGTGAGCGGCCCAAATCAAATACCAATTTACTGATGCGTCGTCTTCTTCAAGACATCCCGTGTCCTTGGGACTTCTTCCTCTCCATTTTCCTCCTTCAAGCCACTGTCACAGAATATCGGAGATACAGGTGTGTCACCCGGGAAACTTCCTATACCTAATTTAGACCCGTTTGCTATCAAGTGGACATTGGCTCTGGCTTCCTCGCACACCTTCCTGTATCGCTACGCATAAGGTATACCTTATAGCGCTCTCACAAGTGCTTTTGGATGCTGGTTGACCTTTTTTGCAATATTTGCCTTGTCCTTGTCCTCAAATCTCATCGCATAGGAGAGAGGTGGTCCAGCATCGAGGAGAGGTTTCGAATGGAGGAAAATACTTAATAGAATGCGCCCAACGCAGTCACTGTACGTTTCAAAGGCTCCTCCTTGCATTCCAGAGGTTGTGCCCCACAATAGCCAATCAGGAGATTGAACATAGATTTTGAAGATTAGGTGAATCTGACCGAGATAACCGTCGGCCATGGATTCGTGAGTTACGGGTGTTGTTTGCTGCTATTCAGTGACTGGCTTCATGCTATCCCAACTAACTGATACGCTGCTATCTGTGAAACTTCCGAGGGCGATATCAATGTGCATATAGAATCAACGAGAAGCTTCCAGGCACACAAAGGCGGTCAAAAGTGACCATATGCACTGTATGTAGTTTTACATAAATGAGAAATATCGCCACAGGGCTAGTGAAGGAAAGAGTAATAATACTATCCTTCTTCCTGGTTCGTATAGTGTATCAGTGCTATCCAAGAGACATTGTCTGTGCGGAATGGATGGAACAAGGGCATGAGCACGCTAGGCATGGTCCTCCAACACTAATATGGATGTTGGATGGGATGGTACGCACAGACGGGTGAAAGGTGTGGCGATGACACAAAGGAAGGAATGAGCCGTGACAGTTATTCGTTCAAGGGAAGCACCGAGGTTTTGATCGGTGATTGAGCCACGCATTGCGTCACAAAGTGGAAGAAGACGGGCGAGAATGGGGATGATATTGAGGTTGCACACTGTGGTACACATGGAATTGACGTAAGACGCAGCTATCAGCTTCATAGTGACCTCAATTAGTCGTTTCCATAACCACAGGAACCACTAATTTGGACACATGTGTGTCAGAATCAGACTGGCAGGATATTTTGATGGGGCGGGAATCAGATGATGGTGGAAGGGAGAAGAATCTCAACATACCTTAGGAGGGGCTCAACGAGTGAAGAAACTACATTCAGCTGGTTTATCTGATCCATGCGGAGTGTTCTGTCATCGAAGAAGGTTTCTAGGGAAAATATATTGCGCCACAGTGAATGTGATGTGTTCTCGTCGATGTGAAATATCAAGGACGCTATAACTAGCTTTATGTCATCCACTACAACTTTCAATACATAACCAGCAATATTTCGAAACCAGGTATCTTGGTGGATGCAGCACACGAGAAGCTGTATAGGAAATTCATAGAAGGAAAGTCGGTGTGAGTAATTTTGTCTGTTGTGGTTTTGGTGAGCAGGACAAAAGGATGTGATGTTGGGATGCACGGTTGTACCCAGAATTCAATGAAGCCTCTTTTCACAGTGAGCTCCACTACAGACAGTTGACGCACGTGACAAGTCATCTCCACGATAACCGCAAGGTGCTTAAGGAGGAAGGGAGGTGGATTGCAGGGGGATGACAAATATCCGGCGATTTGAAGAATAAATGTCAATGCAACCTCATTAACGTTCGTGTGTAGCGGTGATTTTATGACAGCATTGTAAAGTGAAGACGTAATTGAAGCTGATTGCTGATCTACATCCGACGATCGAGCGCCGGGACGCCAGAGGAAGGCCGAACCCAAAGATGCTATACGTTTGTCAGTGTGTCCTCTCTTCTTCCGCTGTATAACACTTTCACTATAGAACCCCCCTAATCCCACTGATGCCTGTCGTCGAAGACATTGGTTGGTAGCAAGTCGTTAGGGTTTAGGTTTAAGGTTAATTTATCAGGAGGGTGAGTGTCAGGCTATAGTGTTGTAGCGGTGCTTCATACAGGATACCCGGGGATTGATCCTTCCCTTGTAAAATAACTTCCAAGCCCACTAAACCACCTTCAATAATACAGACTCCGGGATAGGTTCCCTTACTATTTTCTAAACTAATTTCTTCTGATCGTCTACCACAACAACACCCATCGGAGCCAGGAACAGTTTGACAAGCTGTCACCGCATAATGTGGCGATTTCAGTGTTCTTTAACACTGTTTTTGTGGACAATCCAGCATTCCAGGACATCTACGGCAGGAAGCCACGCGGTGGTTCTATTGCGCAGGCAGACAAAGAGCTGGTTTCAAGATATAGCCTCGCGGTTGTCTTTGCACCGGGTATCCTGTGCTCCTTCCCCTCCTGTTGAAGCGGCCCGCTCACCATTCTTGAATCATCCACCTCCAGGATACTCTCCAATGACCTCACTAATTTCTTATCCTTCGTGAATTCGACTACCACAGGATGAACACATGGAAGCTAATAATAGTCTAGTGAGTTGATGCCGCATAATGCAACAATTCTTTGGAGTTCTTGAGCGCTAGAGGCCTAGAACTAACGCCAGTCGGCCTGTTCTGATGTTTGACAAGTGGCATCACCATGGATAATACATCGGACTGTAGTGTGTGCTATCCTGAGCGATACTCAAAGGCCGCTTTAAACTATATTTTTATTAAATTCTCTCTATATTTTCACCCTAAATAATCTGGGTTAAATTATCCCCATCCGCCCAACGCGAATGAGGTTCTTCGTGAAATCTTATCAAATTATGCGCGCCACAACTGAGACACCATGAAAAACACTAACGCTCATCAATATTATTCTACATATAGTGCATATATTCACTCTCGACCGCTTCGGTTGCTTGGCAGCTTCTCGTTCATGTTATACACACGTGGCATATATTCGTAGGCGGTAGTAGGTAGTAGTGGCTAGAATCACATCTGATTTATCCACGAGGATAACTTAAATGGGATACCACTCGGAGCTCAAATAACGTAGCGCATCAGTTAGTTGGGATAGCATGAAGCAAATATTTCCATGGCAGATAGTTTGGAACGACAGGCGCTCAATGACACGGAAATGAGGCAAAGTGTCCGGGTGAAGCCTCGAGAACTATGGAGTTGTCTCTAACATGGGCACAGTTTATGTAACCGAGCACCTGAAGACGACCAGTAAAACTGTTTGAAGAAGTTGTGGCGTTTTGGGGGGAAGAATGGATGAATAAAACGAAATATCCCTTTTTATGTCCACTGTTCGGATGTTTTCGGTGCTCAGGAAACAGCAATTACCATGGCACCCCCAACGATTATTAAGATGCGAGGGATATCAACCTAACAACGCATTCAACCTCAGTCCACATGAAAGACATAACATAGACTGGGGAGCGGCCTGATTGAATGAGAGCTCAGCTTCAAGTATTGAAATTTGCCGAGTGTATTACTGTGGAATCGGGTCCGGGGGGTTGATGAATGTCTTTACAACGCCAAGAGCACTTCGCCTACGGCACAGTTGACGATATGAGAACGAATTGCGTGTGCACCAGGGCGAGACCAGAAGGTCATCGACAAGCTTCTACACAAGTATCTCACTCTGTAAAACTGGGAATACTAATTCAAGAGACCATGGATTTCACGGGGCAAGGATACAACAGTGTCACTCATTAAACATGCAGAATATACTTAATGTTTGTAGACCCATATACTTTCCGAATTCGACAACAGGCGTCAGTGGTCTTAAGGGGGAGGTCTGCATTCCAGATGATATACAGCGGAGGAACGATGGACACACTGCCAAGCTTTATGACAGCTTTCGGCTTTGCCTTGAATTGGTGTCCCTCGATGGTCAGATAGAGATCGGCCATGTGCAATTACGACATTGCTTGATAACACTAACATCAAATCACGCCTTCTTCAATCTATCCTTCAAAAACCCGCCATTGGGGTTGGGTCTCATGAAGCCCCCAATATATGACTTCCTGGAACGAGGTTCCCTATTGGGAAGACACCGGGGGAAACTATAGCTGCGAACAGATTTCATCCGGCCTGGTGCAAGAAATTCACCACATGTTTCAAGGACCCAGAGGAGGCTGCCATAATGCAATTCATGATTTGTCGCGACATCTCCGCGTCACGCAAACGAGTCCCTGGGGGCGAATTAATCTACTCATAAGGACCGGGTAATAAAAACACTGGCGGGTATTAATTATGACTGAATATAGATTACATGCATGATTCGTTAATGAAAATCTGCCGGATTCGCCACAGACAGGCATATTCACTTTTGACGCGAATTAGACTAAGTAAAGAATTATTAAAATGGGATGCTCGTTGGAATTCTGAAAGAATTGGATACGAAGCGGATGTTTCCGTGAGATATAGCCCGAGTGGACAGCGCCCGAGGCTGTACCTGAGAAGCACTATCATGGATAGCATCCACTGCATTTCCATATTCTCTCAATGGATATTTCACTTCTCAACTAACGTAGAATCTGAATTACCCAAAAATATGGCGCTCAATTAGTTGTAAGTTGTCACATTATGCGGTGAAGGCTCATCAAACAATTCGTAGGTGTCATATGTGCGCTCTGCCCTAGACGATTTGTTGAAGAGTAAGAAATTATACATAGTGAGTGAACTTGAGAGTATCCTGGAGCGTGTGTACATGAAGGAGGTTGAGCAGCTTCAAGTCGTGTAACAGGAAGGGAAGAAAGGCTGTGTACGCTGCATAAAACACCGCCACAATGATATGCCTTGAGATTCATGCCCCTGATAGCTGCAACTTAAAGCGCAGCATCCCTTTCCGGTATCACAACAACCTGCTACCCACCAATGTCAACTTCAAACGAAACGACTCTGAGCAGCGACGGTGTCGAACAGGCTGAAAGCCTCCTAAAGGATGTTGAGTGGCTACAACCCTTGGTCTCCGCAGGTTAAAAGGAAAAGATGGAACAGTGTGTATCCTGTAGGAGCACGACCACAATCCTAAGCCTGGAAGTCGACTCTCGGGCTAACTGCACCTAAAAAGCGCAGCATTCCCTTCCGGAATAAAATATCGAAACAAGGCATCTTGGTGCAGCCAACATATGAAACGCCGTACAGGAGATTCATACAAGGAACGTCGGTGTGGGTAGTTTTGTCTGTTTTGGGCGTGGCAGGACGAAATAATGTGATATCGCGACGCACGGTTATACCCATAATTCAATGTAACCTCTGATCGCAGTGAGCCCCCACTACATGGAATGTCTACACCCATTATGTAGACTCTCTAACCTCCCTAGACTCCCTTGATCCATAGTAAGCTTTTATACCGACTAGTAAATAGGGATCTCGCGAAATTAGTGTCTAGCCGAGTCTAGCTAGCTCTCCTAGATGGCTCTAGCCAATATAGACGGCATACTTACTGATCTTCCCACTTTCCTGATGCACGATAACCGCAATGCATGGAGATGAGAAATATACGGGGATTTGAAGCATAAATATCGACGCAATCTCATCCACGTTGGTAGCGCTGATTTGAGTACAGCATTGTACAGCGAAGACGTAATTGTAGTTGATGGCCGATCTCTATCGTCCCATCGAGCGCCGGGAGGCGAGGAGGAGGCCGAACCCAAATATGCCAGAAGCTTGGCAGTGTTTCGTCAGTTCTTCCACCATTTGAAACCCAGAAGAACCCTTCTAAGACCATCCCCGCCTGTTTTCGAATTCGACGGGGATAGGTGGGCCTAAAAGGACGTGAGTATTTTGAATGTATTCGCTGATTGACGCTGCTGTATCCCTACCTCAATCAATCAATGCTCCCTTGAATTACTATTCCCAGCCTGAGTGGAGTGAGATAGCTGAGCCGAGACGCCTCAACGAGATTCTGGCCTTCCCATCGCCCACGCGCCATTCAGTTGTATATCATCAACTTTGTCATCAGCGAAGATTTCTTTGCGATGTAAAGTACTTTTATCCCCGAGCTTGAGTTGGAGTCTTTTGTCTTTTCCCAGCAACCTGGATCGTGACGGAAACCCCGAGATGGTTGAATGTTGTCATGGTTATGCTCCTCGTTTCCCTTCCTGGACCTTCAAGGTTCATGATGCAAAAGGTATATGTAATATCCTGCCTGCGTCACTTATCGTTGTATTTTCATTTTCTTATCGCCCTAGTTTTGTTAATATATTGTGTACAGTGGATATATTTTAATGTTTTGAAGCATGCTTGTGTGTGTGTATTAGTACATAATTACATAGATTAATATATGCAAGTTCATAAGTTGAAAGCTGGGTATTTCATTGGATGTGCCAGACCCGGATTTTTATCTATGTCATTGCCATTTAAAGAGCGGCTGGTGGTCTAAAGTGGATTATAGTCGCTTGTAACTGACCTGATGACCTACGATGCTTAGATACATAATGACGAGAACTCAGAATCCCAAGAAATCGTGCAATGGTCGGTGAAAGATGGCAAAAGGTGCTCGGAAGCCGAGGAACGTGTTCACCCAGACAAGATGTCTCACTCTGTTGATTGTTTGTGGTAATCGGAGTCCAAAGGCAGCCAGGTGCTCAAAGAGGTTCCGTTGAAATATAAGAAAAGACTTGATCCAATTGAAGACTCATCACTCCAATGGTTTGAAGCGCTGGGAGGAAGAACGGCTATCTTGCTCCAGGCTGTTCCACACGCTGGACCATGTCCAGGCGCGCATTCTAGATTAAGGGGACTTTGCTCCGTGAGCCGCCCGGATCAAATACCAATTGACTGATGCTTTGTCTTCTTCAGGATACCCCGTGTCACTGGGTGCTTCTTCCTCTTCATTTTTCTCCGTAAGGAATTGTCTAACAAAACTCAACTACACTTGTGATCAAATATATTCGAGCCGCTGTCACATAATATCGGTCATAACCAGGTGTGTCACACCGAAAGCTTAATTTAGACCGGTTTGCCATCAGGTGGTCATGGAATCTGGCTTCCTGGAACTTCTCCTGTATCGCTAAGTATCAGTTATACACTATATGGGTCTCAAACGTGCTTTGTGGTGCTCGTTTACCTTCCTTGCAATATTCGCGATGGTCGTTTTTCTCAAGTCGGATCCCATGGGAGCGAGGTGCTCCATCATCGGGTCAAGGTTTCGAATGGAGAATTACTTAATTTAATCCGCCCAACACCCTTTCAAAGGCCCTTCCTTTTATTCCAGATCTTGTGCCTCATGGTAGCCAATCAGGAGATTAAACATAGATTTTAAATATTAGGTGAATCGGACCGAGATAAATGTCGGCATGGATTAGTGGGTTCCGGGTGGTGGTTGCTGCTCTTCAACTTGCTTCCTGCTATCTCAACTAACTGATACACTATATTCTTTGAAAGCTCCGAGTCGTATTCTATTTGAAGTAATTCTCGTTGATAAATTGGATGTGATTCTAGCCACCACTAACGCCCACCAGTATATGCAAGGTATGTATAGAATCAACCAGAAACTGCGAAGCACACAAAGTAAAAGTGACTCCATGCGCTCTTGAATGCCCTCAAACTATGTAGCTTTACATAAATTAGAAATATTGTCAAAGGGGAGTTAACTGAAAACTAATAGTAGTATTTTTCCTCCTGGGTGGATAATGTGTCGGTGTTACCAAGGAGAAATTATGATATGTTGTGCGTCATGGATGGAACAAGAGCATCGGCTGACCAACCATGATTCTCCAACACGGATCGGGAGCTTGAATGAGATGTTACGGATACACCGGTGAAAGGTGTGGCGATGACACAAAGGAAGGAATGAGTTGCGAAGGTTAATCGTTCAATCTCGGCACCGAGGTATTGATCATTGGTTGAGCCACCAATTGTGTCACAATATGGAAGAAGACGAGCGAGAATGGCGATTATATTGAGGCTGCGCAGTATGGTGCACTCGGATTCGATCTCGAAAGATGCAACTATCAGGTTCAGAGTGACCTCAATTAGTGCCTGACCTGACACGAGGAGCCAGAAATTTGGAGTCGTATGTGTGAGAATCAGACTGGTAGGAAATGTGCATGGGCGGATATGAGATGACACTGGAAGGTAAAACATTGTCAACATACCTTAGGAGGGGCTCAATGAGTGAAAAAACCATATTCAGCTGGTTGATATGATCCGTGCGAAGCGTGCTATCGTCGAAGAAGGTTACTAGGTCCTCGATACGGTCCGAAAGTGACCATAACGTTTTCCCATCGATATGAAGTGTCAATGTTGCTATATGGAGGCTTGCGTCGTCTAAAATAAGCTTCAATGCATCACCAGCAATATTTCGAAACCAGGAATCTTGGTTGATGCAGCACACGAGAATCCTTATAGGAGATTCAAACGAGGAAATTCGGTGTGAGTAATTTTGTCGGTTCTGGTTTTGGTGGGCAGGATGCAATAATGTGATGTCGCGACGCACGGTTTTAACCAGAATCCAATGTAAAATCTGATCGCAGCGAGCTCCACTGCAGACAGTTGACGCACGTGGGAGATGTGTTCCACGATCTCCAAAAGACCATTGGTGAGGAAATTTGGAGAAGGAAAAGTTGATGAATGATAGTCTGCGATTTGTACAATGAATGTGGACGCAGCCTCATCCACGTGGGTGTGTAGTGGTGATCTGATGACAGCCTTGTAAAGGGAAGACGTAATTGAAGTTGATCGCCGATCTACATCTGACCATCGAGCGCCGGGACACAAGAGGAAGGCCCAAGCCAAATCTGTCATAAGCTCGGCAGTGCGAACTCCGTTTCTCCGCTGTATACCACTTGAATACCATATCCGGTATAAGGACGACCACTCCCGTAAGACCACCCACGCCTGTTGTCTAATTCGAAGGGGATAGGTGGGGCTAGAAAGATGTGAGTATGTTGAGTAATCAATGGTTGACGCGGTTGTATCCCTACTTCATCAAATCGATGGTCTCTTGAATTACCATTCCCAGTCTTGGCAGAGTGATATACTTCTCTAGACACTTGTTAAAGGCCTTGTTGCTTCCATATCCACGGGCTATTCCCTCGTATATCATCAACTTTGCCATCAGCGAAGCTCTCTGTGCGCTGTGAAGCACGCCCATCCCAATCCTGTCCATACAAACACCTAGGTAATACCCGGGGCTAACATTCAGAATTGAAGACGAGCTATCAGCCCGTGAAACCACTCCCCAGTCGATCTCATGATGACTGCGATATGGTCTCATGTCCGATGTCGTGTTGGTGGATCTACCTCGCATTTTAAGTATAGTCGGTCGGTCATGACAATGTGCTTCTCCTAGGTACTAAAAACGTCCAGTTTGTCAACAGTGTACATGAAAGGTTATTGTATTTTGCGCACCCATTCCTCAACCCAAACTTCCACATCTTCTTCAGACAGTGGGATATGCTCGTCGTCTTCGGGACCTCGATAACACACGCCATGCCCATCTTCGATACAGTTCCATCGGTCTCGAAGCTTTACCCGGAATCTTTCCCTTCTCACCGCGTCAACACTCCCCTCCCGTTCTTCTGCGCTCAATGCGGTTGGGGAGACCAAGGGTTGTAGCCACTCAACTTCTTGTAGGAGGCTTTCAGCCCGTACGACATCGTTGCTGCTCAGAGTCATCTCGTTTGAATTTGACATTGGTGGGTAGCAGGTTGTCGTGATACTGGAAGGGGATGCTGCTCCTTTGAGTTACAGTTATCAAGGGAATAAATGTCAAGGTATCGCATTGTGGCGGTGCTTTATACAGGATACCCAGCGATTCATCCCTTCCTGTTACACAACCTCAAGCCCCTCAACCTCCTTCATTCATACATGCTCTAGTATTGTCTCAAGTTCTCTCACTATGGTATATACCAATTCCTTGGTCTTCAACAGACTGTATACGACAGAGAGCAGATATGGCAGTTATGAAGAGTTCGATGACCCTTCACCGCATAATGTGGGAACTTCCGACTTCTCGAGCGCTAGAGTTTTGGGAATTAATCTCTTACGTTACTTGAGACGTGACATGTCAATTGATAGAATATGTAAATGCAGTGGATGCTATCCGTGACAGCGCTTCTCAGGTACAGCCCCGCCACTCCGGCTATATTTAGCGGAAGCATCCGCTTCGTGTTCAATTCTTCCAGAATTCCAACGAACATCTCATTTTAATAATTATTTACTTGAGCTAATTGGCGTAGAAAGTAAATATGCTGTTTGTGGCGAGTCCGCCAAATTTTCATTAACAAATTGTGCATGTAATCTATATTCAGTCAGAATTAAGTACACGCTAGAATTAGTATTACCCGGTCCTTGTGAGCGGAGTAATGGGGAACCCCTCATGATTAAATGGGTATCATGGTTTTGCTCCTCATTTCCCGTCCTGGACCTGCGAGGTTCATGATAAAAACATCATATGTAATATCCTGCCCGTCTGACTTATCGTGGCATTTTCATGTTTCTACCTATTTTTGTTAATATAGTGTGTAAAGAGGACATATTTTTTAATGCTTTAAAACTTGCTGATGTATGTGTATTAGTACATGATTAACTTGATTATTATATGCAAGTTCAGAAGCTGACAGCTGGGTATCTCACTTGACGTGCCTGGCCGGCATTTTGAATATATATATTTGTCAATTCAAGAGTGGCTGGGAATCTACCCTGGAGTATAGTCATTTTAAACCCACGTGATGAGGCCAACGAACCTTAGATACATACTAACGAGAACTCTGAATCGCCAGGAATCGGACAAAGGTGGGTGAGAGATTGCAAAACGTGCTCGGACGCTGAAAACCGTATTCACCTCGAGAATGGCGACATCATGTTTCATTCAGTTGCCTGTTTGTGGTAATATCAGGACCAATCCAGCCAGGTGCTCAAAAGGGTTCCCTTTAAATAAAATAAAAGACTTGTTCGAATGGAAGACTACAATGGTTTCAGGCGCTCGGAGGAAGAACGGCTATCTGGGATGCTCCAGGCTGTTCTAGACGCTACACCATGTCCAGGCGCGCCTTCTAGATTACGAGGCCTTCCTTCGGTGAGCGGCCCGAATCAAATACCAATTTACCGATGCTTCGTCTTCTTCAAGACATCCCGTGTCCTTGGGGCTTCTTCCTCTTCATTTTCCTCCTTCAAGCCGCGGTCACAGAATATCGGAGATATACAGGCGTGTCACCCCCCGTTTGCTATCAAGTGGTCATGGCCTCTGGCTTCCTCGCACGTCTTCCTGTATCGCTACGCATAAGGCATACCTTATAGCGCTCTCGCAAGTGCCTTTGGATGCTGGTTGACCTTTTTTGCAATATTCGCCTTGTCTTTGTCCTCAAATCTGATCCATGGGAGCGAGGCGCTCCAGCATCGAGGGGAGGTTTCGAATGAAGGGAAATACTTTATAGAATGCGCCCAACGCAGTCGCTGTACGTTTCAAAGGCTCCTCCTTGCATTCCAGAGGTTGTGCCCCACGATAGCCAATCAGGAGATTGAACATAGATTTTGAAGATTACGTGAAACTGACCCGTCGGCATGGATTAGTGAGCTGCGGGTGTTGTTTTCTGCTATTCAATGACTGGATTCATGCTATCCCCAACTAACTGATACGCTGCTATCTGTGAAAATTCCGAGGGTGATATCAATGTGCGTATAGCATCAACGAGAAGCTTCCAGGCACACAAAGGCGGTCAAAAGTGACCATATGCACTGTATGTAGGTTTACATAAATGAGAAATATCG
This sequence comes from Hysterangium stoloniferum, assembly GCA_015178975.1. Classification (NCBI taxonomy): domain Eukaryota; kingdom Fungi; phylum Basidiomycota; class Agaricomycetes; order Hysterangiales; family Hysterangiaceae; genus Hysterangium; species Hysterangium stoloniferum. Next base: position 147,499 of record WHVD01000007.1, read on the forward strand.
CCACAGGGCGAGTGAAGGAAAGAGTAATAATACTATCCTTCCTCCTGGTTCGGATAGTGTATCAGTGCTATCCAAGAGACATTATGCGTGCGGAATGGATGGAACAAGGGCATGAGCACGCTAGTAATGGTCCTCCAACACTAATATGGATGTTGGATGGGATGGTACGCACAGACCGGTGAAAGGTGTGGCGATGACACAAAGGAAGGAATGAGCCGCGACAGTTACTCGTTCAAGGGAAGCACCGAGGTTTTGATCGGTGATTGAGCCGCGCATTGTGTCACAAAGTGGAAGAAGACGGGCGAGAATGGGGATGATATTGAGGTTTCACACTGTGGTACACGCGGAATTGATGTCGTAAGACGCAGCTATCAGCTTCAGAGTGACCTCAATTAGTCGTTTCCTAACCACAGGAACCACGATTTGGACACATGCGTGTCAGAATCAGACTGGCAGGACATTTTGATGGGGCGGGAATCAGATGATGGTGGAATGGAAAAGAAATCTTAACATACCTTAGGAGGGGCAACGAGTGAAGAAACTACATTCATCTGGTTTATGTGATCCATGCGGAGTGTGCTGTCATCGAAGAAGGTTTATACGGAAAATATATCGCGCCACAGTGAATGTGACGTGTTCTCATCGATGTGAAATGTCAAGGACGCTATATCTAGGTTTATGTCGTCCACTACAACTTTCAATATATCACCAGCAATATTTCGAAACCAGGTATCTTGGTGGATGCAACACACGAGAAGCTGTATATGAGATTCATAGAAGGAAAGTCGGTGTGAGTAATTTTGTCTGTTGTGGTTTTGATGAGCAACCCTTGGCTTCACCGGCTGTATTGAGGGTAGAACGACAGGATATCAACGAGACGAGAATGAGGGAAAGATTTCAGATGAAACTTCGAGAACGATGGAGCTGTCTGGAACATGGGCAAGGTTTATGTTACCGATCACCTGAAGACGACGAGCACATACTACTGTCCGAAGAAGACGTCGAGGTTTGGGTGGAAGAATGGGTGTGCAAAATAAAATATGCTTCTCACATACACTCTCGACAAACCTCATGCTGTCAGTGCCAAGGAGAGAGAAATTTCCATGACCCCCCGACAATTATTAAGATGCGAGGGGGGTCCACCAACACGACATCAAATCTCGGTGCATACCAGAGCCATAATATCGACTGGGGAGGGGGCTCACTTCCTGAGAGCTCATCTTCAAGTATTAAAATTGGCCCAGGATATTTCTTAGGAGTCAGTTTGGAAAGGATTGGAATGAAAGGGCTGTTCAACGCAAAGAAGGTTTCGCTGATGGCAAAGTTGACGCTATACAAGCGAATGGCGCGTGGATACGGAGACGACAAGGGCTTTAACAAGCTTCTACAAAAGTATATTACGCTGCAAAGACTGGGAATAGTCATTCAAGAGAGCATTGATTTGATGAGGTAGGGCCACAACATGCCAATCATTAAATACCGGACATACTTAGTCAATGCTTGTAGACCTAAATACCCACTCCGAAATCGACAGCAGGCATCAGTGGTATTAGGGGGGGGTCTATAGTTCAAGTGTTATACAGCGGAGGAAGGGAGGACACACTGACAAACTGATAGTATCTTTGGGTTCGGCCTTCCTCTGGCGTCCCGGCGCTCGATCGTCGGATGTAGATCGGCGATCAGCTTCAATTACGTCTTCACTTTACAATGCTGTCATAAAATCACCGCTACACACGAACGTTAATGAGGTTGCATCAACATTTATTCTACAAATTGCAGGATATTTATCATCCTCATGCACTCAACCTCCTTCCTCCTCCGCGACCTTGCGGGTATTGTAGAAAACATCTGCCACGTGCGTCAAGTATCTGTAGTGGAGCTCACTGTGATCAGAGGCTGGATTGAAATCTAGATACAAACCATGCGTCGCGACCTCTCATCATTTCATCCTTCCCCACCAAACTACAACAGGCAACATTACCCAAACTGACTTTCATTTGATGCATCTCCTATACACATTATCGTGTGTTGCATCCACCAAGATACCTAGTTTCGAGATATTAGTTGCAAATGTTCTCTATTGTTGGAGATACATTGAAGAGTATTGTGGGGGACACAACCTCCATATAGCGTCCTTGACTGTTCATATCTATCTGACACAGCGGAGGAACGAAGGTCACACTGATGCCATATTTGGGCGAGGTCGTGTCCCGGCGCTTGATGGGAAGATAGAGATCAGCCATCAACTGCAATGACGTCATCAATTTACAATGCTGTAATCAAATCACCGCTACACACCCCTGAATGTGGTTGCGTCGGAATTCATTCTACACATCGCCGGATATTTATCATCCTTTTGTAACCGTACCTCCTCGCCGAACTTGGGCGTATCGTGGAACAAACTTCCCACATGCGTCAACTGTCTGTAGAGGAACTCACTGCGATCAGAGGTTGTAGTTAATTCTGGATGCAACAGTGCGTCGTGACCTCTCATCATTTTAGCCTGCCCACCAAACCACAACAGACAAAATCACCCGAAGCGACTCCCCTCTCATGCATCTCCTATACACATTCTGTGTTTCATCCACCAAGCTGCCTTGTTTTGACATATTGCTGGAGATGCATTGAAGGTTATAGTGGACGACACAAATCTCCATATAACGTCCTTGATTGTTCATATCGATCTGGACACATTGTTTTCGCTGTGGCGTGATATCTTTACCCTGAAAACCTTCTTCGACGACAGCATGCTCCGTACTGATCATATCAACCAGCTGAACGTGGTTTCTTCGCTCATTGAGCCCCTCCTACGGTATGTTGACAATGTTTTACCTTCCAGCATCATCTCATATCCACGCATTCAAATATCCCACCAGTATGATTCCGACACACACGCATCAAGATTTCTGGCTCCTCGTGTCAAGCAGGAGACTCATTGAGGTTATTCTGACGCTGATGGCTGCATCTTCCCACATCGACTCCGCGTCTACCACAGTGGGCAGCATCAATATAACCGCCATTCTCGCTCGTCTTATTCGACATTGTGACCTTGATAAATTAGACATCATGGCTCATTCCCTCCTTTGAGTTATCGCCACACCTTCCTGTTACCGGTGTGTCGGTAACCTCTAATTAGACCTCCACATCAGTGTGAAAAGATAATTTTTGCCCTGCTGATGCTCTTGTTCATCCATTCCGCACGATATATCATAGTTTCTTTTGGCTAACACAGACACATTATGCGAACCAGGAGGAAGAGTAGTACTATCACTCTTTACTTAGCTTCCCTTTTGGAAATATTTATAATCTATGTAAAGCTACATACTTTGAGCGAATTCAGGAGCGTTTATAGTCACCTTTTACCGCATATGTGTGGTTGGCAGCTTCTCGTTCATGCTATCCACACATTGCATATATTTGTGAGTCCGACGATGGTTTTCATTTCCATAGGGAACCACATGGTCGAAAAAACGCCCCAAAGCATTCAAATTTCATGTATTTCATGTGGAGAACATATGCATATGCCCGCATATCGTCTGGAAAAATAATATCTCCCTATGACATCGGGCTAGATTTAACCGAGTTAAGAATTGTGAGCTGCGAGACTTAGACCCAGCACTCAATAAAGGAATCCTTCTCCCTGGTCAAACTCTCGATCAATATTGAAGAGTTCTTGCCAATAGCTGGACTATGCATAGCACAAACGAGTTCATAAACAAGAATGGCGCTCAGTGCAGACCGAGTGGATATGTCCATTCATCTCCGTTGGACCATGTTTCATGATGTACTATAACCACCTTTTCTGCCAAAGGTGAGTGGGCCTGAATGTGAAAACGAGACAAGAAAGTATACTGTAGCATGACTTCAATTCAAGTTGGTTCAACCCTGATGTGAGCCATGAGCACGTTCAAAGGGTGTTTAGCCTTCTTGAAAAACACGAGCCATTGGAGAAGTGATTAGTGAGAAGAAGAGATAATGGCCGAAAAAAACGCACAGATCAAGCTCTAATCATTGGCGGTACAGATCGTGTAGGGATAGTGAAATCAAAACGCTGCTGCGGAGAGCATGACATAGCTTTGAGATGGAAATTCTGAGAAAATAGCGATGATCCTTGCAGGCCCTCCCATCAAGTATACTGTTTGAAAGGGAGGCCAAATATGGTTCTAGCGAGCGCGGACCAACGGATGTGAGCTTAGACGTTGATACAGATTCACAGCACTAATTCAGTGTGAACACAAGAATCATGAAAACAAGTGAAGGTGAATGGGTCAACTGGGCATAACACCCCCGGATATGATAGGAAATAACTATAGTGGTAGGGAATAAAGATTACTACAACAACCTTTGTGACGTCACCGGGGACAATGAAGGGACCGGCTTCGAAGGTGTTGAAATGTAACTCTAAAAGTATAACTCAGTCTCGATATTGGTATAACGGACTATATTTAATGTACCTAAAAGTATAACTAGTACATTGTAAGTATGTGTTAACATCGCTATAATTTGACTAACTCACCTCAGTCTCGATATTGGTATAACGGACTGAGGTGTAGTATCAGAGGCTGTGAGTATATATATCGTTCTTGAACAATAGAGTGTGAGAACAAAAGGTGAGACAATATGGCGTAAAATCTCGATCATGGCGGAAGAATGGGCAACCATCGGGTGCCCGTCGAGTCCGCTCCTTTGTATGTTCTAAAAATAGATTTAATCTTGATTGGTCATTGTTTTCGATGTATATCCTCAACAGAAGGGGCGGACAAGGTGGCAGGAAAAGGGCACGTAAAGGAATATAGAGTATGGTTAATCTTTACAAACAGGGAGAGCTCCGTCTCCAAGAGGTCAAGCTATGTTGGCTCACAATGTTTCATCTGCCTTGACATTGTCAAGCCAAATAGCCAAATGCTTTATATATAAGGTGATCCTGGGGCCAATTAGTTCACTGAGAAGGTCAGGATAATAATAAGACTAGCGTGTAAGTAATAGTCACTGAATATTGATTACGCGCACAATTTGTTGATAAAAACCTGACGGAGTCACCACAAAGAAGGATATTCAGGGTTGACGCCCATTAGCATCAGTAGTGAATTGTTGTAATGGATTGCTCGTTGCCATTATGAAAGAATTGAACGCGAAGCGTAGATTTCCGTTAGATATAGCCGGAGTCGAAAGCGCATGGGGCTGTACCTAATAAGCACTGCCATGGATAGCATCCACCGCACTGACATATTCTATCCGTGGAGATGTCACTTCTGGCGGGAAAGCTGGATTGCCTTGAAATCTAGCGCTCAAGAACTCGGAAGGTAGCACAATGCGCGGTGACGACCCGTCAATTTATTCTCAGCTGCCATGTGTGTTTTCTGCGGGAGATGATCTGACGAAGTGGGACGAATATGTGTAAAGATGGTAAGGTAACTTGAGAATATTATGGCTGCATTATTCAAGACTTCAAGTTGGTTACGAAGAAGGGATTAAACGGTGTGTATCCTGTGGAGCACGGCCACAATGCTATGCCTGGAAACCGACTCTCGGGCTAACTTCAGCTTCAATGTCCAAGGAGATAGCTCCGAGTGGGCAGGATGTCCTATCCCTCCTCCAAGAGGTTGACTGGCTACAACCCTTGGTTTCCCCAGCTGTATTGAGGATGGAACGACAGGAGATCGATGACACGGTAACGAGGGAAAGATCCCGGATAAAGCTTCGAAAGCGATGTAGCTGTCTCGAACATGGACACTGTTTATGTTACCGAGCACATGATGACGACCAGCACATAGAACTGTCGGAAGAAGACGTGGAAGTTGGTGTGAGGAATGGGTGCGCAAACGAAAAATCATTTTTAAGGAGACTGTTCACAGACCGAATGTTTTCAGTTCCAAGGAGAGAGAAATTGTCATGACGCACCAAATAATATTCAGATTTGAGAGAGCTCTACCAACGCCACATCCAAAATCAGCCCATATCGTAGGCGTGCCATAGACTGTGGAGTTGGCTCATCGCCGGATAGATCATCATCAAGTCTGGAAATTAGCCCCGGGTATTACTGTGGAGTCGGTTTGGAAACGGTTGGGAGGACTGTGCTTCACAACGCAAAGACAGCTGCACTGATGGCAAAGTTGATGATATACAAGCGAATGGTGTACGGACACGACAGGGCCTTTAAAAAGTTAATACGCAAGCATCTCACTCCTCCAAGACTCGGAATAGGAGACCATCGACTTAATGCGGTGGGGATACCTTAGCGCCAATCATTGAATACACTCAAAATACTCACCTTTCTAGACCACTTACCCGCGCCAAATTCGACGACAGGCATCACTTGGCTCAGGCCGGTTCTGGGATTCAAGTGTTATCCGGCGGAGGAACGAAGATCACTCTGCCAAACTTATAGCACATTTGGGTTCGGCCTTCAATTTGTGTCCCGGCGCTCGATGGTACGATCGAGATCGGACATCAACTGCAATTACGTCTTCGCTTTACAATGCGGTCATCAAATCACCGCTACACACCAAACTGAATGAGGTTGCGTCGGCATTCATTCTACAAATCGCCGGATATTTATCATGCCCATGCCGTTCACGTACCTACCTCCTCGCCGACCTTGGGTATATCGTGGAACAAACTTGCCACGTGCGTCAACTGTCTGTAGAGGAGCTCACTGCGATTAGCGGTTGCATTGAATTCTGGGTACAACCGTACGTCGCGACATCACATCATTTCATCTGGCCCACCAAAACCACAACAGACAAAATTACTCACATCGACGTTCCTTGTTTGGATCTCCTATGCAGCTTCTGGTGCGTTGCATGCACGAACATGTCTGGTTTCGAGATATTGCTGGAGATGTATTGAAGGTTATAGTGGCTGACACAAACCCCCATATAGCCTCCTTGACTTTTATTATGGATATGGACACAACGTATTCATTGTGGCATGGTATCTCGGGTCTGAAAATCTTCTTCGGCAACAGCACGCTTCACACGCATCACATCAAACAACTGAATGTGGTCCATTCACTCATTGAGCCCCTCCTACGGTATGTTGAGAGTGGTTTACCTTCCAGCATCATCTAATATCCGCCCTTGAAAATATCATACCAGTCTGATTCTGACACACCCACGTCCAAATGTGTACCTCCTCTGGTCAGGAGACAAACTAATTGAGGTCACTCTGAACCTGATCGCTGGATCTTCCGACATCGAATCCGCGTGTAGCACAGTGCGCAACCTGGATATAATTTCCATTCTCCCTCGTCTTATCCCACATTGTGATACAATTCGTGGCTCACTCAACGATAAATACCTCGTTTCCCCGCTTGAAACATTAACCCTCGCGGCTCAGTCCTTCCTTTGTGTCATCGCGACACCTTTCACCGGTGTGTGCGTAACATCTAATTCAAATTCCAGATCAGTGTTGGAGGACCATGGATGGCCTGCCAATTCTCTTGCACCATCCATTCCGTCCGATATTTCATAATTTCTGTTGGATAACACTGACACATTATCCGAATCAAGAGGAGGGATAGTAATATTACTCTCGCCTTTGGAAATATTTCTAATTTATCTAAAGCGACGTAGTTTGAGCCACTTGAAGAGCGCATATAGTCACCCATTTCCGCCTTTGTGTGTGCTTGTCAGCTTCTCGTTGATGCTATATACACGTTGCATATATTCGTCGGCCGTGGTAGTGGCTATAATCAAATCCGATATATCAACGAGAATCACCTCAAATAGAATACCAGTCGAAGGTGTCAAAGAAAGCAATGTGTTATTTAGTTGGGCTAGCATGAAGTAAGTCATTGAAGAACAGCAAAAAAATACCCGTTACAATCACTTGATGGCCGATCTACATCTGACCATCGAGCGCCGGCACACCGGTAGAAGCCGAACACAAATCTGCCATAACCTTGGCAGTGTGACCTTCGTCGTATACCTCGTGAATTCCAGAACCCCTCTGAGACCGCCGCCGCCTGTTCTCGAATTCGACGCGTGGTAAGTGGATCTAGAACGACGTGAATATTTTTGAATTTATTGAATGATTGCCTCAACGTATCCTCACCTCATTAAGTCGATGGTCTCTTGAATTACTATTCCGAGTCTTGGAAGAGTGAGATGCTTGTGGAGGAGCTTGTTCCAGGCCTTGTCGCCTCCATACACCATTCGCTTTTATATCCTCAACTTTGCCATCAGTGCAGCTGTAGTACATAATTAACTCGATTATTATATGGAAGTTCAGAAGTTGACAGCTGGGTATCTCACTTGACGTGCCTGACCAGCATTTTGTACATATATCTTTGTCAATGCAAGAGTGGCTGGTGGTCTAACCTGGAGTGTAGTCACTTTAAACTTACGCGATGAGGCCAACGAACCTTAGATACATCCCAACGAAAACTCTGACTCGCCAGGAATCGAACAAAGGTGGGTGAGTGATGTCAAAACGTTCTCGGACGCCGAGGACCGTATTCACCTCGACAATGGCGACATCATGTCTCATTAAGTTGCTTGTTTGTGGTAATAGCAGCACCAATACAGCCAGGTGCTCAAAAGGGTTCTGTTTAAATACAAGAAAAGACTTATTCGAATTGAAGACTCATGACTAGAATGGTTTCAGGCACTCGGAGGAAGAACGGCTATCTGGGATGTTCTAGGCTGTTCCAGACGCTACACTACACATACATCAGCAAGTTTTAAAGCATTAAAATATGTCCTCTTTACACAATATATTAACAAAAATAGGTGATAGAAACATGAAAATACCACGATAAGTCACACGGGCAGACTATTACATATGCTGTTTTCCTCATGAACCTTGAAGTTCCAGGACGGGAAATGAGGAACAAAACCATGATACCATTCAATCATATGAGTATTACTCTTTCCTTCACTCGCCCTGTGGCGATATTTCTTATTTATGTAAACCTACATACAGTGCATATGGTCACTTTTGACCGCCTTTGTGTGCCTGGAAGCTTCTCGTTGATGCTATACGCATATTGATATCACCATCGGACGTTTCACAGATAGCAGCGTATCAGTTAGTTGGGATAGCATGAATCCAGTCATTGAATAGCAGAAAACAACACCCGCAGCTCACTAATCCATGCCGACGGGTCAGATTCATGTAATCTTCAAAATCTATGTTCATTCTCCTGATTGGCTATCGTGGGGCACAACCTCTGGAATGCAAGGAGGAGCCTTGGAAACGTACAGCGACTGCGTTGGGCGCATTCTATTATTAAGTATTTCCCTCCATTCGAAACCTCCCCTCAATCCTGGAGCGCCTCGATCCTGGAGCGCCTCGCTCCCATGGGATCAGATTTGAGAACAAAGACAAGGCGAATATTGCAAAAAAGGTCAACCAGCATCCAAAGGCACTTGTGAGAGCGCTATAAGGTATACCTTCTGCGTAGCGATACAGGAAGACGTGCGAGGAAGCCAGAGGCCATGACCACTTGATAGAAAACGCGTCTAAATTAGGTATAGGAAGTTTCCCAGGTGACACACCTGTATCTCCGATATTCTGTGACAGCGGCTTGAAGGAGAAAAATAAAGAGGAAGAAGTCCCAAGCACATGGGATGACTTGAAGAAGACGAAGCATCAGTAAATTGGTATTTGATTCGGGCTGCTCACGGAAGGAAGGCCCCGTAATCTAGAATGCGCGCGGACATGGTGTAGAGTCTGGAACAGCCTGGAGCATCCCAGATAGCCGTTCTTCCTCCGAGCGCCTGAAACCATTGTAGTGATGAGCTCTCAATTCGAACAGGTCTTTTCTTTGATTTAAACGGATCCCTTTTGAGCACCTGGCTGGATTGGTGCTTCTATTACCACAAACAAGCAACTGAATGAGACATAATGTCGTCATTATCGAGGTGAATACCGTCCTCGGCGCCGGAGGACGTTTTGCCATCTCTTACCCAACTTTGTACGATTCCTGGCGATTCAGAGTTGTCGTTAGTATGTATCTAGGTTTTTTGGCCTCATCCCGTGGGATTAAAGTGACTATACCCCAGGTTAGGCCAGCCACTCTTGAATTGACAAAGACACATAAAATGCCAGTCAGGCACGTCAAGTGAGATACCCAGCTGTCAACTTCTGAACTTGCATATAATAATCAAGGTAATCAAGTACTAATACACATACATCGGCAAGTTTCAAAGCATTAAATATGTCCTGTTTACACAATATATTAACAAAAATAGGGTGATAGAAATATAAATAGCACGATAAGTCACACGAGTAGGATATTACATATGCTGTTTTCATCATGAACCTTGCAGGTCCAGGACGGTAAATGAGGAGCAAAACCATGATACCATTCAATAATGAGGGGTTCCCCATTACTCCGCTCACAAGGACCGGGTAATACTAATTCTGGCGTGTACTTAATTATGACTGAATATAGATTACATGCACAATTTGTTAATGAAAACCTGACGGACTCGCCACAAACAGGCATATTTACTGTCTACGCCAATTAGCCCAAGTGAAGAATTATTAAAATGGGATGCTCTTTGGAATTCTGAAAGAATTGAACACGAAGCGGATGCTTCCGCTAAATATAGCCGGAGTGGCGGGGCTGTACCTGAGAAGCGCTGTCATGGATAGCATCCACTGCATTTACATATTCTATCAATTGACATTTCACTTCTCAACTAACGTAAGAGATGAATTCCCAAAACGCTAGCGCTCGAGAAGTCGGAAGTTGCCACAATATGCGGTGAAGGTTCATCGAACTATTCATAACTGCCACATCTGCTCTCTGCCGTAGACAATCTGTTGAAGACCAAAGAATTCGTGTATACCATAGTGAGAGTACTTGAGACAATCCTGGAGCATGTGTGAATGAAGGAGGTTGAGGCTTGCGGTTGTGTAAAAGGAAGGGATGAATAGCTGGGTATCCTGTATAAAGCACCGCCACAATGCAATACCTTGAAATTCATTCCCTTGATAACTGTAACTTAAAAGCGCAGCATCCCCTTCCAGTATCACAACAACCTGCTACCCACCAATGTCAAATTCAAACGAGACGACTCTGAGCAGCAACGATGTCGTACGGGCTGAAAGTGTAATCCTGGTGCCCCCAGTCTTACGCACGGACCCTTTAGTTTTACGTGATTACATAATCACCGCGTTTTACGGTATAAGTAGCCGGGAAGTTTTCAGGACCTTAGATCTTACCGTACGCTGCACTTGCCTGTATCTTGTTCTGCTCTGGACAATACACCGTGGTCCTGTCAACTTGTGTGACCGCCAGTGATCCCAATTGACGACGGGATTACAGAAAGCCTCCTACAAGAAGTTGAGTGGCTACAACCCTTGGTCTCCCCAGCTGCATTGGGCGCAGAAGAACGGGAGGAGATATTTGATGCGGTGAGAAGGGAAAGATTCCGGGAAAATCTTCGAGACCGATGGAGCTGTATCGAACATGGGCACGGTGTGTGTTATCGAGGTCCCGAAGACGATGAGCATATACCACTGTCTGAAGAAGACGTGGAAGTTTGGGTTGAGGAATGGGTGCGCAAAATACAATAGCCTTTCATGTACACTGTTGACACACTGGACGCTTTCAGTACCTAGAAGCACATTGTCATGACCCACCGACTATTATTAAAACGCGAAGTAGATCCACCAACACGACATCGAACATGAACCCATATTGCAGTCATCATGAGATCGACTGGGGAGTGGTTTCACGGGCTGATAGCTCGTCTTCAATTCTTGATATTAGCCCTGGGTATTACCTAGGTGTTGGTATGAACAGGATTGGGATGGGCGTGCTTCACAGCGTACAGAGAGCTTCGCTGATGGCAAAGTTGATGATATACGGCAGAATAGCCCGTGGATATGGAAGGAACAAGGCGTTTGACAAGTGTCTACAGATGTATCTCACTCTGCCAAGACTGGGAATGGTAATTCAAGAGACCATAGATTTGATGAAGTAGGGATACAACCGCGTCAATCATTGATTACTCAACATACTCACGTCTTTCTAGCCACACCTATCCCCTTCGAATTAGACAACAGGCGTGGGTGGTCTTACGGGAGTGGACGTTCTTACACCGGATATGTTATTCACGTGGGATACAGCGGAGAAACGGAGTTCACACTGCCGAGCTTATGACAGATTTGGCTTCGGCCTTGCTCTGGTGTCCCGGCGCTCGATGGTCAGATGTAGATCGGGGATCAACTTCAATTACGTCTTCCCTTTACACGGCTGTCATCAGATCACCACTACACACCAACGTGGATGAGGCTGCGTCCACATTCATTGTAAAAATCGCCGAATATGATTCATCATCCTTTCCTTCTCCAGATTTCCTCACCAGTCGCCTTTGTGATATCGTGGAACACATCTCCCTCGTGCGTCAACTGTCTGCAGTGGAGCTAGCTGCGATCAGAGTTTTCATTGAATTCTGGTTAAAACCGTGCGTCGCGACATCACATTATTGCATCCTGCCCACCAAAACCAGAACAGACAAAATTACTCACACAGAATTTTCTTGTTTGAATCTCCTGTAAAGCTTCTTGTTTGTTGCATCCACAAGGGTTCCTGGTTTCGAAACATTGCTGGAGATGTATTGAAGCTTATTTTAGACGACGCAAGCCTCCATATAGCAACATTGACACTTCATATCGATGAGAACATGTTATGTTCACTTTTTCAACGTATCTGCGACCTAGAAACCTTCTTCGATGACAGCACGCTTCGCACGGATCATATCAACCAGCTGAATTTGGTTTCTTCGCTCATTGGACCCCTCCTAAGGTATGTTGACAATGTTTGACCTTCAAGCATAATCTCATATCGCCCCATTCAAATATCCTACCAGTCCGATTATGACACACACGAGGGAAACCTTTGTTCCCCTCTTTTCAGGCCAGAAAATAATCGAGGTTACTCTGAAGCTGATAGCTGCATCTCCCGACATCGAATCCGCGTGTACCATAGTGCGCAGCCTCAATATAATGGACATTCTCGCTCGTCTTCTTCCACATTGTGACCCAATGCATGGCTCAATCAACGGTCAATACTTCGGTGGCCGCGTTGAACAATTTTACCTCGCGTCGCATTCCTTCCTTTGTGTCATCGCCACACCTTTCACCGGTGTGTGCGTAGTGTCTCATTCAAGCTCCCGATCCGTGTTGGAGAATAATGGTTGGTCTGCCGATGCTCTTGTTCCATCCATTACGCACAACATATCATAATTTCTCCTTGGTAACACCGACACATTATCCACCCAGGAGGAAAAATACTACTATTAGTTTTCAGTTAAATCCCCTTTGACAATATTTCTAATTTATGTAAAGCTACATAGTTTGAGGGCATTCAAGAGCGCATGTAGTCACTTTTACTTTGTGTGCTTCGCAGTTTCTCGTTGATTCTATACATACCTTGCATATATTGGTGGGCGTTAGTGGTGGCTAGAATCACATCCAAATTTATCAACGAGAACACTTCAAATAGAATACGACTCGGAGCTTTCAAAGAATGCAGCGTATCAGTTAGTTGAGATAGCAGGAAGCAAGTCATTGAAGAGCAGCAACCACCACCCGTAACCCACTAATCCATGCCGACAGTTATCTCGGTCCGATTCACCCAATATTTAAAATCTATGTTTAATCTCCTGATTGGCTACCCTGAGGCACAAGATCTGGAATAAAAGGAAGGGCCTTTGAAAGGGTGTTGGGCGGATTCAATTAAGCATTTCTCTCCATTCGAAACCTTGACCCGATGATGGAGGGCCTCGCTCCCATGGGATCCGACTTGAGAAAAACGACCATCGCGAATATTGCAAGGAAGGTAAAACGAGAACCACAAAGCACGTTTGAGACCCATATAGTGTATAACTGATACTTAGCGATACAGGAGAAGCTCGAGGAAGCCAGATTTCATGACCACTTGATGGCAATCCGGTCTAAATTAGCAATAACAAAGCGTTCGGTGACACACCTGGTTATGACCGATATTATGTGACAGCGACTCGAATATCTTTGATCACAAGTGTAGTTGATTTTTTGCTGGACAATTCTTGAGGGAGAAAAATAAAGAGGAAGAAGAACCAAGGACACGAGATGTCTTGAAGAAGACAAAGCATCAGTCAATCGGTATTTGATCCGCGCGGCTCACGGAGGGAAGTCCCCTTAATCTAGAATGCGGGCGTGGACATGGTCCAGCGTGTGGAACAGCCTGGAGCAAGATAGCCGTTCTTCCTCCCAGCGCTTCAAACCATTGGGGTGATGAGTCTTCAATTGGATCAAGTCTTTTCTTATATTTCAACGGAACCTCTTTGAGCACCTGGCTGCCTTTTGACTCCTATTACCACAAACAATCAACAGAGTGAGACATCTTGTCTGGGTGAACAAGTCCCTCGGCTTCCGAGCACCTTTTGCAATCTTTCACCGACCATTGCACGATTTCTTTGGATTCTGAGTTCTCGTCATTATGTATCTAAGCATCGTAGGTCTCTTTATGTCAGTTACAAGCGACTATAATCCAATTTAGACCACCAGCCGCTCTAGAAATGACAATGATATAGATAAAAACCCGGGTCTGGTACGTCCAATGAGACATCCAGCTCTCAACTTATGAACTTGCATACAATAATCTATGTAATTATGTACTAATACACACACCAGCATGCTTTAAAACGTGAAAATATATCCACTGTACACAATATATTAACAAAACTAGGGCGATAAGAAAATGAAAATACAACGATAAGTGACGCGGGCAAGATATTACATATACCTTTTTCATAATGAACCTTGAAGCGCCAGGAAGGGAAACGAGGAGCATAACCATGACAACATTCAACCATATCGGGTTTTCCGTCATGATCCAAGTTTCTGGGAAAAGACAAAGGACTCCAACTCAAGCTGGGGGATAAAATTACTTTACATCGCAAAGAAATATTCGTCGATGACAAAGTTGATGATATACAACCGAATGGTGCGTGGACGATGGGAAGGCCAGAATCTCTTTGATGGGTCTCGGCTCAGCTATTTCACTCCACTCAGGCTGGGAATAGTAATTCAAGTGAGGATTGATTTATTGATAGGGATACAACAGCGTCAATCAGCGAATAGAGTCAAAATACTCACGTCCTTTTAGACCCACCTATCCCCGTCGAATTCGACAACAGGCGGGGATGGTCTTAGAAGGGTTCTGGGTTTCAAATGGTGGGAGGACGAAACACTGCCAAGCTTCTGCCATATTTGGGTTTGGCCTTCTCGTTGTCTCCCAGCGCTCGATGGGACTATAGAGATCGGCCATCAAATCCAATTACGTCTTCGCTGCACAATGCTGTAATGAAATCAGCGCGACCAACGCGGATGAGATTGCGTCGACATTTATTCTTCAAATCCCCGGATATTTTTCATCTCCATGCATTGCGGTTATCGTGCATCAGGAAAGTGGGAAGATCAGTAAGTATGCCGTCTATATTGGCTAGAGCCATCTAGGAGAGCTAGCTAGACTCGGCTAGACACACTACTTTCGCGAGATCCCTATTTACTAGTCGGTATAAAAGCTTACTATAGATCCAGGGACTCTAGGGACTCTAGGGAGGTTAGAGAGTCTACATAATGGGTGTAGACATTCCCTGTAGTGGAGCTCACTGCGATCAGAGGTTACATTGAATTATGGGTACAATCGTGCGTCGCGATATCACATCATTTCATCCTGCCCACCAAGCCCACAACAGACAAAACTACCCACACCGACGTTCCTTGTATGAATCTCCTGTACGGCGTTTCATATGTCGGCTGCACCAAGATGCCTTGTTTCGATATTTTATTCCGGAAGGGAATGCTGCGCTTTTTAGGTGCAGTGAGCCCGAGAGTCGACTTCCAGACTTAGGATTGTGGCCGTGCTCCTACAGGATACACACTGTTCCATCCTTTCCTTTTAACCAACTTGAAGGCCCACTAATCCTTCTTGTATAATACAGG
Source organism: Hysterangium stoloniferum (assembly GCA_015178975.1). Lineage (NCBI taxonomy): Eukaryota > Fungi > Basidiomycota > Agaricomycetes > Hysterangiales > Hysterangiaceae > Hysterangium > Hysterangium stoloniferum. The sequence goes on from WHVD01000007.1 coordinate 163,447, forward strand.
CAGGATATTCTCACGTCACTTTACCATATTGACACTTATTCCTTGGACTTCCTCAGATCATTTTAAAGGCCTCTAATTTTTTTCCAAGTTCTGTGCCTCATGATACCCAATCCGGGAATTGAACACAGATTTTGAAGATTAGATGAATCTGACCGATTAATCTCAGCATGCATTAGTGAATGTGTGTTACGGGTGTCTTTTGCTACTCTTCAAGCACTTGCTTCATCTATCCCAGCGACCTGATATGCTGCTTCTCATCTCTCAGTGGTAATATATTTGAAGTGATTCTCGTTGATAAATAGGCCGTGATTCTAACCAATACTAGCGCCCACCAGCATGCAAAATGGTGTCTAGCATCAACGAGACGCTGCCAAGCACACACAGGCGGTACAAAATCACCATATGCGGTCTTTAATGGGCTCAAACTATGTAGCCTTACATAAATTATATATATTGCCAAAAGGCAAGTTAAGTAAAACGTCATGGTATTATCCCTCCTCCTGGTTCGGATTGTGTATTGGTGTTATCCAAGAGAAATTGGGCTGGCGAAATGGATGAAACAAGAGAATCGACACGCCAATCATGGTCCTCCAACACTGATCTGCAGTTTGAATTAAATGTTACGCACACACCGGTGAAAGGTGTGGCGATGACACAAAGGAAGGAATGGGCCGCGACAGTTACGCGTTGAAGGCAGCGACAGAGGTATTGATCGTTGATTGAACCCCGCATTGCGTCACAATGTGGAAGAAGAAGAGAGAGAATAGGGATGATATTGAGGCTGCGCACTGTGGTACACGCGGATTCTATGTCAGAAGATCCAGCTATCAGCTGCAGAGAAACGTCAATCAGGTCTTCGCCTGACCACATGAGCCAGGAATTTGGACGCTTGTGTGTCAGAATCAGCCTGGTAGGATATGTTCATGGGCAGATATGAGGTGATGCTGGAAGGTAGAGCATCGGCAACATACCTTAGGAGGGTTTCGATGAGCGAATAAATCACATTAAACTGGTTGATATAATCCATGCGAAGGCTGCTGTCGTCGAAGAAGGTTTGCAGGGACCAGATATCATTCAGCAGTGACCACGATATCTCCTCATCGATATGAACAGTCAAGGACGCTATTTGGCGGTTGGTGTCGTCCACTAGACCCTTCAATACAACTCCAGCAATATATCGAAACCAGCGATCTTGGCTCATGCAACGCGTGAGAAGGTTTATAGCAGATTCATCCAATAAATGTTGGCATTGGGAATTGTGTCTGTTATGGTTTTGGTGGGCAGGATAAAATGATGTGATGTCGGGACGCACGGTTGTACCCGGAATTCAATGCAACCTCTGATCGCAGTGAGCTCCTCTATAGACAGTTGACGCACGTGGGAGATCTCTTGCACGATAAACACAAGTTCGCCAAAGAGGCGGGGATATTGATGGCATGACAAATATCGTGCGATTTGTAGAATAAACGTCGACGCAACCTCATTCAGGTTGTTATGTAGCGGTGATTTGATTACAGTGTTATAAAGCAATGACGTAATTGCAGTCGATGACCGATCTGTATCTTCCCATCGAGCGCCGGGACACCAGTAGAAGGCCCAAGCCAAATATTGCATAAGCATGGCACTATTACCGTCCTTCCGCCACATATCATCTGAAATCCTGACCCCCCTTAAGACCACTGACGCCTGTTGTCGAATTCGGTGTGGGTATATGGGTCTATACACATTGAGTAAATTGGTCCTGTGTGTTTAATGATTGATGCCATTGTATCCCTACCTCAATAAATCAATGGTCTCCTGAATTATTATTCCGAGTCTTGGCAGAGTGAGATGCTTGTGTAGGAACTTGTTAAAGGGCTTGTCGTCTCCATGAACCATTCGCTTGTATACCATTAACCCAACCCTTTCCAAACCGACTCTACAATAATACCCCGGCTCGATTTCAATACTTGAAGATGGAGATGAGCTCTCACCATCCAGTGAGACCACTCCCCAGTCCACGTCATGACTGTAGTATGGACTGAGGTTGGATGTGGCGATGGTGGATCTACCTCGCATTGGAATAATAATCGGTGGATCATGACAATTTGTCTCTCCTAGGCACTGAATGCTTGTAGTTTTTCAACAGTTACATACAAGGCTATCTCATTTTGCGTACCCATTCCTCAACCCAAACCTCCACATCTTCTGGAGACAATGGGATATGCTGGTTGTCTTCTGGAACTCGATAGCACAAACCGTGCCCATGTAAGATGCAGCTCCATCTGTCTCGAAGATTTACTCGAAATCTTTCCCTCATTCCCGTGTCAATGATCTCCTCCCGTTCTTCTGAGCCCAATGCCGCCGGCGAAACCAATGGTTTTAGCCACTCAACCTCTTGTAGGAGGGTTGAAGTTGACATGGGTGGGTAGCAGTTGTTGTAACACCGGAAGGGGATGCTACACATTTAAGGTAAAATTATCAGGGGAATGAATTTCAAGGCATAGCATTGTGGCGGTGCTTTACACAGGATACCCATCGTTTCACCCCTTTCTTTTAAACAACTTCAAGTCCCTCAACCTCCTTTGTTCCTACAGGCTCCACACAATACTCTCAATTTCCCTCACTATGTTATACTCTAAGTCCTTACTCCTCAACAGACCGTCTGTGGCAGATAGCACATATGGCAGCTACGAATGGTTTGATCATCCTGCATCCCATAATGTGGCAGCTTCTGACTTATTACGCGCTAGAGGTTTCGGAAATTAATCTTTACGTTATAAGGGAGATCTCCATTGATAGAATATGTAAATGCAGTGGATGCTATCCATGACACAAAGCGCCCCAGGTACAGCCTCTGGCGCCTTCCTCTCGGGCTATGTCTAACGGAAATATGCACTTCGTGTTAAATTCGGAATTCCAATAAGCAATCCATTTCACTAATTATTTACTTAGGCTAATTGGCGGCGAACATGAATATGCCTGTTTGTGGCGAGTCCGACATGTTTTCACTAACAAATTATGCATGTAATCCATATTGAGTCATAATTAATTACACTGGTATGATCACACGGTGTTTCTGAGTGGAGTAAAATTTGCCGCAGGCTCATGTTAATTATTAGACTTTGTTTGTGTGACGCGACAATGTCACGGTAGATCGTGGATTGTGAGGCAGCACAGCTTGACCTCTTTTAGGCGGAGCTCGACGGGTTTTTGACAATTCTCGCTATGATTTGCGTGAAATTTTATTGCCACCTTGTCTACCTCTACGACGCTGCCCACTCCATTATCCCCCGGATGTTCAAAAAGGTTGGTGTAGTAACCTTTATTCCTTCCCACTATAGTGATTCGGTATCGCATCAGGGCTTGCTACGTCAGTTCAACCTTTCACTTATCACTTTTTAAATAATCTTGCGCTCTGAATCAATGAGTGGTGTAAGAACGTATGAACCTCTAAGCTCACATCTGCGGTGCCACTTCGCCTAGAGCCACGATATGGGCTAACTAGCCAACAGAAAACTTCATAGCATGGTCTGAAACCCTCGTGGGTATATTTCCAGAGTTTTGTTCTCTAAGTTATATCATACTTCTCGCTGCAGCCTTTTCATCCCCACTATTCCTACCCAATCCAGCCATGCGATAATTAGAGCTCCATCTATGCATTTGTTTTTGCCATCATCCCTTCTCCTCACCTACCACTTGATTTTCCCAAAGCCTTATTTCCAAGGTTCTAAACCCCCGTTCCGGGTCTTAAGGCACACAACATGGTTGAACCGACTTGAATTCAATTTTGCTCCAGGATACTCTCTGTTCTCATTTCTACATGCCCAGAACAAAGTTCCACTCATATCCGGAACATACGACGTCTCACAGTAGAAGGCCAGAAATGGTGGTTAACATGGCTCCAACCGATATGAAAAGATGTGGGTGTTGATTTCTTGACCTCTCATCCGGCACCTGTCCACTTATTCCGTGGATTCAATTATCATTAATTCCGTCATACTGACTTCATATAAAGCAAAGGCACGATGGGCGGCCCGAGCGTATCCTCTCGACTTGCACGGAGCGCCACTCCTGTGCGTGCATACATGCGTGCCATGCATGGTCGGGCTATCAGTGAGAACCCTTTAATATTGTATGCTTTGATCGAGAATTTGACGATGCACAATACTTCTTTGAGTTGGCATGCTCCAGGCTGTTCCAGGGGCTATACCATGTGCATGTGCAGGCGCGCATTCTAGATTACGGGGACTTCCATCCGTGAGCAACCCGGATCGAATACCACTTAACTCATACTTCGTCTTCTTCAAGTCCCTAATGCTTCTTCCTCTTCATTGTCCTCCCTCAAGCCGCAGCCACAGAATATCGGTCATATACAGGTGTGTCACCGGGTAAGCTTTTTTATGCCTAACGTGGACCCGTTTGCTATCAAGTGGTCAGGTATTCCGGCTTCCTCGCACTTCTCTTGCATTGCTAGCCATCAGGGATGCATTATATCGGTCTCATGTGTGCCTTTGGGTGCTCGTGTGACCTTCTTGCAATATTAGCGATGGTATTTTTCCTGAAGTCGAATCCCATGGGAGTGGGGCGCTCCCGCATCGGGTCAAGGTTTTGAATAGAGCGAAATACCGAATGGAATGCGCCCAACGCCATCGCTGTTCGTTTTCACGGCCCCTTCATTTATTCCAGACTTTGTGCCGAATGATAGCAAATCCGAAGATTGAACATAGATTTGGAATATTAGGTGAATCTGACCGAGATAACCTTTCGCATTGATTAGTGAATTGCAGGTGTTGTTTACTGCTCTTAAATGGCTTACTTCATGCTATCCCAACTAACTGACACCCTTCTTTCTTTGAAAACTCAGAATGGTATTTTAGCCACGACTACAACCTGCCAATGGATGACTCTCCGTAGCACTAAAACTCTAAGTTTCTAATTCAAATTGACAGCTGTGACAGGTGACATGGTTTATAACTTGCTGTTAAAACCGTAGAGCCAATTTCCATGATATGGGGATTAGATATATATGACCGGACCGTCATAGCCATCCCATTGTTGTGACCTTCTAATGTCACCTCTCATGTCACAGCGCCATATTTACCTTCAATACATTCAGTGTTCATGTGCAGGACATGGTTCAAAGTGTTGGAATACAACGCGACGTGTTTGTGTCACGTGCGTGTTTTGGTCCACTACGGTCCACAACTTCTGCATACATTTGTGTATGCGATGTCAAAAGCATTATATATGCTGTAAGTCTGAGTTAGAAAGTTTTTTCTCAGTTCTTGTTTACAACTACGAGACTGAGGTTAGTAGATCTTTATTAAATAATGCACAATAACTAGGTACTGATACTTCTATTAGTATTATTGTTATAGGTTAGCCATTATAGAGCTCAGTTCTTGTTTACAACTACGAGACTGAGTATTATTGTTATAGAATTCGTATTACAACACAAAGGGTGCTGTAAGACATTCGAAATGAATAGCAAGTTGAAAGCCTCACTTGTATTTCAATCTACAGCTCCTATATGTTTGTAACCTTTGAATCTATTTGTGTAAATTGTTTGATGCATTTCACTGAACTTTAAATAATGTATTTGCTTACCAGTAAATCTTAAAGGACTTTCAAGACAAAAAGGGTATAGCAATGAACAAAGCAGGAGTCGCAGCTGCAGACCGGATACAGAGGGCCAGGTGGCAGGGTGGAAGCAAATGACTAAAAAGGATATATGGATTAATATATGACACACTGAGAAATTAGGTGCTCACAAAAATTATGAACGAGGGTCCTGACCCTCGTTCATAATTTTTTGTTTAGGACAAATCATCTACCTTCGAAAGGTGACGTGACAGCTTCCCTGTCATCGGTTAACCATCGGCATACCGGCAATATCACTTAGAACTGAGAATTTAGGATTCTAGGGCTACAGAGAGTCATCCAATATATGTAACATGTGTATAGCATCAACGAGAAGCTGCCAAGAACACAAAGGAGGTAAGAAGTGCCTATATGCTCTCATTAATTCGCTCAAACTATGTGGCTTTAAGTTAATTAAAGAGTAATAGTACCATTCTTCCTCTTGGTTCGGATAATGCCTACGTTCGTGGAGGTGAAGACCATATCCGGACTCTCCTGTGCACTCTGTGCCTATCGTGGCTTAAATGGCAAGTTGGCCATTTTCAGTAATGAAAAGCATGTGAAGTCGTCGACCCTGCAATAGATTACCCGATGCAGGATAAAAATGGAGGTTTGTTGGGAACATGTAAGCAAAAGCCAAGGTGGCTTATGTCTTTACAGCGTCTCACCAGTGTTGCATACTCCTTCCAGACCACCTATTACACTTAACCATTAGATCTCCACCCCCTCCCATACGAGGATAGTGACAACAAGCTGTAATTGGTCTTGGTCTTCTTTTACTTTTACTAGTCGTCCTGTGACAACCGACGAGTACACTGGCAATGCAAAGCTATCTTCAACCCTCGTATTCGTCCGGCCTCACGATCCTGACTTCTACGCAGGATGGGAAGCCGCGGCCGGCGCTCACCCCCACACAAGTGCACCACCTCACATCTTCGTCCACCCCGCCCGTTTTCACTCAACCACGTTTAGCAGTAGTCACATCAATGGACACGTCGCAGGCCAAGTCACAATCAGTGCTACGCTCCTGCGGTTGCCAGGTTGAGTTGTAGTTATCTGTCTTCTACCCGCAGCCTGGACATCGATCGCTATGGAAGCCCTGATATGATTGGATTTTGTCATGGTTATGCTCCCTGTGTCCCTCGCTGGACCGGCACAGGTCATGATGCGAAAGCCATATATCGCACTAATTCTTTTAATATATTTACGAAGTGAATATATTTTAATGCTTTGAAGATGACTGGTTTGTGTGGATTAGTACATAATTACATGTATTATTACGTACAAGTCGAGACATTGACAGCTGGGTATCTAACTTGACGTGCCTGACCGGCAGTGTATATTTACATATTTGACAATTCAAGAGTGGCTCCTGGTTTTGTAGCGGAGCGAATTGACCAGGTGTGCCTTTACAGCTGATGACATTAGATAATACGAGAGTCTAAATCGACCTATGACTCCGGGAAATAGAACAGGAATACCTTCCTACATGTGCGTTTGGTCGCCAGCGTGTGGCTGTCTCCACCACCTGGACGGAGATGAGCGAGTGTCGACATTGAATTCATTAAGAAGTGGTCGGTACCATTTAGCCTGATGTAGTCGTTTAAATGTGTTATAGCTGTTAAGAACGAGACTAAGCATGAAACACTCAACGATCGATTTTTCAATTGTCGCTGTACTCCCCTCGCGCGATGATTGTCTCATAACGATCCATAGGAGTACGGGATTGTAGAACCTTGCCGAGACCCATCCCGTCAGCCATAGTAAAGCTGTATAGAGTATAGTGGGTCATATAAATTAAGACAGACATAGGGACAAACAAGTACCACATAAGCACCCTTGCATATTGGTATTCGACAAGCATTCCAGTCATAAAACGTTCGGCGGATAGTTCAGATCCTGACGGGGTTCAGATTGGGTCTAATTATACCTAGTAACTTGACACCGACCTGATGCCTAACAATATTATAGAATACCTTCAAATATAATTAACATAGCTTTGGGTAATATCTCTGTCATCCCTTCCAAGACTTTCTTCCCTGTAAATACATATAATCCCCAGGAGTTCACTCATAGATACACGCCAAGTTATATAGTTTAATATGTACTGTGGGGTGCGCAAGTTCCCCACAATGACGAGAACTCTGAATCACCAGGAAGCGTACAATGGTCGGTGAAAGATGGGACACGGTTGTCAGACGCGAGGAACGTATTCACCTGGATAATGACGACTACATGTCTCACACTACTCCTTGTTTGCTGTAATGGAAAAGAAAAGCCATCTAGGTGCTCAAAGAGGTTCCATTTAAATACAAGAAACAACTTGGTCGAATTGAAGACTCATCACTGCGATGGCTTTGCGCGCTGGGAGGAAGACGGCGATTTCCAGACGCTCCACCATATCGAGGGACAATCTATATTACGGGGACTTTCCTCCGTGAGCCGGGCAGATCAAATACCAATTTGCTCATCCATCCTCTTCTTCAGACATCACATGTCCTCGGTGCTTCTTCCTCTTCATATCCCTACCTCAATAATTACCCGACAAAAAGCAATGACACTTGTGGTGAAGAATAAGCAAGCCGCGGTCACAGCATATCGGTCATCACATGTGTGTCTCCAGGAAGGCTTGGTTATGTCTAATTTAGAACCGTTTGACATCAAGTCGTCATGGCATCGAAATTCCTCTCAATTCTCCTGTATAATTACGCATCAGTGATAAAGGAATTAAAGAAGGGGGCTGTACAAGGTACACGGACGGGGTTAGCCGGATTTCATAAAGCATTTCTCTCCGTTCGAAACCTTGACCCGATGGGGGAGCGCCTCGCTCCCATGGGATCCTACTTGGCTGACTAATTGGTGCCATCACCTATAGCTTGCAAACGAACCTTAATGTATGACGGGGGGGAGGAGGAGGATTGCCTGTCCGCTCACCAGCAGACAAACAGCCCGAGTGTGAGATGGAGGAACATGCCACTTCCCACCTACCACACACAGTCGGCTTGTTCCTACCTCCATGCCGACTCCCCCAAATAAATACATAACGGTGATAGCATAAGCAAAAGCAGTGAGATAAAAGAATGAGTTTAAAAACTACATCACGGCAACATCGCAGTACGGAAAGTAGCCATGGCAGAGTGTAATGACTGTTGGTCCTGCAAGGAAACACCGACAAAGGAAGCGAGAATCTCGTCACAATGCCACCAATAAGCTAAAAAGGCGGAAGAAGTCCATCGGCCTATTGACATTACAATAAAAGGGTCGACACCCATCAGAAGGAGATGAGTAGTGCCTCCAATGTGAAATGCATGACCCTTGCATAGGGGCAAACCAACGAGTGTTGTAATCCCGTCGTCAATTGGGATCACTGGCGGTCACACAAGTTGACAGGACCACGGTGTATTGTCCAGAGCAGAACAAGATACAGGCAAGTGCAGCGTACGGTAAGATCTAAGGTCCTGAAAACTTCCCGGCTACTTATACCGTAAAACGCGGTGATTATGTAATCACGTAAAACTAAAGGGTCTGTGCGTAAGACTGGGGGCACCAGGATTACAAGTGTCCATATTTCATAACAACGTTCCAAAAACCACGATTTGCACATTGGCGCGCGTAGCCAGTGGGAGTTTTCCACGCAAAAAGGGGGGCATCAGGTGGAATGTCATTATTGACATGAAAATGTGCAAGGAGAGCACGGTAGGGACTAGTATCATCACCGGTATCGGTAATGTTAATATCATCGCCACGGCGAAGGTGAGTTTTGGACCATGGAATATGAAATTTCGCGAAAGCAATGTTTGTGGAAGTAACCCCCATAGAAAAAGGAACACTGCGAGAGACGTGAAAGATAGGGTCAAAATTCCCCATGGCCTTAATCGTGAGTTCACCAAGGCGACAGGAAGACCAGAATGCAACACATGCTACAGCGAACACGGCAACATCAAATGAATCACGAAGATCTAAATGATGGGCCAGAGCCTGCACATATGCGATGGTCAGAGCTTCACGTTTGGGTAAGAAGGCGGAATCTGGAGCGAGACGTGTAATGCCTTTGATAGTTCGGGTTAACAAAGCACCACCCAACCAAGGGGCCCCATTGAGGATGTGCCAAAAGTGAATCCCTTGCAGCCACGTTTTGACCGTACCACCCCCAACTAAGCCAGCCCCACAGGATGTAACAAAAAGGGAAAGGAGATCCTCAGAAGCTAGCATTCGGTCAGTCTCGGAGATGCCAGCATTATCACAAAAATTTGTGAAGCGAAGCAAACCTGCAGCATAGCCAGCGAGGGAATCATCTGTTAAGGATGACAACATGACTGAACGCCGCTGTGCAATCAAAGCTGTAGAAAAACATGTGGAGAGATGAGCATGATGTGTGATTGCAAAAGGTGTGAGCCATGTCAGAAACCGATCTTTGGCAAGGACATGTGGGCGAAGAATTGAAGGAGAGATAGTTGAGAAGGGATCAGTGGAATATCGGGGCCATCGAAAGTGAACAAGTGAGTGCAGCAAGGAGGGAGTGGCCCCAACTCCCTCCGTCTCAGATGTTGCAGCATGTGCACGCACACGTGCACCAGCAATGGAACTAGACATAAAGGAGGTAAGGGGCTAGCTCTGGTGGGAGCTGAAACTGAGGATGCAACCTCTCAACTTGCGAACCGAAAATGCCGTGGGAAATCGGGTCAGCCAAATTGTCAGTAGAGGGAACATAGAGAGGGGAGACAGTGTTATTCGCGGGGACAAGAGAAGCTGCCATACATCTGACAGAATCATTGTGTTGCAGATTGCGCGAACGACCCTGGTAGAAAGCCCCGATAACACCAGTGTTATCGCCATGAATAATAAAATCAGTGTTAGTGTAAGACAGGTGATCCAGCCAGTGGAGAGCGAGTTCCAGTGCAATGCATTCTGCCCAACCAATGTCCTGCCCATGTGAAGCCCAACCCTCCTGCAAATGCCAGGCTGCCCATTTCGAGCCCACAATGAGACCAACACCCCAAGAAGTGGAAGCATCGACATAAATATGCAAGTCCAGAACCACACGAGGTAGGAGGGAACGTGTCAGGGCTTGTGAAGGGTATGCTTTTACCACAGTTTCATTGTGGTAAAACACTCCTTTTATTTTATTTATATTTTACACATTTTATTCATATTTTTTTATCCTTTACGTATATTCATCAAATATTGCACCATTTTATTAGTTCCAAGCTCTGTGTATACTTGTGGGTGCACTTGGAACCAAATAGAATTCAGACACACTTTAACCCAAGAACCACCACTCGTAAGACATAAACTAGGTCTACTACGAGTGGTGATCAGGGTAACGTGTCAGCTACTACATAGGTAGCGATATCTGAACTATCTAACACTTCTGGCCTCAAACTGTAACAGTCGAGGCCTCCACTCGAACCATCGCACTTGTTGACTCCTTCGTCATCTCGTGCTCCTTCTCTCACTTTCTCTTATATTGCACCGAATAGGTCAATATCCTTCCTTCCTACTCATTTCTTCGTATATAGAATGGTCAGAATCTAGCGACTCTTCACAGGGCTGGATGTGTGAGCGCATCACGCCACCAGTGCAAATCAGCAATTAAAGACGGTGACACATGATGACGGGCAAAATTATTTGGAAAGCAAGAGATGAAGGAGGTCAATGTAACAAGATATGAGTGGCCAGTGGTGAAAATAAAGGTAAGATGCTGCAAGGAACTGTGGAGGGAAGTTGCCTGTGGTCGAGTAATTGTCATGTTAGTGGCCAGCAAAAACTGTTCAAGCTTCGCCTGATGCTTAAGGCATTTCTTCTCAGGGAGAGAAACTGTGCAGTGCTGCAAGTCCCACATGAAGCCAGCATAAGTCACAGTCGAAGCAAAATCCTGGCCTTTGGATTGGATATCATGGAAAGGGATACCCAGTGATTGGGTATAGGACAAAATATCAGCAAGTGAGTGCTGAAATACATAGGATATGCCATTTGGGTGGGATAAGGAGTGTGAGGGCTCCCTAAAAAGGGCGAAATCATCTACCCACTTTGCCATGAAGGCCAGAAAATAGCGCAGGAGCAGATCACAAGTGGCATCGGCAACCTTGCCCTGAATGCCCGTTGCAGAAGTGAGACCAAATGGTGTGCAATGGTCAATATAAATAGCATTGTCAAACATGCATGCAATGTAACATTTGTGGGCGGGAAGAATAGGAGAGTTGCGAAAAGCATCCTTAACATCCAGGGCAGCGCCTTCTGTGCCTGGTGGACACGTAGAAACCTGAAACTTGTGAGTATAATGTATCACATGCAAGGGTAATGCCGCCATGAAGACCCAATGGCAACATCAACGTGCCCATAGTGGCTCAACATCAACGTGCCCAGATAGGCTCAACATCAACGTGCCTATTGGCTCAACATCAATGTGCCCGCCCATATTGGCTCAACATCAACGTGCCCATATTGGCTCAACATCAACGTGCCCACATTGGCTCAACACCAACATAGCAATAACAGCTCCAATGAGAAAGTGTACAAATGAAGACAATGAGGAGATAAGAAGAGCTCACATATTGTGCAACTGCTGCCGCAGTGTACCACTTAGTAGGCCAATCAACTGCATTGATCCACGAGTTAGTTGAATAACCCGAAGAATCTTTCTTGCTAAGATGACGAATCATCCGCAAATTTGTTGACCCAGGCTTGGCCATCAGACCAAGGGGTGCAGTGCGAAAATGTCCACCAAAAATTGTATGTGCAACCTCAATCAAAAAAGGACCAGACATCCGGCCAAGGTGAATCTCCTCCTGCAAATGTTGCAAAAGAAATTGAGGATCCAAGCCAGCAGAAGGAAGATTAGGCGGAATAAAGGTGGATGTAAGGGGAGGGGGATTACCAATGGGTGAACCATGAATCATATCATAAATGAGAGTAGGGTAATGAGTGGACAAGCCTGCATCAAGCAAAGCTCTATGCCATGCGTCCGGCACATATGGCGTTGGTAACAGGCGTAAACAATTAGTTGTGGGGACAGGTCCGCGCAGGATGCGTGGTGTCACTGCAGAGAGAGCAAGTGTGGGATGGGTGCCCTGACCCCCGCTGCAGGCCCCACGGGCATTGTACCCGACACAGAGCTCCATGCCAGAACCCTGTCGCAGGAACCGACCTCCCTGCCACTCAGCAATGATGGGCCGGTCCAGATGAGAGGACCTGGTTGCACGACAGAAACATGCGAAATGCGAGTTGTGCGCTCCACAATGGATACAGGAACCCGTCGGCGCCTTTGCAGTGGATGCTGAGGCCTGAAAGGAATCACCACAATACGGATGGTATGTATTCCCCATGGTGCGGCGGGATATGTCAGAAAGGGTTGTATCACTACTCCGTGCAGCAGGTGCGGGCGATGCAGCATGCACATTACGCGGTACCACCTGCAATTAATCACCAGGCTGTGCAGGAAGGCCTTGGCGTGCACGCTGCCACTCGAAAGACAAAATGTAGAACATGTCAGAGGGATCAGGCACCATAGGTGACGTTGAATTCCACTGAATACGCAATGCTTTGTCCATCTCAAACCAGGCAGGAAACCACAATGCAAAGTCAGGATCTGCCTGCATTTTGTCACAATGTTTGTACCAACCTTGAGCGGCTGGCCTGTCACCACATGTATCTCGTATAATGGATAACCAATTGGCATATGCTTGTAAGAAATCCACAGCGGTAAGTGATGCCTCTGAAGGAAAAGAAGCGGTATCGAGGAAATATTCACCCGCCCCGTTCCCAACCGAGATTCTAGAATACTTAAGACCGACATTTCCACGAACCCGCTGCAAGGATCTTGTAGTCAACATAGACAAAGGAATATATACCTTCTTGAAAGCCATATGTAAGATCTGGTTGGGAATGGATGCCGGATCTAATTCCAGCTTGTTATGCCGTATTTCATCGAAGTCGTAAATTGGGAGTGCTTTTGAATAATCCACAGTCCGATATTTACTAGATGTCGAAGAAGATGCATTAGTCAATGCTAACAACAAGTCAGGTCCGCCCTTGTTGATGGCAGCCATTAGAGGTGCGGTAATGCCTGCTGGTATGGGAAGCGAGGGGGGGAATCCGCCAACATCCCTGTTGTTAACCTGTTCTGACATATTCTGTAGTCCCACATCCTGCATGTCAGATACTAAGCTGCTCGACCCGACCCCCCTTTCAGGTGGGTCCTGCCCCATTTCTATACTCATACCCTTGTTGCCTGCTGTGGGCGTGACCACACTACGCAAAGCTCCTTCAGAAGGCACGGCCTCCAATGCCTCATCAGTGTCTACATCTGACCTTCCCTCTGCTCTCAGCGAGGGCCGGACCTTGTTTCGGACCCGTTTTTCATCGTTTGCTCTGACGATAGCGTCCCGCATTGCATTGAAAAGGCTTTCGACAGAATTGAAGTTCTCGGCAACTGGTGCCTCCTCAATATTTGCAAGTCCAGTCCTTCCAGGCAGTGAAGGGGAACCTGCTCCTCCACTAGAGGTGTCGGCCACCCGAGGTATAGCTGGAGGTGAACCTTGCCCCCTTACAGAGGGAGGTCTTCAATTCTTTCCCCGAGTCGAAGCTATGTATATATGCCAAAAACGAAGTATATACAGTTCAAACACGAACTGCCGATAGACCACTTTTAAAAGATTCTACTCGAGCAGACGAGTAGGTAGTATGTTGTCTGAAGTAGGTGCCTTGTTTCCACCTTAGTCAGCACCTTCTGATCCCGAAGCTCTCCTTGTTTGCAGTGGGTTCAGTAAGTATAAAACAGGCACAATTGGGAATATTCCAAAGAAGGTCAAATGAGCACCCGAAAGCACTTTTGAGAGCGCCTCATGATGGCCAATAAGGATATTGAACATATGTTGCGAATCCTAGATGACACTGACCGAGATAATCGTCGCCATGGATTAGTGAGTGATCATTGCGGGTGGTCTTTGGTGTTCTTCAATGACTTGCTTCATGCTATCTTAACCGACATGCTGCTTTGCTTGAGACCTCCCAGTGGCATTCTATTTGAAATGATTATCGGTGATAAATTGGATCTGATTATTGCGACTACTAGGGCCCATGAATATATGCAAGGTGAGTATAGCATCAACAAAAGCTGCCAAGCATTCAAAGACAGTACAAAGTGGCTATATGCGCTCTTAAATCGGCTCAAACTATGTAACTTTAAAACTACTTCTAAATATTGCCAAAAGGCGAGTTACATCAAGAGTAATACTACTATCCCTCCTCCTGGTTAGGATAAATTGTGTCAGTGTTATCAAAGAGAAGCCATGATATATCAGGCGGAATGGAGGTAACAAGTGCATTGGCAGGCCAGTCATCCCTCCAACACTGATTTGGAGTTTGAATTGGATGTTACGCACACGCCAGTGAAAGGTGTGGCGATGACACAAAGGAGGAGTGAGCCACCAGGTTTACTCCTTCAAAGTAGATACCAAGGCATTTATCGGTGATTGAGCCAAGTATTGCATAGCAATGTGGAAGAATACGAGTGAGAATGGCACTTATATCAAGGTTGCGGACTGTGGTACACGTGGATTCGATGTCAGAAGATGCAGGTATCAGCTTCAGAGTGACCTTGATTAGTTCCTCCCCTGAAAAGAGGAGCGATAAATTGTAATTCGTGTGTCAGAATCAGACTAGTAGGATATTTTAATGGGTGGATTTGAGATGATGCTGGAAGGCAACAATTTGTCAACATACCTTAGGAGGGGCTCGATGACCAAAGAAACCACATACAGCTGGTTGACCTGATCCGTGAGGAGTGTTCGGTCAGGGACTAAGGTTTTCAGAGCCAGGATATCATGCCACAATGCATCAATTGTGTCCCTATCATTATGAAACGTCAAGGACGGTATATGGAGGTTTGCGTCGGCCACCATGACCTTCAATACATCTTCAGCAATATATACAAACCAGGAAACTTGGTGCAAGCAAGAAACGAAAAGCTGTATAGGAGATTCATCCAAGGAAAATTGGTGTGGGGAATTTTGGCTGTAGTGGTTTTGGTGGGCAGGAAGGATGATGTGATGTCGTGACGCATGGTTGTAACCAGAATTCAATACAACACTCTGAGTGCAGTGCGCTCCTCTACAGACAGTTGACGGATGTGGTAGATGTTTTTCACAATATACACAAGTTCCTCAAAGAGGAAGGGATATAGATGGCTTGACAAATATCGTGCGATTTGTAGGATAAATGTCAAGGCAACATCATCCACGTTGGTGTGTAGCGGTGATTTGATGACAGCATTGTAAAGTGATGATGTAATTCCAGTTGATCTTCGATCTACATCTGACCATCGAGCGCCGGGACACCAGTAGAAGGCCGAACCCAAATATGCCATAAGGTTGGCAGTGCGATCTTCGGTCCTCTGCTGTATACTCCTTGAATTCCAGAAAGACCCTAAGACCTCCTACACCTGTTTTTGAATTCGACGCGGGTAAATGGGCCTAGAAAAACGTGGGTATTCTGAGTGTATTCAATGTTTGGCTGTGAGGTATGCCCACCTAAGTAAGTCGATGGTCTCTTGAATTACTATTCCGAGTCTTGGAAGAGTGAGATGCTTCTGGAGGAACTTGCTACAGCCCCTGTCGTCTCCATACACCATTCGCTTGTATATCATTAACTTTGCCATCAGTGTAGCTGTCTTGCAGTGCCAGTTTAAATGACAACAGTCGTGAATATTGCACTGAATGTCAAAAGAGCACCCCGAGGCGCTTTTGACACCGGCGTTGTGTCTTAACTAATGCTTGGCGATACAGAAGACGTGCTAGGAATCTAGATGCCATGGCCACTTGATAAAAACGGTTCTAAATTAGATATATCAACGCCTTCCAGGTAACACACCTGTATATCACTGATATTCTGTCCCCGCAGCTGGAATATATTTGATCTCATGTGAATATTCTTGAGGGAGGAAAATGAAGAGGAGCAAGCACCAAGGACACAGGATCTGTTGAAGAAGATGAAGACTCTGTCAATGGACACCAATTAGCCTAAATGAAGAATTATTGAAATTGGAATGCGGAAAGAATTGAACACGAAGCACCCGAGGCTGTACTGTCATGGATAGCATCACTGCATTTGACATATTCTTTCAAAAATGATGTCACTTCTCAATAAACGGAAAACCCGGATTTCCCCAAAATCTACCGCTCAAGAAGTCAGAAGTTGCCACATTATGCGGTGAAGGCTCATCAAACATTTCGTGGCTGCCATATGTGCTCTCTGCTGTAGACGATCTTTTGAAGAGTCAGGAATTAGTGTATACCATAGTGAGTGAACGTGAAAGTATCCTGGAGGCTATACGAATGAAACACTTGAGGGGCGTCAATTTATTTGAAAGGAAGGGATGACACGCTGTGTATCCTGTATAAAGCACAGCCACAATGCTATAGCTAGAAATTCATTTACCTGATATCTGCACCTTAAAAGCGCAGAATCCGCTTCCTGTATCACAACAACCTGCTACCCACCAATGTCAACTTCAAACGAAACGACTCTGAGCAGCCACGATATCAGACGAGCTGAATGCCTCTTACAAAAGGTTGAGTAGTTACAACCATTTCTCTTCCCAGCTGCATTGAGCTCAGAAGAGCGGGAGGAGATCATTGATGCTGGGATAAGGGAAAGATTGCGGATCAAGCTTCAATACCGATGGAGTTGTATAGAACATGGGGACTGTTACGACCCGTTCCCGGATGTTTCAATATCCGACTTCTGGTCTCCCACTCCCGACTTCCGATCCCCGACTTCCGACTTTGACCTCCGACTACGGAACATCATAGTTACCGTATCATCCGCATGCTTCCCTTGTTCCGCATTTGGTAATTTGTCCGTTGACAAGTATTCACTCATTTGTTTGTTATATTCCTGTTACAGAATATTGCCTTCCTAATATGTCTTATTGTATTTCCGTTTTAAGAACACTTCCGTTTCCGTCTTATTATGGTCTTAGTTTGTAGTACAATAACGAGCAGACTTATATTAGTTTCCGCGAATTTGTACTTTACCTTAGATCTGATATCGACTTAGTTTCTTATTCCTTCTCCCGTCTTTCTGTACGCTCGATATTCGGAACTCTTCGGAACTCTGAATATCCGTAACTCCCATCACAAGTCTCACCTCTGAAATTAAGGACATTGAGCGTTTGCGTAGAGGCGCAGCACATAAGCTGAAGCCGACATCCTGACACTATCTAGTTGTTCCCGACCTTCTGGTGACTTCCTGATAGTTCCGGAATAAGTTCCCGACACAGCACTTAACAGTATATCAGATCTCAACTCTGTGACTCGCTCATCATGGGTCCCAAACGCAAAGCTGCCGAAGGACCATCCCAACTTCAATCCCCGTTGCAACTTTACACCACTCAACCTGAAACCCCAATTCAGCCGACAACATCAGCTTCAGTCGAAGAAGTTACCGAGGAGGTTACCGAGGTAACTGTTAGGATACACACTCAGGCCGGGTTTCCGGAGAAACCCGCGGGATATCCGGTAGGACTTGGCTTCAGCTTATAGGCTGCGCCCTCGCTAGATCGTGTTGTCCAATTTCAGACAGGCGGACGGGAATCCCGGGGAGTCCGGGCGGGGGTTCGTGGGTCGTGAGTCGTAGGTCGTGAGTCGAGAGTCGTGAATCGAGATAGTCGAGAGAGATAGATGCGCCGGAGCCCGTGGGCTCCGACTAGTGCGAGCGGTCTGATGAGAGTAGGGTTTTTAGAGAGGAAAATGTATTAGATTACTGGGGGGAATCTAAGCTAATTTTCTGACTGGATTGTATGTACAACATCTGCCAGTTTATATAGACCGTGGAATGCATGTCATACCGAATCCAGTAATAATGAGACGAGACGAGCAAAACATAAAACGGGAATAGTAAACACCAAATTGGTGTTAGGAACGGGACGGAACGGAGCGGAGTCCGAATCGTGACAAAGCATAACCCATAACGGGAAACGGAGCGGGAGCGGAGTCCTAAATCGTGGCAGGTCATTTGACTAAAACGGGAACGGGGCTCGATTAGAGCGGTGACGGGATTCTAAGCGGGTCCGGTGACTGATGCGTGGGACGAAGACGGACATAGACAGAGACGGGGTCCGGGGGAAGTCCGGTGACTGATATGTGTCTTAATGAGGTCGAACGTAACGAGTCTTGACGTAACGGAGTCCGGGCGGGAAATCCTATAAACAGACGATTGGTGCTTGTAGCGCGTGGGGGCGTACGAGTTAGTGCCCGGAGTCCGGCGGGATTTGTCCGGGTCGTAACAGTAACAAAGGATCCCAATGTTCCCCACACTTCCGACAACGAAGCAGAAGATCAGCCGGAGACATCGAAAAAGAAATCTTCCGACGAACCGACTGAAATGTTGTTTATCAACTCCATTGTGAAATTCGCTGACTATTTGAAATCCACTGAGGATAATAAAGAATCATCCCGCACCGGAGTCAAATAACCCGAACCTTTTACCGGCAAGGATCCGAAAAAATTGAAGAATTTCCTTCTCCAATGCCGTTTCAGTTTCCGTGATCGACCCAATGCTTTTAAATCCGACAGTCGAAAAGTCAATTTTGCGCTCTCTTATCTCAAGGATACCGCTCAGGATTGGTTCGAACCCGGACTATCCGGAATATCCGACGAGACACCCACATGGCTCGACGACTGGGATGCTTTCGTGGAAGAACTGGAAACTAATTTTGGACCTTACGATCAATCCGGCGAAGCAGAAAATGAACTAATGATGCTCAAGATGAAGGACAATCAACGAGTTTCCGATTATCTCGTCAAGTTTAATACCCTCGCCGCACGATGTGGATGGGACGATTCCGCCCTCAGGCACCATTTCTATATGGGACTTCTGTCACGCCTTAAAGACAAAATCTGCAAAGATGGAAAGCCAAAAACTCTCCAACTCATGCGGATGAAAGCTCAAACATCCGATGCCCGTTATTGGGAACGAAAAGCCGAGGTTTCTCGAGAGAACCCGACGGAACGTTCTCAGAACAACAAGCTTGCTATCCCTGCGCGGTTCTCAAACTTCCGTGCACCCTTGCCTCAAAAAGGGTTCCGAAAGGTGAGAAGACTCCGAAAACTAACGACGCGGGAAGTTCAGGAGCGGTGTAGAGAGTTCAATCGGAAAGAGACTAATATGGCAATAGTTTCAAGTCACGTCACAAGCACAAATTCTTATATATACTTTGGCACTCAAGACGACTTCTACATAGCCAAATCAGTTTCATCAAACAGACGACCAAAACTCCATCATGTTCAACACTGCATCGTCCTCCAAAGTAACCCTCAGTTCCTACTCGAAACCGACTCTTCACTCCCAAATAGAACTCCAGCCAATAACATCTCGCTTCTCCTCATCCTCAGACATCATTTCCAAGCCCCTACCAGCCCACTCATGCTCCTCCAAGAAATACCATCGTTTCCTCCGTCGACAAGGTATTCGACTCCCATATGCTCCAGACGATCCTGTCTTCATTCGTATAGAGCACTATGATGGCTCCTCCGAAATCCTCCACTATCGATTCGATCGAGTGTTCCAGCAGGACTGTTCCCCACCGTCATCGGGAATCTATTACATGGCAACGTTCACTCCAGTAGGAGATCACAGAGGACCCAAGTTATTTAGGACCCCGGTTCCAGAGGGAAGTCAAGTAGAGCCTCATCGAGGTCGTCGTCGATTCGTGTTCCTTGCGTGGTTGTGGAGCCTACTCACCACCTGGTTCTAAATGGTGATTGATTGTGTCCCCTCCTTATACTGCAAAACTAGGAACACAATACGTCCAATCTCGGTTCATCAATTGGTAATATTGTCAAGATTTCGAAATCAAGCATAGCATTTGAGGGTGATGCATTATCGTGGGATTCTTGTGTTTCTGACTCATGTCATCGATGTTTCATCAGCCATCACTTCTATTACTCCATCATCCCTATTGTCTGACTCACTTCCCCTATTGTTCTATTGTGTTTCCCCATTTATCCGTATCACATGTCTGATCTCATCTTTTGTTTGTCATTCTCTTATTGTTCAGCGCAGCCTCCCCCTATTATTGTTCACAGCTTTACTAACACTCCTATTGTGATGACTCAGAGATGACTCACACCATATCGCATCGTTATTGTGTCATTGTTTGTAGATGTTTGATTTGACCTGTGCTCTCTCATGTATATAAGGGCCTCTCTTTTGCCCACTATTGAACAAGCAATTTCGTTGTATCTCATTTCGAAGCTCATTCTTAAGGACAATCTCTTAAGTCTTACTCTCAGTCTCACTCCTACGGCCAGTAAGGGATACTGTAGTGTCTCTTATTGTTGAAGTTCTACACTCCTCGACATTAGGCTTACATCAGCCTTTTGATATCATCTTCGTTTACGTCATCCAAAGGTCCGATCTCTAGCCTCTCGCTCTGAGTGTGTTTGGTTATAGACTGGTTTCAAGAACGACTGTGTCAGTGACCGTCATAAAGACTTGACCGTTGCGCACAGGTTATTAGGTCTTTTCCTAGTAACGAACTTACAGCGGCCAAAGCTACGGAAACTGAAACGTCGAAAACAGATAGTACAGGCATTGGGCTTCTCAAGGAAACCGTCGACGCGTTGGTTTTTATCGGGATGGAAGTCATGAAAATGCGGGATACAATGGATCGTCATAATGATATCCAGGAGAAAGGTTTCCATTCGTTGGTCCAGAATTTCCGGAGGCAAAACGATTTCCTGGAGAAGATAATGGTTAGCATTGGTGTAATCGCAGTATCCGAGGGGTTTTCCGATAAGGCACGGGAAAAAGCTAATGATCCGTTGGCGGAATGTGTTGAAAAGAGGTGGGTGTCGGGAAAAGGGCCGGAAGAATCAGAGAGTGAAGATGAAGAGGTACAGGATATGGTGGAAAGTGCGGAAATTGCTGAAGAGCCAGAGGTTGGGACGGAAGGTGGATTTGGGGTGTCAGAGACTTTGAGATAGATTTAATAATATTTTTTTTTTGACTTGCAAAACCTAAAACGAGTGTGAAAACGGAAGTGTTGGAAACTGAACAGAAAAGAACAGAAGGATTAGAGTGATGATAAAGGTCCGGGTTTGCCTGGATAAGCCGTGTGGAAGTCAGTAACAATTTCCATAGCATGTCCAAGTTCCGTGGCCAATATCCATGAAGTTTCCTCGTCGGTACCTTCATAACCTGCCCATTTAACTAAATAGAGCAATTTACAAGTACGACGGCGATTGTCGATTTTAGACTCCAAAATTTCGGAAACTTCGAATTCGGGTTCTCCATCAATGATGACCGGAGGGGACGGAGGTTGAATACGTTCCAGGAATGAGTTAGGAACACAAGGTTCTAACATGGAAACGTGGAAAACGGGGTGGACTGCTCGCATACTGTCGGGAAGACGGAGAGTCCATGAAAGTGAACCGGCTTGTGCTATAATTTCAAAAGGTCCTAAGAATTTCTCAGCGAGTTTTTTAGAAGGTCGGGTAGTACGGAAGAATTGAGCTTTTACAAAAACCTGATCACCAATTTTAAAATTAGGAGGTGGGATCCTGCTTTTGTCCGCGGAACGTTGATAATATTCCTGTGCGGAAGAAATAGCTTTCTGAAGTTCTTGATGTAATTCGTTGAGATCGGTAATAAATTCTTGAGCACGGACCGAAGCCAAATCTCGTTCGGAATGTACTGTGAGATTCGGATTATAGCCTTTATTGGCGAAGAAGGGAGATATGCCGGTGGTTGCATTCGGGGAGTTATTGTAGGTGAATTCCGCGATCGGAAGAAGGGATTTCCAGTTGTCCTGTTGGTAATTACAATAGATGCAGAGATATTGTTCCAGTGTTTGATTAACGCGTTCCGTTTGTCCATCACCTTCCGGGTGATATCCCGAGGTGAAGTGTAGTTTCATGTCGAGGGCTTTTCCGAGGGCCTGGAAGAAATGGGAGACGAACTTGGAGCCTTGATCGGAAGTTATGTGAGATGGAACTCCGTGTTTGGAAAATACGTGAATAATGAAAAGTTCCGCTAATTGTAAGGACGTGATTGTATCATGAGTGGGTATGAAAATGCCTTGTTTCGAGAATCGGTACACAACAACTAGAATGGATGTAAAGCCTTCGGAAGTCGGGAGTTGTTCGATAAAATCCATGGAAATTGAATTCCAAGGTTTTTCTGGTATCGGGAGTTGCTTGAGAAGGCCGTACGGCTTATGCCTCTGGGTTTTGGAGCGTAAGCAGGTGGTGCATGACTTACAGAACTGAGTTACGAAATCTCGGAGGTTGGGCCAAGTATATTCTCTACGGATTAAACCAAGAGTATTGTTGATGCCGTAATGTCCGGAGATTGGATGATCGTGTTTATACTGAAGTACGCGGAGTCGAAGATTGTCGGAATCTGGAACGTAGATACGTCCATCGAGATGGATAAAACCTTGAGAGTCTTGTGACCATCGGGGTTGGTTGGGATTGTCGGGAATGTCTAAATGTGGCTTGAGGGCCGGGTCGGAAGTGAGTGCGGAAAGGATATCTTGATGTAATTGCTCAATGTCCATAATCATGACGCTACGCATAATTGGATAGTAAAGGGAAGTTGCTCGGATAGATGCGGAAAGTTGTTGCATTGTAAAAACCGGTTTCAAGTTATGCGGATTAACAACAGTGTAGTTACTTTCCCCCTCTTTAGGATAGACGTCCCATCGTCGAGTCATGGCATCTGGCTTTCCACCAAGGCGACCGGGTCGGAAGCGGATAATCATGTTGAAAGCAGAAAGGAATTCAGACCAACGGGCCTGCCGGCGGGTTAAAAGTTTAGTGGTAGAAAAATATTCGAGATTTTTGTGATCGGTAACAACGTCAACGGGAGTTGCAGAACCTTCGAGATAATGGCGCCAATGTTTGAAAGCTTCAAAAATAGCCAAAAGTTCCTTATCATGAACGTCGTAATTGAGTTCGGATACTGAAAGTGTCCGAGAAAGAAATGCGACCGGATGAATTTCACCGTCGGAATCTTGAATGGAAAGGATCGCGGCAATTGCATAATCAGAAGCATCGGTTTCCACAATAATCGGAACATCAGGTTTCCAATGGGAAAGGATCGGGGCAGAAGTGAAAGCATTTTTTAAAGTCTGGAAGGCGGAGCGGCATTTATCGTCAAAAACCCATGGTTGAGTTTTACGGGTAAGATGAGTGAGCAGTACTGTAATATCCGAGTAGTTCCGAATAAAACGACGGTAAAAGTTGGCGAAACCTAAAAATGATTGAATGTCCTTGACCTTCCATGGTTCGGGCCAGTCACGGACAACTTGAACCTTGGTTTCATCCATACGGAGACCATCAGGGCCGATGATGAACCCTAAGCATTCAATAGAATCCATGTCGAAATAACATTTTTTACCGTTGGCGAAAAGACCGTTTTTACGGAGTCTTCGGAAGACTTCACGGACCTGTTCATCGTGAAGGGCGGGATCCTCGGAAAATACCAAAATGTCGTCCAAATAGACTATAACACATACGTCAAGCATGTCGGAAAATATATCATTAACAAAACGTTGAAAAGCGGAAGGGGCGTTGGTCAGGCCGAATGGCATAACCAACCATTCAAAGGATCCATAGCGAGTCCGAAAAGCAGTTTTCCATTCGTCGCCCTCGGCAATTCGGACCAAATGATAGGCGTGTTTGAGGTCTATTTTGGTATAAATCCGAGCTTTCCGTGGGGCATCGAGTAAATCGGTAACGAGTGGCAGTGGATACTTATCTTTCCGTGTGATGGAATTTAATCCTCTGAAATCGACACAGAGTCGAAGGGAGCCATCCTTTTTACGGACGAAAAGGACGGGTGCTCCATACGGAGACTTTGAGGGACGGATAAAACCTATCGACAAATGTTCATCCAGGAACTCCCGAATAGACGAAAGTTCTGATTGGGATAATGGGTAAATAGGTCCTAACGGAGGGTTTGAACCGGGCTCAATATCGATTTTTAAGTCGTAAGGCCTATGTGGTGCAAGCCTGTCAGCTTTTTGCTTACTGAAAATGTCCGCGAAATCATGGTATTTTTTGGGAACTCCTTCCAGGTCGGCTTTTAGCTCAGATAATTCTGGAGTCGCAAAACGACCAGATGCTTCATCAACTTTTAAGCTGATCGAAAAACATTGCGAACCATCCAGTTTACTCGCCCTAACAAATGCCGAAGCATTGATGAGAGAGATTTTTGGAGGCTCGGAAGTCTCGGTAGAAGCCGGAGGTGCCGTTGATGCCGAAAAGGCATTAGCCGGAAAAGACGCTGCAGGAGGAATGGAAGTGTGGGGAGTTCGGAAAGTAATACTGCCCAATACCCAGTCAATCAACGGATTATATCGGGTGAGCCAGTTGTATCCAAGAACTACCGAACAGCTAGAGTCCAACTGTGTTACGAAAAAGGTAACCGTCTGGGATGTTCCACAAGGGAACCGGATAGACATGTCGCAGGCTTGAGTAATTGCCGTATTGCTAGTGCCATCAAACAAATGTAAGGAAATTGCGGGAACAGAATGGAGTTTCAGATTATGTTTCGTGGCAAAGGTGGTATCTACAAAACAGTGTGTGGAGCCGGAATCTATTAGAGCTCGGAACACTAAATTTCCAAGAAAGTCAGAGACGAGTTTTACAAATAATGAATTGGGATTAGAGAGAGCGGACGCG
Organism: Hysterangium stoloniferum; assembly: GCA_015178975.1. Taxonomy (NCBI): domain Eukaryota; kingdom Fungi; phylum Basidiomycota; class Agaricomycetes; order Hysterangiales; family Hysterangiaceae; genus Hysterangium; species Hysterangium stoloniferum. The sequence goes on from WHVD01000007.1 coordinate 188,757, forward strand.
TTGAGGCGGATAACCTCGGAAACACGGAGAGAGTCAACGCAACCCTCTGTCCGTGTAGATTCTGGAGGGTTGCTTACTCTTTTTTCGACTCCGTGGCGGGTTTATCCTTAGACGTTGTAGTCGTAGTGGAAGTTGCCGTGCGAGCCTTGGAAGAGCTAGATTTAACGGTACAGTCGGAAACCTTGTGTCCACCTTTTCCGCAGAAAAGGCAGAGGTCGTTGTCCATACGCCGTTGTTTCTCCTTCGGGGTGAGTTTACCGTCGGTACCCAACAAATGGGAAATGTCGGGTTTGTCGGAAGTTGACTGTTTCTCCTTGTTGGATTTCTTGTCTTTCTTCCGGTCGGAATTTGATTTGCCAGTATTAGTGCCAGAGCCGGTATTATTGCCTGAGTTGTTGCCGGAAGACTTGCTAGTCGACGCCTTGTTGTTCTGAGAACGTTCCGTCGGGTTCTCTCGAGAAACCTCGGCTTTTCGTTCCCAATAACGGGCATCGGATGTTTGAGCTTTCATCCGCATGAGTTGGAGAGTTTTTGGCTTTCCATCTTTGCAGATTTTGTCTTTAAGGCGTGACAGAAGTCCCATATAGAAATGGTGCCTGAGGGCGGAATCGTCCCATCCACATCGTGCGGCGAGGGTATTAAACTTGACGAGATAATCGGAAACTCGTTGATTGTCCTTCATCTTGAGCGTCATTAGTTCATTTTCTGCTTCGCCGGATTGATCGTAAGGTCCAAAATTAGTTTCCAGTTCTTCCACGAAAGCATCCCAGTCGTCGAGCCATGTGGGTGTCTCGTCGGATATTCCGGATAGTCCGGGTTCGAACCAATCCTGAGCGGTATCCTTGAGATAAGAGAGCGCAAAATTGACTTTTCGACTGTCGGATTTAAAAGCATTGGGTCGATCACGGAAACTGAAACGGCATTGGAGAAGGAAATTCTTCAATTTTTTCGGATCCTTGCCGGTAAAAGGTTCGGGTTATTTGACTCCGGTGCGGGATGATTCTTTATTATCCTCAGTGGATTTCAAATAGTCAGCGAATTTCACAATGGAGTTGATAAACAACATTTCAGTCGGTTCGTCGGAAGATTTCTTTTTCGATGTCTCCGGCTGATCTTCTGCTTCGTTGTCGGAAGTGTGGGGAACATTGGGATCCTTTGTTACCTCGGTAACCTCCTCGGTAACTTCTTCGACTGAAGCTGATGTTGTCGGCTGAATTGGGGTTTCAGGTTGAGTGGTGTAAAGTTGCAACGGGGATTGAAGTTGGGATGGTCCTTCGGCAGCTTTGCGTTTGGGACCCATGATGAGCGAGTCGCAGAGTTGAGATCTGATATACTGTTAAGTGCCGTGTCGGGAACTTATTCCGGAACTATCGGGAAGTCACCAGAAGGTCGGGAACAACTAGATAGTGTCAGGATGTCGGCTTCAGCTTATGTGCTGCGCCTCTACGCAAACGCTCAATGTCCTTAATTTCGGAGGTGAGACTTGTGATGGGAGTTATGGATATTCAGAGTTCCGAAGAGTTCCGAATATCGAGCATACAGAAAGACGGGAGAAGGAATAAGAAACTAAGTCGATATCAGATCTAAGGTAAAGTACAAATTCGCGGAAACTAATATAAGTCTGCTCGTTATTGTACTACAAACTAAGACCATAATAAGACGGAAACGGAAGTGTTCTTAAAACGGAAATACAATAAGACATATTAGGAAGGCAATATTCTGTAACAGGAATATAACAAACAAACGAGTGAATACTTGTCAACGGACAAATTACCAAATGCGGAACAAGGGAAGCATGCGGATGATACGGTAACTATGATGTTCCGTAGTCGGAGGTCAAAGTCGGAAGTCGGGGATCGGAAGTCGGGAGTGGGAGACCGGAAGTCGGATATTGAAACATCCGGGAACGGGTCGTAACAATGAACGAGAGTCTACCAAGAATTGGGCGATGGTAAAAAGTGACTGTATGCGCTATAAATTGCCCCAAATTATGTAGCGTCACACAACCTGTAAGTCCAGTTACAAAGCCATTTAATCGGGGAATAATAACACTATCTCTCCTCCTGGTGTTGATAGGATATGTAGGCGTTATCCACAGAGATGATTTATGTCGTGCCTAGATCATGAGGAGGGCCTTTGACAGCCCAACCATAATTCTTCAACACTGATGTGGAGTTTGAATTAGACGTTACCGACACACCAGTAAGAGGTGTGGTGATCATGGAAAGGAAGGAATGAAAAATGTGATTTACAAAATGTAGGAATCTACTTCAAAATTGATCATTGATTGAGTGGCGCATTGTGTTACAATGTGGAAGGAAACGAGCGAGAATGGAGATAATATTGAGGCTGCGGACTGTGGTACGTGTGGATTCGGTGTCGGAAGGTCTAGTTATTAGTTTGAAGGTGACCTCGATTAGTCCCTTTCCAGAATAGTTTGATGGGTGGATGTGAGAAGGTAGTGGAAAGTAAGATATTGTACACATACAGTAGAAGGGGTGTAATCAATGAAGAACCTACATGTAGCTGGTTGATTTTCGCGGTGAAAATTGTGGTGGCCTCAAAGAATGTTTTCAGGGCTCAGACATCGCGCCACAGCGAATGTGATATGTCCCCATCAATATTAAGTGCACTGACACTGTATGGGTTGATTAGTTATAGTCTCAGGCGGTTTGGACTCCGGTTATATCTAACGGAAATATTCGCTTCGTGTTGTAAGGGAGTGAGACTCCCTACACTGTGATTTGGTAATATTGAGTCTCCATTGTTACCCACTCCATTGTAGTCCACATCCTATTGTAGTCCACATCCTATTGTGCTTACATCCTATTGTTCTCCATTAGTATATATTATGTACATGTGGATTTCAATACAGTAGTGGTTTTATTCCCCATCACTCATTCTAGTGTCTGTCTGCACCTGCAGCAGATACTAGTCTTACAGTGTTCAATTATTTCATAATTCCAATGAGCAATCCATTCCAATAATTGATTACTGATGCTAATTGGCGTCGATCTCGAATATTTATCTTTGTGGCGAGTCCGTCAGGCTTCTATTAACAAATTGTGGGTGTAAACAATAGTCAGTCACTATTACTTACAGGCTAGTCTTATTACTTACTGCCCTGCCCTTCTCAGTGGGCTAGTTCGCCCTGGGATAACCTTCTTAGTTGGGGACTTGTTTATTCGGCTTGACGGTGTTAACGCAGATCAAACATTGTCAGCCACTCCCCGCGTGACATATCTTTTTATTTTCATTGTTCTATCGCCCTAAGTTCTTTAATATATCTTTTAAAGTGGATTTATTTTAATGTTTTGAAGATTGCTGGTGTGTATGTATTAGTGCATAATTACAAATATTATTATATGCAAGTTGAGAAGTTGACAGCTGGGTATCTCACGTGACGTGGCTGACCCACATTTTGTATCTAGCTATTTGACAATTAAAGGGTGGCGGGTGGTCTTGCAGCGGAGTGGGTCGACCTCGTTTGCATTTACAGCTGATGGCGATGGACGTGGAAGGATATAAGAGAGTGGTAAATTGACTATAACTCCCCGCAATAGAGGAGGAAAGGCTACCTGAATGGGTGTTTGTTTCGTCGCCGGTGTGCAACTTCTTTCGCTGACTAGGACGGATATGAGGGAGTGTCTAGATGGAATTCATTAACATGTACTCGTTAGCATTAACCTGATGGATTCGTCTAAATTTATTGGCCCTGTTAATTAATGAGACCGGGCACTCACGATCCACCTATGCATGTCGAGATTCGAAAGTATTCCAGTCATATGGCATTCAGATCCTGCCGAGGTTCACCAGGATTGACAGAACACAACATGGGCTTGTCGGTATCGCGTGAAATTGCGATTCTGCTCTGCCATTGGGGGCAGAGATAGTGTGAGGAGTAGATGAAACCCCAGAGCCTGCGCTAGCAGATAGATCTGGCCAGAAGAGTAATGCGTCAACTGAAAAGGGTAAAGCCGGTATGATCAGGAAACGGTCTCGAACGGGAAAGTATGGAAGTGAAAGTATGCCACAACGAAATATTATTTTACAACGCGGACAACCTAAGGCGACAGTTGAAGAAAAACTGCACCCGATGAGCGCCATGCCTCCCTCGTAATGACAACTTGGACGATATTCACTTGACACCCACTGATAAAGCCTAATAACCTTATATATATAGCCACGGTAACTCTCAATCGCCAGGAATCGTGAATGGGCGATCAACGATGACAAAAGGTGCCGACTGCCAAGGAACATATTCACCCAGATAGTGGCGCCAACATGCCTTACCCTGTTCTCCGCCCGCGGTGATAGGAACACAAAGTCAGCCAGGCCCTCAAAGATGTTCCGTGTAAATAAAAGAAAAGGTTTGGTCGAATTGAAGACTCATCAGGAAAATGGCCTGTAGCGCTGGGAGGCAATACGATCTGAGATGTTCCGGGCCGTTCCAGACGCTCCACCAACCATGTCCAGGCCTAGCCTAGATGATCGGGACTTTCCTCCGTGAGCCTCCCGTGTCAAATACCAATTCACTGATGCGGCATCTTCTTCACGACATCATTGTGGTTGTTTTTCGTCATTTTCCTACCTCAAGAATGACCCCACACAAAATGAACTATGGTTGTGATGAAAGATACTCAAGCCACTCTCACAGAATATCGGTCATATACAGGTGTGTTATCTTGTAGGCTTTATTATGTCTAATTTACACCGTTCCTTATCAAGTTTTCATGTCATCTAGATTCCGCTCACTTCTCCTGCATCGCCAAGAATGAGTTATACGTAATACCGGTCTCCAGAGTTGCTACCACATATTTGCCTCAAATTCGGAAACGAGCGTCGGTGGTCTTCGAGAAGTTGTGAGTTCACATGGTACACAGTGGAGAAAGAGCGGTCACACTGCCACGCTTTATGACGGCTTTGGGATTTGCCTTAAATTGGTGACCCGGCGCTCGATTGTCAGATAGAGATCGGCCATCAACTATGATCACGTCATTGCTATATAACATTGTAATGAAATAATGCTGCGGTTGCATCATCTATCGTACAAATCACCGGATATTTGTCATGTAATCAACATCCCTTGCTCGTTGACGAACTTGTGTACATCGACATGGACAGATTAAACCTCATGGCGCATTTGTTCCTTTGCGTCATCGCTACAACTTCCACTCGTGTGATGTTATCGTCTAATTCAAACTCCATATCAGTATTGGAGGCATGTAGTTGACCTGCAGGGGGCGTTACACCATCCATTCGGCACGGTATATAATCATCTCTTTTGAATCACCCAGGAACATCCCATCCAAAGTAGAAGAAGGAATAGTATTATTGCTCTTAATTAACTCTCTTTGTAACACGATCAGGATAACCCACATAACTTGAGTCGATTTAACAGCGCATGTAGTGACATTTTACCATCACCGTGCTTTCAGCTTCTCCTTGATGACATGTATATGTAGAATAATATTGACGAGCGTTAGTTTGACTCCAGATTTATTAACAACAATGACTTCAAATAGAACACCACTGGAGAGTCTCAAAGACAGCCACGCCACTGTTATGCATATGTGACTTAGTTAGGATAGTACCCAGCATGCCATTGGTGAACAACACAGGACATTGGCCATAGTCATTCCAATCCAACTACCAATCATTCGGCTCTGCTCTCTTACCCCGTCACGCCTTCTTCATCCTATCCTTCGAAAAGCCGCCATTGGGGTTAAATATCATGAAGCCCCCACCCAATATATGACCTCCTGGAGACGTTCCCTATTGGACAGACATCGGAGGAAATTATAGCTGCGATCAGATTTCATCTGGCCTGATGCAGGAAATTCACCACATGTGTCGCGGCCCCAAAGGAGGCTGCCATAATGACAATTCATTATCTGTCGTGATATCTTCGCGTCACGCAAACGAGTCCCTGAGAAATAACGTGAACCGGGGGCGAATGACTCTACTCAGAAGGACCGGGTAATAAAAATACTGGCGTGCATTAATTATGACTGAATATAGATTACATGCATGATTTGTTAATGAAAATCGGACGGACTCGCCACAGAGAAGCATATTCACTTTCGACGCCAATTAGCCTAAGTAAAGAATTATTAAAATGGAATGCTAGTTGGAATTCTGAAAGAATTGAATACGAAGCGGATGTTTCCGTGAGATATAGCCCGAGTGGACAGCGCCCGAGGCTGTGCTTGAGAAGCACTGTCATGGACAGCATGCACTGCATTTCCATATTCTATCAATCGAGATGCCACTTCTCAACTAGCGTAGAAGCTGAGTTACCCAAAAATCGAGCGCTCAAGAAGTCGTAAGTTGGCACATTATGCGGTGAAGGCTCATCAAACTATTCGTAGGTGTCATATGTGCGCTCTGCCGTAGACGATTTGTTGAAGAGTAAGAAATTATACATAATGAGTGAACTTGAGAGTATCCTGGAGTGTATGGACATGAAGAAGGTTGAGTAGCTTCAAGTCGTGTAGCAGGAAGGGAAGAAACGCTGTGTACGCTGCATAAAACACCGCCACAATGCTATACCTTGATATTCATGCCCCTGATAACTGCAACTTAAAAGCGCAGCATCGCCTTCCGGTATCACACCAACCTGCTACCCACCAATGTCAACTGCAAACGAAACGACTCTGAGCAGCGACGATGTCGAACAGGCTGAAAGCCTCCTACAAGAGGTTGAGTGGCTACAACCCTTGGTCTCCTCAGCTGCAATGAGCTCAGTAGAAGGGGAGGAGGTAGTTGATGCGGCGATAAAGGCAAGATTCCGGATGAGGCTTCGAGACCGATGGAGCTGTATCGAACATGGGCACGGTGTGTGTTATCGAGTTCGCGGAGACGACCAGCATATACCACTGTCTGCAGAAGATGTGGAGGTTTGGGCTGAGGAATGGGTGCGCAAAATGGGATAGCCTTTAATGCATACTGTTGACAAACTGGACGCTCTTAGTGGCTAGGAGAGACAAATTGTCATGATCCACCGATTATTATTAAAATGCGAGGTAGATCCACCACCGCCACATCCAACCTCAGTCCGCATTATAGTCATGACGTGGACTGCGGAGTGGGTTCACTGGATGAGAGCTCATCGACATCTTCAAGTATTAAAGTTGAGCCGGGGTATTACTGTGGAGTCGTGTTGGAAAGCGTTGGGAAGACTGTGCTTTACAGTGCACAGACAGCTGCACTGATGGCAAAGTTGATGCTATTCAAGCGAATAGTGTATGCTGACTGCAGGACCTTTAACAGGTTCTTACGCAAGCCTTTCACTCTGCCAAGACTCGGAAGAGTAATTCAAGAGACCATTGACTTAATCAGGTGGGTATATCACAGCGCCGATCATTGCATACACTCAAATACTCACGTCTCTCTAGACCCACTTACCCGCGTCGAATTCAAAAACAGGCGTGGGTGGTCTTAATGAGTCTCGGTGATTCAACTGATATATCGCGGAGCAACCGATGTCACACTGAGAAGCTTATGGTGCGTTTGAGCGCGGCCTTCTACCAGTGCACAGGCGCTCGATGGTCAGATAGAGATCTGCCACCAACTGAATTTACATCATCGCTTTACAATGCTATAATCAAATCACCCCTCCAGACCAACTTGGATGAGGTGGCGTCGGCATTCATTCTCCAAATCGCCCGATATTTATCATCCTTTTGTAAACCTACCTTCCTCCTGGTCAACCTTGGGTATATCGTGGAAGGCATTTGCCACGTGCGGAAACTGTCTGTAGAGGAGCTCTCTGCCATCAGAGGTTGCATTGAATTCTGGGTACAACCGTGCGTCCCTACATCACATCATTTCATCCTGCCCACCTAAACTACAACAGACAGAATTACCCCCACCGACGTTCCTTGCATGCATGTCCTATAAAGGTTCTCATGTCTTGCATCCACGAAGACGATTGGTTTCAGGATATTTCTGGAGATGTATTGAAGGTTATAGTGGATGACACAAACCACCATATAGCGTCCTTGACTCTTATGATGGATGAGTACACAGCGTATTCATTGTGGGATGGTATCTTGGCTGTGAACACTTTCTTCGACGACATCACGCTTCGCACGCATCATATCAGACAACTGAATGTTGTCCCTTAGCTAATTGAGTCCCTCATACGGTATGTTGAGAGTGTTTTGCCTTCCAACGTCATCTGATATTTACCCTTGAAAATATCATACCAGTCTGATTCTGACAGACCCAAGTCCAAATTCGAACCTCCTCTGGTCAGGAGAAGAACTAATCGAGCTCACTCTGAAGCTGATCGCTGCATCTTCCGACATCGAATCCACATGTAGCACAGTGCGCAACCTGGATATAATGCCCATTCTCACTCGTCTTCTCCCACATTGTGAAGCAATGCGTGGCTCACTCGACTATCAATTCCTCTTTTTTCGGCTTGTCGCATTAACATTCGCGGCTCAGTCCTTCCTTTGTGTCATCGCCACACCTTTCACCGGTGTGTGCGTAACATCTAATTCAAACTCTAGATCAGTGTTGGAGGACCATGGCTGGCCTGCCGATTCTCTTGCTCCATCCATTCCGTCCGATATTTCATAATTTCTCTTGGATAACACTGACACATAATCTTTGAGCAGGCTGGCTTTGTGCTCCTATTACCACAAACAAGCAACAGAATGAGACATCAGGTCGCCATTATTAGGTAATGTTCTCTCCGTCCGAGCACCTCTTCCCATCTATCACCGAACATTGCACAATTCCTGGTGATTCAGCATTCTAATCATTATCTATCTAAGGGCCTCCTCAGGTCAGTTCCAAGTGACTATACTCCAGGTGAGACCACCAGCCACTCTTTCATTGACAAAAAGGTAGATATAACATGCGGGTCAGTCACGTCAGGTGAGTACCCAGTGTCAACTTCTGAACTTGCATATAATAATCTATGTAATTATGCATTAATACGCACGAACCACCAAAGCTTCAAAGTATAAAAGTAGATCCACTTTACACAATATATATTAAAAAACTAGGGCGATAAAAAATGACAATACAACAATAAATCAGGCGGGCAGGATATTACATATGCTGTTCGGATCATGAACCTTGGAGGTCCAGGAAGGGAAATGAGAAGTATAATCATGACAAAATTAAATAGTATCGGATCATGAACCTTGGAGGTCCAGGAAGGGAAATGAGAAGTATAATCATGAAAAATTTAAATAGTATCAAGATTCCCATCACGATAGGTATCCAGGTGGCTAGGAAAAGACAGAGGACTCCAACTCAAGCTGGAAACAGCGAAAGCGGAGGAGTGATTGCGACTTTGGACCAGCGACGCTTCCGTCGATAGGACTCCTTCTCGGCGGGTTTAACTGAAAACGAGTGGGGGAGGAAGGAAGGGTGAAGGTCATGTATTTTCATTGTGCTGGTGAGGGCGGGCCACAGCTTTTGACCGTGGGTAGAAGCCAGGATGTTGAGGCTGGCTGAACACGAGGGCTCGCTAATGCTACTCTAAGTAGTTTTGAAGATAGCTTTGAATTGCACCTATGCAACGGGATTTCATGTGGGTGAGGGGATGACAAAGTCCCTACTGAAATACATGTGATGACTAAGCTACTGTAAAGTACGAAATAGCCGAGCATCGACAACATGCAATACTATGACTTCTAACACTTACGTGCTGCCATTGCATGGTTATTGGGAGGAGCCGAGGAATGTGCGCTTGTGGTTACAATCCTCATATGAGGAGGGGGCGGAGGTGGAATGGGCGGTCACGAAAGATTATAAGACACTGGTGAGACGCTGCAAAGATATTAGCGACCTTTGTTGTTACCTTATGTTCTCACCAAATCACCATTTTGATACTGCCTGGGGTAGGAATCAGTTACGGGGTCGGCCTCACATGCTTTTTTTTAGCGACAACCTCTCAATTAAACCGCCATCGGGACCGAGTGCACGAGTGACTCCGACGATGGGCTTCAACTCCATAAATAACAATACGGCCGAGAAAAACACATCAAAGCAATCAAATTTCATGCATTTCATATGAAAATAAGCCCAAATATACGAATACCGCCTGGACAAATATAGTGGCCTTGTGACATTGCAGATATTCTTCACGACATTGTTAATGCCGCCGAGTAATGGATGGTGATCAGATGAAAAACATCGTCCGATCTGTATGATAAATTTCGATGCAACCTCAAGTGGATCTCTCTGAGATCAGAGGCTACATGGAATTCTTCTTAAACGTGCGTCGCGACATCCCATCATTTCATCCTACTCACCAAAAACATAACAGACAAAGTCACCGGCAATGATGTCCCCATTATAGACATTCTATGCAGCTTTTCGTGTGTTGCATGCACCAAGATGCCTGGTTTCGAACTATTGCTGGAGATGTATTGAAGGTTATTTTAGATGAAACAAAACTCCATATAGCGTCATTGACACTTCATATCGATGAGTATACGTCACATTTACTTTTGGCTGCTATCTGGGGCCTAGAAACCCCCTCCGACGACGGCACGCTTCGCACAGATCATATCATCCAGCTTAATGCGGTTTATTCGCTCATTGCGCCCCTCCTAAGGTATGTTGACAATGCTTTACCTTCCAGCATAATCTCATATCCGCCCATTCAAATATCCTACAAGTCTGATTCTGACACACACGAGTCAAAAGATTTACCTCCTCTGGTCAGGTGAGGAACTAATCAAGGTTACTCTCAAGCTGATAGCTGCATCTTCCAACAACGAATCCGCCTGTACCACAGTGCGCAGCCTCAATATAATCCCCATTCTCGCTCGTCTTCTTCCCCATTGTGACGCAAGGCCTGGCTCAATCAACGATCCATTAACCCGTACCTGGTTTGAGGAATTAAACCGTATGGCTCATTCCCTCCTTTGGATCATAGCCACACCTATAATTGGAACTCCACATCAGGGTTAACTCGCCTTTGGCCTACTGATGCTCTTATTCCATTCAATTCGCATGATATATCATAATTTATCTTGGACAACTGTAATCCCGTCGTCAATTGGGATCACTGGCGGTCACACAAGTTGACAGGACCATGGTGTATTGTCCAGAGCAGAACAGGATACAGGCAAATGCAGCGTACGGTAAGATCTAAGGTCCTGAAAACTTCCCGGCTACTTATACGATGCAACACGGTGATTACTTAATCACGTGTTGATTGAAACGAGAATGTAAAACTAAAGGGTCCGTGCGTAAGACTGGGGGCACCAGGATTACAACAACACATTATGCAATCCAGCAGGAAGAATACTACTATTACACTTTACTTAGCCCCCCTTTTGGAAATATTTCTCATTTATGTAAAGCTATATAGTTTGAGTGAGTTCAAGAGTGCATATAGTCACCTTTACCGCCTTTATGTGCTTGGCAGCTTCTCATTAATGCTATACACACGTTGCATTTATTGGTGCGCCCAAGTAGTGGCTAGAATCACACCCAATTTATAAACTAGAATCACTTCAAATAGAATACCACTCAGAATTTAACAGCGTATCAGTTAGTTGGGATAGCATGAAACAAGTCATTGAAGAGCAGAAAACAACACCCCCAACTCACTAATCCATCCCGACGGTTATCTCGGTCAGTATCTGGCCCCATTCGAAACCTTGACCCGATGCTGGAGCGCATCACTCCCATGGGATGTCACTTGAGAAAAACGACGATCGCGAATATGGCAAAGAAGGTCAAGCGAGCAGCCCAAGGCACTTTTAAGACCGGTATAATGTATAACTGACGGTTAACGATACAAGAGAAGTGCGAGGAAGCCAGATTCCATGGCCACTTAAAACGCAAACGGGTCTCAATTAGAGATAACACAGCTGACCGGGTGACACACCTGTATATGACCTAGAATTTGTGACCGCGGCTTGAGGGAGGAAACTGAAAAGGAAGAAGCAGCAAAGACACGGGATGTCTTGAAGAAGACGAAGTATCAGTAATTTTGTATTTGATCCGGGTGGCTCACGGAAGGAAGTCTCTGTATTCTAGAATGTACCCCAGGATATTGTGTAGCGTCTGGAACACCCTGGAGCATCCCAGAGAGCCGTTCTTCCTCCCAGCGCTTGAACCATTGTAGTTTTACATAAATTGTAAATATTTCCAAAAGGGGAGCTAAGTAAAGAGTAATAGTACTATTCTTGCTCCTGGTTCGCATAATGTGTCTGTGTTAGCCAAGAGAAATTATGATATATCGTGCGGAATGGATGGAACAAGAGCATCAGCAGGCCAAAACTTATCTTGTAACGCTGATGTGGAGTTCGAATTAGAGGTTACCGACACACCGGTAAAAGGTGTGGCGATACCTCAAAGGAGGGAATGAGCCATGATGTCTAATTTCTCAAAGCGGATGAGTCACAATGTCGACTAAGACGAGCGAGAATGGCGGTTATATTGATGCTGCCCACTGTGGTACACGCGGAGTCGATGTGGGAAGATGCAGCCATCAGCGTCAGAATAACCTCAATGAGTTTCCTGCTTGACAAGAGGAGCCAGAAATGTTGATGCGTGTGTGTCGGGATCATACTGGTGGGATATCTGAATGCGCGGATATGAGATGATGCTGGAAGGTAAAACATTGTCAACATACCGTAGGAGGGGCCTCAATGAGCGAAGAAACACGTTCAGCTGGTTGATATGATCAGTGCGGAGCATGCTGTCGTCGAAGAAGGTTTTCAGGGTAAAGATATCACGCCACAGCGAAAACAATGTGTTCAGATCGATATGAACAGTCAAGGACGTTATATGGAGATTTGTGTCGTCCACTATAACCTTCAATGTATCTCCAGCAATATGTCGAAACAAGGCAGTTTCGTGGATGAAACACAGAATGTGTATAGGAGATGCATGAGAGGGGAGTCGGTTCGGGTGATTTTGTCTGTTGTGGTTTAGTGGGCAGGCTAAAATGATGAGAGGTCGCGACGCACTGTTGCATCCAGAATTAAATACAACCTCTGATCGCAGTGAGCTCCCCTACAGACAGTTGACACATGTGGGAAGTTTGTTCCACGATAGGCCCAAGTTCGGCGAGGAGGTACGGTTACAAAAGGATGATAAATATCCGGCGATGTGTAGAATGAATGCCGACGCAACCTCATTCAGGGGTGTGTAGCGGTGATTTGATTACAGCATTGTAAACCGATAACGTCATTGCAGTTGATCTCTATCTTCCCATCAAGCGCCGGGACACCAGTAGAAGGCCTCGCCCAAATATGGCATCAGTGTGACCTTCGTTCCTCCGCTGTGTCAGATAGATATGAACAGTCAAGGACGCTATATGGAGGTTTGTGTCCCCCACAATAATCTTCAATGCATCTCCAGCAATAGAGTGTTAGAGTATGACATTAACAGCTCTTACATAGTATATGATGTTCCCTGTATTTTTCTGATATTTGTAGTATTTTTCCCAGCACTGTAGGTGCAGTATTGAGTGAGTTACCTAGTAAGATAACTGATGTGTAGGTGCTTAGGTAAGCACCATGTAGCATACTCCACTGTGGGTGTGGGAAAGTCTCCTTAGTGTTTACTTTCCTCACACTCACAGGGTGTTTGTCAAGAGTTATTCAACTGTTTCAATATAGAGAACATTTGCAGCTAAGATCTCGAAACTAGGTATCTTGGTGGATGCGATACATGATAAGGTAATGTTTGCCTGTTTTAGTTTGTGGGGAAGGATAAAATGAGAGGTCGCGACGTATGGTTGTATCTAGATTTCAATGCAGCCTCTGATCACAGTGAGCTCCACTACAGATAGTTGACGCACGTGGCAGATGTTTTCTACAATCACCGCAAGGTCGCGGAGGAGGAAGGGAGGTTGAGTGCATGAGGATGATAAATATCCCGCAATTTGTAGTATTAAGCTGAAAGGACTGGGAATAGTCATTCAAGATAGCATTGATTTGATGAGGTAGGGCCACAACATGGCAATCATTAAACACCGAACATAGTCAATGCTTGTAGACCTATATACCCACTCCGAATTCGACAACAGGCATCAGTGGTATTAGGGGGTTCTATAGTTCAAGTGTGATACAGCGGAGGAAGCGAGGACACACTGACAAACTGATAGTATCTTTGGGTTCGGCCTTCCTCTGGCGTCCCGGCGCTCGATCGTCGGATGTAGATCGGCGATCAGCTGCAATTACGTCTTCACTTTACAATGCTGTCATAAAATCACCGCTACACACGAACGTGAATGAGGTTGCGGCGACATTTATTCTTCAAATCGCCCGATATTTGTCATCCCCCTGCAATCCACCTCCCTTCCTCCTTAAGCACCTTGCGGTTATCGTGAACATGACTTGTCACGTGCGTCAACTGTCTGTAGTGGAGCTCATTGCGATCAGAGGCTTCATCGAATTCTGGGTACAACCGTGCGTCCCAACATCACATCCTTTTGTCCTGATCACCAAAACCACAACAGACAAAATTACTTACACCGACTTTCCTTCTATGAATCTCCTACACAGCTTCTCGTGTGCTGCATCGACCAAGATACCTGGTTTCTAAATATTGCTGGTGATGTATTGAAAGTTGTAGTGGACGACATAAACTTAGATATAGCGTCCTTGACATTTCACATCGATGAGAACACGTCACATTCACTGTGGCGCGATATATTTTCCCTAGAAACCTTTTTCGACGACAGGACACTCCTCCTGGATCATATGAGCCAGCTGAATGTGGTTTTCTCGCTCAATGAGCCCCTCCTAAGGTGTGTTGATATTGTTTTACCTTCCAGCATCATCTCATATCCTCCCCATCACAATATCCTACCAGTCTGATTCTGACACACATGTGTCCAAATTCGTGGTTCCTGTGGTTAGGCAAACGATTAATCGAGGTCACTCTGAAGCTGATAGCCGCATCTTACGACATCAATTCCGCGTGTACCACAGTGTGCAACCTCAATATCATCCCCATTCTCGCCCGTCTTCTTCCACTTTGTGACGCAATGCGCGGCTCAATCACCGATCAAAACCTCGGTGCTTCCCTTGAACGAGTAACTGTCGCGGCTCATTCCTTCCTTTGTGTTATCGCCACACCTTTCACCGGTCTGTGCGTACCATCTAATTCAACATCCAGATTAGTGTGGAGGACCATGAATAGCGTGCTGATTCTCTTGTTCCATCCATTCCGCACGTATTATGTCTCTTGGATAGCACTGATACACTCTCCGAACCAGGAGGAAGGATAGTACTATTACACTGTCCTTCACTCGCCTTGTGGCGATATTTCTCATTTATGTAAAGCTACATACAGTGCATATAGCCACTTTTGACCGCCTTTGTGTGCTTGGAAGCTTCTCGTTGATGCCATACGCACGTTGATATCACCCTCAGACTTTTCACAGAAAGCAGCGTATCAGTTGGTTGGGATAGCATGAATCCAGTCATTGAATATCAGAAAACAACACCCGCAGCTCACCAATCCATGCCGACGGGTCAGATTCACGTAATCTTCAAAATCTATGTTCAATCTCCTGATTGGCTATCGTGGGGCACAACCTCTGGAATGCAAGGAGGAGCCGTTAAAACGTACCGCGACTGCGTTGGGCGCATTCTATTAAGTATTTACCTCCATTCGAAACATCCCCTCGATGCTGGAGCGCCTCGCTCCCATGGGATCAGATTTGAGGACAAAGACAAGACGCATATTGCAAAAAAGGTCAACCAGCATCCAAAGGCACTTGTGAGAGCGCTATAGGGTATAACTTATGCGTAGCGATACAGGCAGAGGTGCGAGGAAGCAAGAGGCCATGACCACTTGATAGGAAACGGGTCTAAATTAGGCATAGGAAGTTTCCCGGGTGATACGCCTGTATATCTCGGATATTCTGTGACCGCGGCTTGAAGGAGGAAAATGAAGAGGAAGAAGCCCCAAGGACACGGGATGTCTTGAAGAAGACGAAGCATCAGTAAATTGGCATTTGATTCGGGCTGCTCACGGAAGGAAGGCCCCGTAATCTAGAATGCGAGCCTGGACATGGTGTAGCGTCTGGAACAGCCTGGAGCATCCCAGATAGCCGTTCTTCCTCCGAGCGCCTGAAACCATTGTAGTGATGAGTCTTCCATTCGAACAAGTCTTTTATTTTATTTAAAGGGAACCCTTTTGAGAACCTGGCTGGATTGGTGCTGCTATTACCACAAACAGGCAACTGAATGAAACATGATGTCCCCATTATCGAGGTGAATATGGTTTTCAGCCTCCGAGCACGTTTTGCCATCTCTCACCCACCTTTGTACGATTCCTGGCGATTCAGAGTTCTCGTTAGTTTGTATCTAAGGTTCGTTGGCCTCATCACGTGGGTTTAAAATGACTATACTCCAGGTTAGATTCCCAGCCACTCTTGAATTGAAAAGGATATATGTACAAAATGCCGGTCAATCATGAGGGGTTCCCCATTACTCCGCTCACAAAGACCGGGTAATACTAATTCTAGCGTGTACTTAATTATGACTGAATATAGATTACATGCACAATTTGTTAATGAAAATCTGACGGACTCGCCACAAACAGGCACATTTACTTTCTACGCCAATTAGCCCAAGTAAAGAATTATTAAAATGGGATGCTCGTTGGAATTCTGAAAGAATTGAACACGAAGCGGATGCTTCCGCTAAATATAGCCGGAGTGGCGGGCCTGTACCTGAGAAGCGCTGTCATGGATAGCATCCACTGCATTTAAATATTCTATCTATTGACATGTCACTTCTCAAGTAACGTAAGAGATTAATTCCCAAAACTCTAGCGCTCGAGAAGTCGGAAGTTGCCACAATATGCGGTGAAGGGTCATCGAACTATTCATAACTGCCACATCTGCTCTCTGCCGGAGACAATCTGTTGAAGACCAAGAAATTGGTGTATACCATAGTGAGAGAACTTGAGACAATCCTGGAGCATGTATTAATGAAGGAGGTTGAGGTTTGAGGTTGTGTAAAAGGAAGGGATGAATAGCTGGGTATCCTGTACAAAGCACCGCCACAATGCGATACCTTGAAATTTATTCCCTTGATAACTGTAACTTAAAGGCGCAGCATCCCCTTCCGGTATCACAACCACCTGCTACCCACCAATGTCGACTTCAAACGAGAGGACTCTGAGCAGCAACGATGTCGTACGGGCTGAAAGCCTCCTACAAGATGTTGAGTGGCTACAACCCTTGGTCTCCCCAACTGCATTGAGCGCAGAAGAACGGGAGGAGAGTGTTGACGCGGTGAGGAGGGAAATATTCCGGGTAAAGCTTCGAGACCGATGTAACTGTATCGAAGATGGGCATGGCGTGTGTTATCGAGGTCCCGAAGAAGACGAGCATATCCCACTGTCTGAAGAAGATGTGGACGTTTGGGTTGAGGAATGGGTGCGCAAAATACAATAGCCTCTCGTGTACACTGTTGACAAACGAGACGCTTTCAGTGCCTCGGAGAAGCACATTGTCGTGACCCACCGACTATTATTAAAACGCGAAGTTGATCCACCAACACAACATCGAACATGAACCCATATTGCAATCATCATGAGATCGACTGGGGAGTGGTTTCACGGGCTAATAGCTTGTCTTCAAATGTTGAAATTAGCCCCGGGTATTACCTAGGAGTTGGCATGGACAGGATTGGGATGAAACGTCTTTACAGCGCACAGAGAGCTTCGCTGATGGCAAAGTTGACGATATACGAGGGAATAGCCCGTGGATATGGAAGCAACAAGGCCTTTAACAAGTGTCTCCAGAAGTATCTCACTCTGCCAAGACTGGGAATGGTAATTCAAGAGACCATCGATTTGATGAAGTAGGGATACAACCGCGTCAACCATTGATTACTCAACATACTCACGTCTTTCTAGACCCACCTATCCCCTTCGAATTAGACAACAGGCGTGGGTGGTCTTAGGGGAGTGGACGTCCTTACACCGGCTATATTATTCAAGTGGTATACAGCTGAGAAACGGAGTTCACACTGCCAAGCTTATGATATATTTGGCTTGGGCCTTCCTCTCGTGTCCCGGCGCTCGATGGTCAGATGTAGATCGGCGATCAACTTCAATTACGTCTTCCCTTTACAAGGCTGTCATCAGATCACCACTACACACCAACGTGGATGAGGCTGCGTCCACATTCATTGTACAAATCGCCGAATATCATTCATCATCTTTTCCTTCTCCACATTTCCTCACCAGTCACCTTTGGTATATCGTGGAACACATCTCCCACGTGCGTCAACTGTCTGCAGTGGAGCTCGCTGCGATCAGAGGTTGCATTGAATTGTGGTTAAACCCGTGCGTCGCGACATCACATTATTGCATCCTGCCCACCAAAACCAGAACAGATAAAATCACTCATACAGAATATCCTTGTTTGCATTTTCTATAAGGATTCTCGTGTGTTGCATCCACCAAGATTCCTGGTTTCGAAATATTGCTGGAGATGCATTGAAGCTTATTTTAGACCACGCAAGCTTCCATATAGCAACATTGACACTTCATATCGATGAGAACACGTCACGCTCACTTTTTCACCTTGTCTGCGACCTAAAAACCTTCTTTGGCGACAGCACGCTTCGCACGGATCACATCAACCAGCTGAATGTGGTTTCTTCGCTCATTGAACCCCTCCTAAGGGATGTTGACAATGTTTGACCTTCAAGCATAATCTCATATCCGCTCATTCAAATATCCTACCAGTCTGATTACGACACACACGAGTGAAACATTTTTTCTCCTCTCTTCAGCAGAGGACATAATCGAGGTTACTCTGAAACTGATAGCTGCGTCTCCCGACATCGAATCCGCGTGTACCATAGTGCGCAGCCTCAATATGATCGACATTCTCGCTCGGGTTCTTCCACATTGTGACTCAATGCATTGCTCAATCAACGATCGATACTTCGGTGGCCCCGTTGAACATTTTTTCCTCGCGTTGCATTCCTTCCTTTGTGTCATCGCCACACCTTTCACCGGTGTGTGCGTAACGTCTCATTCAAGCTCCCGATCCGTGTTGGAGAATCATGGTTGGTCTGACGATGCTCTTCTTCCATCCATTACGCACGATATATCATAATTTCTCCTTGGTAACACGGACACATTATCCACCCAGGAGGAAGGATAGTACTATTACTCCTTAGTTAACTCCCCTTTGGCAATATTTATAATTTATGTAAAGCTACATAGTTTGAGCGAATGCAAGAGCGCATGTAGCCACTTTTTACTTTGTGTGCTTCCCAGCTTCTCATTGATTCTATACACACGTTGCATATATTGGTGGGCGATTGTAAGGTTCAGCTTTGTAGATAGCGTAATACTTCAAGTGAGCTCTCACGAAGAGGAACGAACAGAGTAGGAATAGGCTCCAATTCGAAAAAGACTACTCTAACTAGTGGGGGGTTCACCTATTTATGCTGGTAATCGTAAGCTACGTCCCCTGAAAACACCTAATAAGTCTGGAACCCTTTAATGATCAAAAACTTCCAGTGTCTTCTCTTTACTCCTTACCATCTAAGACTAGGGCGGTTACCCGCCCGATTCAAAGTCCGCCACCACGTCTGCTCCCGTTACAGCGTTAGTGGTGGCTAGAATCACATCCGATTTATCAGCGAGAATTACTTCAAATAGAATACCACTCGGAGCTTTCAAAGAAATCAGCATCAGTTAGTTGAGATAGTAATTGGATAAACTGCAAGCCGGGGAATCACAGTTTGAGACTCTCTATCTAGGTACTAAGTAACTTAGATAGAGCGGTGTAGAATATAAACCGGTGATATAGCTGGGCTTCCAGTTGAGGTTTCTACCCCTCAACTGGACTAACTATATACTGTACTAGATGTAAATCGAGGAGATATCTAAGTGCTTCTTCTTGCTCACTAGGAGCTGTCTTTAAATACATTTACTAGCTAATTATAATCTTAAAGAGGAGTACAACAACTAACAATAAGTTATTGTACTCTTGTTGTTCTACATAACAGTCACAGACAATTATGCATCATTACCAAGTTGCTGACACAGCCGAATTGCTGTTCAACACTCCCCCTCAATTCGGTTCACCTGAATTTCCCAACTTCTTGCGCAGATAGCGGTGTTGATTCACTTCCAATCCCTTGGTCATCAAGTCCGCTGGGTTCTCCTTCGACCTAACATATGTAAGTACTGCTTCGTTTGAGGCTACTTTCTCGCGTATGAAATGGTAAGCAACGTTTATATGCTTCGTTCTTGCGTGATAGCTTGCATCGTGTGAAAGAGTGATGGCCCCTAAATTGTCAGATCGGATTGAGGTTGGTTCGCTTTGATCTAGCTGTAAATCTTGTAAAAACCTTCATAGCCATATCAGTTGTTTTGTGCCTTCTGTTATTGCCATGTATTCGGTTTCTGTTGTAGAGAGTGCAACGGTCTTTTGTTTTCGTGAACTTCATGAAATTGCTCCACCTCCCAGGATTGCGACGTAGCCTCCAATTGAAATGGCATCGGCTCGATTCGCATAATCCGAGTCCACAAATAACTCCAGTTCTAGACGTTCGTCTCATCTAAAAATGATACCATCGTCTTGAGTTCCCTTTAGATATCGAAATACATGCTTGACTGCCATCCAGTGCTCAGGTCCGAATGATGTCATGAATTGACTTAGGTGTTGAATTGTGAACGCTAAGTCAGGTCGTGTGCCCAATGCCGCATACATAATAGATCCAATAGCCCTTGCATAAGGTACATTGAGTGTTGGCTCGCTATTGGAGGTCAATTTGACGGATTTATTGAGTGGGGTAGATACCGGATTAGCATCCTGCATATCGAATCGAGCGAGTATAGTGCCGATGTAGGGACCTTGAGATATTTTTAGCATCCCATTCATCCAATCCCTTTCCACCTTTATTCCTAAGATTTTCTTCATTTCTCCGAGGTCCGTCATTGTAAATTGTCTGTTTAGTTCCAATTTGACCTGTGCCATTCCTTCGGTTGTATTTGCGAAGAGTCCTAAGTCGTCTACATATACTGATATAATTTCGATGCAGTGTTCATTCATCCTAATATAGACGCATTCATCGGCTGAACATGGTTGATAGCCAAGACTCAACAGCGTGTCTCGTAGGCGTTGATGCCAAGCTCTGCCTGCTTGTTTGAGTCCATAGAGCGCCCGCATTAGTTTAAGGACTTGTCCAGATCTATCGTCAAACCCATCTGGTTGGCGCATATAGATTTCTTCTTGGAGATCCGAATTGAGATAGGCCCCCTTGACATCCATCATTTCGATTTCCCAATCAAGGGTGTTCGCTATGGTGAGTAGTAGTCGCAAGGAATCAAACCTGACTACTGGTGAGGTAACATCAAAGTAGTCCATTCCTGGTCTCTGAGTGAAGCCTTGGGCTACTAATCTTGCTTTTGCTTTTTTGAAGGTCCCATCTGGGTGCATTTTTATTGCATATACCCACCGGCATCCAATTGCAGCCCGGTCTGGTGGTAAGTCCACAAGTGTCCATGTCCCAGTTTCTTGATGTTGATCCATTTCGTTTTTCATAGCTGTAATCCAGATTGGCGCATCACGTTGTGTAGTTGCTTCAGTATAACTTCCTGGTTCTGTGACAATCTCGTGACTGACTAGTGCTCGGTCAATACTTGGGTCATTGAGGATCCGATAGTTTGGTTTGTTGGTCAAGCGTGTCAATCGGCGTATTTCTGGCTCGGATGTTTGTGAGGTAGGTGAACTGGGCAGTGTCTGTGGGGTGGATGGGCTAGATGGGCTAGGTAGCATCTGTGGAGTGGGTTGGATAGGCAGTGTTCACTCGTGTGATATATTCTCCCCCTCGAGCGGCACATCCTCATCATCTTCATTTGGGATAGTGAATAATTTCGTGTCGTTTTCGTCGAATGTGATATTCCTGGAATTTTGGACATGCCTCGTTTGAATATTATAATACTTCCAGGCCTTGGTGTATTCTGCAACTCCGACAAAAATATGTTCTTCAGCTTTCGGGTCTAATTTCCTCCGGAGCTGATCTGGGACCATAACCCAGCATTTCATTCCAAATTCTTCAAGCTGCGATACATCTGGCTTCTTCCCAAAAAGGATTTCATACGGTGTGATCTCTGTCCCTAGTGCTCGGGTCGGAGATCTATTCTTAATGTAATTTGCATAAGCTACCGCTTCTGGCTATAAGGTTTTCGGTAAGTTCTTGGCAAACATCATGGCACGTGCATGTTCCAATAGAGTTCGGTTAAGTCATTCTGCGATTCCATTTTGGGCTGGAGAATAGGGTGCCGTCGTTTCCATAATTATTCCATGGTTAGCACAAAATTCTTTAAATGGCTTGTTAACATATTCTCCACCATTGTCAGATCGAAATGTTTTGACTTTGTTACCACTCTGCGTCTCCATAAATTCCTTGAATGTCGCGAAATTTTTTAGCACTCCATCCTTGGTATTCCCGAAATAGATAGCCGAATAACAGGACCTGGCATCGGTAAATGAATAGAAGTATTTTTCTCTTGCAGGTCCTTCGGTTTGGGCAGGTCCCCATACATCGGATAAAATTAGATCCCCAATGTTTTGAACTGTTGTCTGGGTTTCTTTTGGGAATGGCACCACATGTTGTTTCCCTTGGATGCAGGCAGTGCATTGGGTTGGTACTTGTGACTCATTAATAGTTAGTCCAGTTACTAGACTATTTTTCTGCATTGTCTTGATAGTCCAAATATTAACGTGTCCAAGTATCCGGTGCCATTTATCGAATGTCCGGCCTTTTGCTATGGCCGCAAAATCCTGTGCCTGATCCAACTTCTTGGGTCTCACCCTCATTTGGTACATATGTCCGACTTTTCGCCCTGTGCCAAAAATAACCCCACTGCTGGATTTGAGTTCGACACCGGCCTGTGTAAAGTTCGCAATGTATCCTTTATCAGTAAGGCGCCCAATACTGATTAGGTTATTAGGCGCCATGGGTGCATGTTTGACATCGATTAGCATGACCTGGTAAACCTGATTATTAACCTTGAATTCGAGAGCGATTGTGCCTCGTCCATGCGTTTTGAGGGTAGCTCCTGGGGTGATCCCTTCGATTTGAGCTGATTCCTCTCGATAGTCAATAAAATTACGTCTGTCTCGTGCAATATGAGTTGTTGCTGCCGAATTGGCAAGCCAATCTGATGCCGAGATTGTTGCATAAGCGATCTCGTTAGTGACAAATGCAAAGTCATTATCGTTAGATTGCTTAGCTGTGTCCATTTCTTTAGGCTGTTTAAACCACTTCGGCGCCTGGCCTTCTTTGCCACTGCCTTTTGCCCAGCAATCTTTAATGTAATGTCCCTTTTTGCCACAGTTTCGGCAATTTCCCTTTGTGGCACCTGATTGTCCATGTTTTCCCTTTTTTTCGGGAGGATGATTTGCCTTTAATGCTGTCTGCCGGACCGATCCGGCATGTCAGGCCCGATCCTCATCTAAGATCCTGGCGATCAATATCTCAGATGAGATCGGTTGTCCAGTTGCATTTACTGTTGTAATAAATGAGGACCAAGTATTTGGTAGTGATGTAAGGAGAGTATTAGAGAGGTCCTCGTCACTTATTACCTGCCCCCTCGCATTGAGCTGTAAATATATTCCCTGTAGTTTCCGAATATGTTCTTCCATATTGGCACCATCTTCGGCAAACGTCCGGAAAAACTCTCAGCGCAAATTAATCGTGCCGACGGCTGTCTTAGATTGAAATATTGCCTGTAATCTTGTCCATAATTCTGACGCAGTAGCAATTTGGTCAATGTAGACTAGATACTCGTCAGAAATCCGTAAGCAAATTTCTTTCTTAGCTTTCTTATTCTTCTTTCTCCAATCGTCGATTGCAATCTGTTCGGCAGCCGTGATTGTCCTTGAATCGGTTGGTTTCGGCTCCGTTTCCGAACCATTGGTAATACCCCATAACTCCAGATCGTCCAAAATCCATTCGAGGCACCTTTGCCATGCGATATAATTGTCACCATTCAACGGATCGATCTTGTGGGTGTTAGTGGAGGTCATGACGTGTGAGAGAGAGATGAGATAAGTTTCTGCTGTTGTGATTAGTTACGGCCGGGGCCTATAACCTGTAAATCGAGGAGATATCTAAGTGCTTCTTCTTGCTCACTAGGAGCTGTCTTTAAATACATTTACTAGCTAATTATAATCTCAAAGAGGAGTACAACAACTAACAATAAGTTATTGTACTCTTGTTGTTCTACATAACAGTCACAGACAATTATGTGTCATTACCAAGTTGCTGACACAGCCGAATTGCTGTTCAACACTAGATGGTCTGTGCACTGATCTGTAAGACTATCTTCTCAGGAACTATCTAATAATAACTATCACATGATGTTAACCAGTTGAATCTATACAGTTGCAACACGAGATATGAGGTCACAGCTAATTGTATATACTCATATTCTAACAGATAGCAGGAAGCAAGTCATTGAAGAGTGGCAACCAATACCCGCAACTCACCAATTCATGCCGACAGTGTTGAAATATATAGTCCCTAAGAAGAGCTCAGTCTCGTATAAGTATAACGGACTAAATATGATGTGTACCTAAGAAGAGCTATTGTATACAGTAAGCACATATACTAAGAGAGAACAGGATCGTTCTGTGCTCACCTCAGTCTCGTATAAGTACTGCGATATGGACTCATGTTCGATGTCGTGTTGGTGGATCTACCTCGCATTTTAATAATAGTCGGTGGGTCATGACAATGTGCTTCTCCTAGGCACTAAAAGCGTCCAGTTTTTCAACAGTGTACATGAAAGGCTATTATATTTTGCGCACCCATTCCTAAACCCAAACTTCCACGTCTTCTTCAGACAGTGGTATATGCTCGTCGTCTTCGGGACCTCGATAACACACACCATGCCCATCTTCGATACAGTTCCATCGGTCTCGAAGCTTTACCTGGAATCTTTTCCTTCTCACCGCGTCAAATCTCTCTTCCCGTTCTTCTGCGCTCCATGCAGCTGGGGAGACCAAGGGTTGTAGCCACTGAACTTCTTGTAGGAGTCTTTCAGCCCGTACGACATCGTTGCTGCTCAGAGTCCTCTCGTTTGAAGTCGACATTGGTGGGTAGCAGGTGGTTGTGATACCGGAAGGGGATGCTGCCCTTTAAAGTTACAGTTATCAAGGGAATAAATTTCAAGGTATCGCATTGTGGCGGTGCTTTGTGCAGGATACCCAGCTATTCATCCCTTCCTTTTACACAACCTCAAACCTCAACCTCCTTCATTCATACATGCTCCGGGATTGTCTCAAGTTCTCTCACTATGGTATATACCAATTCCTTGGTCTTCAACAGATTGTCTACGGCAGAGAGCAGATGTGGCAGTTATGAATAGTTCGATGAACCTTCACCGCATATTGTGGCAACTTCCGACTTCTCGAGCGCTAGAGTTTTGGGAATTAATCTCTTACGTTACTTGAGAAGTGACATGTCAATTGATAGAATATTTAAATGCAGTGGATGCTATCCATGACAGCGCTTCTCAGGTACAGCCCCGCCACTCCGGCTATATTTAGCGGAAGCCTCCGCTTCGTGTTCAATTCTTTCAGAATTCCAACGAGCCTCCCATTTTAATAATTCTTTACTTGGGATAATTGGCGTAGAAAGTAAATATGCCTGTTTGTGGCGAGTCCGTCAGGTTTTCATTAACAAATTGTGCATGTAATCTATATTCAGCCATAATTAAGTACACGCCAGAATTAGGTCCTTGTGAGCGGAGTAATGGGGAACCCCTCATGATTGAATGGTATCATGGTTTTGCTCCTCATTTCCCGTCCTGGACCTGCAAGGTTCATGATGAAAACAGCATAAGTAATATCCTACTCGTGTGACCTATCGTGCTATTTTATATTTCTATCCCCCTATTTTTGGTAATATATTGTGTAAACAGGACATATTTAATGCTTTGAAACTTTCCGATGTATGTGTATTAGTACATAATTAACTTGATTATTGTATGCAAGTTCAGAAGTTGACAGCTGGGTATCTCACTTGACGTGCCTGACTGGCATTTTATGTATCTTTGTCAATTCAAGAGTGGCTGGTGGCCTAACCTGGGGTATAGTCACTTTAATCCCACGCGACGAGGCCAAAAAACCTAGATACATACTAACGAAAACTCTGAATCGCCAGGAATCGTACTAAGTTGGGTGAGAGATGGCAAAACGTGCTCCGGCGCCGAGGACCGTATTCACCTCTATAATGACGACATTATGCCTCATTCAGTTGATTTTTTTGTGGTAATAGAAGCACCAATCCAGCCAGGTGCTCAAAAGGGATCCGTTTAAATAAAAGAAACGACTTGTTCGAATTGAAGACTCATCACTACAATGCCTTCAGGCGCTAGGAGGACGAACGGCTATCTGGGATGCTCCAAACTGTTCCAGATGCTACACCATGTCCAGTCGCGCATTCTAGATTATGGGGCCTTACTTCTGTAAGCGGCCCGAATCAAATACCAATTTACTGATGCGTCGTCTGCTTCAAGACATCCCGTGTCCTTGGGACTTCTTCCTCTTCATTTTCCTCCTTCAAGCCGCTGTCACAGAATATCGGAGTTACAGGTGTGTCGCCCGATAAACTTCCTATACCTCATTTAGACCCGTTTGCTATCAAGTGGTCATGGCCTCTGGCTTCCTCGCACGCCTTCCTGTATCGTTACGCATAAGGTATACCTTATAGCGCTCTCACAAGTGCCTTTGGATGCTGGTTGACGTTTTTTTTGCAATATTCGCCTTGTCCTTGTCCTCAAATCTGATCCCATGGGAGCGTGGCGCTCCAGCATCGAGGGGAGGTTTCGAATGGAGGGAAATACTTAATAGAATGCGCCCAACGCAGTCGCGGTACGTTTTAACGGCTCCTCCTTGCATTCCAGAGGTTGTGCCCCACGATAGCCAATCAGGAGATTGAACATAGATTTTGAAGATTACGTGAATCTGACCCCTCGGCATGGATTAGTGAGCTGCGGGTGTTGCTTTCTGGTATTCAATGACTGGATTCATGCTTTCCCAACAAACTGATACGCTGCTTTCTGTGAAACGTCTGAGGGTGATATCAACGTGCGGATAGCATCAACGAGAAGCTTCCAGGAACGCAAAGGCGGTCAAAAGTGACTATATGCACTGTATGTAGCTTTACATAAATGAGAAATATCGCCACAAGGCGAGTGAAGGAAAGAGTAATAGTACTATCCTTCCTCCTCGTTCGGATAGTGTATCAGTGCTATCCAAGAGACATAATGCGTGCGGAATGGATGGAACAAGAGAATCAGCACGCTATTCATGGTCCTCCAACACTAATCTGGATGTTGAATTAGATGGTACGCACAGCCCGGTGAAAGGTGTGGCGATGACACAAAGGAAGGAATGAGCCGCGACAGTTACTCGCTCAAGGGAAGCACCGAGGTTTTGATCGGTGATTGAGCCGCGCATTGCGTCACAAAGTGGAAGAAGACGGGCGAGAATGGGGATGATGTTGAGGTTGCACACTGTGGTACACGCGGAATTGATGTTGTAAGATGCAGCTATCAGCTTCAGAGTGACCTCGGTTAGTCGTTTTCCGTTTCGTTGGTAAGTGCAAGTCCTAAGTCTTGCCGCTTACAATTTTTTAATTTTCTTAAATCTAGTCCAATGTCACAAGGTGATATTATTTATCCAGCAGATATTCCAGTCTATCTAAAAGCTGCCTAATAGCTTCACGGCGATAGAGTCGTATTTGTGAGTTGAGAACTTGACATCTCGGGATCTGACTTGATGTGCTTGACTCGGATTTTTGATGTACTTCTATAAACATTAATGAGTGGCTGGTGGTCTTGTAGCCGAGGGAGTCGACCTTGTGTGCCTTCACCTGATATTATTATATCTGGAAGGACATACGAGAGGGATAAATCGACCGATCACCACGGAATGGAGGAAGAAAGTCTTCCTACGTTTATCCGCCGGCGTGTGACTGTTTTGTATTACAAAGGCGGATATAGTGAGTGCCAACATAGAGATCGTGCAATGGTCGGTGAGAGATGTCGAAAGAGGCGTGGTCCCCAAGGAACCTATTTATTAGGACAATGGAAGAACTTCTCCTACTTTGCGCTAGCCAGGTGGTCAAAGAGTGTCATTTTGGATAAAAGGGAGACTTGGTCAATGAGCAACGTCGCCTTGTTCAAGATATTCGATATTCTGTATCTTTGGGGTCGTTCTTCGGATTCCTCGCTGGAGAACCACCAGCGTTGTCAGGGTCATCATCCGATAAAAATTCGACTACATTTATGATCGAGTAAACTCATGCCGCTCTCTCACACACAATTCAGATGCGTGATATATATCCTATGCATCCCTTTCGACTCGAAATCCACATCTTACGAACATTTGCAGTCGTAGAACGAAAGCCATTTTTTATACATTAAGGGTGATGCCACAATATCGGCGATGGCAATGTGTGTCATCGGACTCCTCCCCTATAACCCTTGACAGATGCGCTCAATGGGAAGATACAGATCGGGCATCAACTGAAATTACGTCATCGCTTTACAATACTGTCATAAAATCATCACTACACACCAACATGGATGAGGTTGCATCAACATTTATTCTACAAATTGCAGGATATTTATCATCCTCATGCACTCAACCTCCCTTCCTCCTCCATGAACTTGTGCATATTGTAGAAAACATCTGCCATGTGTAGAATGAATGTCGACGCAACCTCATCCATGTTGGTGTGTAACGGTGATTTTATGACAGCATTGTAAAGCAATGACGTAATTACAGTTGGTAGCTGATCTCTACCATGCTATCGAGCACCGGGACACCAGTAGAATATTGTAAAATATTGGACTGGCCAGGAATTGAACCTGGGACCATCTGTAATCTAGACTGGATGCTCTACCACTGAGCTACCAACCCTTTAGGTACTCAGTAGTGAAGTCAACTCTATATGGCCAGTAACATTCCATATACACAGAAAATGTGAGAGACAGTCACACATTCGCACTGCTCTAAAGCTGAGTCTAGGCTGTCAAACCAACCATATCCAACATAGAAGGCCGAACCCAACAATGCCATAATATTGGCAGTGTGTCCTAGCCGTGTCACACTAGAAAAACGGAGCCGATGTAAGACCACCGACGCCTGTTCTCGAATTCGACGCGGGTAAGTGGGTCTACAAAGACGTGAGTATTTCGACTGCATTCGATGATTGGGGCTGACGTATCCCCACCTCATTGCGTCAATGGTCTCCTGAATTACTATTCCGAGTTTAGGCAGAGTGACACGCTTGCGTATAAACTTATTGAAGGCCCTGTCGTCTCCATATGCCATTCGCTTGAATCAACTTTGCCATCAGTGAAACTTTCCTTGTGTTGAAAAGCACACTCATCCCAACCCTTTCCAAGCCAACTCCACAGTAATACCCGGGGCCAATTTCAACATTTGGAGATGTGGATGAGCCCCCATACAGTGAATCCACTTCCCAGTCCACGTCATGGCTATAATATGGATTGAGGCTGGATGCGCCCTTGGGTGATCTACATCGCCTTTTAATAATAGTCGGTAGATCATGACAATTTGTCTCTCCTAGGCACTGAAAGCGTCCAGTTTATGAACAGTGTACATGAAAGGCTGTCTAATTTTGCGTACCCATTGCTCAACCCAAACGTCCACTTCTTCTGCAGACAATGGTATATGCTGGTCGTCTTCGGGAACTCGAAAACACAAACGATGCCGATGTT
Source organism: Hysterangium stoloniferum (assembly GCA_015178975.1). Lineage (NCBI taxonomy): Eukaryota > Fungi > Basidiomycota > Agaricomycetes > Hysterangiales > Hysterangiaceae > Hysterangium > Hysterangium stoloniferum. Next base: position 218,499 of record WHVD01000007.1, read on the forward strand.
CGATACAGCTCCATCGTTCTCGAAGCTTCACGCGGAATCTTTCCCTCATTCCCACGTCAATGATCTCCTCCCGTTCTTCTGAGCGCAATGCAGCTGGCGAAACCAAGGGTTGAAGCCACTCAACCTCTTGTAGGAGGGTTTCAGCCGGTACGATATCGTCGCTGCTCGGAGTCGTCTCGTTTGATGTTGACATCGGTGTGTAACAGGTTGTTGTGACACCAGAAGGGGATGCTGCGCTTTTAAGGTCCAGTTATCAGGGGAATTAATGTCCAGCTATAGAATTGTGGCGGTGCTGTATATAGGACGCCCAGCGTTTCATCCCTTCCTTTTACACAACTCGAAGCCCCTCGCCTTCCTTCGTTCAATCGATCTCCAGGATACTCTCAAGTTCAATCACTATGGTATACACTCATTCCGTACTCTTCACCAGATCGTCTAAGGCAGAGAGCACATATGGCGGATACGAATAATCTGATGAGCCTTCACCGCATAATGTGCCATCTTGAGCGCTATATTTTGGTCAATTTAGCTTTCACGTTAGTTGAAAAGTGACATCTCGATTGATTGAATATGTAAATGCAGTGGATGCTATCCACGACAGTGCTTCTCAGGTACAGCCTCCGGCGCTTTCCGCTCGGGCTATGTCTAACAGAAATATGCGCGGCGTGTGTAATTATTTCGGAATTCCAATTCCGATAATTCTGTACTTAGGCTAATTGGCCCCGATCGTGACTATACCTGTTTGTGGAGAGTCCGTCAGGTTTTTATTCCTAAATTGTGCATATATTCTGTGTTCAGTCATAACTAATTACACGCTACTATTATTACAGGCGCCTTCTGAGTGAAGTAATTTGCGTCAGCTAACAAGGGAAAAGCCCGTCGGAAAGCATAAGGCGTCGAGCGGCGAAGTGTGGAAAAAAAGTCTACGGCACGAGATATGATACCACAAAACTAGCAACCAGAACGACAGTGGTAGAAAAACTTCACGCTATCAACCTTATGCCTCCCGTAATGACAACCTGACAACGGTCACTTGAACCCGACCTGACGAGGTATAAAACCTTTAGAGATATAATGCCGAGAACTCTGAATCGCCAAGAATCGTGCAATGGTCGGTGAGAGATGGCAAAAGGAGTTCGGACGCCGAGGAACGTATTCTCCCGTAAAATGGCGCAACATGTCTCACTCTGGTCCTTGTTTGCGGTACTCGGAACACGAATGCCGGCAGGTGCTCGAAAATGTTCTTTTTTAAAGGAATTGTTTAAAGAAAATCAATGAGTTGGTCAAATTGAACTCATGGATAAAATGGTTTTACGCCCTGTGGGGAAGTCCCGCTATGTGGGATGCATCAAGGTATTCCAGCACGGGCGAATTCTAGATTTCCGGGACTTCCCAGCGTGAACCGTCCGGATCAAATACCATTGCTGATGCTTCGTCTTCTTCAAGACATCCTGTGTCCTTGGTCCTTCTTTCGCTTCATTTCCGTTCTTCAAGAACTTTCGGACAACCAATCAACTACACTTTTGATCAAAGATATTGCAGCCACGGTCACAGAATATCGGTCATATACCGGTGTGTCACCCGGCAGGATTTTGTTATATCTAGCGAAGAACCGTTTCGACCATGTGGTCATGGCATCTATATTCATCGCACTTCTCCTCTATCGCCAGGCATCAGTTCTACAGTACACCGGTCTCAAAGGTGACTCGCGGTGCTGCTTGGACCTTCTCTGAAATATTTCCCACTGTGTTTGTTCCAAGACGGATCCCATGGGAACAAGGTGCTCTCACGTAGGGTCCAGGTTTCCAGTGGAGAGAAATACTTTATTGAATCCGCCGAACACGGGGCCTGTACGGTCTACAGGGTCCGCCTTTTATTTCCGAGTTTTGTGCCTCGTGATAACCGATCCGGAGATCGAGCATGGCCTTTGAAGATTAGATGAGTCTGACCGAGATAAACGTTGCCATGGATTAGTGAATGATTGTTGCGGGTGTTCTTCCCTTTTCTTCAACGACCTCCCCATGTTATCCCAACTAAGTGATACGACAATCACGGTGATGGGGCTTTCTTTTGAGAATTCTCAGTGCTATTCTATGCGGACGCGTTGTCTTTCATAAATCACGAACGATTCTAGCCACGCCTAAGGCTCGCGAATATTATTCTACATCTGTATGGAATGAACTAGAAACTCCACAACACCTGACGATGGTAAAATGTGATTGTATGCTATCAATTACCCAGGTTATGTAGCGTTATACAACTTGTACATCCGGTGACAAGCGATTCAAGTAGAGAGTAATGGCACTAGCTGTCCTTCTGGTGTTAATAATATGTGCCGGAATTATCCGGAGACATGATTATATGTCGTGCCTATATCATGGAGCAAGGCCTTCGACACGCCAGCCATTATTCTTCAACACTGATGTGGAGTTGAATCTACCTTACCGACACACGAGTCAAAGGTGTGGCGACCACGGAAAGGAAGGAATGTACAATGTCATTTCACAAATGTAGGCAGTTACTGCAGATTTGATCGTTGATTGAGCGGCGCATTGTGTCAAAATGTGGAAGAAGACGAGCATGGCGATTATATCGAAGTTGCGCACTGTGGTACACGTGGGTTCGATGTCGGAATATCCAGCTATCAGGTTCAGAGTGACTTTAGTCTCTCGCCTGACAAGAGGAGTCATGAATGTGGACCCATGTGTGTCAGAATTAAACTGGTAGCGTAGTGTCATGGGAAGATGTGAGATCATGCTGGACGGTAGGAAATTGTACCTGTACAGTTGAAGAGGTCCAATGAACGAAGAAACCATATTCATCTCGTTGATATGATCCGTGCGAAGCGTGCTGTCGTCTAAGAAGGTGTCTAGGGCCCAGATATTATGCTACAGTGAAAGTGACGTGTCCTCATCGATATGAAGTGTCAATGACGCTACATGGATGTTCGTCTCGTCCACTCTAACCCTCAATACAGAAATATCTCGAAACCACGCATCTTGGTGCATGCAACACACAAGAAGCTGTATAAGAGATTCATTCAAGCAAAGTTGGTGTGACTAATATGGTCTCTTCTGGTTTTGGTGGGCAGGATTAAATGATGTGATGTAGTGACCCACGGTTGTACCCAGATTTAAATGCAACCTCTCATCGCATTAAGCTCCTTTACAGACTGTTGACGGACGTGGCAGATATTTTCCACAAGATACCCAAGGTGCAAAGCAGGATTGCATCAGGATGATAAATATCCGACGATTTGTAGAATAAATGTCGACGCAACCTCATCCAGGTTCGTGTGTAACGGTGATTTCATGAAACCATTGTAAAGCGATGAAGTAATTGCAGTTGATGGCCGATCTTGATATCGCCATCGAGCGCCGGGACACCGGTAGAAGGCCGAAGCCAAATATGCCATAAGCTTCGCAGTGTGATCTTCGTTCCTCCGCCGTATACCACTTGAATGCCAGAGTCCCTTTAGGACCACGCATGCCTGTTCTCGAATTCGACGCGGGTACCTAGGTATGATTAAATGTCGTCATGGTGATGCTCTTCGTTTCCCTCCCTGGATATTTAAGGTTCATGATGTGCATATGTAATATTGATGCTCTTGTTCCATTCATTCCGCATGATATATCATAATTTCTCTTGGACAACACATTATGCGAACCAGCAGGAAGAATACTACTATTACTCTTTACTTAGCTCCCCTTTTGGCGATATTTCTAATTTATGTAAAGCTATATAGTTTGAGTCAATTCAAGAGCGCATATAGTCACCTTTACCCCCTTTATGTGCTTGACCGCAGCTCGTTGATGCTATACACACATTGGGGTCCTAGTAGTGGCTAGAATCACTTCAAATAGAATACCACTCAGACGTTTCAAAGAAAACAGCGTATCCATTAGTTGGGATCATGAAGCAAGTCATTGAAGATGTAAGGCCATCGGTATCAGCCTCACTCGGTCAACATGGACAGGACTAAGTTTTCTTTATGTTTACATATCAGTAGGATACAAGGTGAATGCGAGGTTCCCTAGGGAAGAGTGGGGAAGGATTAATGGTCTAAGAGAAGATATCCTATCACTATAGGATATGGGGTTTTAGATATAGAGTCAAGGGGAATGGGGTGGAAGAACAAGGAACCGCATGATCAGGCACAGGGGTGCAACTTAACAATAAAGTGGTGGATCAATGAGTGGCTGATGGGAGGTTGATGATGATGACCGCATGATAAGGCACAAGGGTGCTACCAAGTGGCGGAACAATGAGTGGTTGATGGGAGAGGTTGGTGATGATGTATGTGGTAAGGTGGCCAGGCTTACAGAAGAGCAGCAAACAACACCCACAACTCACTAATACATCCCGAGGGTTATCTCGGTCAGTATTTCCCCCCATTCAAAACCTTGACCCGATGCTGGAGCGTCTGACTCCCATGGGATGTCACTTGAGAAAAACGACCATCGCGGATATGGCAAAGAAGGTCAAGCGAGCAGCCCAAGGCACTTTTAAGACCGGTATAATGTATAACTGATGCTTAGCGATACAATATGAAGTGCGAGGCAGCCAGATTCCATGGCCACTTAAAGGAAAACGGGTCTACATTTAAGAAAACACAGCTGACCGGGTGGCACACCTGTATATGACCGAGAATCTGTGACCGCGGCTTGAGGGAGGAAACTGAAGAAAAAGAAGCAGCAAAGACACGGGATTTCTTGAAGAAGAGGAAGCATCAGTAAATTGGTATTTGGTCCGGGTCGCTCACGTAAGGAAGTCCCCGTGTTCTAGAATGTGCCCAGGATATGATGTAGCGTCTGGAACAGCCTGGAGTATCCCAGAGAGCCGTTCTTCCTCCCAGCGCTGAAACCATTTTAGTCGTGAGTCTTCAATTGGTTTAAGTCGTCTTATATTTAAATGGAACCTCTTTGTGCGCCCGGATGGCGTTATGCTCATATTTCCACACACAAGCAACAGAGTGAGACATCCAGTCGCCATTATCCGGGTGAGTGCGGTCGGCCGCGTCCAAGCACCTTTTGACATCTCGCACAGACAATTTCACGATTCCTGGCGATTAATAGTTGTCATCATTATGTATATAAGGTTATTAGGCCTCCTCACGTGGGGTTCAAGTAGCTATACTCCAAGTTGGGCCAGCGACTCTCTAATTGACACAGATATAGAGGCGATCACGGAAAGGAAGGAATGTACAATGTCATTTACAAAATTTAGGCAGCTACTGCAAATTTGATCGTTGATTGAGCGGCGCATTGTGTCACAATGTGGAAGAAGATGAGCGAGCATGGCGATTATATCGAGGTTGCGCACTGTCGTACATGCGGATTTTATGTCGGAAGGTCCAGCTACCATGTTCAGAGTCACCTCAATTAGTCTCTCGCTTGACAAGAAACCATACTAATCTGGTTTAGATGATCCGTGACAAGCGTGCTGTCGTCAAAGAAGGTGTCTAGGGCCCAGGTATCATGCCACAGTGAAAGTGACCTGTCCTCATCAATATGACGTGTAAATGACGCTATATGGATGTTTACGTCGTCCACTATAGCCTTCAATACATCACCGGAAATATCTCGAAACCATGCATCTTGGTGCATGCAACGCACGAGAAGCTGTATAACAGATTCATACTAGCAAAGTTGGTGTGAGTAATATGGTCTATTGTGGTTTTGGTGGGCAGGATGAAATGATGTGATGTCGTTACGCACGGTTGTACCCATAATTCAATGCAACCTCTGAGCTCCTCTACAGACAGTTGACAGACGTAGCAGATGTTTTCGACAAGATACCCAAGTCGTCGAGGTGCAAGGGATAATTGCATGGGGATGATATATATCCGACGATTTGTAGAATAAATGTCGACGCAACCTCATCCAGGTTGGTGTGTAAAGGTGATTTGATGAGACCATAGTAAAGCGATGACGTAATTCCAGTTGATGGCCGATCTCAATTTCCCCATCGAGCGCCGGGACACCGGTAGAAGGCCGCAGCCAAATATACCACACGCTTCGCAGTGTGACCTTCGTTCCTCCGCCGTATACCACTTGAATGGAACCCCTTTCAGACCACGAACGCATCTCGAATTCGACGCGGGCACCTTGGTATGATCGTACTTTGTCATGATTATGCTCCTCGTTTCCCTCCCTGGACATTGAAGGTTCATGATGCGAACAGGATATGTAATATCTTGCCGCGTGTTATCATTGTATTTTCATTTTTCTATCGCCCTAGTGTGTTAATATATTGTGTAAAGTGTATATATTTTAATGCTTTGAAGCTTGCTTGTGTGTGTGGATTAGTCCATCATTGCATTCATTGTTATATGCAAGTTCAGAAGTTGACAGCTGGGTATCTCACTTGACGTGCCTTACCCGCATTTTATAGCACCTTTAACGGGTGTGTCAGTTTCTCTCTAATCCGCACGCCACATCAGTGTTGAATAATAATGGCTGGCGTGTCGAAGGCCTTGATCCATGATACAGGCACGACATATAATTATTTCTTTGGATAATGGCAACACATCTTATCAAAACCAGGAGGATAGACAGTGCTCTTACTCCCTACTCGAATCTTTTTGTAACCGGATTTAAAAGTTGTGTAACCCTACATAGTGTGGGTAATTGATAGCGCATACATTCACTTTTTAGCATCGTCAGGTTTTTCGTAGCTCCTCGTTCATTCCAAACACATGTAAAATAATATTCGCGAGGCTTAGCGGTGGCTAGAATCGCCCAGGATTTATGACAGACAACGAGTCCACATAGAATAAGGCCATTGAAGGGAACCAAAGAACACCCGCAACAATCACTAACTAATACATGGCCACGTGTATCTCGGTCAGACTCATCTAACCTTCAAAGGCCATATTCAATCTCCGAATCGGGTATCACGAGGCACAAAACTCGGGTCTTTAGACCATACAGGGACCGTGTTAGGCGGATTCCATAAAGTATTTCTCTCCATTGGAAACCTGGACCCGACGTGGGCGCGCATCGTTCCCATGGGATCCGACTTGGAACAAACGATAATCGTAAATATTGCAGAGAAGGTCAAACGAGCACCGCGAGTCACCTTTGAGACTGGTGTAATGTATAACTGATGCCTGGGGATACAGGAGAAGTGCGATAAATCTAGATGCCATGAGCACATGGTTGACAACGGTTCTTCATTAGATATAACAAAGCCTGCCGGGTGACACACCGGTATATGTCCAATATCCTATGAGCGCGGCTTCAATATCTTTGATCACAAGTGTAGTTGATTGGTTGTCCCGTGAGGGACGGAAATGAAGCGAAAGAAGCACCACGGACACGGGATATTTTGAAGAAGACGAAGCATCTGTAAATTGGTATTCGATCCGGACGGTTCAAGCTTGGAGGTCCCGGCAATCTAGAATGCGCCGGGACTGGAACACCTTGGAGCATCCTAGATAGCCGGACTTCCTCACAGCGCTTAAAACGATTTTACTCGTGAGTTTTCAATTTGACCAACTCATTGATTTTCTTTAAACACTTACTTTACAAGGAACATTTTTGAGCCCCTGCCGGCATTCGTGTTCCGAGCACCGCAAACAAGGACCAGAGTGAGATATGTTGTGGCCGTTTTCCGGGAGAATATGTTCCTCGGCGTCCGAACTCCTTTTGCCATCTCTCACCGACCATTGCACGATTCTTGGCGATTCAGAGTTCTCGGCATTATATCTCTAAAGGTTTTATACCTCGTCAGGTCGGAATGAAGTGACCATTCTCAAGTTATTCCCCAGTCCATGCTATTATGACTGCGATATTGACTCATGTTCGATGTCGTGTTGGTGGATCTACCTCGCATTTTAATTATAATCGGTGGGTCATGACAATGTGCTTCTCCTAGGTAATAAAAACGTCCAGTTCTTCAACACTTTACACTAAAGGCTATTGTATTTTGCGCACCCATTCCTCAACCCAAACTTCCACATCTTCTTCAGACAGTGGGATGTGCTGGTCGTCTTCGGGACCTCGATAACACACGCCATGCCCATCTTCGATATAGTTCCATCGGTCTCGAAGCTTTACCCGGAATCTTTCCCTTCTCACTGCGTCAACTCTCTCCTCCCGCTCTCCTGCGCTCAATGCAGCTGGGGAGACCAAGGGTGTAGCCACTCAACTTCTTGTAGGAGGCTTTCAGCCCGGACGACATCGTTGCAGCCGAGAGTCGTCCCGTTTGAAGTTGACATTGGTGGGTAGCAAGTTGTTGTGATCCCGGAAGGATGCTGCGCCTTCAAGTTCCAATTATCAAGGGAATAAATTTCAAGGTATCGCATTGTGGCGGTGCTTTATACAGGATACCCAGTGTTTCATCCTTTCCTTTTACACAACATCAAGCCTCAACCTCCTTCATTCATACATGCTCCAGGATTGTCTCAAGTTCTCCCACTACGGTATACACCAATTCCTTCGTCTTCAACAGATTGTCGACGGCAGAGAGCAGATATGGCAGTTATGAATAGTTCGATGAACCTTCACCGCATAATGTGGCAACTTCCGACTTCTGGAGCGCTAAAGTTTTGGGAGTTAATCTCCTACGTTAGTTGAGAAGTGACATGTCAATTGATAGAATATGTAAATGCAGTGGATGCTATCCATGACAGCGCTTCTCAGGTACAGCACCGCCACTCCGGCTATATTTAGCGGAAGCATCCGCTTCCTGTTCAATTCTTTCAGAATTCCAACGAGCATCCCATTTTTAGAATTATTTACTTGGGCTAATTGGCGTAGAAAGTAAATATGCCTGTTTGTGGCGAGTCCGTCAGGTTTTCATTAACGAATTGTGCATGTAATCTATATTCAGTCATAAGTAAGTACATGCTAGAATTAGTATTACCCGGTCATAGTGAGCGGAGTAATGGGGAACCCCTCATGATTAAATGGTGTCATGGTTTTTCTCCTCATTTACCGTCCTGGACCTGCAAGGTTCATGATGAAAACATCATATGTAATATCCTGCCCGTCTGACTTATCGTGGCATTTTCATGTTTCTACCTATTTTTGTTAATATATTGTGTAAAGAGGACATATTTTTTAATGCTTTAAAACTTGCTGATGTATGTGTATTAGTACATAATTAACTTGATTATTATATGCAAGTTCAGAAGATGACAGCTGGGTATCTCACTTGACGTGCCTGACCGGCATTTTGTACATATATCTTTCTCAATTCAAGAGTGGCTGGGAATCTAACCTGGAGTATGGTCATTTTAAACCCACGCGATGAGGCTAACGAACCTTAGATACATACTAACGAGAACTCTGAATGGCCAAGAATCGAACAAAGGTGGGTGAGTGATGGCAAAACGTGCTCGGACGCCGAGGACCGTATTCACCTCGACAATGGCGACATCATGTCTCATTCAGTTGCTTGTTTGTGGTAATAGCAGCACCAATGCAGCCAGGTGCTCAAAAGGGTTCTGTTTAAATAAAAGAAAAGACTTGTTCGAATTGAAGACTCATCACTACAATGGCTTCATGCGCTAGGAGGAAGAACGGCTATCTGGGATGCTCCAGGCTGATCCAGATGCTACACCATGTCCAGTCGCGCATTCTAGATTACGGGGCCTTCCTTCCGTGAGCAGCCCGACTCAAATACCAATTTACTGATGCTTCGTCTTCTTCAAGACATCCCGTGTCCTTGGGGCTTCTTCCTCTTCATTTTCCTCCTTCAACCCGCGGTCACAGAATATCGGGGATATACAGGTGTGTCACCCGGTAGGCTTCCAATACCTAATTTAGACCCGTTTGCTATCAAGTGGTCATGGCCTCTGGCTTCCTCGCACGTCTGCTGTATCGCTACGCATCAGTTATACCGTATAGCGCTCTCACAAGTGCCTTTGGATGCTGGTTGACCTTTTTTGCAATATTCGCCTTGTCTTTGTCCTCAAATCTGATCCCATGGGAGCGAGGCGCTCCAGCTTCGAGGGGATGTTTCGAATGGAGGTAAATACTTAATAGAATGCGTCCAACGCAGTCGCTGTATGTTTTAAATGCTCCTCCTTGCATTCCAGAGGTTGTGCCCCATGATAGTCAGTCAGGAGATTGAACATAGACTTTGAAGATTACGTGAATCTGACCCCTCGGCATGGATTAGTGAGCTGCGGGTGTTGCTTTCTGGTATTCAATGACTGGATTCATGCTATCCCAACTTCCTGATACGCTGCTTTCTGTGAAACCTCTGAGGGTGATATCAACGTGCGTATAGCATCAGCGAGAAGCTTCCAGGCACACAAAGGCGGTCAAAAGTGACCATATGCACTGTATGTAGCTTTACATAAATGAGAAATATCGCCACAGGGCGAGTGAAGGAAAGGGTAATAATACTATCCTTCCTCCTGGTTCCCATAGTGTATCAGTGCTATCCAAGAGACATTATGCGTGCGGAATGGATGGAACAAGGGCACGAGCACGCTGTTCATGGTCCTCCAACACTAATCTGGATGTTGAATTAGATGGTACGCACAGACCGGTGAAAGGTGTGGCGATGACACAAAGGAAGGAATGAGCCGCGACAGTTACTCGTTCAAGGGAAGCACCGAGGTTTTGATCGGTAATTGAGCCGCGCATTGCGTCACAAAGTGGAAGAAGACGGGAGAGAATGGGGATGATATTGAGGTTGCACACTGTGGTACACGCGGAATTGATGTCGTAAGACGCAGCTATCAGCTTCAGAGTGACCTCAATTAGTTGTTTCCCTAACCACAGGAACCACGAATTTGGACACATACGTGTCAGAATCAGACTGGCAGGATATTTTGATGGGGGGGGAATCAGATGATGGTGGAAGGGAAGAAAATCTCAACATACCTTAGGAGGGGCTCAACGAGTGAAGAAACTATATTCAGCTGGTTTATATGATCCATGCAGAGTGTGCTGTCATCGAAGAAGGTTTCTAGGGAAAATATATCGCGCCACAGTGAATGTGACGTGTTCTCATCGATGTAAAATGTCAAGGACGCTGTATCTAGGTTTATGTCGTTCAGGATATTCGATATTCTGTATATTTGGGGTCGTTCTTCGGATTCCTCGCTGGAGAACCACCAGCGTTGTCCGGGTCATCATCCGATAAAAAATGGACTGTATTTATGATCAAGTAAATTCATGCCGCTCTCTCACACACAATTCAGATGCATGATATATATCCTATGCATCCCTTTCGGCTCGAAATCCAGAACGAAAGCCATTTTTTATACATTAAGGGTGATGCCACAATATCGGCGATGGCAATGTGTGTCGTCGGACTCCTCCTATAACCCTTGACAGATCCGCTCAATGGGAAGATACAGATCGGGCATCAACTGCAATTACGTCATCGCCTTACAATGCTCTTATAAAATCACCGCTACACACCAACGTGGATGAGGTTGGGTCGACATTTACTCTACAAATTGCGGGATATTTATCATCCTCATACACTCAACCTCCCTTCCTCCTCCGCGACCTTGCGGGTATTGTAGAAAACATCTGCCACGTGCGTCAACTATCTGTAGTGGAGCTCACTGTGATCAGAGGCTGCATTGAAATCTATATACAACCATATGTCGCGATCTATCATCATTTTATCCTTCCCCACCAAACTACAACAGGCAACATTACCTTATCGTGTGTTGCCTCCACCAAGATACCTAGTTTCGAGATATTAGTTGCAAATGTTCTCTATTGCTGGGGATGCATTGAAGATTATTGAGGGGGACACAAACCTCCATATAGCGTCCTTGACTGTTCATATCTATCTGACACAGCGGAGGAACGAAGGTCACACTGATGGCATATTTGGGCGAGGCCTTCCACTGGTGTCCCGGCGCTTGATGGGAAGATAGAGATCAGCCATCAACTGCAATGACGCCATCGATTTACAATGCTGTAATCAAATCACCACTACACACCAACCTGAATGAGGTTGCGTCGGCATTCATTCTACACATCGCCGGATATTTAGCATCCTTTTGTAACCATACCTCCTCGCCGAACTTGGGCATATCGTGGAACAAACTTCCCACATGCGTCAACTGTCTGTAGAGGAGCTCACTGCGATCAGAGGTTGTATTTAATTCTGGATGCAACAGTGCGTCGCGACCTATCATCATTTTAGCCTGCCCACCAAACCACAACAGACAAAATCACCCGAACCGACTCCCCTCTCATGCATCTCCTATCCACATTCTGTGTTTCATCCACCAAGCTGCCTTGTTTCGACATATTGCTGAAGATGCACTGAAGGTTATAGTGGACGACACAAATCTCCATATAACGTCCTTGACTGTTCATATCGATCTGGACACATTGTTTTCGCTGTGGCGTGATATCTTTACCCTGAAAACCTTCTTCCACGACAGCCGGATCATATCAACCAGCTGAACGTGGTTTCTTCGCTCATTGAGCCCCTCCTACGGTATGTTGACAATGCTTTACCTTCCAGCATCATCTCATATCCGCGCATTCAAAGATCTCACCAGTATGATTCCGACACACACGCATGAAACATTTCTGGCTCCTCTTGTAAAGCAGGAAACTCATTGAGGTTATTCTGACGCTGATGGCTGCATCTTCCCACATCGACTCCGCGTGTACCACAGTGGGCAGGAACAATATAACCGCCATTCTCGCTCGTCTTAGTCGACATTGTGACTCAATGCGTGGATCAATCAACGATCTATCCACCCATCCGCTTTGAGAAATTAGACATCATGGCTCATCCCCTCCTTTGAGTTATCGCCACACCTTTTACCGGTGTGTCGGTAACCTCTAATTAGAACTCCACATCAGTGTTAAAAGATAATTTTTGCCCTGCTGATTCTCTTGTTCCATCCATTCCGCACGATATATCATAATTTCTCTTGGCTAACACAGACACATTATGCGAACCAGGAGGAAGAATAGTACTATTACTCTTTACTTGGCCTCCCTTTTGGAAATATTTATAATCTATGTAAAGCTACATACTTTGAGCGAATTCAGGAGCGCGTATAGTCACCTTTTACCGCATATGTGTGGTTGGCAGCCTCTCGTTCATGCTATCCACACATTGCATATATTTGTGAGTCCGACGATGGTTTTCATTTCCATAGGGAACCACATGGTCGAAAAAATGCGCCAAAGCATTCAAATTTCATGTATTTCATGTGGAGAACATATGCCCGCATATCGTCTGGACAAATAATATCTCCCTATGACATCGGGCTAGATTTAACCGAGTTAAGAATTGTGAGCTCCGAGACTTACCCAGCACTCAATAAAAGAATCCTTCTGTGCAAACCGGGTGGATAGCTCCTTGCATCTCAGTTGGAGCATGTTGCATGATGTACTATAACCACCTTTTTTGCCAAAGGTGAGCGGTCCTGAATGTGAAAACGAGACCAGAAGGTATACTGCAGCATGATTTCAATTTAAGTTAGTTCAACCCTGATGTGAGCCATAAGAACGTTCAAAGGGGGTTTAGCCTCCTGGAAACACACTAGCCTTTAGAGAAATGAAGTGATTACTGAGCAGAAGAGATCATGGCCGAAACGAACGCACAGATCAAGCTCTAATCATTGCGTGTGCAGAGCGTGTAGGGATAGTGAAATCAAAATGCTGCTGCGGAGAGCATGACATAGCTTTGAGATGGAAATTCTGAGAAAATAGGGATGCCAAATACGGTTCTAGCGAGCACGGACCAACAGATGTGAGCTTAGACGTTGATACAGATTCACAGCACTAATTCAGTCTCAACACAAGAATCATGAAAACAAGTGAAGGTGAATGGGTCAACTGGCATAACACCCCCGGAAATGATAGGAAATAATCATAGTGGTAGGAATAAAGATTCCTACAACAACCTTTGTGAAGTCACCGGGGACAATGAAGTGACCGGCTTCGAAGGGGCGGACAAGGTGGCAGGAAAAGGGCACATAAAGGAATATAGAGTATGGCGAATCTTTACAAACCCGGAGAGCTCCGTCTCCAAGAGGTCAAGCTATGGTGGCTCACAATGTTTCATCTGCCTTGACATTGTCGAGCCAAATAGCCAAATGCTTTATATATAAGGTGATCCTGGGGCAAATTAGTTCACTGAGAAGGTCAGGATAATAATAAGACTAGCGTGTAAGTAATAGTCACTGAATATTGATTACGCGCACAATTTGTTGATAAAAACCTGACGGAGTCGCCAGAAAGAAGGATATTCAGGGTTGACGCCCATTAGCATCAGTAGTGAATTGTTATAATGGATTGCTCGTTGCCATTATGAAATAATTGAACACGAAGCGCGGAGTTCCGTTAGATATAGCCGGAGTCGAAAGCGCCTGGGGCACCTAATAAGCACTGCCATGGATAGCATCCACCGCACTGACATATTCTATCCGTGGAGATGTCACTTCTGGCGGGAAAGCTGGATTGCCCTGAAATCTAGCGCTCAAGAACTCGGAAGGTAGCACAATGCGCGGTGACGGCCCGTCAATTTATTCTCAGCTGCCATGTGTGTTTTCTGCGGGAGATGATCTGACGAAGTGGGAGGAATATGTGCAAAGATGGTAAGGCAACTTGAGAATATTCTGGCTGCATTATTCAAGAAGGATAGGTGGGACTTCAAGTTGGTTACAAAGAAGGGATTAAACGGTGTGTATCCTGTGAAGCACGGCCACAATGCCATGCCTGGAAACTGCCTCTCGGGCTAACTTCAGCTTCAAAAGCGCAGCATTGGCTTTGGGTACGAGTACGGCTGCTACCCACCAATGTCAACTTCCAACGAGATAGCTCCGAGTGGGCAGGATGTCCTATCCCTCCTCCAAGAGGTTGACTGGCTACAACCCTGGGTTTCCCCGGCTGTATTGAGGATGGAGCGACAGGAGATTGATGACACGGGAAAGGGGGAAATATCCCGGAAAGCTTCGAAAGCGATGTAGCTGTCTCGAACATGGACACTGTTTATGTAACCGAGCACATGATGACGACCAGCAGATAGAACTGTCGGAAGAAGACGTGGAAGTTGGTGTGGAGGAATGGGTGCGCAAACGAAAAATCATTTTTAAGGAGACTGTTCACAGACCGAATGTTTTCAGTTCCAAGGAGAGAGAATTTTTCATGACGTACCAAATAATATTCAGATTCGAGAGAGCTCTACCAACGCCACATCCAAAATCAGCCCATATCGTAGGCGTTCCATAGACTGGGAAGTTGGCTCATCGCCGGATAGCTCATCATCGAGTCTGTACATTAACCCCGGGTATTACTGTGGAGTCGGTTTGGAAACGGTTGGGAGGACTGTGCTTCACAACGCAAAGACAGCTGCACTGATGGCAAAGTTGATGATATACAAGCGAATGGTGTACGGACACGACAAGGCCTTTAAAAAGTTAATCCGCAAGCATCTCACTCCTCCAAGACTCGGAATAGTAATTCAGGAGACCATCGACTTAATGAGGTGGGGATACTTTAGCGCCAATCATTGAATACATTCAAAATACTCACGTCTTTCTAGACCCACTTACCCGCGTCAAATTCGACAACAGGCGTCACTTGTCTCAGACACTTGTCTCAGACCTGTTCTGGGATTCAAGTGTTATACGGCGGAGGAACGCAGGTCACACTGCCAGACTTATGGCATATTTGGGTTCGGCCTTCAATTTGTGTCCCGGCGCTCGATGGGCAGATAGAGATCGGACATCAACTGCAATTACGTCTTCGCTGTACAATGCTGTCATCAAATCACCGTTACACACCAACTTGGATGAGGTTGCGTCGGCATTCATTTTACAAATCGCCGGATATTTATCATGCCCATGTCATTCACGTACCTACCTCCTCGCCGAGCTTGGGTATATCGTTGAAAAAACTTGCCACGTGCGTCAACTGTCTGTAGAGGAGCTCACTGCGATTAGAGGTTGCATTGAATTCTGGGTACAACCGTGCGTCGCGACATCACATCATTTCATCTGGCCCACCAAACCCACAATAGACAAAATCACTCACATCGACGTTCCTTGTTTGGATCTCCTGTACACCTTCTGGTGTGTTGCATGCACCAAGATGCCTGGTTTCGAGATATTGCTGGTGATGTATTGAATATTATAATGGACGACGCAAACCTCCTTATAGCGTCCTTGACACTTTATATCGATGGCAGCATGTTAAATTCACTGTCGCGTAATACCACGGCCCTAGAAACCTTCTTCCACGACAGAACGCTTCGAACGGATCATATCCATCAGCTGAATGTGGTTTATTTGCTCATTGAACCCCTCCTAAGGTATGTTGACAATGCTTTACCTTCCAGCATCATCTCATATCCGCCCATGAAAATATCCGATCAGTCTGATTCTGAGATACACGAGTCCAAATGCGGAGTTGCTCTTGTCAGAAGAGAGCAAAATCGAAATCACCCTGAAGTTGATAGCTGGATCTTCCGACATCGAATACGCGTGTACCATGGTGCGCAGCCTCAATATCATCCCTATTCTCTCTCGTCTTCTTCCACATTGTGACGCAATGCGGGGTTCAATCAACGATCAATACCTCGGTCGCTGCCTTACCCGCGTAATTGTCGCGGCCCATTCCTTCCTTTGTGTCATCGCCACACCTTTCACTGGTGTGTGCGCAACATTTAATTCAAATTGCAGATCAGTGTTGGAGGACCATGATTGGCGTGCCGATGCTCTTGTTTCATCCATTGCGTCAGCACAATTTCTCTTGGATAACACCAATACACAATCCGAACCAGGAGGAGGGATAGTACTATGACGCTTTCCTTAACTCGCCACTCGCCTGTTGGCACTCGCCTGTTGGCAATATATCTAATTTATGTAATGCTACATAGTTTGAGCGCATTAAAGACCGCATATGGTGACTTTGTACCGCCTGTGGGTGCTTGGCAGCTTCTCGTTGCTGCTAGACACCATTTTGCATACTGGTGGGCGCTAGTATTGGGCACAATCACGGCCTATTTAACAACGAGAATGACATCAAATAGACTACCACTGAGATATCACAAGCAGCACGTGATCGACGAGTAGCAAAAGATACCATTCAATGCATGCCGACATTGATCTCGGTCAGATTCATCTAATCTTCAAAATCTGTGTTCAATTACCGGATTGGCTATCATGAGGCACAGAAATTGGAACGAAATTAGAGGCCTTTAAAATGATATGATGAAGTCCAAGGAATAAGTGTCAAAATGGTAACGTGACGTGAGAATATCCTGCCTGTATTATACAAGAAGGATTAGTGGGCCTTCAAGTTGGTTAAAAGGAATGGATGGAACAGTGTGTCTCCTGTAGGAGCACGGCCACAATCCTAAGCCTGGAAGTCGACTCTCGGGCTAACTGCACCTAAAAAGCTCAGCATTCCCTTCCGGAATAAAATATCGAAAAAAGGCATCTTGGTGCGGCCAACATATGAAACGCCGTACAGGAGATTCATACAAGGAACGTCGGTGTGGGTAGTTTTGTCTGTTGTGGGCTTGGTGTGCAGGATAAAATGATGTGATATCGCGACGCATGATTGTACCCATAATTCAATGTAACCTCTGATCGCAGTGAGCTCCGCCACAGGGAATGTCTACACCCATTATATAGACTCTTTAACCTCCCTAGACTCCCTAGATCTATAGTAAGCCTTTATACGGACTAGTAAATAGGGATCTCGCGAAAGTAGTGTGTCTAGCCGAGTCTAGCTAGCTCTACTAGATGGCTCTAGCCAATATAGATGGCATACTTACTGATCTTCCCACTTTCCTGATGCACGATAACTGCAATGCATGGAGATGAGAAATATCCGGCGATTTGAAGAATAAATGTGGACGCAATCTCATCCACGTTGGTAGCGCTGAGTTGATTACAGCATTGTACAGCGAAGACGTAATTGGAGTTGATGGCCGATCTGTATCGTCCCATCGAGCTCCGGGAGACGAGGAGAAGGCCGAACCAAAATGTACCAGAAGCTTGGCACTATGTCATCCGTTCCTCTGCGATCCACCATTTGACACCCAGAACACTTCTAAGACCATCCACGCCTGTTTTCGAATTCGACGGGGATAGGTGGGTCTCAAAGGTTGTGAATATTTTGAATGTATTCGCTGATCGACGCTGTTGTATCCCTACCTCAATAAATCAATCAATACTCGCTTGAATTACTATTCCCAGCCTGAGCGAAGTGACATAGCTGAGCCGAAACCCATCAACGAGATTCTAGCCTTCCCATCGTCCACGCGCCATTCGGTTGTATATCATCAACTGTGTCATAAGCGAAGATTTCTTTGCGATGTAAAGTACTTTTATCCCCCAGCTTGAGTTGGAGTCCTTTGTCGTTTCCCAGCAACATGGATCGTGACGGAAACCCCGATATGGTTGAATGTTGTCATAGTTGTGCTCCTCGGTTGCCTTCCTGGACCTTCAAGGTTCATGATGCAAAAGGTATATGTAATATCCTGCCTGCGTCACTTATCGTTGTATTTTGATTTTCTTATCGCCCTAGTTTTGTTAATATATTGTGTACAGTGGATATATTTTAATGTTTTGAAGCATGCTGGTGTGTGTGTATTAGTACATAATTACATAAATTATTATATGCAAGTTCAGATGCTGACAGCTGGGTATCTGATTGGACGTGCCAGACCCGGATTTTTATCTATATCATTGCCATTTAAAGCGCGGCTGGTGGTCTAAAAATTGGATTATAGTCGCTTGTAACTGACCTAATGAGACCTACGATGCTTAGATACATAATGACGAGAGCTCAGAATCTCCAGAAATCGTGCAATGGTCGGTGAAAGATGGCAAAAGGTGCTCGGAAGCCGATGAACGTGTTCACCCAGACAAGACGTCTCACTCTGTTGATTGTTTGTGGTAATAAGAGTCCAAAGGCAGCCAGGTGCTCAAAGAGGTTCCGTTGAAATATAAGAAAGGACTTGAGCCAATTGAAGACTCATCATCACTCCAATGGTTTGAAGCGCTGGGAGGAAGAACGGCTATCTTGGGCCAGGCTGTTCCACACACTGGACCATGTCCACGCGCGCATTCTAGATTAAGGGGACTTCCCTCCGTGAGCCGCCCGGATCAAATACCAATTGACTGATTCTTTGTCTTCTTCAAGACATCTCGTGTCCTTGGTGCTTCTTCCTCTTCATTTTTCTCCCTCAATAATTGTCCAAAAAAAAATCAACTACACTTGTGATCAAAGATATTCAAGTCGCTGTCACATAATATCGGTCATAACCAGGTGTGTCAGCCCGAAAGCTTTGTTATTGCTAATTTAGACCGGTTTGCCATCAAGTGGTCATGAAATCTGGCTTCCTCGAACTTCTCCTGTATCGCTAAGTATCAGTTATACACTATATGGGTCTCAAACGTTCTTTGTGGTGCTCGTTTTACCTTCCTTGCAATATTCGCGATGGTCGTTTTTTCTCAAATCGGATCCCATGGGAGCGAGGCGCTCCATCATCGGGTCAAGGTTTCGAATGGAGAGAAATACTTGATTGAATCCGCCCAACACCCTTTCGAAGGCCCTTGCTTTTATTCCAGGTTCTGTGCCTCATGGTAGCCAATCAGGAGATTAAACATAGATTTTAAATGTTAGGTGAATTGGACCGAGATAACTGTCGGCATGGATTAGTGAGTTACGGGTGGTGGTTACTGCTCTTCAATGACTTGCTTCCTGCTATCTCAACTAATTGATACGCTGCATTATTTGAAAGCTCCGAGTCGTATTCTATTTGAAGTGATTCCCGTTGATAAATTGGATGTGATTCTAGCCACCACTAACGCCCACCAATATATGCAACGTATGCATAGAATCAACGAGAAACTGCGAAGCACACAAAGTAAAAGTGACTACATGCGCTCTGAAATTCCCTCAAACTATGTAGCTTTACATAAGTTAGAAATATTGCCGAAGGGGAGTTAACTGAAGACTAATAGTAGTATCCTTCCTCCTGGGTGGATAATGTGTCGGTGTTACTCAGGAGAAACTATGATATATCGTGCGTAATGGATGGAACAAGCGCATCGGCAGACCAACCATGATTCTTCAACACGTATCGGGAGCTTAAATGAGATGTTACACACACACCGGTGAAAGGTATGGCGATGACACAAAGGAAGGAATGGGCCATGAGGTGGAATTCCTCAACGCAGTCACCGAGAAATTGATCGTTGATTAAGCCGCGCATTGCGTCACAATGTGGAAGAACACGAGCGAGAATGTCGATCATATTGAGGCTGCGCACTATGGTACACGCGGATTCGATGTCGATAGATGCAGCTATCAGCTTCAGAGTGACCTTGATTGTTTTTCTGCCTGAAAAGAGGAGAGCAAAGGTTTCACTCGTGTGTGTCATAATCAGACTGGTAGGATATTTGAATGGGCGGATATGAGATTGTGCTTGAAGGTCAAACATTGTCAACATACCTTAGGAGGGGTTCAATGAGCGAAGAAACCACATTCAGCTGGTTGATATGAACCGTGCGAAGCGTGCCATCGTCGAAGAAGGTTTCTAGGTCGCTGATACGGTTCGAAAGTGAACCTGACGTTTCCCAATCGATATGAAGTGTCAATGTTGCTATATGGAGGCTTGAGTCGTCTAAAATAAGCTTCAATGCATCTCCAGCAATATTTCGAAACCAGGAATCTTGGTGGATGCAACACACGAGAATCCCTATAGGAGATTCAAACAAGGAAATTCGGTGTGAGTAATTTTGTCTGTTCTGGTTTTGGTGGGCAGGATGCAATAATGTGATGTCGCGACGCACGGTTTTAACCAGAATTCAATGTAAACTCTGATCGCAGCGAGCTCCACTGCAGACAGTTGACGCACGTGGGAGATGTGTTCCACGATATACCAAAGGTGACTGGTGAGGAAATGTGGAGAAGGAAAAGATGATGAATGATATTCGGCGATTTGTACAATGAATGTGGACGCAGCCTCATCCACGTTGGTGTGTAGCGGTGATTTGATCACAGCATTGTAAAGCGATGACGTAATTGAAGTTGATCGCCGATCTACATCTGACCATCGAGCGCCGGGACACAAGAGGAAGGCCCAAGCCAAATATGTCATAAGCTTGGCAGTTTCAACTCCGTTTCTCCACTTTATACCACTTGAATACCATATCCGGTGTAAGAACGTCCACTCCCGTAAGACCACCCGCGCCTGTTGTCTAATTCGAAGGGGATAGGTGGGTCTAGAAAGACGTGAGTATGTTGAGTAATCAATGGTTGACGCGGTTGTATTCCTACTTCATCAAATCGATGGTCTCTTGAATTACCATTCCCAGTCTTGGCAGAGTGAAATACTTCTCTAGGCACTTGTTAAAGGCCTTGTTGCTTCCATATCCACGGGCCATTCCCTCGTATATCGTCAACTTTGTCATCAGCGAAGCTCTCTGTGCGCTGTGAAGCACGCCCATCCCAATTCTGTCCATGCCAACACCTAGGTAATACCCGGGGCTAATTTCAACACTTGAAGACGAGCAATCAGCCCGTGAAACCACTCCCCAGCCAATGTTATGATGACTGCGAGATAGGCTCATGTTCGATGTCGTGTTGGTGGATCTACTTCGCGGTTTAATAATACTCGGTGGGTCATGACAATGTGCTTCTCCTAGGCACTGAAAGCGCACAGTTTGTCAACAGTGTACATGAAAGGCTATTGGATTGTGCGCACCCATTCCTCAACCCAAACTTCCACGTCTTCTTCAGACAGTGGGATATGCTCGTCGTCTTCGGGACCTCGATAACACACGCCATGCCCATCTTCGATACAGTTCCATCGGTCTCGAAGCTTTACCCGGAATCTTTCCCTTCTCACTGCGTCAAATCTCTCTTCCCGTTCTTCTGCGCTCAATGCAGCTGAGGAGACCAAGGGTTGTAGCCACTCAACTTCTTGTAGGAGGCTTTCAGCGCGTACGACATCGTTGCTGCTCAGAGTCCTCTCGTTTGAAGTCGACATTGGTGGGTAGCAGGTGGTTGTGATACCGGAAGGGGATGCTGCGCTTTTAAATTACAGTTATCAAGGGAATAAATTTCAAGGTATCGCATTGTGGCGGTGCTTTGTACAGGATACCCAGCTATTCATCCCTTCCTTTACACAACCTCAAACCTCAACCTCCTTCCTTCATTCATACATGCTCCAGGATTGTCTCAAGTTCTCTCACTATGGTATACACCAATGCCTTCGTCTTCAACAGATTGTCTACGGCAGAGAGCAGATGTGGCAGTTATGAATAGTTCGATGAACCTTCACCGCATATTGTGGCAACTTCCGACTTCTCGAGCGCTAGAGTTTTGGGAATTAATCTCTTACGTTAGTTGAGAAGTGAAATGTCAATTGATAGAATATGTAAATGCAGTGGATGCTATCCATGGCAGCGCTTCTCAGGTACAGCCCCGCCACTCCGGTTATATTTAGCGGAAGCATCCGCTTCGTGTGATGGCAAAACGTGCTCCGGCGCCGAGGACCGTATTCACCTCGATAATGACGACAATATGTCTCATTCAGTTGTTTGTTTGTGGTAATAGCAGCACCAATCCAGCCAGGTGCTCAAAAGGGATCCGTTTAAATCAAAGAAAAGACTTGCTCTAATTGAGAACTCATCACTACAATGGTTTCAGTCGCTCGGAGGAAGAACGGCTAGCTGGGATGCTCCAGGCTATTCCAGACGCTACACCATGTCCCGGCGCGTATTCTAGATTACGGAGCCTTCCTTCCGCGAGGCGCCCGAATCAAATCCCAATTTACTGATGCGTCGTCTTCTTCAAGACATCCCGTGTCCTTGGGACTTCTTCCTCTTCATTTTTCTCCTTCAAGCCGCTGTCACAGAATATCGGAGATACAGGTGTGTCACCCGGGAAACTTCCTATACCTAATTTTAGACCCGTTTTCTATCAAGTGGTCATGGCTTCTGGCGTCCTCGCACGTCTTCCTGTAACGCTACGCATAAGGTATACCTTATAGCGCTCTCACAAGTGTCTTTGGATGCTGGTTGACCTTTTTTGCAATATTCGCCTTGTCTTTGTCCTCAAATCTGATCCCATGGGAGCGAGGCGCTCCAGCATCGAGGGGAGGTTTCGAATGGAGGGAAATACTTAATAGAATGCGCCCAACGCAGTCGCTGTACGTTTTAAAGCCTCCTCCTTGCATTCCAGGGGTTGTGCCCCACGATAGCCAATCAGGAGATTGAACATAGATTTTGAAGATTAGGTGAATCTGACCGAGATAACCGTCGGGATGGATTAGTGAGTTGCGGGTGTTGTGTGCTGCTATTCAATGACTGGATTCATGCTATCCCAACAAACTGATACGCTGCTTTCTGTGAAACGTCTGAGGGTGATATCAACGTGCGTATAGCATCAACGAGAAGCTTCCAGGCACACAAAGGCGGTCAAAAGTGACTATATGCACTGTATGTAGCTTTACATAAATGAGAAATATCGCCACAAGGCGAGTGAAGGAAAGAGTAATAGTTCTATCCTTCCTCCTCATTCGGATAGTGAATCAGTGCTATCCAAGAGACATAATGCGTGCGGAATGGATGGAACAAGAGCATCAGCACGCTATTCATGGTCCTCCAACACTAATCTAAATGTTGAATTAGATGGTACGCACAGACCGGTGAAAGGTGTGGCGATGAGACAAAGGAAGGAATGAGCCGCGACAGTTACTCGTTCAAGGGAAGCACCGAGGTTTGATAGGTGATTGAGCCGCGCATTGTGTCACAAAGGGGAAGAAGACGGGCGAGAATGGGGATGATATTGAGGTTGCACACTGTGGTACACGCGGAATTGATGTCGTAAGACGCAGCTATCAGCTTCAGAGTGACTTCAATTAGTCGTTTCCCTAACCACAGGAACCACGAATTTGGACACATGCGTGTCAGAATCAGACTGGCAGGATATTTGGATGGGGCGGGAATCAGATGATGGTGGAAGGGAAAACAATCTCAACATACCTTAGGAAGGGCTCAATGAGTGAAGAAACTACATTCAGCTGGTTTATATGATCCATGCGGAGTGTCCTGTCATCGAAGAAGGTTTCTAGGGAAAATATATCGCGCCACAGTGAATGTGACGTGTTCTCATCGATGTGAAATGTCAAGGACGCTATATCTAAGTTTATGTCGTCCACTACAACTTTCAATACATCACCAGCAATATTTCGAAACCAGGTATCTTGGTGGATGCAACACACGAGAAGCTGTATAGGAGATTCATAGAAGGAAAGTCGGTGTGAGTAATTTTGTCTGTTGTGGTTTTGGTGAGCAGCACAAAAGGATATGATGTTGGGACGCACGGTTGAACCCAGAATTCAATGAAGCCTCTGATCGCAGTGAGCTCCACTACAGACAGTTGACGCACGTGACAAGTCATGTTCACGATAACCGCAAGGTGCTTAAGGAGGAAGGGAGGTGGATGCATGGGGATGATAAATATCCGGCGATTTGAAGAATAAATGTCGACGCAACCTCATTAACGTTCGTGTGTAGCGGTTATTTGATCACAGCATTGTAAAGTGAAGACGTAATTGAAGCTGATCGCCGATCTACATCCGACGATCGAGCGCCGGGACGCCAGAGGACGGCCGAACCCAAAGATACTATCAGTTTGTCAGTGTGTCCTCCCTTCCTCCGCTGTATAACACTTGAACTATAGAACCCCCCTAATACCACTGATGCCTGTTGTCGAATTCGGAGCGGGTATATGGGTCTACAGACATTGAGTAGGTATGTCCGGTGTTTAATGATTGCCATGTTGTGGCCTACCTGATCAAATAAATACTCTCTTGAATGACTATTACCAGTATTTGCAGCGTAATATACCTTTGTAGAAGCTTGTTAAATCCCTTGTCGTCTCCGTATCCACGCGCCATTCGCTTGTATAGCGTCGACTTTGCCATCAGCGAAGCCTTCTTTGCGTTGAGCAGCACTTTCATCCCAATCCTTTCCAAACCGACTCCTAAGAAATACCCTGGAGCAATTTTAATACTTGAAGATAAGCTATAAGGAAGTGAGCCCCCTGCCCAGTCGATATTATGGCTCTGATATGCACCGATATTTGATGTCGTGTTGGTGGAGCCCCCTCGCATCTTAATAATCGTCGGGGGGGTTCATGGCAATTTCTCTCTCCTTGGCACTGAAAGCATGAGGTTTGTCGAAAGTGTATGTAAGAAACATATTTCATTTTGCACACCCATTCTTCCACACCAAACTTCCACGTCTTCTTCAGACAGTAGTATGTGCTCGTCGTCTTCAGCTGCTTGGTAACATAAACCTTGCCCATGTTCCAGACAGCTCCATCGTTCTCGAAGTTTCATCTGGAATTTTTCCCTCATTCTCGTTTCATTGATCTCCTGTCGTTCTACCCTCAATATAGCCGGTGAAACCAAGGGTTGTAGCCACTCAACCCCTTGTAGTAGTGGTATGATATGTTGCCTGTTCAGAGTTATCTCGTTGGAAGCCGACATTGAAGATAGGAGTCATGCTCATCCCGGAAGGGAATGCTGCCCTTTAAGGTGCAGTTAGCCGGAGAGTCAATGTTCAGCCATAGCTTTGAGGCTGTGTTCCTACAGGATACCCACTGTTCCATCGTTTCCCATTAAATGACTTGAAGGCCCACTCGTCCTTTTCCAAAAATAGAGCCAGGATACTCTCAAGTTACTTTAATACTTTTTCCCGATAGTCCTGAACTTCATTACATCGCATACTACAGACAACACATGTGGCAGCTGGGAATTCATTGACAAGCTGTCAACGCATAATGTGGTAACTTCTCAGTTCTTGAGCGCTGGATTTCAGGCCAATCCACCTTTCCCATCATTTCAGACGTGACATATTGATGGATAGAATGTGTAAATGGTGGAGATGCTATCCATGGCAGTGCTTATCAGGTACAGCCTCAGGCGCTTCGTTTCAGCATTTCAACGAGGAACCCATTTTAATAATTCCTTAATTATGCTAGTTGCGGTCACACCTGAATATCACGTTGTGTTTTTCCTTTTCAGTTTTTTGGGTTCGGAATCAATGAGTACTCTCAGTCGGAATGAACTTCTAAGGGGACATCTGGTGGTGTCTCCTGGGCTAGAAGCACCATTTGGGTTCACGTTCCAACAGCATACTTGATGGGAGGGTCTGAAGCCTCATGGCCATATTCCCAGAGTTTTCTTCTCAAAGTTATATCATGCTTCTCGCTGCAGTATTTTCATCCCCACTATCCTTTCCCGATCCGTCCATGCAATACTTAGAGTTCACCTGCGCATTACTTCATAGAAAGACACGGCACCCATGCCGGCTTGCCCGTATTATCTCGACTGGAGTTGAGAACCACCCCCCGTGTGTGCAAACGTTTGTGCCATTGATGATCCGTCTATTACAGGAGGTTTGTATGCGTTGATCCAGAGTTTGACGATGCACAAGATTTCGTTGGTAAGTACAAGTCCTAAGTCTTGCAGCTCACAATTTTTTAATTTTCTTAAATCTAGTCCAATGTCACAAGGTGATATTATTTATTCAGCAGATATTCCAGTCTATCTAAAAGCTGGCTAATAGCTTCACGGCGATAGAGTCGTATTTGTGAGTTGAGAACTTGACATCTCGGGATCTGACTTGATGTGCTTCACTCGGATTTTTGATGTACTTTTACAAACATTAATGAGTGGCTGGTGGTCTTGTAGCCGAGGGGGTCGACCTTGTGTGCCTTCACCTGATATTATTATATCTGGAAGGACATACGAAAGGGATAAATCGACCGATCACCACGCAATGGAGGAAGAAAGTCTTCCTACGTTTATCCGCCGGTGTGTGACTGTTTTCTATTACAAAGGCGGATATAGTGAGTGCCTACATGGAGATCGTGAAATGGTCGGTGAGAGATGTCGAAAGAGGCGCGGTCGCCAAGGAACCTATTTATTAGGACAATGGAAGAACTTCTCCTACTTTGGGCTAGCCAGGTGGTCAAAGAGTGTCATTTTGGATAAAAGGGAGACTTGGTCAATACGCAACGTCGCCTCGTTCAAGATATTCGATATTCTGTATCTTTGGGGTCGTTCTTCGGATTCCTCGTTGGAGAACCAGCAGCGTTGTCAGGGTCATCACCCGATAAAAAATCGACTACATTTATGATCGAGTAAATTCATGCCGCTCTCTCACACACAATTCAGATGCGTGATATATATCCTATGCATCCCTTTCGGCTCGAAATCCCCATCGTAGCAACATTTGCAGTTGTAGAACGAAATCCATTTTTTATACATTAAGGGTGATGCCACAATATCGGCGATGGCAATGTGTGTCGTCGGACTCCTCCCTATAACCCTTGACAGATGCGCTCAATGGGAAGATACAGATCGGGCATCAAATGCAATCAAGTCATCGCTTTACAATGCTGTCATAAAATCACCGCTACACACCAATGTGGATGAGGTTGCGTCGACATTTATTCTACAAATTGCGGGATATTTATCATCCTCATGCACTCAGCCTCCCTTCCTCGTCCGCGACTTGCGGGTATTGTAGAAAACATCTGCCACGTGCGTCAACTATCTGTAGTGGAGCTCACGGTGATCAGAGGCTGCATTGAAATGTAGATACAACCATGCGTCACGACCTCTCAAAGTGCTTGATAAATAAGGTGAGCCTGGGGCGAATTAGTTTACTGAGAAGGTCAGTGTAATGATAAGATTAGTGTGTAATTAATAGCCACTGAATATTGATTACACGCACAATTTGTTGATAAAAGCCTGACGGAGTCGGCACAAAGACGGATAGTCAGGGTTGACGCCCATTAGAATCAGTAATGACTTGTTGGAATGGATTCCTCGTTGCCATTATGAAAGAATTGAACACGAAGCGCGGAGTTCCGTTAGATATAGCCAGAATCGAGAGCGCCTGGGGCTGTACCTAATAAGCACTGCCATGGATAGCGCCCACTGCACTGACATATTCTATTCGTGGAGATGTCACTTCTGACGGGAAAGGTGGATTGCCCTGAAATATGGCACTAAAGAACTCGGAAGGTAGTACAATGCGCGGTGACGGCCCGTCAATTTATTCTCGGCTGCCATGTGTGTTTTCTGCGGGAGATGATCTGACGAAGTGGGAGGAAATGTGTAAAGATGGTAAGGTAACTTGAGAATATTCTGGCTGTATTATTCAAGAAGGATAAGTGGGACTTCAAGTTGGTTACAAAGAAAGGATTGAACGGTGTGTATCCTGAGGAGCACGGCCACAATGCTATGCCTGGAAATCGACTCTCGGACTAACTTCAGGTTAAAAGCGCAGCATTCACTCTCTGCACGAGTACCACTTCTACCCACCGATGTCAACTTCCAACGAGATAGCTCCGAGTGGGCAGGATGTCCTATCCCTCCTCCAAGAGGTTGACTGGCTACAACCCTTGGTTTCCCCGGCTGAATTGAGGATGGAACGACAGGAGATCGATGACACGGAAACGAGGGAAAGATCCCGGATAAAGCTTCGAGAGCGATGTAGCTGTCTCGAACATGGGCACTATTTATGTTGCCGAGCACATGGTGACGACCAGCACATAGCACTGTCGGAAGAAGACGTGGAAGTTGGTGTGGAGGAATGGGTGCGCAAACCAAACATGGATCTTTTGGTGACTGTTAAAATACCGGATTTTTTCAGTTCCAAGGAGAGAGAAATTGCCATGACCCACCGAATAATATTCAGATCCGAGGGAGCTCCACCAACGCCACATCCAAAATCAGCCCATATGGTAGGCGTGCCATAGACTGGGGAGTCGTCTCATCCCCAGATAGCTCATCTTCAAGTCTGGAAATTAGCCCCGGGTATTACTGTGGAGTCGGTTTGGAAAGGGTTGGGAGGACTGTGCTTCACAACGCAAAGACAGCTGCACTGATGGCAAAGTTGATGATATACAAGCGAATGGTGTACGGAGACGACAGGGCCTTTAAAAGGTTAATACGCAAGCATCTCACTCTGAGAAGAATAGGAATATTAATTCAAGAGACCATCGACTTAATGAGGTGGGGATACTTCAGCGCCAATCATTGAATACACTCAAAATACTCACCTTTCTAGACCCACTTACCCGCGCCAAATTCGACGACAGGCGTCACTTGTCTCAGACCTGTTCTGGTATTCAAGTGTTATACTGCGGAGGAAAGAAGGTGACACTGCCAAACTTATGGCATATTTGGGTTCGGCCTTTCCTTTGTGTCCCGGCGCTCGATGGGACGATCGAGATCGGACATCAACTGCAATTACGTCATCGCTTTACAATTCTGTCATCAAATCACCGCTACACACCAACCTGAATGAGGTTGCGTCGGCATTCATTCTACAAATCGCTGGATATTTATCATCCTTTTGTAAACGTACCCCCCTCCTCGGTGAGCTTGGGGATATCGTGGAACAAACTTGCCACGTGCGTCAACTGTCTGTAGAGGAGCTCACTGCGATTAGAGGTTGCATTGAATTCTGGGTACAACCGTGCGTCGTGACATCACATCATTTCATCTGGCCCACCAAACCCACAATAGACAAAATTACTCACATCGACGTTCCTTGCTTGGATCTCCTATACAGCTTCTGGTGTGTTGCATGCACCAAGATGCCTGGTTTCAAGATATTGCTGGAGATGTATTGAAGGTTATAGTGGCTGACACAAACCACCATATAGCGTCCTTGACTCTTATTATGGATATCGACACAACGAATTCATTGTGGTATGGTATCACGGATCTGCAACCATTCTTCGGCAACAGAACGCTTCACACGCATCACATCAAACAACTGAATGTGGTCTATTCACTCATTGAGCCCCTCCTACGGTATGTTGAGAGTGGTTTACCTTCCAGCATCATCTAATATCCGCCCTTGAAAATATCATACCAGTCTGATTCTGACACATCCAAATCCAAATTTGAGCCTCCTCTCGTCAGGTGAAAAACTAATTGAGGTCACTCTGAACCTGATCGCTGCATCTTCCGACATCGAATCCGCGTGTAGCACAGTGCGCAACCTGGAAATAATTGCCATTCTCCCTCGTCTTATCCTACATTGTGACACAATGTGTGGCTCACTCAACGATAAATACCTCGTTTCCCGGCTTGAAGCATTAACCCTTGTGGTTCAGTCCTTCCTCTGTGTCATCGCCACACCTTTCACCGGTGTGTGCGTAACATCTAATTCAAACTCCAGATCAGTGTTGGAGGACCATGGCTGGTCTGCCGATGCTCTTTCTCCATCCATTCCGTCCGATATGTCATAATTGCTCTTGGATAACAGTGTGACCTTCGTTCCTGTGAATGCCACAAGCTCATACAAACAACGGACGCCTTTTTCGAAATCCAGGGGGAAAAGTAATATATGCCCTTCCTGTTCAATTCTTTCGGAATTCCAATTTCGATAATTCTTTACCTAGGTTAATTGGCGTCCATCGTGAATTGGCCTGTTTATAAGAAATCCCACAGCTCTTCATTAACAAGTTGTACGCGTAATCTATATTAAGTGGTAACTAATTACGTGCTACTATTATTACACCGTCGTTCTAAGCACAGCAATTTGAATCAACTAACACGCGTAAAGCCCGTTTGGAAAGCAAAAGGCTCCGAGCGGCAAGGTGTGGAAATCAAAGTCTGCGGCACCGATATATGATTCCACAAAGCTAGGATCCAAAGTGAGAGTGGTGGGGACACTTCACGCTATGAACCTTCTGCCTCCCGTCATGATAACTTGGACGATAGTCACCCGGCTCCTACCTGATTACGCCTAAAACCCTTAGAGACATAAAGACAAGAACTCTTGATCGCCAGAACTCGTGAAATGGTCGGTTGGAGATGGCACAAGGTGCGCAGACGCCGAGGGACATATTCTCCCGGATAATAGCGACAACATGTCTCACTCTGGTCCTCGTTTGCGGTACTCGGAGCACGAATCCAGGCAAGTGCTCAAAAATGTTCCGTTTAAAAAAAATAAAAGAGTGGGTCAAATTGAAAACTCATGAGTAAAATGGCTTTAAGGGCTGTGAGGGCGTCCGACTATCTGGGATGCTCAAAGGTATTCCTGTTCGGGAAGACTCTAGATTGCCGGGACTTCTCCGTGTGAACTGTCCGTATCAAATACCAATTTACAGATGCTTCATCTTCTTTAAGACATCTGGTGTCCTTGGTGCGTCATCCTCTTCATTTACCTCCCTCAAGAAACTTCGGACAACCAATCAACTCCACTTGTCATCAAAGATATTGAAGCCGCGGTCACAGAATATCGGTCAGATGCAGGTGTGTGACCCGGCAGGCTTAGTTATATCTATTTCAGAACCGTTTTCTATCAAGTGGTCATGGTATCCAGATTCCTCGCACTTCTCCTGTATCGCCAAGCATCAGTTATACATTATACCCGTCTCAAAAGCGCCTCCGGCTGCTCGTTTGACCCTCAGTGCAATATTAACGACTCTCGGCTTTGAAACTTGGATCCCATGGGAACGTTTCTATTGAAGAGAAATACTTAATGGAATCCTCTCAACGCCATCCCTGTACGTCTAATGGCCCCGCTTTTTGTGCCTCGTGATAGCCGATCCCGAGATTGAAGATAGACTTTAAAGATTAGATGACTCTGACTGAGATAACCGTTGCCATGGATTAGTGAGTGATTGTTGTGGGTCTTTTTTGCTTTTCTTCATGACCTTCTTCATGCCATCCCAACTAAGTGACACGAAAATCACGGTGATGGGGCTGTCTGCTGAGAATTATCAGTGCTATTCTATGTGGACTCGTTGTCGTTCATAAATCCGAGGCCATTCTAGCCGCTCCAAAGCCTCCAAATATTATTCTACATGCGTATGGCATGAACGAGGAGTTACCAAACACCGGGAGATGGTGAAAAGTGACTGTATGCGCTATAAATTGCCCCAAACTATGTAGCGTCATACAACTTGTAAGTACGGTTACTTGTAAGTACGGTTACAAACGATTTAATCGTAATAGCACTATCTCTGCTTGTTTTGATAAGTTACGTAGGCGTTATCCAGAGAAATGATTGTATGTCGTGTCTAAATCGTGAGGAGGGCCTTTGACAGCCCAACCATAATTATTCAACACTGACGTGGAGTTTGAATGAGACGTTACCCACACACCACTGAGAGGTGTGGCGATCACGGAAAGGAAGGGATGAAGAATGTGATTTACAAAATGTTGGCAGCTACTGCACAATTTACCGTTAACTGAGCGGCGCATTGTGTTACAATGTGGAAGGAAACGAGCGAGAAATGGAGATAATATTGAGTATGCGGACTGTGCCCCCTGTCCAGACTGGTAGGATAGTTTCATGGGTGGATGTGAGTCGATGCTGGAAGGTAAAATATTTACACATACTGTAGAAGGGGTCAAAGCAGCGACGACACTATGCAGCTGGTTGATATGACCCGTGCGAAGCGTGCTGTCCTCGAAAAAGGTTTTAGGGCCCAGATATTACGCCACAGTGAATGTGACCTCCCCTCATCGATATGAAGAGTGAATGTGACCTGCCCTCATCGATATGAAGTGTCAATGACGCTATATGGATATTTGTGCCGACCATATAGCCGTTAATAAATCACCAGATATATCTCGAAGCCACGCCTCTTGGTACATGTACGCACGAAACGCTGTATAAGGTACACATCAAAGCGTCCTCCCTGGCGATTTTGTCTGTTATGATTTTTGTGAAGATGGTGCTAATATGTGATCGTGCGACGCACGATTGTAACCGGAATTCAAAGCAGTCTCCGATTGCGGTGAGCTCCTGTACAGACAGCTGACGCACATGGCAGATATTTTCCACGATATTGCTAAGGCCGGCAACGAGTAGGGTTTGGTGATCGGATGAAAAACATCGTATCTGTGTGAAAAATGCCGATGCAACCTCATCCAAGTTGGCGTGTAGCCGTGATTTGATCAAAGCGATGACGTATTTGCAGTCGATGTCCAATCACTATCTGCCCATCGAGCGCCGGGACACCAAATGAAGGCCAAAGCCAGATATGTGATAAGCTGACCTTGGGTCATCCACTGCATATCACTCTAATTCCAGAATCCCCCTAATACCACTAAGCCCTGTTGTCGAAATCGAGGCGGGCAAGTGGGTCTAGAAGACATGAGTATTGTGAGTGTATTCGCTTATTGACGCTGTGTTATCCCTGCCTCATTAGATCAACGCTCTCTTGAATGATTATTCCCAGTCGTGGCTTCGTGACAGACCTGAGTAGAAACCTGTCAACGCCGTTCTGGCCTTCCCGTAGTCCATACGTCATTCGTTCGTGTATCATCAACTTTGTCATTAGCGAAGCTCTCTTTGCGCTGTAAAGCACTTTCATCACACCCCTTTCCAAACCGACTCCACAGGAATACCCAGGGCTAATTTCCACACTGGCCGATGAGCTATCCGGCCAGGAGTCGACTCCCCAGGCCATGTCATACGTGCGAGATGGACTGAGTATGCATGTGGCGTTGGCGGATCTCCCCCGTCTCTTGATATTATTCGGTGGTTCGTGGTAATTTCTCTCTCCTTGGCACTGAAAACATCCTGTCTGTGAACAGTGTACATCAAAAGGACATTTCGTTTTACGCACCCATTCCTCCGCACACACTTCGACGTCTTCTTTGGAAAGTGGTATGTGCTGGTCGTCATTGGCTACTCGGTAACATAAACAGTGCCGATGTTCGAGACAGCTATATCACTCCCGAATCTTCATCCGGGATCTTTCCCTAATTCCCCTCTCATTTATCTGCTGCCGTTCCATGCTCAATACAGCTGGGGAAACCAAGGGTTGTAGCCACTCAACAGGGATAGGATATCCTGTGTCCTCGGAGCTATATTGTGGCCGTGCTCCTACCCGTTCCATCCTTTCCTTTAACCAACTTGAAGGCCCACTAATCCTTCGTCTATAATACAGGCAGGATACTCTCACACTCCATTACCATTTTTACACTTATTCCTTAGACTTCATCAGATAATCTACCGCAGAAAATACACATGGCAGCTGAGAATAAATTTAGAGGCGGTCACCGCATAATGGGGTAACTTCCGAGTTCTTGAGCGGTAGAATTCATGGGAATCCAGTTTTCCGTCAGAAGCGACATATCCATGTATAGAATATGTAAGTGTAGTGGAAGCTATCCATGGCACTCGTTTAACCTTTTGTGCAATATTTGTTATTGCCGTTTTCCTTTTAAGCTGGATCCTGTGGGAATGAGGCGCTCGGGCGTTGGGATAAGGGTTCGAATAGAGAGACCGAGATCAATGTCGGCATGCAGTAGTGAATGTTTGTTACGGGTGTCTTTTGCTACTCTTCAATGACTTGCTTCATCTATCCAAACTACCTGACATGCCGCTTGAGACCTCTCAGTGGTAGTATATTTGAAGTGATTCTCGTTGATAAATGGGACGTGATTCTAGCCACTGCTAGCGCCCACCAGTTTGCAAAATGTGTCTCGCATCAACGAGAAGCTGCCAAGCACGCAGGCGGTACAAAGTCACCAAATGTGGTCTTAATTGGCTCAAACTATGTACAATTACAGAAATTAGATATATTGTCAAAAGGCGAGTCAAGTAAAGAGTCAAAGTACTATCCCTCCTCCTCCTGGTTCGGATTGTGTATTGGTGTTATCGAAGAAGAATTGTACGTCGCCACGCCAATCATGGTCCTCCAACACTCATCTGATGTTTGAATTAGATGTTACGCACACACCGGTAAAAGGTGTGGCGATGACACAAAGGAAGGAATAGGCCGCGACAGTGACTCTTTCAAGGCAGTCACCGAGGTATTGATTGTTGATTGAGCCCCGTATTGTGTCACAATGTGGAAGAAGACGAGACAGAATGTGGATTATTTTGAGGCTGCGCACTATGGTACACGCAGATTCGATGTCAGAAGATGCAGCTTTCAGCTTCAGAGCAACCTCGATTATTTGCCGGCCTGACAAAAGGAGCTGAAAATGTTCACTCGTGTGTGACAGAATCAGACTGGTCGGATATTTTCATGGGCAGATATGAGATGATGCAGGAAGGTAAAGCATTGTCAACACACCTTAGGAGGGGTTCAATGAGCGAAGAAACCACATTCAGCTGATGTATATGATCCGTGCGAAGCGTGCTGTTGGTGAAGAAGGCTTCTAGGGCCCCGACATCACGCAACAGTGAATATAACGTCTTGTAATCGATATAAAGTGTCAAGAACGCTATATGGAGGTTTGTATCGTCCAATATGACCTTTAATACATCTCCAAGAATATTTCGAAACCAGGCATCTGGGTGCGTGCAGCACACTAGAAGCGGTATAGGAGTGACATACAAGGAAAGTCGGTATGGGTAATTGTGTCTGTTGTGGTTTTGGTGCGCCTGATGAAATGATATGAAGTCGCGACGCACGGGTGTAACCAGAATTAAATGAAACCTCTGATTGCAGTGAGATCCTCTACAGACAATTGACGCACGTGGGAGAGGCTTTGCACGATATCCACAAGTTGGTTCAAGAGGAGGGGATATTGATGGCATGACAAGTATCGTGCGATTTGTAGAATGAATGTCGACGCAACCTCATCCACGTTGGTGTGGAACGGTGATTTTATGACAGCATTGTAAAGCGATGACGTGATTCCAGTTGATGGCCGATCTCTATCGTACCATCGAGCGCCGGGACACCAGTTGAAGGCCAAACCCAACGATGCCATGAGATTGGCAGTTTGTCCTCCGCTCCTCCGCTGTATAACACTAGAATAACGGAGCTGCTGTAAGACCACCGACGCCTGTTCTCGAATTCGACGCGGGTAAGTGGGTCTACAAAGACGTGAGTATTTCGACTGTATTCAATGATTGGGGCTGAAGTATCCCCACCTCATTGCGTCAATGGTCTCCTGAATTACTATTCCGAGTTTAGGCAGAGTGACAGGCTTGCGTATGAACTTATTGAAGGCCCTGTCGTCTCCATATGCCATTCGCTTGAATATTATCAACTTTACCATCATTGAAACTTTCCTTGTGTTGAAAAGCACACTCATCCCAACCCTTTCCAAGCCAACTCCACAGTAATACCCGGCGCCAATTTTCAACATTTGGAGATGTCGATGAGCCCCCATACAGTGAGTCCACTTCCCAGTCCACGTCATGGCTATAATATGGATTGAGGCTGGATACGCCCTTGGGTGATCTACATCGCGTTTTAATAATAGTCGGTGGATCATGACAATTTGTCTCTCCTCTGTACATGAAAGGCTATTTCATTTTGCGCACCCATTGCTCAACCCAGACTTCCACTTCTTCTGCATACAATGGGATATGCTGGTCGTCCTCGGGAACTCGATAACACACACAATGCCCATGTTCTATACAGGTCCATCGTTCTCGCAGCTTCACACGGAATCTTTCCCTCATTCCCGCGTCAATGATCTCCTCCCGTTCTTCTGGTCGCAATGCAGCAGGCGAAACCAAGGGTTGTATCCACTCAACCTCCTGTAGGAGGGTTTGAGCTGGTATGATATCGTCTCTGCTCAGAGTCGTCTCTTTTGATGTTGACATTGGTGTGTAACAGGTTGTTGTGGTACCAGAAGGGGATGCTGCGCGTTTAAGGTGCGGTTATCAGGTGAATTAATGTCCAGCTATAGCATTGTGGCGGTGATGTATATAGGATGCCCAGCATTTCATCCCTTCCTTTTACACACCTTGAAGCCCTTGACCTCCTTCGTTCAGTCGACCTCCGTGATACCCTCAAGTTAAATAACTATGGTATACATTAATTCCTTACTCTTCAACAGATCGACTAGGGTAGAAAGCACACATGGCGGATACGAATAGTCTGATGAGCCTTCACCGCATAATGTGCCAACTTCCCATTTCTTGCGCGCTAGACCTTTGGGCGGTTCAGCTTTTACGTTAGTTTAGAAGTGACATCTCTATTGATTAAATATGTAAAAGCAGTGGATGCTATCCACGACAGGACAGTGCTTCCCAGGTACAGCCTCCGGCGCTTTCCACTCGAGCTATGTCTAACAGAAATATGCGCTTCGTGTTCAATTCTTTCGGAATTCCAATTCCGATAATTCTGTGCTTAGGCTAATTGGCCTAGATCGTGACTAGACCTGTTTGTGGGGAGTCTGTCAGGTTTTTATTAACAAATTGTGTATGCATTCTATATTCCGTCATAACTAATTACACGCTACTATTATTGCACCCGCCTTCTAAGTGAAGTAATTTGCGTCAGCTAACAAGGGAAAGGCCCATCGGAAAGCATAAGGCGCCGAGCGGCGAAGTGTTGAAAAAAGTCTGCGGCATGAGATATGATGCTATAAAACCAGCACCCAGAGCGACAGTGGTAGAAAAACTTCACGCTATGAACCTTATGCCTCCCGTAATGATAACTTGAGAATGGTCACTTGATTCCGACCTGATGAGGCCTAAAACCTTTAGAGTAATAATTCCGAGAACTCTGAATCGCTAAGAACCATGCAATGGTCGGTGAGAGATGGCAAAAGGAGTTCGGAGGCCGAGGAACGTATTCTCCGGGAAAACGGCCACAACATATCTCACTCTGGTCCTTATTTGCGGTGCTCGGAACACGAACGCCGGCAGGGGCTCAAAAATGTTCCGGTAAAAGAAAGTGTTTAAAGAAAATCAATGAGTTGGTCAAATTGAAAACTCACGAGTAAAATGGTTTTAAGCGCTGTCCGGCTATCTGGGATGCTCCAAGGTGTTCCAGTCCCGGCGCATTCTAGATTGCCGGGACCTCCCTGCTTGAACCGTCCGGATCGAATACCAATTTACAGATGCTTCGTCTTCTTCAAAATATCCCGTGTCCGTGGTGCTTCTTTCGCTTCATTTCCGTCCCTCACGGGACAACCAATCAACTACACTTGTGATCAAAGATATTGAAGCTGCGCTCATAGGATATTGGACATATACCGGTGTGTCACCCGGCAGGGTTTGTTATATCTAATGAAGAACCGTTGTCGACCATGTGCTCATGACATCTAGATTTATCGCACTTCTCCTGTATCCCCAGGCATCAGTTATACATTACACCGGTCTCAAAGTGACTCGCGGTGCTCGTTTGACCTTCTCTGCAATATTTACGATCATTGTTTGTTCCAAGTCGGATCCCATGGGAACGAGGCGCTCCCACGTCGGGTCCAGGTTTCCAATGGAGAGAAATACTTTATGGAATCCGCCTAACACGGTGCCTGTATGGTCTAAAGACCCGAGTTTTGTGCCTCGTGATAGCCGATCTGGAGATTGAATATGGCCTTTGAAGATTAGATGAGTCTGACCGAGATACACGTGGCCATGGATTAGTGAGTGATTGTTGTGGGTGTTCTTTGGTTCCCTTCAATGGCCTTATTCTATGTGGACTCGTTGTCTTTCATGAATCCTGGGCGATTCTACCCACGGCTAAGCCTCGCGAATATTATTTTACATGTGTTTGGAATGAACGAGAAAATATGAAAAACCTGATGATGCTAAAAAGTGAATGTATGCGCTATCAATTACCCACACTATGTAGTGTTATACAAATTTTAAATCCGGTTACAAAAAGATTCGAGTAGTAAGAGCACTGTCTATCCTCCTGGTTTTGAGAAGATGTGTTGCAATTATCCAAAGAAATAATTATATGTCGTGCCTGTATCATGGATCAAGGCTTTCGACACGCCAGCCATTATTCTTCAACACTGATGTGGCGTGCAGATTAGACATTACTGACACACTCGTCAAAGGTGCTATAAAATGCGGGTAAGGCATGTCAAGTGAGATACCCAGCTGTCAACTTCTGAACTTGCATATAACAATGAATGCAATGATGGACTAATCCACACACACCAGAAAGCTTCAAAGCATTAAAATATATACACTTTACACAATATATTAACACACTAGGGCGATAGAGAAATGAAAATACAATGATAACACGTGGCAAGCCCCGTCGTGTCCGTACACCATTCGCTTGTATATCATCAACTTTGCCATCAGTGCAGCTGTCTTTGTGTTGTGAAGCACAGTCCTCCCAACCCATTCCAAAATGACTCCACAGTAATACCCGGGGCTAATTTCCAGACTTGATGATGAGCTATCCGGCGATGAGCCAACTCCCCAGTCTATGGCACGCCTACGATATGGGTGGAGTTTGGATGTGGCGTTGGTGGAGCTCCCTCGAAATTGAATATTATTCGGTGGGTCATGGCAATTTTTCTCTCCTTGCCACTGAAAACATCTGGTCTGTGAACATTCTCCATAAAAAGGACGTTTTGTTTATGCACCCATTCTTCCGCAGTAACTTCCACATCTTCTTCCGACAGTGCTATGTATGTGCTGGTCGTCATCATGTGCTCGGTAACATAAACAGTGTCCATGTTCGAGACCGCTACATCGCTTTCGAAGCTTCATCCGGTATATTTCCCTCTTTCCCGTGTCATCAATCTCCTGTCGCTCCATCCTCAATACATCCGGGGAAACCAAGGGTTGTAGCCAGTCAACCTCTTGGAGGAGGGATAGGACATCCTGCCCACTCGGAGCTATCTCGTTGGAAGTTGACATTGGTGGGTAGCAGCCGTACTCGCACCGAGAGGCAATGCTGTGCTTTTGAAGCTGAAGTTAGCCTGAGACTCAGTTGCCAGGCATAGCATTGTGGCCGTGCTCCACAGGATACACACCGTTCAATCCTTTCCTTGTAACCAACTTGAAGTCCCACCTATCCTTCTTGAATAATGCAGCCAGAATATTCTCAAGCTACCTTACCATCTTTACACATATTCCTCCCACTTCGTCAGATCATCTCCTGCAGAAAACACACATGGCAGCTGAGAATAAATTGACAGGCCATCACCGCGCATTGTGCTACCTTCTGAGTTCTTGAGCACTAGATTTCAGGGCAATCCAGCTTTCCCACCAGAAGTGACATCTCCACGGATAGAATATGTCAGTGCAGTGGATGCTATCCACGACAGTGCTTATTAGGTACAGCCCCAGGCGCTTTCGACTCCGGCTATATCTAACGGAACTCCGCGCTTCGTGTTCAATTATTTCATAATGGCAACGAGAAATCCATTATAACAATTCACTACTGATGCTAATGGGCATCAACCCTGAATATCCTTCTTTGTGGCAACTCCGTCAGATTTTTATCAATAAATTGTGCACGTCATCAATATCCAGTGACTATTACTTACACGCTAGTCTTATTATTATCCTGACCTTCTCAGTGAACTAATTCGCCCCAGGATCACCTTATATATAAAGCATTTGGCTATTTGGCTCGACAATGTCAAGGCAGATGAAACATTGTGAGCCACCATAGCTTGACCTCTTGGAGACGGAGCTCTCTGGGTTTGTAAAGATTCACCATACTCTATATTCATTTACGTGCCCTTTTACTGCCACCTTGTCCGCCCCTTCGAAGCCGGTCCCTTCATTGTCCACGGTGACGTCACAAAGGTTGTTGTAGTAATCTTTATTTCCTACCACTATAGTTATTTCCTATCATATCCGGGGGTGTTATGCCAGTTGACCCATTCACCTTCACTTGTTTTCATGATTCTTGTGTTCAGACTGAATTAGTGCTGTGAATCTGTATCAACATCTAAGCTCACATCCATTGGTCCGTGCTCGCTAGAACCATATTTGGCCTCCCTTGGAAACAGTATAGTTGATGGGAGGGCCTGCAAGGATCATCGCTATTTTCTCAGAATTTCCATCTCAAAGCTAT
This sequence comes from Hysterangium stoloniferum, assembly GCA_015178975.1. NCBI lineage: Eukaryota > Fungi > Basidiomycota > Agaricomycetes > Hysterangiales > Hysterangiaceae > Hysterangium > Hysterangium stoloniferum. The sequence goes on from WHVD01000007.1 coordinate 259,208, forward strand.
GTCATGCTCTCCACAGCAGCATTTTGATTTCACTATCCCTACACGCTCTGCACACACAATGATTAGAGCTTGATCTGTGTGTTCGTTTCGGCCATGATCTCTTCTTCACAGTAATCGCTTCATTTATCCAAAGGCTAGTGTTTTTCCAGGAGGCTAAACCCCCTTTGAACGTTCTTATGGCTCACATCAGGGTTGAACTAACTTAAATTGAAATCATGCTGCAGTATACCTTCTGGTCCCGTTTTCACATTCAGGACCACTCACCTTTGGCAAAAAAGGTGCTTATAGTACATCATGCAACATGCTCCAACTGAGATGAAAGGAGATATCCACTCGGTTTGCCCTGAGCGCCCTTCTTGTTTATGAACTCGTTTGTGCTATGCATAGTCTAGCTATTGGCAAGAACTCTTCAATATTGATTGAGAGTTTGACCAGACAGAAGGATTCTTTTATTGGGTGCTGGGTCTAAGTCTCGCAGCTCACAATTCTTAACTCGGTTAAATCTAGCCCGATGTCATAGGGAGATATTATTTGTCCAGATGATATGCGGGCATATGTTCTCCACATGAAATACATGAAATTTGAATGCCTTGGGGCGTTTTTTCAACCATGTGGTTCCCTATGGAAATGAAAACCATCGTCGGACTCACAAATATATGCAATGTGTGGATAGCATGAACGAGAAGCTGCCAACCACATATATGTGGTAAAAGGTGACTATAAGTGCTCCTGAATTTGCTCAAAGTATGTAGTTTTACATAGATTATAAATATTTCCAAAAGGGAAGCTAAGTAAAGAGTGATAGTACTATTCTTCCTCCTGGTTCGCATAATGTGTCTGTGTTAGGCAAGAGAAATTATGATATATCGTGTGGAATGGATGGAACAAGAGCATCAGCAGGGGAAAAATTCTCTTTTAACACTGATGTGGAGTTCTAATTAGAGGTTACCGACACACCGGTAAAAGGTGTGGCCTTGATAATGGCCAAAAGTTCTTTCTCATGTACAGGGTAGTGCCGCTCGGTGTTAAGAACTGAAACTGACTAATGTCGGTGGCCGACGGGGACTGATCGGAAGGACTTGGCTTCAGCTTATGTGCTGCGCCCTCGCAAATATCCGTAGGGTGTCCTTAGATTTCGGACTGGCGTAGACTAATCCTAAAGAGTTCCTTTCGGGGAGATACCGATCGGGACCGAAGGACAAGTCGAGTGTCAGGCCAGGGGTCGGGGCCGAGAGTGGACGAGCGCACGTGAAGGCGGATGGGGGGATTCTTATTATGAGACTGTTACAGATGTATGAGGGTATTCTGAGTTGATATTCTGATTGCCTAGTAACTACAACTACAGCAGGTTCATATACAAGTAACAGGCGTCTAGAAAATACTAATGGGGAGAAGGGCGGAAAATGGCATTAACAATAAGCTTGACTAGGAACGGGAAGTTTATGATTAGTTCGGAGGCTGATGATAACTGAGAGCGAAGTGGCGATAACTCAAAGGAGGGAATGAGCCATGATGTCTAATTTCTCAAAGCAGATGAGTGGATGGATCGTTGATTTATCCATGCATGGAGTCACAATGTCAACTAAGACGAGCGAGAATGGCAGTTATATTGCTGCTGCCCACTGTGGTACACGCGGAGTCGATGTGGGAAGATGCAGCCTGTAATGTATTCAGGGGATTCTCTTAGATAGCTCAATATATGCTATAATGTCACAGAGCTTCAACAATAAAACAAGCAAAGGTCCAGTAATTTAAATACTGATAGATTAATGAGCTGCGCTATGAAGCTTAAACAACTCAAATCAATGCTTATTTTGATTATTGAAAGGTTCAATAGAACTGTGTATGACTCTTTTAGCAAATAAAAGAACTATTCCTTGAGAATAGGGGCTGGAAGCTGAATATATGCGCAGTAACTTGGCAGAGACTTGATATAAGAGCTTCAGATTCTTGTATCCTTATTTGTAACTATTAATAGTTATTTAACAAGGTGTTAAATAATTTATTAATAGAGAAACTAATATGTATTGGATTATCTGAGTACTTGTACTTGATTAATTCAATAAACTTAGGGCTGGGCCTTGAGTAGTCTAGTATTGGCAGGGATTTCAGTAAGGATACTTAGATACTTATTAGGTTTATTATCTAATTAATAAGCCTAAAGGGTGGCTGTGAGGCTGGGGAACTTAGATGATTAGCTAAGTCCAAGAGTTGCTGACAAAGATTCAAGATGCTGCAAGTGTAGGTGCTTGCAGTGAGTGTATCAGACTAAGGCTATTATTGTCCTTAGGATGATGAGATAAGCTTCTGTGCTGTACTGTAAAATATGTGAGAGATAGATTGGTTTTATTGGAAACTTGGCCCTCCTTATATACATTTTGATAACTCAATGATTAGCTAACTATTTAGTTTATGAGGTCATTAGTGAGATCATAATGACCTCATATTCTACTCATTATTTACCCTTTGTCTATCATGTGATTCTCTTCTCTGAGACAAGGGTTGTAACCTCTTGCTTGAACATGAAGGTTCAAGGCCGCGGTCCCGGAACGGAAGCAAACGATGAGTCGGCGGAACCTAATAATGACTCGGGTAGTCACATTCGTGACTTTTGTGACATCCCGACACTGGAGGCTTATCTAATAAGTCACATGACTTCAAAAATGTGCAAACTAGGCTACAGCAAGGTGCCGAAAGGTAATAACAAAGTAAATAAAATATAAATAATTAGTTAAAAATTATAATAAATTAACTAAGATATAATAGCATAATATGAGTTCATATATGCTATTATTATGAGAAGTTAAAAGGAATAGAGCCTTATATTTCACAATAAAAATATAATAAAAATACAATAAATTCGAAAGAATATTAAATAATCCACAGAAAATTAAGAGGATATTATGAGATGATGCTGATACATCACACAGCCATCAGCGTCAGAATAACCTCAATGAGTTTCCTCCTTGACAAGAGGAGCCAGAAATGTTGAGGCGTGTGTGTCGGAATCATACTAGTGAGATATTTGAATGCGCGGATATGAGATGATGCTGGAAGGTAAAACATTGTCAACATACCGTAGGAGGGGCTCAATGAGCGAAGAAACCACGTTCAGCTGGTTGATATGATCCGTGCAGAGCATGCTGTTGTCGAAGATGGTTTTTAGGGTAAAGATATCATGCCACAGTGAAAACAATGTCTCCAGATCGATATGAACAGTCAAAGACGTTATATGGAGATTTGTGTTGTCCACTATAACCTTCAATGCATCTCCAGCAATATGTTGAAACGAGGCAGCTTGGTGGATGAAACACAGAATGTGTATAGGAGATGCATGAGAGAGGAGTTGGTTCCGGTGATTTTGTCTGTTGTGGTTTGGTGGGCAGGCTAAAATGATGAGAGGTCGCGACGCACTGTTACATCCAGAATTAAATACAACCTCTGATCGCAGTGAGCTCCTCTACAGACAGTTGACGCATGTGGGAAATTTGTTCCACGATATGCCCAAGTTCGGCGAGGAGGTACGGTTACAAAAGGATGATAAATATCCAGCAATGTGTAGAATGAATGCCGATGCAACCTCATTCAGGTTGGTGTGTAGCGATGATTTGATTACAGAAGTGTAAATAGATGATGTCATTGCAGTTGATGGCTGATCTCTATCTTCCCATCACCAGTAGAAGGCCTCACCAAAATATGGCATCAGTGTGACCTTCGTTCCTCCGCTGTGTCAGATATATATGAACAGTCAAGGACACTATATGGAGGTTTGTGTCCCCCACAATAATCTTCCATGCATCTCCAGCAATAGAGAACATTTGCAACTAATATCTCGAACCTAGGTATCTTGGTGGATGAAACACACGATAATGTGCATAGGAGATGCATAAAATGAAAGTCGGTTTGGGTAATGTTGCCTGTTGTAGTTTGGTGGGGAAGGATAAAATGATGAGAGGTCGCGACGTATGGTTGTATCTAGATTTCAATGCAGCCTCTGATCACAGTGAGCTCCACTACAGATAGTTGACGCACATGGCAGATGTTTTCTACAATACCCACGAGGTCGCAGAAGAGGAAGGGAGGTTGAGTGCATGAGGATGATAAATATCCCGCAATTTGTAGAATAAATGTCGACGCAACTTCATCCACGTTGGTGTGTAGCAGTGATTTTATGACAGTATTGTAAAGCGATGACATAATTGCAGTTGATGCCCGATCTGTATCTTCCCATTGAGTGCATCTGTCAAGGGTTATAGGGAGGAGTCCGAAGACACACATTGCCATTGCGCCGATATCGTGGCATCACCCTTAATGTACAAAAAATGGCTTTCGTTGTAGCCGAAAGGGATGCATAGGATATATATCACGCAACTGAATTGTGTGTGTGAGAGCGGCATGAATTTACTCGATCATAAATGTAGTCGATTTTTTATCGGATGATGACCCTGACACTGCTGCTGGTTCTCCAGCAAGCAATAAAGTTAATTATGTACTAATACACATACATCAGCAAGTTTTAAAGCATTAAAATATGTCCTCTTTACACAATATATTAATAACAATAGGGTGATAGAAACATGAAAATACCACGATAAGTCACACAGGCAGACTATTACATATGCTGTTTTCATCATGAACCTTGAAGTTCCAGGATGGGAAATGAGGAAGAAAACAATGATACCATTAGATCATATGAGGGGTTCCCATTACTCCACTGACAAGGACCAGGTAATACTAATTCTACCGTGTACTTAATTATGACTGAATATAGATTACATGCACAATTTGTTAACGAAAACTTCACGGACTCGCCACAAACAGGCATATTTACTTTCTACGCCAATTAGTCCAAGTAAAGAATTATTAAAATGGGATGCTCGTTGGAATTCTGAAAGAATTGAACACAAAGCGGATGCTTCCGCTAAATATAGCCAGAGGGGTGGGGCTGTACCTGAGAAGCGCTGTGATGGATAGCATCCACTGCATTTACATATTCTATCAATTGACATGTCACTTCTCAACTAACGTAAGAGATTAATTCCCAAAACTCTAGCACTCGAGAAGTCGGAAGTTGCCACAATATGCGGTGAAGGTTCATCGAACTATTCATAACTGCCACATCTGCTCTCTGCCGTAGAAAATCTGTTGAAGACCAAGGAATTGATGTATACCATAGTGAGAGAACTTGAGACAATCCTGGAGCATGTATGAATGAAGGAGGTTGAGGTTTGAGGTTGTGTAAAAGGAAGGGATGAACAGCTGGGTATCCTGTACAAAGCACTGCCACAATGCGATACCTTGAAATTTATTCCCTTGATAACTGTAACTTAAAAGCGCAGCATCCCCTTCCGGTATCACAACCACCTGCTACCCACCAATGTCGACTTCAAACGAGAGGACTCTGAGCAGCAACGATGTCGTACGGGCTGAAAGCCTCCTACAAGAAGTTCAGGGGCTACAACCCTTGGTCTCCCCAGCTGCATTGAGCCCAGAAGAACGGGAAGAGAGATTTGACACGGTGAGAAGGGAAAGATTCAGGGTAAAGCTTCGAGACCGATGGAACTGTATCGAAGATGGGCATGGTGTGTGTTATCGAGGTCCCGAAGATGAGCATATACCACTGTCTGAAGAAGATGTGGAAGTTTGGGTCGAGGAATGGGTGCGCAAAATACAATAGCCTTTCATGTACACTGTTGACAACTGGACGCTTTCAGTACCTAGGAGAAGCACATTGTCATGACCCACCGACTATTATTAAAATGCGAAGTAGATCCACCAACACGACATCGAACATGAACCCATATTACAGTCATCATGAGATCGACTGGGGAGTAGTTTCACGGGCTGATAGCTCGTCTTCAATTCTTGAAATTAGCCCCGGGTATTACCTAGGAGTTGGCATGGACAGGATTGGGATGAAAGTGCTTTACAGCACACAGAGAGCTTCGCTGATGGCAAAGTTGATGCTATACGAGGGAATAGCCCGTGGATATGGAAGCAACAAGGCCTTTAACAAGTGTATACAGAAGTATCTCACTCTGCCAAGACTGGGAATGGTAATTCAAGAGACCATCAATTTGATGAAGTAGGGATACAACCGCGTCAACCATTGATTACTCAACATACTCACGTCTTTTTAGACCCACCTATCCCCTTTGAATTAGACAACAGGCGTGTGTGGTCGTACGGAAGTGGACGTCCTTACACCGCATGTGGTATTCACGTGGTATACAGCGGAGAAACGGAGTTCACACTGCCAAGCTTATGACAGAGTTGGCTTGTGCCTTCCTCTGGTGTCCCGGCGCTCGATGGTCAGATGTATCAACTACAATTACGTCATCGCTTTACAATGCTGTCATCAGATCACCACTACACACCAACGTGGATGAGGTTGCGTCGACATTTATTCTACAAATTGAGGGATATTTATCATCCTCATGTACTCAGCCTCCCTTCCTGCTCCAAAACCTTGCGGGTATTGTAGAAAACATCTGCCACGTGCGTCAACTATCTGCAGTGGAGCTCACTGTGATCAGAGGCTGCATTGAAATCTAGATACAACCATGACCTCTCAACGTGCTTGATAAATAAGGTGAGCCTGGGGCGAATTAGTTTACTAAGAAGGTCAGGGTAATGATAAGACTAGCGTGTAATTAATAGCCACTGAATATTGATTACACGCACAATTTGTTGATAAAAGCCTGACGGAGTCGGCACAAAGACGGATAGTCAAGGTTGACGCCCATTAGAATCAGTAATGACTTATTGGAATGGATTCCTCATTGCCATTATGAAAGAATTGAACACGAAGCGCGGAGTTCCGTTAGATATAGCCAGAGTCGAGAGCGCCTGGGGCTGTATCTAATAAGCACTGCCATGGATAGCCCCACTGGACTGACATATTCTATTCGTGGAGATGTCACTTCTGATGGGAAGGCTGGATTGCCCTGAAATCTGGCACTAAAGAAATCGGAAGGTAGCACAATGCTCAGTGACGGCCTGTCAATTTATTCTCAGCTGCCATGTGTGTTTTCTGCGGGAGATGATCTGACGAAGTGGGAGGAACATGTGTAAAGATGGTAAGGTAACTTGAGAATATTCTGGCTGTATTATTCAAGAAGGATAAGTGGGACTTCAAGTTGGTTACAAGGAAAGGATTGAACGGTGTGTATCCTGAGGAGCACGGCCACAATGCTATGCCTGGAAATCGACTCTCGGGGTAACTTCAGCTTCAAAAGCGCAGTATTCCCTCTCTGTACGAGTACCACTTCTACAACCCACCAATGTCAACGTCCAACGAGATAGCTCCGAGTGGTCAGGATGTCCGATCCATCCTCCAAGAGGTTGACTGGCTACGACCCTTGGTTTCCCCGGCTGTAGTGAGGATGGAACGACAGGAGATCGATGACACAGTAATGAGGGAAATATCCCGGATGAAGCTTCGAAAGCGATGTAGCTGTCTCGAACATGGACACTGTTTATTTTACCGAGCACATGATGACGACCAGCACACAGAACTGTCGGAAGAAGACGTGGAAGCTGGTGTGGAGGAATGGGTGCGCAAACGAAAAATCATTTTTAAGGAGACTGTTCACAGACCGGATGTTTTCAGTTCCAAGGAGAGAGAAATTGTCATGACGCCCCAAATAATATTCAGATTCGAGAGAGCTCCACCAACGCCACATCCAAAATCAGCCCATATCGTAGGCGTGCCATAGACTGGGGAGTTGGCTCATCTCCGGATAGCTCATCATCGAGTCTGTACATTAGCCCCGGGTATTACTGTGGAGTCGGTTTGGAAAAGGTTGGGAGGACTGTCCTTCACAACGCAAAGACAGCTGCACTGATGGCGAAGTTGATGATATACAAGCGAATGGTGTACGGACACGACAAGGCCTTTAAAAGGTTAATACGCAACATCTCACTCCTCCAAGACTCGGAATAGTAATTCAGGAGACCATCGACTTAATGAGGTGGGGATACTTTAGCGCCAATCATTGAATACATTCAAAATACTCACGTCTTTCTAGACCCACTTCCCCGCGTCGAATTCGAGAACAGGCGTGGGTGGTCTTACACAAGTTTTGGGTTTCAAATGATATACAGCGGAGGAGCGGAGGGCACACTGCCAATCTTCTGGCATCGTTGGGTTCGGCATTCTACTTGTGTCCCGGCGCTCGATGGTACGATAGAGATCGGACATCAACTGCAATTACGTCTTTGCTTTACAATGCTGTCATCAAATCACCGCTACACACCAACCTGAATGAGGTTGCGTCGGCATTCATTCTCCAAATCGCCGGATATTTATCATTCCCATGCCATTCACGTACCTACCTCCTCGCCGACCTTGGGTATATCGTGGAACAAATTTGCCACGTGCGTCAACTGTCTGGAGAGGAGCTCACTGCGATTAGACGTTGCATTTAATTCTGGGTACAACCGTGCGTCGCGACATCACATCATTTCATCTGGCCCACCAAAACCACAACAGACAAAATCGCTCACATCGACGTTCCTTGTTTGGATCTCCTATGCAGCTTCTGGTGCACTGCATGCACGAAGATGTCTGGTTTCGAGATATTGCTGGAGATGTATTGAAGGTTATAGTGGCTGACACAAACCACCATATAGCTCCTTGACTCTTTTGGATATGGACACATCGGATTCATTGTGGTATGGTATCTCGGATCTGGAAACCTTTTTCGGTAACAGCACGCTTCACACGCATCACATCAAACAACTGAATGTGGTCCATTCACTCATTGAGCCCCTCCTACGGTATGTTGAGAGTGGTTTACCTTCCAGCATCATCTAATATCCGCCCTTGAAAATATCATACCAGTCTGATTCTGACACACCCAAGTCCAAATGTGAACCTCCTCTGGTCAGGATACCAACTAATTGAGATCACTCTGAACCTAATCGCTGAATCTTCCGACATCGACTCCGCTTGTAGCACAGTGCGCAACCTGTATATAATTGCCATTCTCCCTCGTCTTCTCCCACATTGTGAGGCAATGCGTGGCTCACTCGACGATCAATACCTCGGTTTTCTTGAACGATTACCCCAGTCCTTACTTTGTGTCATCTCCACACCTCTCACCGGTGTGTGCGCAACATCTAATTCAAACACCAGATCAGTGTTGGAGGACCATGGCTGGTCTGCCGATGCTCTTGCTCCATCCATTCCGTCCGATATGTCATAATTTCTCTTGGATAACACTGACACATTATCCGAACCAAGAGGAGGGATAGTAATATTACTCTTGCGTTTTGGAAATATTTCTAATTTATGTAAAGCGACGTAGTTTGAGCCATTTAAAGAGCGCGTATAGTCACCCATTTCCGCATTTGTGTACTTGGCAGCTTCCCGGTGATGCTATATACACGTTGCATATATTCGTCGCCCGTGGTAGTGGCTATATTCAAATCCGATATATTAACGAGAATCACCTCACATAGAATACCACTCGAAGGTGTCAAAGAAAGCAATGTGTTAGTTAGTTGGGATAGCATAAAGCAAGTCATTGAAGAACAGCAAACAAATACCCGTTACAATCACTTGATTGCCGATCTACATCTGACCATCGAGCGCCGGGACACCAAATGAAGGCCCAACCTTCAGCTTGGCAGTGTGACCTTCGTTCCTGTGAATGCCACAAGCTCATACAAACGACGGACGCCTTTTTTCGAATTCCAGGGGGATAAGTGACATATGCCCTTCGTTTTCAATTCCGATAATTCTTTACTTAGGTTAATTGGCGTCCATCGTGAATAGGCCTGTTTATGAGGAATCCCACAGCTCTTCATTAACAAATTGTGCCCGTAATCTATATTCAGTGGTAAATAATTACATGCTACTATTATTACACCGTCCTTTTAAGTACAGCAATTTGCATCAACTAACACGGGTAAAGCCCGTATGGAAAGCAAAAGGCTCCGAGCGGCAAAGTGTGGAAATCAAAGTCTGCGGCACCGATATATGATTCCACAAAGCTAGGATCCAAAGTGAGAGTGGTGGGGACACTTCACGCTATGAACCTTATGCCTCCCGTAATGATAACTTGGACGATAGTCACCCGACTCCGACCTTAGAGACATAATGACAAGACCTCTTGATCGCCAGGACTAGTGAAATGGTCGGTTATAGATGACACAAGGTGCGCAGACGCCGAGGGACATATTCTCCCGGATAATAGCGACAACATGTCTCACTCTGGTCCTCGTTTGCGGTACTCGGAGCACGAATCCAGGCAAGTGCTCAAAAATGTTCCGTTTAAAAAAAATAAAAGAGTGGGTCAAATTGAAAACTCATGAGTAAAATGGCTTTAAGGGCTGTGAGGGCGTCCGGCTATCTGGGATGCTCAAAGGTATTCCAGTTCGGGAAGACTCTAGATTGCCGGGACTTCTCCGTGTGAACTGTCCGTATCAAATACCAATTTACAGATGCTTCATCTTCTTTAAGACAGGCGGTGTCCTTGGTGCGTCATCCTCTTCATTTCCCTCCCTCAAGGAACTTCGGACAACCAATCAACTCCACTTGTTATTAAAGATATTGAAGCCGCGGTCACAGAATATCGGTCAGATGCAGGGGTGTGACCCGGCAGGCTTAGTTATATCTATTTTAGAACCGTTTTCTATCAAGTGGTCATGGCATCCAGATTCCTCGCACTTCTCCTGTACCGCCAAGCATCAGTTATACATTATACCCGTCTCAAAAGCGCCTCTGGCTGCTCGTTTGACCCTCAGTGTAATATTCACGACTGTCGGCTTGGACACTTGGATCCCATGGAAACGTTTAGATTAGAGGAAATACCTACTGGAATCCGCTCAACGCCATCCCTGTATGTGCTAATGCCCCCTCTTTTGTCCCTCGTGATAGCCGATCCCGACATTGAAGATAGACTGAAAAGATTAGATGAGTCTGACCGAGATAACCGTTTCCATGGATTAGTGAGTGATTCTTGTGGGTGTTCTTTGCTTTTCTTCATGACTCATGCTATCCCAACTAAGTGACACGAAAATAACGGTGATGGGGCTGTCTGCTGAGAATTATCAGTACTATTCAATGTGGACTCGTTGTCGTTCATAAATCCGAGGCCATTCTAGCGACGCCAAAGGCTCCAAATATTATTCTACATGCGTATGGCATGAACGAGGAGCAACCAAACACCGGGAGATGGTGAAAAGTGACTGTATGCGCTATAAATTTCCCCAAACTATGTAGCGTCATACAACTTGTAAGTCCGGTTACAAACGATTTAATCGGAGAGTAATAGCACTATCTCTGCTTGTTTTGATAAGATACGTCTGCGTTATCCAGAGAAATGATTTTACGTCGTGCCTAGATTGTGAGGGAGGGCCATTGACAGCCCAACCATAATTCTTCAACACTGACGTGGAGTTTGAATGAGACGTTACCGACACAATAGTGAGAGGTGTGGCGATCACGGAAAGGAAGGTATGAATAATGTGATTTACAAAATGTAGGCAGTTACTGCGCAATTCATCGTTGATTGCGCGGCGCATTATGTTACGGTGTGGAAGGAAACGAGGGAGAATGGATATAATATTGAGCCTGCGGACTGTATACAAGACACAACTTGGTCGAATTGAAGACTCATCACTACAATTGTTTTGAGCGCTGGGAGGAAGACGGCGATGCTCCAGACGCTCCACCACATCAAGGCGCATGCTATATTACGGGGACTTCCATCCGTGAGCCGGGAAGATCAAATACCAATTCGCTCATCCATCTTCTTCTTCAAGACATCCCGTGTACTTGGTGCTTCTTCCCCTTCATATTCCTACCTCAATAATTACGCGACAAAAATCAAATACACTTGTGATGAAGGATATGCAAGCCGCGGTCACAACATATGGGTCATTACATACGTGTCTCCCGGCAGGATTTGGTATATCTAATTTAGAACCGTTTGCCATCAGTCGTCATGGCATCTAAATTCCTCTCAATCTCCTGTATCGCTAAGCATCAGTTATAGCTGTACCCGGTCTCAAAGTGCTTTCGGGTGCTCATTTGGCCTTCTTTGGAATATTCTCGAACTTGCCTGTTTCAAGTAGGATCCCATGGGAGCGAGGCGCTCACCCATCGGGTCAAGGTTTCGAACGGAGAAAAATACTTTATGAAATCCGCCTAACGCCGTCCGTGTACCTTGTACAGCCCCCTTCCTTTATTCCAGAGCTTTGTGCCTCATGACGGCAAATTACCTGTAAATGTTTACAAAAGGCGAGTTACGTCAAGAGAAATACTGCTATCCCTGCTCCAGGGTGGTATAAATTGTGTCGGTGTTATCAAAGAGAAATCATGATATATCATGCGGAATGGATGGAACAAGTGGATCGGGAAGGCCAGTCATAGTCCTGATCTGGAGTTTGAATTGGATGTTACATACACACCGGTGAAACATTTGGCAATGACGCAAAGGAAGGAATGAGCCATGAGGTGTAATTCCTCCAAGCGGGTACGGGTGAATGGATCGCTGATTGAGCCACACATTGCGTCACAATGGGGAAGAAGACGAGCGAGAATGGAGATTATATTAAGGCTGCGCACTGTGGCGCACGCGAATTCGATATCGGAAGATGTAGCTATCAGCTTCAGTGTAACCTTAATTAGTTTCTCCCCTGACGAGAGGACCCAGAAATAGGGACTCGTGTGTGTCAGAATTAGACTGGTAGGATATTTGAGGGCGGATATGAGATTATGCTGGAAGCTAAAACATTGTCAACATACCTTAGGAGGGGCTCAATGAGCGAAGAAACCACATTAAGCTGGTTGATATGATCCGTGAGAAGCGTGCTGTCGTCGAAGAAGGTTTGTAGGGCCCAGATACAATCAAAAAGTGGGTATGAATCGTCCTAATAGATATGAAGTGTCAATGACGCTATATGGGGTTTTGTGTCGTCCATTAGACGCTGCAATACATCTCCCGCAATATCTCGAAACCAGGCATCTTGGTGCATGCAGCACACTAGGAGCCGTATCTGAAAGTAATGCGAGGATCGTCGGTATAGGTAATTTTCTCTGTTATGGTTTTGGTGGGCAGGATGACATGATTTGATGTCGCCACGCACGGTTGTAACAAGATTTCAATGAAACCTCTGATCGAATTGAGCTCCTCTACAGACAGTTGACGGACTTCGCAGATGCTTTTCACCATATACGCAAATTCGTCAACGAGGAAGGGATATTGATGGCATGACATGTATCGTGCGATTTGTAGAATAAATGTCGACCCAACCTCATCCACGTTGGTGTGTAACGGTGATTTAATTACAGCATTGTAAAGCGATGACGTGATTGCAGTTGATGCACGATCTCTATATCCCAAGTGAGTGCCGGGACACCAGTAGAAGGCCGAACCCAAATATATCATAAGGTTGGCGTTGTGACCTCCGTTTCTCCGCTGTATGACCCATGAACTCCAGAAACTCTCTGAGACCACCGACGCCTGTTCTCGAATTCGAGCCGGGTAAGTGGGTCTAGCAAAACGGGAGTATTTTGAGTTTATTGAATGATTTCCTCAAAGTATCCCCACCTCATTAAGTCAATGGTCTCTTGAATTACTATTCCGAGTCTTGGCAGATTGAGATGCTTGCGTAGGAACCTGTTACAGGCCTTGTCGCCTCCATACACAATTCGCTTATATATCATCAGCTTTGCCATCAGTGCAGCTGTCTTTGCAGTGTAAAGCACCCTCCTCTCAACCCTTTCCAAACCGACTCTACAGTAATACCCCGGTTCAATAGTAATACTTGAAGATGTCGATGAGCTCTCAAACGGTGAGACCGCTCCCCAGTCCCCGCCATGACTGTCATATGGGCCGAGGTTGGATGTGGAATTGGTGGATCTACCTCGCATATCAATAATCGTCGGTGGATCATGACAAGTTGTCTCTCCTAGCAACTGAAAGCGCCCAGTTTTTCAACAGTGTACATGGAAGGCTATCTGATTGTGCGCACCCATTCCTCAACCCAAACTTCCATATCGTCTTCAGACAGTGATATATGCTCGTCGTCTTCGGGAACTGGATAACACACACCGTCCCCGTGGTCTATACAGCTCCATCTGTCTCGAAGCTTGACCCGCAATCTTTCCCTTACCCCAGCGTCAATGATCTCCTCCCGTTCTTCTGAGCTCAATGCAGCTGGGGAGACCAATGGCTGTAACCACTCAACCTCTTGTAGGAGGCTTTCAGCCCGTCCGATATCGTGGCCGCTCAGTCGTTTCGTTTGAAGTTGACATTGGTGGGTAGTAGGTTGTTGTGATACAGGAAGGGGATTCTGCGCTTTTACGGTGCAGACATAAGGCGAATAAATTTCCAGTTTGTCTACGTCAGAGTGCAGATATGGCAGTTAAGAATAGTTCGATGAACCTTCACCACATAATGTGGCAACTTCCGACTTCTTGAGCGCTAGATATTTGGCAATTCAGCTTTTACGTTAGTTGAGAAGTGACATCTTAATTGATAGAATACGTAAAGGTAGTGGATGCTATCCATAACAGTGCTTTTCAGGTACAGCCTCGGCCACTTTCTACTCGGGCTATGTCTAACATATATATGCACTTCGTGTTCAATTCTTTCGGAATTCCAATTTCAATAATTCCTTACTCAGGCTAATTGGCGTCGATCGTGAATGTTTGTGGGGAGTCCGTCAGGTTTTCATGAACAGTTGTGCATGTAATCAAATATTCAGTCATAACTAATCACACGCTACTATTATTACACCGTCCTTCTGAGTGAAGTGATTTGGGTCAGTTGGCAAGGGTAATGCCCATATAAAAAGCAAAAGGCTCCGAGCGGCGAAGTTTTACCTCCTTTGTGTGCTTGGCTGATTCCCGTTGATGCTGCACAAATGTTGTATATATTCATGTGCCCTAGTATGTAATACAATCACATCTGATGTATCACCGACAATCACATCTGATGTATCACCGACAATCACATCTGATGTATCACCGACAATCACATCTGATGTATCACCGACAATCACATCTGATGTATCACCGACAATCACTTCAAATAGAATACCACTGAGACGTCTCAAAGAAAGCAACGTGTCAGTGTGTTGAAATGGCGTGAAGCAAGTCACTGAAGAACAACAAAAAAACACCCGCAATAATCACTCAGTAATCCATTGCCGACGTTAATCTCGGTCAGATCCACCTGACCCCCAAACCCCATGTTCAATCTCCCGATTGGTTATGATGGGGAAAAAACTCTGGAATAAAAGGAGGGGCCGCCTTGACAACAGGGAAGGTGTTGGGAAAATTCCATAATGTCTTTTCCTTCATTCGAAACCTTTACCCCACGCTAGAGCGCCTAGTTCCCATAGGATCTAACTGACAACACAAAGGACAATCGCGAATATTTCACAGAAGGTCAAACGGGCACCACAAGGCACTTGGAGATCGGTATAATTTATAACTGATCCTTGGCAATACAAGAGAAGTGCGAGGAAATCCAGATGCCATCACCACTTGATAGCAAACGTATCCAAATTAGATATAACAAAGTATGCCTAGTAGCACGGCTGTATATACCCGATATTCTATGACCGCGGCTCGAATGTCGTGGATCACAAGTGTAGTTGCTTTTTTTTTTGGGTAATCTTGGTGGTAGGAAAATGAAGGGGAAGAGCACCAAGGACACGGGATGTGTTGAAGATAGTAATTTGGTATTTGATTGGGGCCGCTCACGAAGCGAAGTCCCGTTAATTTCGAATGCGCTTGACATGTTGATTTGGGAATGTCTACACCCACTATGTAGACTCCCTAGCCTTCCTAGGCGGTATTCGTGCATTCGGGCTGATCTTCACATGAAATGCATGAAATTTGATTGCTTTGAGGTGTTGTTCTCGCCGTATTGTTATTTATGGAGCTGAAGGCCATCGTCGGACTCATTTGTGCACTCAGTCCCGATCGTGGTTTAATTGAGAGGTTTTCGCTATGAAAAATCATGTGAGGCCGACCCCGCAACTGATTCCTACCCCAGGCAGTATCAACATGGAGATTTGGTGAGAATATAAAGTAACAACCAAGGTGGCTAATATCTTTGCAGCGTCTCACCAGCCTCTTACAATCTTTCCTAACCACCCATTACACCTCCACCCCCTCTTCATATAAGGATAGTAATCACAAGCGGACATTCCTCTCCTCTTGTTCCCCCTAGTCATCATATAGAAACCGGTGGTAACACGTGCACTTCAAAGTTATTGTCAAAACTTACTAGCAGTAGTAGTGGCACCTCCTCGTATTCAGCCAGCCTCACGATCCTGACTTTTCCGAACTATCGGAAGGCATGGCAGCCCGTAATAACACGTGCAATTCAAAGATATCTTCAAAACTCCTTCCTGAAAACCTTCTTCGACAACAGCACGTTGCCTGTGAATCATATCAACCAGTTGAATATGGGTTCCTCCTTCATTGCCCCCCTCCTATGGTACGTTTGCGATGTTTTACCTTCCAGCATCACCTCATATCCACCCATGAAACTATCCTACCAGTCTGACTCTGACCCACACGAGTCCAAATTCGAGGTTCCTCTGGTCTGGCAATCGACTAATTGAGGTCACTCTGAACCTGATAGCTGGATCTTCCGCCATAGAATCCTTGTGTACCACAGTGCACAGCGTCACTATAATTCCCATTGTGACGCAATGCGCGGCTAAAGCAACTATCAGGGCATCAGTGACTGCCATGAAAAATTAAACGTCATGGGGTATTCCTTCCTTTGTGTCATCGCCACACCTTTTACCGATGCGTGAATACCAGCTAATTCAAACACAAGATCAGTGCTGGAAGATCATGACTTGGCCTGCCGGCGCTCTTGTTCCATCCATTCTGCACGATATATTATAATGTCTCTTGGATAACACCGACACATATTATGAGATCCAGGAGGAAGGATAGTACTATTACTCTTTACTGAATTCCCCGGTTGGCGATGTTTTTAATATATGTCAAGCTCCATGGGCTGATGCAGTTCAAGAGCGCATATCATCATTGTTTACCGCCTTTGTGTGCCTGGGTAGCTTCTCCTTGATGCTACATATCTTGCATATATTCGTGGGCCCTAGAGGTGGCTACAACCACAGCCCAGTTATCAACGAGAATCACTTCAAATTTAATATCACTCGGAGGTCTCAAGCAGCCTGTCAGTTAGTTGGGACAGATGAAGCAAGTCATTGAAGAACAGTAAAAAACACCCTGCAGCAATCACTCACCAATCCATGCCAACATTTATCTCGGTCAGATTCATCTCATCTTCAAAAATCAATGTTCAGTCTTATTGGATATCATGAGGCACAACACTCTAAAGGAAACAGAGCTGCCTGTAAAATGTAGAGGAACGGCGTTGGACGGATTTTGTAAAGGATTTTTCTCATTAAAATCTTGACCCGACGCTGGAGCTCTCCGCTCCCATGGGATACGACCTGGAAAAAATCCAATCGTGAATATTGCAAAGGAGATCAAACGACCACCCAAGGCGCTTTTGAGACAGCTAAAGTGTATAACTGTGACATAGCGACACAGGAGAAGTGCAATAAATATAGATGCCATGACCACTTGATAGAAAACGGCTCTACATGAGATATTACAAAGACTACCGAGTGACCCCTTTGTGTATAACCGATATTCTGTGACCGCCGCTTGAGGTAGGAAAATGGGAAGAAGCACCAAGGATACGGCATGTCTTGGAGAAGATGAATCATCGGAATTGGTATTTAAACTGGTCGGAGTCGTGGAGGGAAGTCTCTGTAATATAGAATACACCTGGACATGATGGAGCGTCTGGAGCATACCAGATAGCGAGACTTCCTCCCAGTGCTTAAAACAATTTTACTTCAATTTGACGAAGTATTTTATCTTATTTTGACGAGACGTCTTTGAGAAACTGGCTGGCTTTGTGTTCCTGTTACCCAAAGAAGAAATGGAATGAGACATGTTGTCGCCATTATCAGCCTGAATATATTCCTCAACATCCGAGCATGTTTTGGGATGTTTCACCGACTATTGAACGATTCCTGGGGATTGATAGTTCTTGTCATTGTGTATCTAAGGATCCTAGGCCTTGTCATGTCATATCCAAGCGACTATACTCAAGTTTGGCCACCAGCCACTTTTGAGTCCCTCCTATGGTATGTTGACAATTATTTACCTTGTAGAATCACCTAATATCCGCCCATTAATATCTCCTACCAGTCTGTTTTTTACACGCATGAGCCCAACATTGAGGATCTCCTCCTCCTGCCAGGGAATAATTAAGATCACTCTGAACCTGATAGCCAGATCTTCCCACATTAAATCCGCGTGCACCACAGTCCACAGCATCAATATCATCGCCATTATCGCTCGTCTTCTCCTACATTGTGAGGCAATGCGTGGCTCACTCAGCGGTCAATACCTCGATGCTGCCTTGAATAATTGAGCCTTGCGGCTTATTCCTTACTTTGTATCATCGTCACACCTTTCACCGGTATGTGCGTAACGTCTAATTCAAACTACAGATCAGTGGTGGAGGACCATGATTGGTGTGCCAAAGCTCTTGGTCTATCCATTCCACATGATATATCATTATTTCCCTTGGATCACACTGATACATTATCTGAGCCAGGAGGAAGGATAGTACTATTACTCTTTACTTTTGCCTTTTTGCAATATTTCCCAGTTATTTAAAACTACGTTGTTTAAGCCAATGCATGAGCACATATAGTCACCTTTTACTTCCTTTGTGTGCTTGGTTGATTCTTGTTGATGCCGTACACACATCACATATATTCATAGGCCCTAGTCGGGAATATATAATCATATATGAGTTATCAAAGAGAATCACTTCAAATAGAATACCACTTAGATGTCTGAAAGAAAGCAAGGCATAGGCTAGTTTGAAGGGCATGAAGCAAGTGATTGAACAACACCAAAAAATACCTGTAACAATCACTTACTAATCCATTCCTGAAGTTTATCTGCCCTTGATTCTTCTAATATTAAAAATCTATGTTCAATCTCTGAATTGGTTGACACATTGGAGATCGGTATAATGTATACCTGATTCTTGGCAATACAGGAGAAGTGAAAGGAATTTAGATGCCATAAGTACTTGATGGCAAATGGTTCTAAAGTAGAGATAAGAATGGCTTCTGGGTGAAACATCTGTATATGATTGATATGTTGTTAGAGCAGGTTCAATACATTTGGGGTGTAGTTGACATTTTCACAGATGGCTACTATGGTGCATTTGGCTGTGCATGAGGCTGCATGGGAACTTGAAGCTTAAAGCTGGGTTGGGAAGGATCCTGCAGAACAAAAGTTTCACCAACATTCTCCATATCAGCTTTGGCTGATATCTGAAAGGGATGCCCTAAAAGTAGGTGATAAGGAGCATTCTGAAATAATCCAAGCATGGATGGAAACAGCAACACCACCATTGGCATCATGCATGTTGAGCCTGAGGTCAGTACTAAAAGGAAGTGCCATATCCTTTGCAGCACTTTTACTGACACATATGAGCTCTGAGCCAGGATCATAAAGACCTATTTCAGTAAATTTGCCTTGGATCATTACATCCAATTCCATTATTGGCATGGTATGAAGAGGTGTAAATTGAACCAGCAAAGCTGTGGAAGTGATTGCAACTTCAGGGACCAATGATGTAGCTGAGAAGACAGGGATACAATTGACTTTACAACTATCAATGAAGAGCCTCTGTACATCAGGGGAGATTGCCCACACCTCGCCATGTGATGGGGTGAATGGAGACACCCATCATTCTGTCAAAAACCTCCTGCACAATGTCAGTATTCTCAATTTTATATTTGTAATGAAATTGTGGCCCTGTTTTGTTGCTTTCTGGAGGATTCTTGGCCAAGCCGTGGCTGGTAGAGGATGATGCTATAGTGGCCCTAGGCAATGTCTTGTCTTTGTAGGCTGCAAGGGAAATTGTGGGTGCCTGACAATCATTACAGACAGGTTCATAGTCCTCACTGAGTTCTTCGATATATCCTGTAGTTGTAGCAGAAGGTGGATGTTCAATGGGAGAGACTTCAAAAAACAATGTTGAGTGCTGTATTGTAGATGTCCCAGTACCATTCCTGGAGACAGGAGCTTGTCCTTGAACAACCACGAACCTCAGTCCCTGAGGGTGATTGGGCAGTCACCCCCTACTGGGCCATTTCCAGAAATCATCAATATTGGTGACCTTTCCTGCTTGTAAGTATTCCTGCCCTACAGGACAGTACCGAGTACTATGAATATTTGTAGGGTCTTTACCAAAAGAACACAGCACTGAAGATATCTTGCCAATCATATGGCTTTGTGCAGAGGTGACTTGGGTGGGTTGTCCACAGCCATTGCTCAAGTTTTTGGCTAGTACCCTCATGGAAACCAAACCAGAAATAGTGGTCATGTTCCTTAGCAGTGATGACATGTTCAGCAAGGAAATAATGGGAAATGGCTTGAAAACTCAATTTATAGGTATGCAGCTCAGCATCAGTCAATATAGACTGGGGCCAGATTGTTTTCATGTGAGCTGAATGAGGGACTGCCATGTATAACACTTTTCCTTAAAGGCACCCTTGAATGTGTCTTCAATGGCCACTTTAAAGTTAGGCCAGGCTGAGGAAGAATAGCCTTCAAACATTTGGAAGATATCCCACTGCTCCGAAAAAGGTAGTGGAATAAAAAGGTGACCTTTTCACTGTCTGGGAGCTAGGCATTATCAGCACAATTGTCAAACTGCTCCAAAAATTCTGCAATGTTGTCTTCATTTCCATCAAAGATTTTTGGAGCTCAGTTAGATCCTAGTGCAGGCATTGTGCCCTTTTCAGTTAGGACAGTAGCCATAAGGTGTGGAATCGAAACTGGAAGGGTTGGGAGGAATGGCAGGGGGCCAAGGTCTGGGATGAGGGATTGAGATGAAGGGAATACAACAGGAAAAATCTGGAATGAGGGGAGTACAGCCTGAATAATGGGGATACTGTCTAAAGAAGGTGGCAAAGATAGATCAGGTGGTGAAAAATTGTCCCGGGATTCTGGACTGGAAGAATGGGTGAGAGAGATGTTTGAGGTGGAAGCTGAGAATTCAGAAGGTAAAAGGGGTGGAGAGTTGCTGGTGTCAATTAATGGAAGGGAAGAGGATTGTCAAAGAGGGGAGGGGTTTAATGGGTATTGAGGAATGGAAGCTGTGGCATGTTCATGAGGGCAGAGAGAGTGAGGCAGCAGGGCCAGCTTTAACTTCCATTTAGGTGGAATTGTGAGAAGATTAAAAGAAGACTCTTAATCTTAAGGTTGTGGGTTTGACCCCCATATGGGGTTAAGATATGTTGTGCTCTGAGCATGAAATATCTAATGGGAAAAGATGTGCAAAATATGATCATATTCTAGGGAACTTGGGAGGTTTTATATACAGCAAAACTATGAGTGGCACAATCTTAAATAACAAAAGCACATGTTGAGGACAATGGAAAAAGAGGAACAATGGAGGTGGAATATTCCAGCAGAATATGACAATACAATCAATGATATAGAACAAAGGACATATAGAAACAATGAGAAAGAAACACATGGCTATCTACCACTCGACACAATTGGACACATGACATCACGGGTATTGATGACAAGATCACAATGTAGGGAGTCTCACTCCCATACACTATTACAAAATTGATCGTTAATCGAGCGGCACATCGTGTCACAATGTGGAAGGAAAAGAGTCACAACGGTCATAATATTGAAGCTGCTGACTGTGGTACACATGGATTTGGTGTCGGAAGACCCAGCTATCAGCTTCAGGGTGACGTCGATTAGTCCCTTGCTAGACTCTAGGAGCAGCCAATTTGGACACGTGTGTGTCAGATTCAGACTGGTAATAGAGTTTCATGAGTGGGTGTGAGAAGATGATGGAAAGCAAAATATTGTACACATATTGTAGAAAGGGTCCAAGCAAAGAAGAAACTACATGCAGCTAGTTGATATGCTCCGTGCGAAGTGCGCTGTCCTCGAAGAAGGTTTTCAGGCCCCGGATATTGTGCCACGGTGATCATGTAATCACATGTTGATTGAAACGAGAATGTAAAACTAAAGGGTCCGTGCGTAAGACTGGGGACACCAGGATGACATATAAGATAAACATCAAAGCGTTCTCCCTGATGAGTTTGTCTGTTATGGCTTTCGTGAACATGATGACAAGATGTGATCGTGCGACGCACGGTTGTAACCAGCATTCAAAGTAATCTCTGATTGCGATGAGCTCCTGTACAGACAGCTGATGAACATGACAGATATTTTCCATGATATTGCTAAGGCCAGCAGCAAGTAAGGGATGGTGATCGGATGACAAACATCATGCGATCTGTGTGATAAATGTTGATGCAACCAAGTTGGTCTGTAGCGGTGATTTGATTAAAGCATTGTAAAGGGATGACATAATGGCAGTTGATCACCAATCTACATCTGAGCATCGAGCGCCGGGACACCCCAAGCCACATATGCCATAATGTAAGGGTTCCGCTATGAAGGAGTAGTGTAATCCCTTAGAGAGCTCTTTGCAAAAGGGAACGAAATGAGTAGGACTAGGTTCCTATTCGAAAGAGACTAAGGTAACAATACAAGGGATCTACCTATTTATGATAATAGCAGTATAGCCCCTTGCAGCAAGTAAAAAACCCGTGAAACAAACAACTAGTAGTCCAAGACACCACCGGCCAGGCGGGCCCGGCAGCCCCGATGCCAAGTCCGCCCTAACCCAAGTCCCCTACCGTTACACATAAGCTGCACTGCATAACTCGAATTCCAGATCCCCCCTACTGACGCCTGTTGGCGAATTGCGAGGTGGAGTAAGTGGGTCTAGAAAGAGGTGAGTATTCTCAGTGTATTCGCTGACTGGCACTCTGTCATCCTACCTCATTAGATCAACGTTCTCTTGAATTATTATTCCCTGTCGTGGCGGCGTGACATACCTGGGTAGAAACTTGTCAACGACGTTCTGGCCTTCCCATGGCCCACGCGTGATTCGCTCATATATCATTGACTTTGTCACCAGCGAAGCTTTCTTTGCGCTGTAAAGCACTTTCATCCCAACCCTTTCCAAACCGACTCCACAGTAATACCCGGGGCTAACTTCCACACTGGAAGATGAGCTATCCGGCAATGAGACGACTCCCCAGTCTATGCCTACGAGATGGACTGAGTGTGTATGTGGAGTTGGTGGGTCTCCCTCGTATCTTAATATTGTTTGGTGAGTCATCGCAATTTCTCTCTCCTTGACACTGAAAAAATCCGGTCTGTGAACAGTGTACATAAAAAGGACATTTCGCGTTCCGCACCCATTCCTTCACAAAAACCTCCACGTCTTCTTCAGACAGTTGTATGTGCTGGTCGGCATCGGGTACTCGGTAACATACACAGTGCTCATGTTCGATGCTGCTACATCGTTCTGAAAGCTTCATCTGGAATATTTCCCTCATTCTCGTGTCATTGATCGCCTGTCGTTCCAAAGTCGATAAGGCCGGGAAAACCAAGGGCTGTAGCCACTCAACCTCTCGTAGAAGGGATATGATATCCTCCCTGCTCAGAGTTATCTCGTTGGAAGTTGACATTGGTGGGTAACAGTCGTACTCATCCCGGAAGGTAAATCTGCTCCTTTAAGGTGTAGTCAGCCCGACAGTAAATTTCCAGGCATAGCATTGTGGCCGTGCTCCTACAGTATACACACCGTTCCGTCCTTTCCTTTTACCCAGATTGAAGGCCCACTAATCCTTCTTGTATAATACAGGCAGGATACTCTCACGTTACTTCACCATTTTTACTTATACTCCATCAGATCATCTACGCTAGAAAACACACATGGCAGCTGAGAATAAATTGACAGGCCGTCATCGCATAATATGTTAACTCTCGAGTTATTGAGGGCTATATTTCATGGCCATCCAGTTTTCCAATCAGAAGTGGCATCTTCATGGATGGAATATGTAAGCGTAGTGGAGGCTATCCATCCCAGTGCTGATGAGGTACAGCCCAAGGCGCTTTCCACTCTGGCCATATCTAACGGAAAGGAGCGCTTAGTGTTCAATTCTTTTACAATTAGCAAACCATTCCAATAATTGTTTAACAAGGTTAGTTGGCGTCGCCCCAATATCTTTCTTTGTGTTGCGAATCCTTTAACCTTTTATTAACAAATTATGCGTGTACTCAATATCCAATCACTATTTATTACACACTAGTTATCCTGTTGTTTTCAGTGAACTA
Organism: Hysterangium stoloniferum; assembly: GCA_015178975.1. Classification (NCBI taxonomy): domain Eukaryota; kingdom Fungi; phylum Basidiomycota; class Agaricomycetes; order Hysterangiales; family Hysterangiaceae; genus Hysterangium; species Hysterangium stoloniferum. Next base: position 283,479 of record WHVD01000007.1, read on the forward strand.
TTTCGCCCCAGGCTCACGTTATTCTTTGTCTTTTGACTCGACAATGTCAAGACAGATCAAACATTACGGGCCTCCTTAGTTTGACCGGGTGCAGGCAGAGCTCTTCGGGTTTCTAACGATTCAGCATATTCGATATGCTTTTACGTGCCCCTTTCCTGCCAACCTTTCGGCTCCTTCGAAGGCGGCCACTCCTTTGTACCCCCGGTGACTTCACAACGGTTGTCGTAGTAGCCTTTATTCCCTACCACTATGATGATTTTGTATCGTATCCGAGTTTGTTACACCGGTTGACCGTTCCACTATTTCACGATTCTTGTGGTCGGAGCGAAATAGTACTGTCAGTTCGTGTGAACTTCTAAGCTCAATTCTGTTGGTGCCTCCTCTCTAGAAACACTATGTGGCCTACCTTCCAACATTAGACTTCATGGGAGGGTCTGAAAGCCTCATCGCTATATTCTCAGAATTAAGGGGGTAAAAAGTGACTATATGCTCTCGAATTGGCTCAAACTATGTATCTTTACATAAATTATAAGTATTGCCAAAAGGCGAGTTAAGTACAAAGTAATAGTACCATCCTTCCTCCTGGTTTGGATAATGTGTCCGTTTTATCCAAGAGAACTTATAATAAATTGTGCGGAATGGATGGAATAAGAGCATCGGTCCACCAGTCATGGAGGTTCAACACTAATATGGAGTTTGAATTATATATATTTCACGCACACATCCGTGAAAGGGGTGGCACTGACGCAAAGGAAGGAATGAGCCATGAGGTTTTATTGCTCACAACAGTAACCGAGGACTTGATCGTTGATTGAGCGGCACATTGCATCACACTGTGGAAGAATGGCCGATCTTCATCCAACCATCGAGAGCCGGGACACCAGAGGAAGGTCCAAGCCAAATGTGCCATAAGCTTGGTAGTTGCTCCTTCTTTCCTCTTCTATATAACACTTGAATCTCCCAACCCTTCTAATACTACTGACGCCTTTTCTCGAATTCGAAATGGATAAGTGGGTCTAGAAAGACGTGAGTATTTTGAGTGTATTCAATGCCTGACGCTATGAATCCCCACCTCATTAAGTCAATGGTCTCTTGAATTACTCTTCCGACTCTTGGAAGAGTGAGATCCTTGCGTAGGAACTTATTAAAGGCATTGTCGTCTCCGTTCACAATTCGCTTGTATATCATCAACCTTTCCATCAGTGCAGCCGTCTTTGCCTTATACGGTACTTTCCTCCCAACACTTTCCAAACCGACTCTACAGTAATACCCCGGCTCGAGTATAATACTCGAAGACGTCGATGAGCTTTCAGACAGTGAGACCACTCCCAAGTCCACGTCGTGAATGTAATGTGGACTGATATTATATCTACCTCGCATGTTAACAAAAGTCGGTGGATCATGATAACTTGTCTCTCCTAAGCACTGAAAGCGTCCAGTCCCTTAACAATGTACATGAAAGGATATTTCATTTTGCGCACCAATTCCTCCACGTAAATATCCACGTCTTCGTCAGACAGTGTCATGTGCCGGTCATCTTCAGATGCTCGATAACATAAACCGTTCCTGTGTTCAATACAGCTCCATCATTCTCGAACCTTTATATACCCAAATTTACTTAATTATATCTAATAATCAAACATCTGAGACAACACGAGAGTCTCTCAGCTTCTATAGCTCGCAGACTCCAACGGGGAGCACATGTCCGCTTCGAATAATTTGATGAGCTACCGCATAATGTGGCAACTTCCGACTTCTTGAGCGCTAGTGTTTGTTCATTTCAGCTTTTACGTTAGTTGAGCAGTGACGTCTTCATTGATAGAATGTGGAAATGCAGTGGATGCTATCCAGTACTTCTCAGGCACACCCTCGGGCGCTTTTGACTCGGTACGGAAACATGTGCTTCATAGTCAATACTTTCAGAATTCCAATTTCGATAATTCTTTACTCAGGCTATTTGGCGCCGAACGTGAATATGCCAGTTTATGGGGAGTCCGTCAGGTTTTCATCAACAAATCGTGTATGTAATATATATTCAGTCATAATTGATGACACCTAGGATTATTATTACACAGTCCTTCTGAATGAAGTAATTTTCCCCAGGCTCACGTTAAATATGGGGTACTTGTTGTGAGACGCAACAATGTAACAGTCGATGATGGATTGTGAGGCACAAAAGCTCTTCGGGTTTGTACAGGTTCACCATAGTCGCTATGGTTTTTGCGTGGCCTTTTCCTACCAACCTGTCCACCCCTAGGATGCTGCCTACTGCATTGTCCCCTGGAACCTCACAAAGGTATTGCAGTAATCTTTCCTTTCCACCAAAGTGTTATGTCAGTTGAACCGTTCAATTTCCTTTCAAGAATCTCGCATTAGAAATAAATGAGTGGCGTGGGTGCGTATGAACATTTACGCTCACCTCTGTGGTGTGTCCTTGGTTAGAACCACGATGTGGGCTAACCCCCCAACAGCATACTTGATAGGAGGGTCTAACACCCTCATGGGTGGATTCCCAGAGTTTTGTTCTCAAAGTTATATCATGCTTCTCTGTGCTCCATTTTTATCTTAAATGTCCCTATTTGATCTATGTATTCAATAATTAGAGCTTCATCTGTGCATTTGTTTGGACATCATCTCTCATCCTCATTAACAATCTGACTTCTACAAGGCTTATTTCTGGCCAAGGTGCTAACCGCTGGTCATGGTTATTAAAGCGGATATCAAGGTTGGATAGAGTTAAATTGCATCGATGCTACAGAATACTTTCTGTTAGGATTTACACATGCAGGACCGCTTGCCTTCGCTACCCAGAGAATATTCCCACTAATATTCGGACCATACGACTTCTCACAGTACAATGTCAGAAGAGGTGATTATAGTAGATCAGTCAATATGGCTCCAACCGATATACAAAGAGATGTATGCGTTGACTTCTTGACGTCTAATCCGACATCTCTCCACTTGCTACATGGACTTCACTCTCATTAATTACGTCGGATTGACTTTATATAAGGCCAAGGCACGAAGGCCGGACTGAACGTATCCTTTAGACCTGTACGGAGCGCCACTTTTGTGCGTGCATACATTCATGCCATGAAAGGTCTGGCTACCAGGGAGGACTCTTGAGTGTTCCTTGCTTTGATCGAGAGTTTGACAATGAAAAAGATTCTTTTCAGTAAGTACTAGTCTTAAGTCTCGCAACTCACAATTTGTGACCTGGTTAAATCTAACCCGATGTCACAAGGTCATTATAGTTGTCCAGACAGTGTTCGGGCCTATTTTAACATGGAATTTGAATGCTTTGCCATGTTGTTCTCGGCCGTATTATTATTTATGGAAGTGAAGACATCGTCGGCCTCGTGCACTCGGTCCCGATCGTGTTTTAAATGGTTAGTTTTTGCTAAAGAAAAGCAGGTGAAGCCGAGCCTGTAACTGATTCCTACCCGAGGGCGTATCGAAATGGACATTTTCCGAAATAGAATGCGCCCTAACGTCGCTGTACGTGTTAAAGGCCCATTTTTCATTCCAGAGTTTGTCCCTCATGATAGCGAATCCCCAGATTAAACATAGATTTTGAAGATTAGGTAAATCTGACAGAGATAACCGTCGGCATGGATTGGTGGATTGCGGGTCTTCAATTACTTGCTTCATGCTATCCCCACTAACTGACACGCTCCTTCCTTTGAAACCTCAGAGTGGTAGAATATTTGAAGTGATTCTCGTTGAGAAATAGGCTGTGATTCTAGCCATTACTAGGGCCCTCGAATATATGCAATGTGTGTATAGCATTGACGAGAACCTGGCAAACACACAAGGGCTGTTGGGAGTGACTATATGCACTCTGGAATTCGCTCAAGCTATGTAGCTGTACATAAATTAGAAATATTTCCAAAAGGGGAGTTAACTAAAGAGTAATAGTACTATACTTCCTCTGGTTCGGATAACGTGTCTGTGATCTTCAAGAACATTATGATATAGTGTGCTGGATGGATGGAACAAGAAGCTTTTATATCTCATTTAGAACCATTTGCTATCGATTGGTCATGAAAACTAGATTACTCTGACTTCTCCTGCATCGCTAGCCGTTAGTAATACATTGTATAGGTCTCAAAGTGCCTTCGGGTGCTCATTTGACCTTCTCTGCAATATTCGCGATTGTCCTTTTTTTTTTCAAATCGGATCCGACGGGAGCGAGGCGCTCCATCATCGGGTCAGGTTTCGAATGGAAAGACATACTTTGTGAATCCCCTCAATGCCGTCCCTGAACGCTTTCAAGGCCTCTCCTTGCATTCTAGAGTGTTGTGTCTCATGATGGCCAATCAGAAGATTGAACATAGATTTGAAATATTATATTAATTTGACCGAGATAATCAGCATGACTTAATGAGGAAGCTGCCAAGCATGCAAAGGCGGAAAAGGGAGACTATATGCGCTCTTGAAATGGCTCAAACTATGTTGCTTTACATAAATTAGAAGTATTTATCAAGGACGAGAGTAATATTACTTTTGCTTCGGATAATGTGTCAGTGTTATCCAAGAGAAATTATGATATATCGGACGGCATGTATGGAGCAAGAGAATCGGCAGGCCAGCCATGGTCCTCCAACACTGATCTGGAGTTTAAGTTAGATGTTACGCACACACCGGTGAAAGGTGTGGCAATGACAGAAAGTAAGGAATGAGCCGCAAAGTGTAATTGTTCAAGGGAGGCACCGAGGTATTGATCGTTGATTGAACTACGCATTGCCTCACAATGTGGAAGAAGACGAGCGATAATGGGGATTATATTGGGGCTGAGCATTGTGGTACACGCAGATTCGATGTCGGAAGATGCAGCTATCAGCTTCAGAGTAACTTTAATTAATTCCTCGCCTGACGAAAAGAGACAGTAATTTGGAATCGGGCGTGTCAGAATCAGACTGGTATGATATTTTCCAAGGCGAATATTAGGTGATGCTGGCAGGTAAAACACTCTCAACATACCGTAGGAGGGGCCCAATTATCCAAGGGACAACTTTCAGTTGTTTGATATGATGCGTGATGTCGTCGAATAAAGTGTTCACAGCCAAGATACCATCCCACAATGAATACGCTGTGTACTTATCCATCATAAGAGTCAAGGACGCTATATGGTGGTTTGTGTCATCCACTATAACCTTCAATACATCTCCAGCAATATCCTGAAACCAATCGTCTTCGTGGATGCAAGACACGAGAACCTTCATAGGACATTCATCCAAGGAAAGTCGGTGGGGGTAATTTTGTCTGTTGTAGTTTTGGTGGGCAGGATGAAATGATGTGATGTCGGGACGCACGGTTGCAACCACAATTCAATGCAACCTCTGATGGTAGTGAGCTCCTCGACAGACAGTTTCCGCACGTGGCAAATGCTTTCCACGATATACCCGAAGGTACGTTTACAAAAGGATGATAAATATTGGGCGATTTGGAGAATGAATGCCGACGCTACCTCATCCAAGTTTTTGTGTAGCGGTTATTTGACTATAGCATTGTAAAGCGATGATGTAAATTCAGTTGGTGGTAGATCTCTATCTGACCATCGAGCGCCGGTGCACTGGTAGAAGGCCCCACTCAAACACACCATAAGCTTCAGTGTCACCTCGGTTTCTCCACGTTATACCAGTTGGATCACAGAGATTCGTTGAGACCACCCACGCCTGTTTTTGAATTCGACGCGGGTAAGTGGGTCTAGAAAGACGTGAGTATTTTGAGTGTATGCAATGATATACCCACCTCATTAAGTCAATGGTCTCTTGAATTATGATTCCGAGTCTTGGAAGAGTGAGAGGCTTTCGTAGGAACCTGTTACACGTCCTGTGGTTTCTATACACCATTCGCTTGTATAGCATCAACTTTGCCATCAGTGCAGCTGTCTTTGCACTGTAAAGCACAGTCTTCCCAACGCTTTCCAACATGACTCCACAGTAATACCCCGGCTCAATTTTAATACTTGAAGATGTCGATGAGCTCTCATACAGTGAACCCACTCCCCAGTCCACGTCATGACTATAATGCGGACTGAGGTTGGATGTGGCGGTCGTGGATCTGCCTCGCATTTTAATAATAATCGGTGGATCATGACAATTTGTCTCTCCTAGCCACTGAAAGCGTACAGTTTGTCAACAATATGCATTAAAGGCTATTCCATTTTGCGCACCCATTCCTCAGTCCAAACCTCCACATCTTCTGCAGACAGTGGTATATGCTGGTCGTCTTCGGGAATTCGATAACACACACCGTTCCCATGTTCGATACAGCTCCATCGGTCTCGAAGCCTTACCCGTAATATTTCCCTTATCGCCGCATCAACTACCTCCTCCCCTTCTACTGAGCTCATTGCAGCTGATGAGACCAAGGGTTGTAGCCACTCAACCTCTTTTAGGAGGCTTTCAACCTGTTCGACATCGTCGCTGCTCAGAGTCGTTTCGTTTGAAGTTGACATTGGTGGGTAGCAGGTTGTTGTGATACCGGAAGGGGATGCTGGGGTTTTAAGTTGCCGTTATCAGGGGCATGAATCTCAAGGTATAGCATTGTGGCGGTGTTTTATGCAGCGTGCACAGCGTTTCTTCCCTTCCTGTTACACGAATTGAAGCTGCTCAATGTACATACGCTCCAGGATACTCTCAAGTTCACTCATTATGTATAATTTCTTACTCTTCAAAACAAATCGTCTACGGCAGAGCGCACATATGACACCTACGAATAGTTTGATGAGCCTTCACCGCATAATGTGGCAACTTACGACTTCTTGAGCGCTAGACCTTTGGGTAACTCAGCTTCTACGTTGGTTGAGAAGTGACATCTCCATTGATAGAATATGGAAAGGCAGTGGATGCTATACATGACAGTGCTTCTCAGGTACACCCTCGGGTGCTGTCCACTCGGGGGCTATATCTCACGGAAACATCCGCTTCGTATTCAATTCTTTCCGAATTCCAACTAGCATCCCATTTTAATAATTCTTTACTTAGGCTAATTGGCGTCGAACGTGAATATGCTTCTCTGTGGCGAGTCCATCCGATTTTCATTAACAAATCATGCATGTAATCTATATTCAGTCATAATTAATGCACGCCAGTATTTTTATTACCCGGTCCTTCTGAGTAGAGTCATTCGCCCCAGGTTCACGTTATTTCTCAGGGACTCGTTTGCGTGACGCGAAGATATCACGACAGATCATGAATTGTCATTATGGCAGCCTCCTCTGGGGCCTCGACACATGTGGTGAATTTCCTGCATCAGGCCAGATGAAATCTGATCGCAGCTATAATTTCCTCCGATGTCTGTCCAATAGGGAACGTCTCCAAGAGGTCATATATTGGGTGGGGGCTTCATGATATTTAACCCCAATGACGGCTTTTCGAAGGATAGGATGAAGAAGGCGTGACGGGGTAAGAGAGCAGAGCCGAATGATTGGTAGTTGGATTGGAATGATTATGGCCAATGTCCTGTGTTGTTCACCAATGGCATGCTGGGTACTATCCTAACTAAGTCACATGTGCATAACAGTGGCGTGACTGTCTTTGAGACATCCAGTGGTGTTCTATTTGAGGTCATTGTTGTTAATAAATCTGGAGTCAAACTCACGCTCGTCAATATTATTCTACATATACATGTCATCAAGGAGAAGCTGAAAGCACGGTGATGGTAAAATGTCACTATATACGCTGTTAAATCGAGTCGATGTACACAAGTTCGTCAGCGAGCAAGGGATGTTGATTACATGACAAATATCCGGTGATTTGTACGATAGATGATGCAACCGCAGCGTTATTTCATTACAATGTTATATAGCAATGACGTGATCGTAGTTGATGCCCAGTGAGAAATCTCTATTTCCTAATACAACCAGGCATAACCAAATAAAGTAGGTATAACGTCATTGATCTGCAATCGTGCCGGAGCTTTTGTAACATAATCCTGTATAACCAGCTGCTTTCCTGCAATATTTTCAATGGCTCTGTACCAATATTTGATGTTGGCTCCGTTTGTATTGAGATATACAAGGACGGTTCATCTGGGGATATCTAATTAGGACTAAAATATGAGGGCAGATAATGACTAGAATTGCTATTGTCATGGCCACCAACCATGGGGTGTTTCTTCAGGATTCCAAGCTAAAATTGAGTAGAAACCATAGAAAACATGATACTGGGTATATACTGCATCCAAAGCAAGAATTTGAAACCACCGCTGCTGCTAGAATAATGTGTGACAATGACACAAATGTAACGCACTCCGGGGCCAGTTGACCTTGCCTTCTACCACCATATCATCAGTGTCATGGCCCTCACCTCCTCTTACATGTTCTCACAGAAAACCACAGCTGTATGCTCCCCCAGTAATTGACCCTATTCTGCTGGAGTAAAGTAGAGGAGAGTCATCGTTTTGACCATTTAGACATTCCCGATCCCGGTCGCATCGTTCCAGCCACAACCTGCTTGAGAATAATCCGATCTACAGTAACCATATGGCCATGAACTTGTAAGTTTACCACATAGTCTTCATGTTTTGAGCACATATATGTGCTCTTTTGATGGGCATTTTATTACAAAACCGCCAACCACAAAGACCTTCTGGCTGCTGGAAACTCTGCTTATGGTGACCCTGTATGATGCCTATAACAAGCTAAATGCTGCAAACAAACATGCCCGTCCTCCAAATTCTATAGATCACAAGCGAACAGGTAAAACCAGCTCTGCCACCGGAATGAAGCGTATCAGAGGTACAAATTCAGCCAAGTAAGTCCAAATATTTTCTGGGCTGTGACTAACGCATTGTCCAGAAATTTATTTTACATCGAATACCTCAAGACACATTATCCAGTTATGCCAGCCACCTTCGAATGTATCTGGAAAGCACTTGGGAAGGAAAAAATTAAAGTAACGCCCCCTTTATTTCCTATGTTTCGTCTTCCACTTTATTGTGATGCACCCCCGGCATTATAAATAGAAATGGATCATTTTCAGCAAGTCGCTGAGGGAGGCGAGAAACCAAGGTACAAACAATACTAGGGAGGATTAACATTCAGTATGTTTTCATGTTGTTTATATTGCAAAGGACAGGATCATTCATGATTTCCAGACTTGTATCAACGCATCCTCAGCATCCTTCGGCATCCCCTTTCGACTTCTCTATTGCTCTGATGTCTCCTGCCTCAGCTTTCACCGCTCTCACGTTATCACTACTGCCTCGCTGGTCTCGCCCTTTATTCACTCGCTATCTGCTATTGTGTACTGCGCCTTCAATGTTTATGAATCTCAAGCTACGTTCTCACATCTCATACAGCCAAAACACTTGACAGCCGTGTCTCTCACCGCGTCTCCCGCTTTACTGCACGCTCGCTCTTCAAGTTTCCCGCATATCCCCTACTTTTGGCGCCGCTTAATTAACTGCATCTCTTACCTGTTAACTTCTCTCGTAATGTCACTTCGGTCACTTTTTATCCTGCCTGCATCGCTGTATAATAGGTGCTCTTTTCACGTGCTCATAATGCCTTCACATTGTCGTTAGACTGGCCCGGTGCGATTCCTCATGCCAATTTCTGCTGTCTCTTTATCGTCTCAGTGTATTCATGCGACCGGTATGTCTTTGACTTTGGGCAGTGAGTGTGCTGACAGATGGTTGCAATTACCATATAGGTGTGAGTCTGGTTGGATGTGGTTATATGGTCGGCATGCGGAGAGGCTGGATGAGGTTGTATGCCAATAGATAGAGATGGTTATATGATGATCGATGTGTCTCGCTATACACATATGCAATAGATCAATATGATTCTATGTATATTTAGGCGGTTTGAATTTTCATATAACCACGAGCTGCCTGGACCAGAACGTCAAACGCGATAGAAAGTCCATTATGTGATTCTATATAGTTCGATTTGGCAATAGCGATTTCTTACTGGGGTTGATGGCCGATCTCTATCTCACCATCGAGCGCCCGGTCACCAATTTAAGGCAAAGCCCAAAGCCGTCATAAAGCGTGGCTGTGTGACCGCTCTTTCTCCACTGTGTACCATGTGAACTCACAACTTCTCGAAGACCACCGACGCTCGTTTCCGAATTTGAGGCAAATATGTGGTAGCAACTCTGGAGACCGGTATTACGTATAACTCATTCTTGGGGATGCAGGAGAAGTGAGCGGAATCTAGATGCCATGAAAAATTCACGAGTCCTGGAAATTGAGAGTTCTAGTCATTATGTCTCTAAGGTTTTTAGGCCTCATCGGTCGGAGTCGGGTGGCTATCGTCCAGGTTATCGTTACGGCAGGCATAGTGTTCATACCGTGAAGTGTCCCTACCACTGTCACTTTGTGTCCTGGCTTTGTGGAATCATATCTCGGTGCCGCAAACTTTTATTTTACACTTCGCCGCTCGACGCCTTTTGCTTTCCATCCGGGCTTTACCCGTGTTAGTAGAACATTACTGTACTTAGAAGGGCGGTGTAGTAACAGTAACGTGTAATTAGTTGTGACTAAATATAGATTACATGCACAATCTGGGAATGAAGAGCTGTGGGACTCCCATAAAAAGGCATATTCACGATGGACGCCAATTAACCTAAGTGAAGAATTATCGAAATTGGAATGCGGAAAGAATTGAGCACGAAGCGCCCGAGGCTGTACTGTCATGGATAGCATCACTGCATTGACATATTCTTTCAAACATGATATCACTTCTCAACAAACGGAAAACCCGGATTGCCCAAAAATCTACCGCTCAAGAAGTCGGAAGTTGCCACATTATGCGGTGAAGGCTCATCAAACCTTTCGTGGCTGCCATATGTGATCTCTGCTGTAGACGATCTTTTGAAGAGTCAGGAATTAGTGTATACCATAGTGAGTGAACCTGGGAGTATCCTGGAGGCTATACGAATGAAACACTTGAGGGGCGTCAATTTATTTGAAAGGAAGGGATGACACGCTGTGTATCCTGTATAAAGCACAGCCACAATGCTATAGCTAGAAATTCATTTACCTGATATCTGCACCTTAAAAGCGCAGAATCCGCTCCCTGTATCACAACAACCTGCTACCCACCAATGTCAACTTCAAACGAAACGACTCTGAGCGGCCACGATATCGGACGGGCTGAACGCCTCTTACAAAAGGTTGAGTGGTTACAACCATTTCTCTCCCCAGCTGCATTGAGCTCAGAAGAGCGGGAGGAGATCATTGACGCTGGGATAAGGGAAAGATTGCGGATCAAGCTTCGATACCGATGGAGTTGCATAGAACATGGGGACGGTGTGTGCTATCGAGTTCCCGAAGATGACGAGCATATACCACTGTCTAAAGACGATGTGGAAGTGTGGGTTGAGGAATGGGTGCGCAACATGAGACAGCCTTTCATGTACACTGTTGAAAAAATGGCCGCTTTCAGTTGCGAGGAGAGACAACGTGTCATGATCCACCGACGATTATTAATATGCCAGGTAGATCCACTAACGCCACATCCAACCTCCACCCACATGACAGTCATGACGTCGACTGGGGTGCGGTCTCACTGGTTGAGAGCTCATCGATATCTTCAAGTATCACTATTGGGCCGGGGTATTTCTGTAGAGTCGGTTTGGAAAATGTTGGGAGGAATGTGCTCTACACTGCAAAGACAGCTACACTGATGGCAAAGTTAATGATATACAAGCGAATGGTGTATGGAGACGACAGGGCCTGTAGCAAGTTCCTCCAGAAGCATCTCACTCTTCCAAGACTCGGAATAGTAATTCAAGAGACCATCGACTTAATTAGGTGGGCATACCTCACAGCCAAACATTGAATACACTCAGAATACTCACGTTTTTCTAGGCCCACTTACCCGCGTCGAATTCAAAAACAGGCGTGGGATGTCTTAGGGTCGTTCTGGAATTCAAGAGGTATACAGCGGAGGACAGAAGATCGCACTGCCAGGCCTTCTACTGGTGTCCCGGCGCTCGATGGTCAGATGTAGATCGGAGATCAACTGGAATTACATCATCGCTTTACAATGCTGTAATCAAGTCACCGCTACACACCAACGTGGATGATGTTGCCTCGATAGTTATCCTACAAATCGCACGATATTTGTCAAGCCATCTATATCCCTTCCTCTTTGAAGAACTTGTGTATATTGTGAAAAACATCTACCACGTCCGTCAACTGTCTGTAGAGGAGCGCACTGCGATCAGAGGTTGTATTGAATTCTGGTTACAACCGTGCGTCATGATATCACATCATTTCTTCCTGCTCACCAAAACCACTGCAGCCAAAATTCCCCACACCGATTTTCCTTGGATGAATCTCCTATACAGCGTTTCGTTTCTTGCTTGCACCAAGTTTCCTGGTTTGTGTATATTGCTGAAGATGTATTGAAGGTCATGGTGGCCGACGCAAACCTCCATGTACCGTCCTTGACGTTTCATAATGATAGGGACACAATTGATGCATTGTGGCGTGATATCATGGCTCTGAAAACCTTAGTCCCTGACCGAACACTCACGGATCAGATCAACCAGCTGCATGTGGTTTCTTTGGTCATCGAGCCCCTCCTAAGGTATGTTGACAAATCGTTGCCTTCCAGCATCATCTCAAATCCACCCATTAAAATATCCTACTAGTCTGATTTTGACCCACGAATTACAATTTATCGCTACCTTACACAGCCTTTCGTGCGTTGCATATACCAAGAGGCGTGGCTTCGAGATATATCTGGTGATGTATTAAAGGCTATATCGTCTGCAGAAATATCCATATGGCGTCATTGACACCTCATATCGATGAGGGCAGGTCACATTCACTGTGGCGTAATATCTGGGCCCTAAAAACCTTCTTCGAGGACAGCAAGCACGCTTCGCACAAATCATATCAACCAGCTGCATAGTGTATTCGTTGCTTTGACCCCTTCTACAGTACGTGTACAATATTTTACCTTCCAGCATCGTCTCACATCCACCCATGAAACTATCCTACCAGTCTGGAAAGGGGGCACAGTCCGCATACTCAATATTCTCTCCATTTCTCGCTCGTTTCCTTCCACATTGTAACACAATTGCGTCGCTCAGTTAACGATAAATTGTGCAGTAGCTGCCTACATTTTTTAAATCACATTCTTCATCCCTCCCTTTCCGTGATCGCCACACCTCTCACTGGTGTATCGGTAACGTCTCATTAAAACTCCACGTCAGTGTTGAAGAATTATGGTTGGACTGTCAAAGGCCCTCCTCACGATTTAGGCACGACATAGAATCATTTCTCTGGATAACGCCGACGTAACTTATCAAAACAAGCAGAGATAGTGCTATTACGATTAAATCGTTTGTAACCGTAGTTACAAGTTGTATGACGCTACATAGTTTGGGGAAATTTATAGCGCATACAGTCACCTTTCACCATCTCCCAGTGTTTGGTAGCTCCTCTTTCATGCCATACGCATGTAGAATAATATTTGGAGGCTTTGGCGTGGCTAGAATGGCCTCGGATTTATGAACGACAACGAGTCCGCATAGAATAACACTGATAATTCTCAGCAGACAGCCCCATCACCGTGATTTTCATGTCACTTAGTTGGGATGGCATGAAGAAGGTCATGAAGAAAAGCAAAAAAGACCCACAACAATCACTAATCCATGGCAACGGTTATCTCGGTCAGACTCATCTAATCTTGAAAGTCTATCTTCAATCTCGGGATCGGCTATCACGAGGCACAAAAAGAGGGGCCAGTAGAACGTACAGGGATGGCGTTGAGAGGATTCCACTAAGTACTTTTCTCCAATGGAAACCTTCCTATTGGATCCAAGTTTCAAAGCCGACAGTCGTGAATATTTCACTGAGGGTCAAACGAGCACACGGAGGGGCTTTTGAGCCCGGTATAATGTATAACTGATGCTTGGAGATACAGGAAAAGTGCGAGGATTCTAAATGGCATCACCACCTGATAGAAAGCGGTTCTAAATTGGACACACCCACATTTGACAGATATTCTGTGACCATGGCTTGAATATCTTTGATGACAAGTGGAGTTGATTGGTTGTCCGAAATTTCTTGAGGGAGGGAAATCAAGAGGAAGACGCACCAAAGACACCGGACGTCTTGAATAAGATGAAGCATGTGTAAATTGGTATTTGATCCGGACAGTTCACACGGAGAAGTCCCGGCAATCTAGAGTCTGCCCGAACTGGAATACTTTGGAGCATCCCAGATAGCCGGACTTCCGCACAGCACTTAAACCCATTTTACTCATGAGTTTTTAATTTGACCAATGTTTTATTTTCTTTAAACGGAAGGTTTCAGACCACCTGCCTGGATTCGTGCTCCGATTATCGCAAAGAAGGACCAGAGTGAGACATGTTGTCGCTATTATCCGGGAGAATATGTCCCTCGGCGTCTGCGCACCTTGTGCCATCTCTAACCGACCATTTCACGAGTCCTGGAGATCAAGAGTTCTTGTCATTATGTCTCTAATGTTTTTAGGCGTCATCAGGTCTGAGTCGGGTGACTATCGTCGACGTTATGATTACGGGAGTGATAAGGTTCATAGCGTGAAGTGTCCCCACCACTCTCACTTTGGATCCTAGCTTTGTGGAATCCTATATCGGTGCCGCAGACCTTTATTTCCACACTTTACCGCTCGGAGCCTTTTGCTTTCCATCCGGGCTTTACCCGTGTTAGTTGATGCAAATTGCTGTACTTAGAAGGACGGTGTCATAATAGTAGCATGTAATTAGTTACCACTGAATATAGATTACGCGCACAATTTGTTAATGAAGGGTATTCACCATAAACAGGCATATTCACAATGGACGCCAATTAACCTAAGGAAAGAATTATCGGAATTGGAATTCCGAAAGAATTGAACACGAAGGGCATATGTTACTTATCGCCCTGGAATCCGAAAAAAGGCGTCCATAGTTTGTATGAGCTTGTGGCATTCACAGGAACGAAGGTCACACTGCCAAGCTGAAGGTTGGGCCTTCATTTGGTGTCCCGGCGCTCGATGTAGATCGGCCATCAAGTGATTGTAACGGGTATTGTTTTCCTGTTCTTCAATGACTTACTTTATGCTATCCCAACTAACTAACACATTGCGTTCTTTGACACCTTCGACTGGTATTCTATTTGAGGTGATTCTCGTTGATATATCGGATTTGATTACAGCCACTACCACGGCCGACGAATATATGCAACATGTATATAGCATCAACGAGAAGCTGCCAAGGACACAAAGGCGGAAAGGGGTGACTATGTGCGCTCTTTGAATGGCTCAAACTATGTCGCTTTACATAAATTAGAAATATTTCCAAAGGCGAGAGTAATATTACTATCCCTCCTCTTGATTCGTATAATGTGTCAGTGTTATCCAACAGAAATTATGAAATATCGGACGGAATGGATAGTGCAAAATAATTGGCAGGCCATCCATGGTACTCCAACACTGATCTGGAGTTCGAATTAGATGTTACGCACACACCGGTGAAAGGTGTGGCGATGACACAAAGGAAGGACTGAGCCGCGAAGGTTAATGCTTCAAGCCGGTAAACGAGGTATTTATCGTTGAGTGAGCCACGCATTGTGTCACAATGTGGAATAAGACGAGGGAGAATGGCAATTATATCCAGGTTGCGCACTGTTCTATACGCGGATTCGATGTCGGAAGATCCAGCGATCAGGTTCAGAATGACCTCAATTAGTTTGTCTCCTGACCAGAGGAGGTTCCAATTTGGACTGGGATGTGTCAGAATCAGACTGGTATGATATTTTCAAGGGCGGATATTAGATGATGCTGGAAGGTAAACCACTCTCAACATACCGTAGGAGGGGCTCAATGAGTGAATGAACCACATTCAGTTGTTTCATGTGATGCGTGTGAAGCGTGCTGTTGCCGGAGAAGGTTTGCAGACCCGAGATATAATACCACAATGAATACGTTGTGTCCATATCCATAATATGAGTCAAGAACGCTATCTGGTGGTTTGTGTCAGCCACTATAACCTTCAATACATCCCCAGCAATATCTCGAAACAATGCATCTTCGTGCATGCAACACACCAGAAGCTGTACAGGGGATCCAAACAATGAACGCCTATGTGAGTAATTTTGTCTGTTGTGGTTTTGGTAGGCCAGATGAAATGATGTGATGTCGCGACGCACGGTTGTACCCAGAATTCAATGAAACCTCTAATCGCAGTGAGCTTCTCTACACAGTTGACGCACGTGGCAAGTTTGTTCCACGATATACCCAAGCTCGGCGAGGAGGTAGGTACGTGAATGGCATGGGCATGATAAATATCGGGTGATTTGTAGAATGAATGCCGACGCAACCTCATTCAGGTTGGTGTGTAACGGTGATTTTATGACAGCATTGTACAGCGAAGACGTAATTGCAGTTGATGTCCGATCTCTATCTTCCCATCGAGCGCCGGGACACCAGAGGAAGGCCGAACCCAAATATGCCATAGGATTGGCAGTGTGACCTTCGTTCCTCCGCTGTATAAAACTTGAATCGCAGAACAGGTCTGAGACAAGTGACGCCTGTTGTCGAATTTGACGCGGGTAAGTGGGTCTATAATGATGAGTAGTTTGAGTGTATTCAATGATTGGCGTTGAAGTATCCCCACCTCATTAAGTCGATGGTCTCTTGAATTACTATTCCTATTCTTCTCAGAGTGAGATGATTCCGTAGTAACTTTTTAAAGGCCCTGTCGTGTCCATGCACCATTCGCTTGTATACCATCAACTTTGCCATCAGTGCAGCTGTCTTTGCGTTGTGAAGCACAGCCCTCCCAACCGTTTCCAAACCGACTCCACAGTAATACCCGGGGCTAATTTCCAGACTCGATGATGAGCTATCCGGAGATGAGCCAACTCCCCAGTCTATGGCACGCCTACGATATGGGCTGATTTTGGATGTGGCGTTGGTAGAGCTCTCTCGAATCTGAACATTATTTGGTGCGTCATGACAATTTCTCTCTCCTTGGAACTGAAAACATTCGGTCTGTGAACAGTCTCCTTAAAAATGATTTTTCGTTTGCGCACCGATTCCTCCACACCAACTTCCACGTCCTCTTCCGACAGTTCTATGTGCTGGTCGTCATCATGTGCTCGGTAACATAAACAGTGTCCATGTTCGAGACAGCTACATCGCTTTCGAAGCTTCATCCGGGATATTTCCCTCTTTCCCGTTCCCGTGTCATCAATCTCCTGTCGCTCCATCCTCAATACAGCCGGGGAAACCAAGGGTTGTAGCCAGTCAACCTCTTGGAGGAGGGATACGACATCCTGCCCACTCGGAGCTATCTCGTTGGAAGTTGACATTGGTGGGTAGCAGCCGTACTCGTACCGAGAGGCAATGCTGCACTTGTGAAGCTGAAGTTAGGCCGAGAGTCGGTGTCCAGGCATAGCATTGTGGCCGTGCTCCTCAGGATACACACCATTCAATCCTTTCTTTGTAACCAACTTGAAGTCCCACTTATCCTGCTTGAATAATGCAGCCAGAATATTTTCAAGTTACCTTACCATCTTTACACATATTCCTTCCACTTAATCAGATCATCTACCGCAGAAAACACACATGGCAGCTGAGAATAAATTGACGGGCCGTCACCGCACATTGTGCTACATTCCGAGTTCTTTAGTGCCAGATTTCAGAGCAATCCAGCTTTCCCGTCAGAAGTGACATCGCCACGAATAGAATATATCAGTGCAGTGGGCGCTATCCATGGCAGTGGTTATTAGGTACAGCCCAGGCGCTCTCGACTCTGGCTATATCTAACGGAACTCCGCGCTTCGTCTTCAATTATTTCATAATGGCAACGAGGAATCCATTCCAACAAGTCATTACTGATTCTAATGGGCGTCAACCCTGACTATCCGTCTTTGTGCCGGCTCCGTCAGGCTGTTATCAACACATTGTGCGTGTAATCAATATTCAGTGGCTATTAATTACACGCTAGTCTTATCATTACCCTGACCTTCTCAGTAAACTAATTCGCCCCAGGCCCACCTTATTTATCAACCACTTTGAGAGGTCGCGACGCATGGTTGTATCTAGATTTCAATGCAGCCTCTGATCACAGTGAGCTCCACTACAGATAGTTGACACATGGCAGATGTTTTCTACAATACCCGCAAGGTCGCGGAGGAGGAAGGGAGGCTGAGTGCATGAGGCTGATAAATATCCCGCAATTTGTAAAATAAATGTCGATGCAACCTCATCCACATTGGTGTGTAGCGGTGATTTTATGACAGGATTGTAAAGCGATGACGTAATTGCAGTTGATGCCCGATCTGTATCTTACCTTTGAGTGCATCTGTCAAGGGTTATAGGGAGGAGTCCGACGACACACATTGCCATCACCGATGTTATGGCATCACCCTTGATGTATAAAAAGTGGCTTTCGTTCTACAACTGCAAATATTGCTAAGATGTGGATTTCGAGCCGAAAGGGATGTTAAGTAGGAGACAATAATTCAGAAAGATTGAGTCTGTTTACGAAGCTCAGTGAGTGAGTAAGTAAACTCCACTATGTATTATAGTACCTGTTTACGAAGCTACAAGACATTTTAATGAGTAATAGAATAATAATGAATGATAATGCATATACCTCAGTGAGTGAGTGAGTAAACTCCACTGAGGTATATGGCGAAATATTGCGACTTTTTATCTAATTTCTAATTGTTTTAGGAGAGATATTAGAAGAGTAAATAGGGGAAATTTAGATACTCGAAGTTTCTAGTCAATTGCATCATTAAGGAGAGATTCGTGATTAGGAGTTATTCCCCCCTTGACGGCACCTCAATATATGTGCATATATGCACATACATTCGTCATTGTAGATTTGATTCCGATTTCGGTTTATGCAAAGATTTGATTACTAACAAGGGATGCATAGGATATATATCACGCATCTGAATTGTGTGTGAGAGAGTGGCATGAACTTACTCGATCATAAATGTAGTCGATTTTTTTATTGGATGATAACCCTGACAATGCTGGTGGTTCTCCTGCGAGGAATCCGAAGAACAACCCCAAAGATACAGAATATCGAATATCTTGAACGAGGCGACGTTTCTGATTGACCAAGTCTCCCTTTTATCCAAAATGACACTCTTTGACCACCTGGCTAGTGCAAAGGAGGAAACTTTCTTCCATTGTCCTAATAAATAGGTTCCTTGGCGACCACGCCTCTTTCGACATCTCTCACCGACCATTTCACGATCTCCATGTTGGAACTCACTATATCCCCCCTTGTAATAGAAAACAGTCACACGCCGGCGGATAAACGTAGGAAGACTTTCTTCCTCCATTGCGTGGTGATCGGTCGATTTATCCCTCTCGTATAATAATATCAGGTGAAGGCACACAAGGTCAACTCCCTCGGCTACAAGACCACCAGCCACTCATTAATGTTTATAGAAGTACATCAAAAATCCGAGTTAAGCACATCAAGTCAGATGCCGAGATGTCAAGTTCTCAACTCACAAATACGACTCTACCGTGAAGCTATTAGCCAGCTTTTAGATAGACTGGAATATCTGCTGGATAAATAATATCACCTTGTGACATTGGACTAGATTTAAGAAAATTAAAAAATTGTAAGCTGAAAGACTTAAAAGGTCGACCAGCATCCAAAGGCACTATACAGTATAACTGATGCGTAGCGATACGGGAGACGTGCGAGGAAGCCAGAGGCCAGGACCACTTGATAGCAAACGGGTCTAAATTAGGTATAGGAAGCTTACCGGGTGACACACCTGTATATCCCCAATATTCTGTGACCACTGGTTGAAGGAGGAAAATGAAGAGGAAGAAGCCCCAAGGACACGGGATGTCTTGAAGAAGACGAAGCATCAGTAAATTGGTATTTGATTCGGGCTATTTACGGAAGGAAGGCCCCGTAATCGAGAGTGCGCCCCTGGACATGGTGTAGTGTCTGGAACAGCCTGGAGCATCCCAAATAGCCGTTCTTCCTCCGAGCGCCTAAAACCATTGTAGTGATGAGTTCTCAATTCGAACAAGTCTGTTCTTTGATTTAAACGAATCCCTTTTGAGCACCTGGCTGGATTGGTGCTGCTATTACCACAAACAAGCAACTGAATGAGACATAATGTCGTCATTATCTAGGTGAATACGGTCCTCGGCGCCGGAGCACATTTTGCCATCTCTTACCCAACTTTGTACGATTCCTGGTGATTCAGAGTTTTCGTTAGTATGTATCTAGGTTTTTTGGCCTCATCGCGTGGGATTGAAGTGACTATACCCCAGGTTAGGCCACCAGCCACTCTTGAATTGACAAAGATACATAAAATGCCAGTCAGGCACGTCAAGTGAGATACCCAGGTGTCAACTTCTGAACTTGCATATAATAATCAAGTTAATTATGTACTATACACATACATCGGGAAGTTTCAAAGCATTAAATATGTCCTGTTTACACAATATATTAACACAAATAGGGTGATAGAAATATAAAATAGCACGATACGTCACACGAGTAGGATATTACATATGCTGTTTTCATCATGAACCTTGCAAGTCCAGGACGGGAAATGAGGAGCAAAACCATACCATTGAATCATGAGGGATTCCCCATTACTCCGCTCATGCGGACCGGGTATTACTAATTCTGGCGTGTACTTAATTATGACTGAATATAGATTACATGCACGATTTGTTAATGAAAATCTGACGGACTCGCCAAAAACAGGCATATTCACTTTCTACGCCAATTAGCCCAAGTAAAGAATTATTAAAATGGGATGCTCGTTGGAATTCTGAAAGAATTGAACACGAAGCGGACGCTTCCGCTAAATATAGCCAGAGTGGCGGGGCTGTACCTGAGAAGCACTGTCATGGATAGCATCCACTGCATTTACATATTCTATCAATTGACATTTCACTTCTCAACTAACGTAAGAGATTAATTCCCAAAACTCTAGCGCTTGAGAAGTCCGAAGTTGCCACATTATGCGGTGAAGGTTCATTGAACTATTCATGACTGCCATATCTGCTCTCTGCTGTAGACAATCTGTTGAAGACGAAGGAATTGGTCTATACCATAGTGTGAGAACTTGAGACAATCCTGGAGCATGTATGAATGAAGGAGGTTGAGGCTTGAGGCTGTGTAAAAGGAAGGGATGAAACACTGGGTATCCTGTATAAAGCACCGCCACAATGCGATACCTTGAAATTTAGTCCCTTGATAATTGGAACTTGAAGGCGCAGCATCCCCTTCCGGTATCACAACAACGTGCTACCCACCAATGTCAACTTCAAATGGGACGACTCTCGGCAGCAACGATGGTGTACGGGCTGAAAGCCTCCTCCAAGAAGTTGAGTGGCTACACCCCTTGGTCTCCCCAGCTGCATTGAGCGCAGGAGAGCGGGAGGAGAGAGTTGACGCAGTGAGAAGGGAAAGATTCTGGGTAAAGCTTCGAGACCGATGGAACTGTATCGAAGATGGGCATGGCATGTGTTATCGAGGTCCTGAAGACGACGAGCATATCCGACTGTCTGAAGAAGATGTGGAAGTTTGGGTTGAGGAATGGGCGCGCAAAATACAATAGTCTTCATGTACACTGTTGACAAACTGGATGCTTTTAGTGCCTAGGAGAGGAACATTGTCAAGACCCACCGACTATTATTAAAATGTGAGGTAGATCCACTAACACAACATCGAAGATGAACCCATATTACAATCATCATGAGATCGACTGGGGAGTGGTTTCACGGGCTGATAGCTCGTCTTCAATTCTTGATATTAGCCCCGGGTATTACCTAGGTGTTGGCATGGACAGGATTGGGATGGGCGTGCTTCACAGCGCACAGAGAGCTTCGCTGATGGCAAAGTTGATTATATACGGGGAAATAGCCCGTGGATACGGAAGGAACAAGGCGTTTGACAAGTGTCTACATACGTATCTCACTCTGCCAAGACTGGGAATGGTAATTCAAGAGACCATCGATTTGATGAAGTAGGGATACAACCGCGTCAACCATTGATTACTCAACATACTCACGTCTTTCTAGACCCACCTATCCCCTTCAAATTAGACAACAGGCATGGGTGGTCTTACGGGATTGGACGTCCTTACACCGCATATGGTATTCAAGTGGTATAAAGTGGAGAAACGGAGTTCACACTGCCAAGCTTATGACATATTTGGCTTGGGCCTTCCTCTGGTGTCCCGGCGCTCGATGGTCAGATGTAGATCGGGGATCAACTTCAATTACGTCTTCCCTTTACAAGGCTGTCATCAGATCACCACTACACACCAACGTGGATGAGGCTGCGTCCCCATTCATTGTACAAATCGCCGAATATCATTCATCATCTTTTCCTTCTCCAAATTTCATCACCAGTGGCCTTGGGTATATCGTGGAACACATCTCCCACGTGCGTCAATTGTCTGCAGTGGAGCTTGCTGTGATCAGAGTTTACATTGAATTCTTGTTAAAACCGTGCGTCGCGACATCACATTATTGCATCCTGTCCACCAAAACCAGAATGGACAAAATTACTCACACCGAATTTCCTTGTTTGAATCTCCTATAGGGATTCTCGTGTGTTCCATCCACCAAGATTCCTGGTTTCGAAATATTGCTGGAGATGCACTGAAGCTTATTTTAGACGAAGCAAGCCTCCATATAGCAACATTGACACTTCATATCGATGAGAACACGCCATGCTCACTTTTTCACCATATCAGAGACCTAGAAACCTTCTTTGACGACAGTACTCTTTGCATGGATCATATAAACCAGCTGAATGTGGTTTCTTCGCTCATTGAACCCCTCCTAAGGTATGTTGACAATGTTTGACCTTCAAGCATAACCTTATATCCCCCAATTCAAATATCCTACCAGCCTGATTACGACACACAGGAGTGAAACATTTTTTCTCCTCTTTTCAGGCAGGAAAATAATCGAGGTTACTCTGAAGCTGATAGCTGCATCTCCCGACATCGAATCCGCGTGTACCATAGTGCGCAGCCTCAATATGATCAACATTCTCGCTCGTGTTCTTCCACATTGTGACTCAATGCATTACTCAATCAACGATCAATACTTCGGTGGCCGCGTTGAACGATTTTGCCTCGCGCCGTATTCCTTCCTTTGTGTCATCGCCACACCTTTCACCGGTGTGTGCGTAACGTCTCACTCAAGCTCTCGAGCCGTGTTGGAGAATCATGGTTGGTCTGCCGATGCTCTTCTTCCATCCATTATGCACAATATATCATAATTTCTCCTTGGTAACACCGACACATTATCCACCCAGGAAGGATACTACTATTAGTCTTCAGTTAACTCCCCTTTGGCAATATTTCTAATTTATGTAAAGCTACATAGTTTGATAAAAATTAAAGAGCGCATGTAGTCACATTTTACTTTGTGTGCTTCGCAGCTTCTCATTGATTCTATACATACGTTGCATATATTGGTGGGCGTTAGTGGTGGCTAGAATCACATCCAATTTATCAACGAGAATCACTTCAAATAGAATACCACTGGGAGCTTTCAAAGAATCCAGCGTATGAGTTAGTTGAGATAGCAAGAAGCAAGTCATTGAAGAGCAGCAACCACCACCCGTAACTCACTAATCCATGCCGACAGTTATCTCGGGCCGATTCACCTAATATTTAAAATCTATGTTTAATCTCCTGATTGGCTACCATGAGGCACAAGATCTGGAATAAAAGGAAGGGCCTTTGAAAGGGTGTTGGGCGGATTCAATTAAGTATTTCTCTCAATTCGAAACCTTGACCCGATGATGGAGCGCCTTGCTCCCATGGGATCCGACTTGAGAAAAACGACCATCGCGAATATTGCAAGGAAGGTAAAACGAGCACCACAAAGCACGTTTGAGACTCATATAGTGTATAACTGACACTTAGTGATACAGGAGAAATTCTAGGAAGCCAGATTCCATGACCACTTGATGGCAAACCGGTCTAAATTAGCGATAACAAAGCTTTCGGGGTGACACACCTGGTTATGACCGACATTATGTGACAACGACTTGAATATATTTTATCACAAGTGTAGTTGATTTTTTTCTGGACAATTCTTGAGGTAGAAAAATGAAGAGGAAGAAGCACGAAGGACACGAGATGTCTTGAAGAAGACAAAGCATCAGTCAATTGGTATTTGATCCGGGCGGCTCACGGAGGAAAGTCCCCTTAATCTAGAATGCGCGCCTGGACATGGTCCAGTGTGTGGAACAGCCTGGAGCCAGATAGCCGTTCTTCCTCCCAGCGCTTCAAACCATTGGAGTGATGAGTCTTCAATTGGATCAAGTCTTTTCTTATATTTCAACGGAACCTCTTTGAGCACCTGGCTGCCTTTGGACTCTTATTACCATAAACAATCAACAGAGTGAGACATCTTGTCTGGGTGAACACGTTCGTCGGCTTCCGAGAACCTTTTGCCATCTTTCACCGACCATTGCACGATTTCTGGGGATTCTGAGTTCTCGTCATTATGTATCTAAGCATCGTGGGTCTCATCAGTTCAGTCCCAAGCGACTATAATCCAATTTAGACCACCAGCCGCTCTTTAAATGGCAATGATATAAATAACATTCCCGGTCTGGCACGTCCAATGAGATACCCAGCTGTCAACTTATGAACTTGCATATAATAATCTATGTAATTATGTACTAATACACACACACCAGCATGCTTCAAAACATTACAATATATCCACTGTACACAATATATTAACAAAACTAGGGCGACAAGAAAATGAAAATACAACGATAAGTGACGCAGGCAGGATCTTACATATACCTTTTGCATCATGAACCTTGAAGGTCCAGGAAGGGAAACGAGGAGCATAACCATGACAACATTCAACCATATCGGGGTTTCCGTCACGATCCAGGTTGCTGGGAAAAGACAAAGGACTCAAACTCAAGCTGGGGGATAAAAATACTTTACAGAGCAAGAAATATTCGTTGATGACAAAGTTGATGATATACAACCGAATGGTGCGTGGACGATGGGAAGGCCGGAATCTCGTTGATGGGTCTCGGCTCAGCTATCTCACTCCACTCAGGCTGGGAATAGTAATTCAAGGGAGCATTGATTGATTGAGGTAGGGATACAACAGCGTCAATCAGCGAATACATTCAAAATACTCACATCCTTTTAGACCCACCTATCCCCGTCGAATTCGAAAACAGGCGGGGATGGTCTTAGAAGGATTCATCTGGGTTTCAAATGGTGGGAGGAACTGACGAAACACTGCCAAGCTTCTGGTGTATTTGGGTTCGGCCTTCTCCTTGTCTCCCGGCGCTCGATGGGACGATAGAGATCGGCCATCAACTCCAATTACGTCTTCGCTGCACAATGCTGTAATGAAATCAGCGCGACCAACGTGGATGAGATTGCGTCGACATTTATCCATCAAATCCCCGGATATTTCTCATCTCCATGCATTGCGGTTATCATGCATCAGGAAAGTGGGAAGATCAGTAAGTATGCCGTCTATATTGGCTAGAGCCATCTAGGAGAGCTAGCTACACTCGGCTAGACACACTACTTTCGCGAGATCCCTATTTACTAGTCGGTATAAAAGCTTACTATAGATCTAGGGAGTCTAGGGAGGTTAGAGAGTCTACATAATGGGTGTAGACATTCCCTGTAGTGGAGCTCACTGCGATCAGAGGTTACATAATGGGTGTAGACATTACCTGTAGTGGAGCTCACTGCGATCAGAGGTTACATTGAATTATGGGGGAAACCGTGCGTCGCGATATCACATCATTTCATCCTGCCCCACCAAGCCCACAACAGACAAAACTACCCACACCGACGTTCCTTGTATGAGTCTCCTGTACGGCGTTTCATATGTTGGATGCACCAAAATGCCTTTTTTCGATATTTTATTCCGGAAGGGAATGCGGCGCTTGTTAGGTGGAGTTAGCCCAAGAGTCGACTTCCAGGCTCAGGATTGTGGCCGTGCTCCTACAGGATACATACTGATCCATCCTTGCCTTCTAACCAACTTGAAGGCGCACTAATCATTCTTGTATAATACAGGCAGGATATTCTCACGTCACTTTACCATTTTGACACTTATTCCTTGGACTTCATCAGATCATTTTAAAGGCCTCTAATTTTGTTCCAAGTTCTGTGCCTCATGATAGCCAATCCTGGAATTGAACACAGATTTTGAAGATTAGATGAATCTGACCGAGATCAATGTCGGCGGCATGCATTAGTGAATGTTTGTTACGGGTGTCTTTTGCTACTCTTCAATCACTTGCTTCATCTATCCCAGCGACCTGACGTGCTGCTTGTGATATCTCAGTGGTAGTCTATTTGAAGTGATTCTCGTTGATAAATAGGCCGTGATTCTAACCAATACTAGCGCCAACCAGTTTGCAAAATCGTGTCTAGCAGCAACGAGAAGCTGCCAAGCACTCACAGGCGGTACAAAGTTACCATATGGGGTCTTAAATGGGCTCAAACTATGTAGCATTACATAAATTAGATATATTGCCAACAGGGGAGTGGCGAGTTAAGGAAAGCGTCATAGTACTATCCCTCCTCCTGGTTCGGATTGTGTATTGGTGTTACCGAAGAGAAATTGCGGTGGCGCAATGGATGAAACAAGAGCATCGGCACGCCAAACATGGTCCTCCAACACTGATCTGCAGTGTAAATTAAATGTTACGCACACACCAGTGAACGGTGTGGCGATGACACAAAGGAAGGAATGGGCCGCGACAGTTACGCGTTTAAGGCAGCGACCGAGGTATTGATCGTTGATTGAACCGCGCATTGCGTCACAATGTGGAAGGAGACGAGAGAGAATGGGGATGATATTGAGGCTGCGCATTGTGGTACACGCGGATTAGATGTCGGAAGATCCAGCTATCAGCTTCAGAGTCACATCAATCAGGTCTTCGCCTGAAAACAGGAGCAATAAATTTGGACGGTTGTGTGTCAGAATCAGACTGGTCGGATATTTTCATGGGCGGATATGAGATGGTGCTGGAAGGTAAAGCATTGTCAACATACCTTAGGAGGGGTTCAATGAGCGAAGAAACCACATTCAGCTGATGGATCTGATCCGTGCGAAGCGTTCTGTCGTTGAAGAAGGTTTCTAGGGCCTTGGTATTATGCGACAGTGAATTTAACGTGCTGTCATCGATATAAAGTGTCAAGGACGCTATAAGGAGGTGTGCGTCGTCCACTATAACTTCAAAACATCTCCAGCGATATCTTGAAACCAGGCATCTTGGTGTATGCAACACACCAGAAGCTGCATAGGAGTTCCAAACAAGGAATGTCGATGTGAGTGATTTTGTCTATTGTGGGTTTGGTGGGCCAGATGAAATGATGTGATGTCGCGACGCACGGTTGTGCCCAGAATTCAATGCAACGTCTAATCGCAGTGATCTCCTCTACAGACAGCTGACGCAGGTGGCAAGTTTGTTCCACGAGATACCCAAGCTCGGCGAGGAGGAAGGTACGTTCACAAAAGGATGTTAGATATCCGGCGATCTGTAGAATGAATGCCGACGCAACCTCATTCAGGTTGGTGTGTAGCGGTGATTTGATGACAGCATTGTAAAGCGAAGACGTAATCGCAGTTGATGGCCGATCTACATCTCCCCATCGAGCGCCGGGACACAAATTGAAGGCCCAAGCCAATTCAGCATATGAATTCCCGCACATCTCTAAGACAACTGACGCCTGTTGTCGAATTCGATGCGGGTAAGTGGGTCTAGAATGGTGAGTATTTTGAGTGTACTCAATGATTGGCGCTGAAGTATCCCCACCTCATTTAGTCAATGGTCTCTTGAATTAATATCCCGATTCTTCGCAGAGTGAGATGCTTTCGTATTAACTTCTTAAAGGCCCTATCGTCTCCATACGCCATTCGCTTGTATATCATCAACTTTGCCATCAGTGCAGCTGTCTTTGCGTAGTAAAGAACATTCCTCCCAACCCTTTCCAAACCGACTCCACAGTAATACCCGGGGCTGATTTCAACACTTGAAGATGAACTCTCCGGAGAGGAGACGAGTCCCCAGTCAATGTCATGCCTACGATATGGACTGAGTTTGGACGTGGCGTTGGTGGATCTCCCTCGTGTCTTAATATTATTCGGTGGGTCATGGCAATTTATCTGTCCTTGGCACTGAAAACATCCGCTCTGTGAACAGTCTCCACCAAAAGGATGTTTCGTTTGCGATTCCTCCACACCACCTTCCACGTCTTCTTCCGACAGTGCTATGTGCTGGTCGTCGTCATATGCTGGGCAACATAAACAGGACCCACGTTCGAGACAGCTACATCGCCCTCCAAGCTTCATCAGAGGTCTTTCCTTCATTCCAGTTTCATCGATCCCCTGTCGTTCCATCCTCAATACAGCCGGGGAAACCAAGGGTTTAGCCAGTCAACCTCTTGGAGGAGGGAGAGGGCATCCTGCTCACTCGGAGCTATCTCGTTGGACGTTGACATTGGTGGGTAGCAGTAGTACTCGGACCGGGATGGAATGCTGCGCCTTTAAGCTGAAGTTAGCCCGAGAGTCGATTTCCAAGCATAGCATTGTGGCCCTGCTCCTCAGGATACACAGCGTTCAATCCTATCCTGTCTTTGCAAACAACTTGAGGTCCCACTTATCCTTCTTGAATAATAAAGCCAGGATATCTTCAAGTTACCTTACCCTCTTTACACATATTCCTTCCATTTCAGCAGATGATCTCCCGCAGACAACACACATGCCAGCTAAGAATAAATTGACAGGCCGTCACCGCGCAATATGCTACCTTCCGAGTTCTTCAGTGCTAGCTTTCAGGGAAATCCAGCTCTCCCGTCAAAAGTGACATCTCCACGGATAGAATATGTCAGTGCAGTGGAAGCTATCCATGGCAGTGCTTATTGGGTACAGCCCCAGGCGCTTCCGACTCCGGCTTCGTGGTCAATTCTTTCATACTTGCAAGCAATCCATTCCAACAATTCATTACTGATGGTAATGGGCGTCATCCTTTAATATCCTTCTTTGTGCCGACTCCGTCCGGTTTCTATCAACAAATTGTGCGTGCAATCATTAGTCAATGACTATTAATTACACGCTAGTCTTATTATTACCCTGACCTTCTCAGTAACCTAATTCGCCCCAGGCTCACCTTATGTATTAAACACTTGTCAATCCGACTCGACAATGTCAAGGTAGATGAAACATTGTGAGACACCATACCTTGACCTCTTGGAGAGCTCTTCGGGTTTGTAAAGATTCACCATACTCTATATGCGTTTACGTACCCTTTTCCTGCAAACTTGTCCGCCCCTTCGAAGCCGATCGCTCCATTGTCCCTGGTGACTTCACAAAGGCTGTTGTAGCAATCTTTATTCCCACCCACTGTAGTGATTTCTATCGTATCCGGGGGTATTATGCCAGTTGACCCATTCACGTTCACTTGTTTTCATGATTCTTGTGTTAGGACTGAATTAGTGCTGTGAGTCTATATCAACTTCTAAGCTCACATCCGTTGGTCCACCGTTGCTAGAACCATATTTGGCCCGCCTTGAAAACATTATACTTGATGGAGGGCCTGAAGCATGATCGATATTTTCTCAGAATGTCCATCTCAAAGCTATGTCATGCTCTCCGCAGCAGCATTTCGATTTCACTATCCCTACACGCTCTGTACACGCAATGATTAAGGCTTGATCTGTGCGTTCGTTTCGGCCATCATCTCTTCTCCTGACTATTCACTTTATTTCTCCAAAGGCTAGTGTTTTTCCAGGAGGCTAAACCCCCTTCGAACATTCTTATGGCTCACATCAGGATTGAACCACCTTGAATTGCACTCATGCTGCAGTATACTTTCTTGTCTCATTTTAACATTCAGGACCGCTCACCTTTTTCAGAAAAGGTGGTAATTATACTTCATGCAACGTACTCCAACTGAGATGAAAGGAGATATCCACTCGGTTTGCACTGAGCGCCATTCCTGTTTATCAACACGTTTGTGCCATTCATAGTCCAGCTATTGGCAAGAACTCTTGAATATTTTCGGACTCACAAATATATAGAACGTGTGTATAGCATCAACAAGAAGCTGCCAACCCCACACGTGCGGTAAAAAGTGACTATATGCGCTCTTTAATTCGCTCAAACTATGTAGCTTTACACAAATTAGAAATATTTCCAAAAGGGGAGCTAAGTAAAGAGTAATAGTATTTTTATTCCTCCTGATGCGCAGATCGTCGACGGCAGTGGGCATATGGCAGCTACAAATAGTTTGATGAGCCTTCGCCACATAATGTGGGAACATCCGCTTCGTATTCAATTCTTTCAGAATTCCAATTTCGATAATTCTTTGCTGAGGGTAAATTGGCGTAACTAGTGAATATGCCTAATTATACGGTCCATCTAAGTGAAGTCAGCTAACAAGAGTAAAGCCCGTAGGGAAAGTATCAGGCGCCGAGCGGCGAAGTTTGGAAATAGAAGTCCACGGCACGAGATATGATTCCACAAAGCCAGCACATAGAGCGATCGTGGTAGAAAAACTTCATGCTATGAATCGTACGCCTCCTGTAATGATAACTTGGATAATAATCACTTGACACGACCTGATTAGGCCTGAGACCTTTAGAGAGATAATGACGACAACTTTGAATCGCGAGGAATCATGAAATGGTCGGCGAGAGATGCCAAAAGGTACTCGGACGCCAAGGAACGTATTCTCCCGGATAATGGCGACAACATGTCTCACTCTGATCCTTGTTTGCGGTACTCGGAACACGAATCCCGGCAGGTGCTCATCCCTACCTCATCAAATCAATGATCTCTTGAATTGCTATTCACAGTATTGGCACCGTGAGATAGCTGAGTAGAAACTTGTCAATGACGTTCTGGCCTTCCCATGGTCCACGCGTCATTCGCTCGTATATCATCAACTTGGTCATTCGGGAAACTTTATTTGCGCTGTAAAGCACTTTATTCCAACCATTTGCAAACCGACTCCACAGTAATACCCGGGGAAAATTTCCACACTTGGCGACGAGCTATCCGGCGATGAGACAACCCCAGTCTTTGTCATACTGATGACATGGACTGACTTTGGATGTGGCGTTGGTGGATCTCCCTCGTATCTTAATATTATTAGGTGGGTCATCGCCAGTTCTCTCTCTTTGAGTCTGAAAAAATCCGGTCTGTACACAGGGTAAAGAAAAAATATTTGCTCTTGCGCACCCATTCCTCGACCCAACCTTCCACTCTTCTTCAGACGGTGGTATGTGCTAGTAGTCATCGGGTGCTAGGTAACATAAACCGTTCTCGCGATGGAGACAGCCACATCGTTCTCGAATATTAATCAGAGATCGGTCCCTCATTTCGGTCTCATTTATCTCCTGGCGTTCCAAACTCAATATAGCCGGTGAAACCAATGGTTGTAGCCACTCAACCTCTTGCAGGAGGCGTTCAGCCCGTCCGATATCGTGGCTGCTCAGAGTCGTCGCATTTGAAGTTGACATTGGTTGGTAACAGATTGTTGTGAAATCGAAGAGGACGCTGCGATTTCAAGGTGCAGGCATAATGGGAACTATTTTCCAGGTATAGCATTGTGGCGGTGCTTTATACAGGATACCCAGCGTTTCATCCCTTCAATGGGTAGAGCAAGCGCATCGGCAGGCCAACCATGATCCTTTAACACAGATGTGCAGTTCGAATTAGAGGTTACCGACACGCCGGTAAAAGGTGTGGCGATGACGGAAAGGAGGGAATGACCCATGAGGTGTAATCTTTCAAAGCGGATACGGGTGGATTGATCGTTGATGGGGCCATGCATTGTGTCACAATTTGGGAGAAGACGATCGAGAATCGCGATTATATTGAGGCTGCGCACTGTGGTACACGCGGATTCTATGTCAGAAGATCCAGCTATCAGCTTCAGAGTAACGTCAATCAGGTCTTCGCCTGACCACAGGAGCCAGGAATTTGGACGCTTGTGTGTCAGAATCAGACTGGTAGGATATGTTCATGGGCAGATATGAGGTGATGCTGGAAGGTAGAGCATCGGCAACATACCTTAGGAGGGGTTCAATGAGCGAATAAATCACATTAAACTGGTTGATATAATCCATGCGAAGGCTGCTGTTGTCGAAGAAGGTTTGCAGGGACCAGATATCATTCTGCAGTGACCACGATATCTCCTCATCGATATGAGAAGTCAAGGACGCTATATGGCGGTTGGTGTCGTCCACTAGAACCTTCAATACATCTCCAGTAATATATCGAAACCAGCGATCTTGGCTCATGCAACGCGCGAGAAGTTGTATGGCAGATTCATGCAATAAATTTCGGCATTGGGAATTTTGTCTGTTATGGTTTTGATGGGCGGCAGGATAAAATGATGTGATGTCGGGACGCACGGTTGTCCCCAGAATTCAATGCAACCTCTGATGGTAGTGAGGTCCTCTACAGACAGTTGACGCACGTGGGAGATCACTTGCACGAGATACACAAGTTCGTCAACGAGGAGGGGATATCGATGGCATGACAAATATCGTGCGATTTGTAGAATAAACGTCGACGCAACCTCATTCAGGTTGTTATGTAGCGGTGATTTGATTACAGTGTTATAAAGCAATGACGTAATTGCAGTCGATGACCGATCTGTATCTTCCCATCGAGCGCCGGGACACCAGTAGAAGGCCGAAGCCAAATATTTCATAAGCATGGCACTGTTACCGTCCTTCCGCCATATATCATCTGAAATCCTGACCCCCCCTAAGACCACTGACGCCTGTTGTCGAATTCGGTGTGGGTATATGGGTCTATACACATTGAGTAAGTTGGTCCTATGTGTTTAATGATTGATGCCATTGTATCCCTACCTCAATAAATCAATGGTCTCTTGAATTACTATTCCGAGTCTTGGCAGAGTGAGGTGCTTTTGTAGGAACTTGTTAAAGGGCTTGTCGTCTCCATGAACCATTCGCTTGTATACCATTAACTTTGCCATCAGTGCAGCTGTCTTTGCGTTGTAAAGTACAATCCTCCCAACCCTTTCCAAACCGACTCTACAATAATACCCCGGCTCGATTTTAATACTTGAAGATGGCGATGAGCTCTCATACAGTGAGACCACTCCCCAGTCCACGGCATGACTGTAGTATGGACTGAGGTTGGATGTGGCGATGGTGGATCTACCTCCCATTGGAATAATAATCGGTGGATCATGACAATTTGTCTCTCCTAGGAACTGAATGCTTCTAGTTTTTCAACAGTTACATACAAGGCTATCTCATTTTGCGTACCCATTCCTCAACCCAAACCTCCACATCTTCTGCAGACAATGGGATATGCTGGTTGTCTTCTGGAACTCGATAGCACAAACCGTGCCCATGTAAGATGCAGCTCCATCTTTCTCGAAGCTTTACTCGAAATCTTTCCCTCATTCCCGTGTCAATGATCTCCTCCCGTTCTTCTGAGCCCAATGCCGCTGGCGAAACCAATGGTTGTAGCCACTCAACCTCTTGTAGGAGGGTTTCGGCCGGTCCGATATCGTGGCTGATCAGAGTCGTCTCGGTTGAAGTTGACATGGGTGGGTAGCAGGTGGTTGTAACACCGGAAGGGGATGCTGCACATTTAAGGTACAATTATCAGGGGAATGAATTTCAAGGCATAGCATTGTGGCGGTGCTTTACACAGGATACCCATCGTTTGATCCTTTCGTTTAAACAACTTGAAGTCCCTCAACCTCCTTGGTTCCTACAGGCTCTACACGATACTCTCAGGTTCATTCACTATGTTATACTCTAAGTCCTTACTCCTCAACAGACCGTCTGTGGCAGAGAACACATTGGTAGCTACGAATGGTTTGATCATCCTTCACCCCATAATGTGGCAGCTTCTGACTTATTACGCGCTAGAGGTTTCGGAAATTCATCTTTACGTTATAAGTGAGATCTCCATTGATAGAATATGTAAATGCAGTGGATACTATCCATGACACAAAGCGCCCCAGGTACAGCCTCTGGCGCCTTCCTCTCGGGCTATGTCTAACGGAAATATGCACTTCGTGTTAAATTCGGAATTACAATAAGCAACCCATTTCACTAATTATTTACTTAGGCTAATTGGCGGCGAACATGAATATGCCTGTTTGTGGCGAGTCCGACATCTTTTCATTAACACATTGTGCATGTAATCCATATTCAGTCATAATTAATCACACTGGTATGATCACACGGTGCTTCTGAGTGGAGTAAAATTTGCCGCAGGCTCATGTTAATTATGTGTGTGACGCGACAATGTCACGGTAGATCGTGGATTGTGAGGCAGCACAGCTTGACCTCTTTTAGGCAGAGCTCGACGGGTTTGTAAAGATTGACCATTCTCGCTATGATTTGCGTGAAATTTTCTTGACACCTTGTCTACCTCTACGACGCTGCCCACTCCATTATCCCCTGGATGTTCACAAAGGTTGGTGTAGTAACCTTTATTCCTTCCCACTATAGTGATTCGGTATCGCATCAGGGCTTGCTACGTCAGTTCAACCTTTCACTTTCACTTTGTAAATAATCTTGCGCTCTGAATCAATGAGTAGTGTAAGACCGTATGAACTTCTAAGCTCGCATCTGCGGTGCCACTTCGCCTAGAGCCACGATATGGGCTAACTAGCCAACAGAAAACTTCATA
Source organism: Hysterangium stoloniferum (assembly GCA_015178975.1). NCBI lineage: Eukaryota > Fungi > Basidiomycota > Agaricomycetes > Hysterangiales > Hysterangiaceae > Hysterangium > Hysterangium stoloniferum. Next base: position 318,136 of record WHVD01000007.1, read on the forward strand.
GCAGGGTCATGGTTGAACCGACTTGAATTCAATTTTGCTCCAGGATACTTTCTGTTCTCATTTCTACATGCAGGACCACCCATAGTTGCTACCCAGAACAAATTTCCACTCATATCCGGAACATACGACGTCTCACAGTAGAAGGCCAGAAAAGGTGGTTAACATGGCTCCAACCGATATGAAAAGATGTGGGTGTTGATTTCTTGACCTCTCATCCGTCACCTGTCCACTTGTTCCGTGCATTCAAATAACATTAATTCCGTCATACTGACTTCATATAAAGCAAAGGCACGATGGGCGGCCGAGCGTATCCTCTCGACTTGCACGGAGCGCCACTCCTGTGCGTGCATACATGCGTGCCATGCATTGTCGGGCTATCAGTGAGAACCCTTTAATATTGTTTACTTTGATCGAGAATTTGACGATGCACAATATTCTTTTGAGTTGGCATGCTCCAGGCTGTTCCAGAGGCTATACCATGTGCATGTGCAGGCGCGCATTCTAGATTACGGGGACTTCAATCCGTGAGCAGCCCGGATCGAATACCACTTAACTCATACTTCGTCTTCTTCAAGTCCCTAATGCTTCTTCCTCTTCATTGTCCTCCCTCAAGCCTCAGCCACAGAATATCGGTCATATACAGGTGTGTCACCCGGTAAGCTTTTGTATGCCTAACGTGGACCCATTTGCTATCAAGTGGTCCGGGATTCCGGCTTCCTCGCACTTCTCTTGCATCGCTAGCCATCAGGTGTGCATTATATCGGTCTCAAATGTGCCTTTGGGTGCTCGTGTGACCTTCTTGCAATATTAGCGATGGTATTTTTCCTGAAGTCGAATCCCATGGGAGTGGGGCGCTCCCGCATCGGGTCAAGGGTTTGAATAGAGCGAAATACCGAATGGAATGCGCCCAACGCCGTTGCTGTTCGTTTTCAAGGCCCCTTCAGTTAATCCAGACTTTGTGCCGAATGATAGCAAATCCGAAGATTGAACATAGATTTGGAATATTAGGTGAATCTGATCGAGATAACCTTCCGCATGGATTACTGAATTGTCGGTGTTGTTTGCTGCTCTTCAATGGCTTGCTTCATGCTATCCCAACTAACTGACACCCTTCTTTCTTTGAAAACTCAGAATGGTATTCTAGCCACGACTACAACCTGCCAATATATGTAACATGTGTATAGCATCAACGAGAAGCTGCCAGGAACACAAAGGAGGTAAGAAGTGCCTATATGCGCTCATTAATTCGCTCAAACTATGTAGCTTTAAGTTAATTAAGAGTAATAGTGCCATTCTTCCTCTTGGTTCGCATAGTGCCTACGTTCGTGGAGGTGAAGACCATATCCGGACTCTCCTGTGCATTCTGTGCCTATCGTGGCTTAAATGGCAAGTTGGCAATTTTAAGTAATGAAAAGCATGTGAAGTCGTCGACCCTGCAACAGATTACCCGACGCAGGATAAAAATGGAGGTTTGTTGGGAACATGTAAGCAAAAGCCAAGGTGGCTAATGTCTTTACAGCGTCTCACCAGTGTTGCATACTCCTTACAGACCACCTATTACACCCAACCATTAGATCTCCACCTCTCTTCATATGAGGATAGTGACAGCAAGCTGTAATTGGTCTTGGTCTTCTTTTACTTTCACTAGTCGTCCTGTGGCAACCGACGAGTACACTGGCAATGCAAAGCTATCTTCAACCCTCGTATTCGTCCGGCCTCATGATCCTGACTTCTACGCAGGATGGGAAGCCGCGGCCGGCGCTCACCCCCACACAAGTGCACCACCTCACATCTTCGTCCCCCCCGCCCGTTTTCACTCAACCACGTTGAGCAGTAGTATGGACACGTCGCAGGCCAAGTCACAATCAGTGCTACGCTCCTGCGTTTGCCAGGTTGAGTTGTAGTTATCTGTCTTCTACCCGCAGCCTGGACATCGATCGCTATGGAAGCCCTGATATGATTGGATTTTGTCATGGTTATGCTCCCTGTTTCCCTCGCTTGACCGGCACAGGTCATGATGCGAAAGCCATATATCGCACTAATTCTTTTAATATATTTGCGAAGTGAATATATTTTAATGATTTGAAGATGGCTGGTATGTGTGGATTAGTACATAATTACATATATTATTACGTACAAGTCGAGACATTGACGCCTGGGTATCTAACTTGACGTCCCTGACCCGCAGTGTGTATTTACATATTTGACAATTAAAGAGTGGCTCCTGGTTTTGTAGCGGAGCGAATTGACCAGGTGTGCCTTTCCAGGTGATGACATTAGATAATACGAGAGTCTAAATCGACTTATGACTCCGGGAAATAGAAGAGGAATACCTTCCTACATGGGTGTTTGGTCGCCAGCGTGTGGCTGTCTCCACCACCTGGACGGAGATGAGTGAGTGTCGACATTGAATTCATTAACAAGTGGTCGGTACCATTAGCCTGATGCAGTCGTTTAAATGTGTTATAGCTGTTAAGAACGAGACTAATCATTAAACACTCAACGATCGATTTTTCAATTGTCGCTGTACTCCTCTCGCGCGATGATTGGCTATAACGATCCATAGGAGTACGGGATTGTAGAACCTTGCCGAGGCCCATCCCGTCAGCCATAATAAAGCTGTATAGAGCATAGTGGGTCATAGAAATTAAGACAGACATATGGACAAACAAGTACCACATAAGCACCCTTGCATATTGGTATTCGACAAGCATTCCAGTCATAAAACGTTGGCGGATAGTTCAGATCCTGACGGGGTTCAGATTGGGTCTATTTATACCTAGTAACTTGACACCGACCTGATGCCTAACAATATTATAGAATACCTTCGAATATAATTAACATAGCTTTGGGTAATATCTCTGTCATCCCTTCCAAGACTTTCTTCCCTGTAAATACATACAATCCCCAGGAGTTCACTCATAGATACACGCCAAGTTATATAGTTTAATATGTACTGTGGGGTGCGCAAGTTCCCCACAATGACGATAACTCTGAATCTCCAGGAAGCGTACAATGGTCGGTGAAAGATGGGACACGGTGGTCAGACGCGAGGAACGTATTCACCTGGATAATGGCGACTACATGTCTCACACTACTCCTTGTTTGCGGAAATGGAAAACAAAAGCCATCTAGGTGCTCAAAGAGGTTCAATTTAAATACAAGAAACAACTCGGTCGAATTGAAGACTCATCACTGCGATGGTTTTGCGCGCTGGGAGGAAGACGGCGATGTTCCAGACGCTCCACCATATCGAGGGGCAAGCTATATCACGGGGACTTCCCTCCGTGAGCCGGGCAGATCAAATACCAATTTGCTCATCCATCCTCTTCTTCAAGACATCACGTGTCCTTGGTGCTTCTTCCTCTTCATATTCCTACGACAAAAAGCAATGACACTTGTGGTGAAGAATAAGAAAGCCGCGGTCACAGCATATCGGTCATCACATGTGTCTCCAGGAAGGCTTGGTTATGTCTAATTTAGAACCGTTTGACATCAAGTCGTCATGGCATCTAAATTCCTCTCAATTTTCCTGGATCGCTAAGCAGCAGTTATAGATCTACCCGCTCTCAAAAGTGGTTTCGGGTGCTCATTTGACTTCTTTGGAATATTCCCGAATGTACCTAGGATCCCATGGGAGCGAAGCACTCCCGTATCGGGTAAAGGTTTTGAACGGAGAGAAATACGTTATGAAATCCGCCTAACGCCGTCCGTGTACAGCCCCCTGCTTTTATTCCAGAGTTTTGTGCCTCATGATGGCCAATAAGGATATTGAACATACTAGATGAAACTGACCGAGATAATCGTCGGTATGAATTAGTGAATGATCGTCGCGGGTGGGCTTTGGTGGTCTTCAATGACTTGTTTCATGCTATCTTAACTGACATGCTTCTTTCTTTGAGACCTCCCAGTGGCATTCTATTTGAAGTGATTCTCGATGATAAATTGGATCTTATTCTTGCGACTACTAGGGTTCACGAATATATACAAGGTCAGTATAGCATCAACAAAAGCTGCCAAGCATGTAAAGAGGTTACAAAGTGGCTATATGTGCTCTTAAATTGACTTAAACTAGGCAACGTTAAATTACTGGTCAACATTGCCAAAAGGCGAGTTATATCAAGAGTAATACTACTATCCCTTCTCCTGGGTAGGATAAATTGGTTGGTATTATCGAAGAGAAATCATGATATATCGTGCGGAATGGATGGAACAAGTGTCTCGGCTGGCCAGTCATGGTCCTCCAACACTGATCTGGAGTTTGAATTGGATGTTACGCGCACGCCGGTGAAAGGTGTGGCGATGACCCAAAGGAAGGAGTGAGCCGCCAGGTTTAGTCCTTCAAAGTAGATACCGAGGCGTTGATAGGTGATTGAGCCAAGTATTGCGTGGCAATGTGGAAGAATACGAGCGAGAATGGCGCTTATATCAAGGTTGCGGACTGTGGTACACGCGGATTCGGTGTCAGAAGATGCAGGTATCAGCTTCAGAGTGACCTTAATTAGTTCCTCCCCTGAAAAGAGGAGCGATAAATAATAATTCGTGTGTCATAATCAGACTAGTAGGATATTTTAATGGGTGGATTTGAGATGATGCTGGAAGGCAACGATTTTTCAATATACCTTAGGAGGGGCTCGACGACCAAAGAAACCACATACAGCTAGTTTATCTGATCCGTGAGGAATGTTCGGTCAGGGAAGAAGGTTTTCAGAGCCAGGTAATCACGCCGCAATGCATCAATTGTGTCCCTATCATTATGAAACGTCCAGGACGGTATATGGATGTTTCCGTCGGCCACTGTGAGCTTCCATACATCTTTAGCAATATATGAAAACAAGGAAACTTGGTGCAAGCAAGAAACGAAAAGCTTTATAGGACATTTATCCAAGGAAAATCGGTGTGGGGAATTTTGGCTGTAGTGGTTTTGGTGAGCAGGAAGAAATGATGTGATGTCGTGACGCACGGTTGTAACCAGAATTCAATACAACCTCTGATCGCAGTGCGCTCCTCTACAGACAGTTGACGGACGTGGTAGATGTTTTTCACAATATACACAAGTTCCTCAAAGAGGAAGGGATATGGATGGCTTGACAAATATCGTGCGATTTGTAGGATAAATGTCGAGGCAACATTATCCACGTTGGTGTGTAGAGGTGACTTGATTACAGCATTGTAAAGCGATGATGTAATTCCAGTTGATCTCCGATCTACATCTGACCATCGAGCGCCGGGACACCAGTAGAAGGCCGAACCCAAATATGCCATAAGGTTGGCAGTGCGATCTTCTGTCCTCCGCTGTATACCTCTTGAATTCCAGAACGACCCTAAGACATCCCACGCCTGTTTTTGAATTCGACGCGGGTAAGTGGGCCTAGAAAAACGTGAGTATTCTGAGTGTATTCAATGTTTGGCTGTGAGGTATGCCCACCTAATTAAGTCGATGGTCTCTTGAATTACTATTCCGAGTCTTGGAAGAGTGAGATGCTTCTGGAGGAACTTGCTACAGGCCCTGTCGTCTCCATACACCATTCGCTTGTATATCATTAACTTTGCCATCAGTGTAGCTGTCTTTGCAGTGTAGAGCACATTCCTCCCAACATTTTCCAAACCGACTCTACAGAAATACCCCGGCCCAATAGTGATACTTGAAGATATCGATGAGCTCTCAACCAGTGAGACCGCACCCCAGTCGACGTCATGACTGTCATGTGGGTGGAGGTTGGATGTGGCGTTAGTGGATCTACCTGGCATATTAATAATCGTCGGTGGATCATGACACGTTGTCTCTCCTCGCAACTGAAAGCGGCCATTTTTTCAACAGTGTACATGAAAGGCTGTCTCATGTTGCGCACCCATTCCTCAACCCACACTTCCACATCGTCTTTAGACAGTGGTATATGCTCGTCATCTTCGGGAACTCGATAGCACACACCGTCCCCATGTTCTATGCAACTCCATCGGTATCGAAGCTTGATCCGCAATCTTTCCCTTATCCCAGCGTCAATGATCTCCTCCCGCTCTTCTGAGCTCAATGCAGCTGGGGAGAGAAATGGTTGTAACCACTCAACCTTTTGTAAGAGGCGTTCAGCCCGTCCGATATCGTGGCCGCTCAGAGTCGTTTCGTTTGAAGTTGACATTGGTGGGTAGCAGGTTGTTGTGATACAGGGAGCGGATTCTGCGCTTTTAAGGTGCAGATATCAGGTAAATGAATTTCTAGCTATAGCATTGTGGCTGTGCTTTATACAGGATACACAGCGTGTCATCCCTTCCTTTCAAATAAATTGACGCCCCTCAAGTGTTTCATTCGTATAGCCTCCAGGATACTCCCAGGTTCACTCACTATGGTATACAGTAATTCCTGACTCTTCAAAAGATCGTCTACAGCAGAGAGCACATATGGCAGCCACGAAAGGTTTGATGAGCCTTCACCGCATAATGTGGCAACTTCCGACTTCTTGAGTGGTAGATTTTTGGGCAATCCGGGTTTTCCGTTTGTTGAGAAGTGACATCATGTTTGAAAGAATATGTCAATGCAGTGATGCTATCCATGACAGTACAGCCTCGGGCGCTTCGTGTTCAATTCTTTCCGCATTCCAATTTCGATAATTCTTCATTTAGGTTAATTGGCGTCCATCGTGAATATGCCTTTTTATGGGGAGTCCCACAGCTCTTCATTCCCAAATTGTGCATGTAATCTATATTTAGTCATAACTAATTACACGTTACTATTACTACACCGCCCTTCTAGTATAGTAATTTTCTACTAACACGGGTAAAGCCCGGATGGAAAGCAAAAGGCGTCGAGCGGCGAAGTGTAGAAAATAAAAGTTTGCGGCACCGAGATATGATTCCACAAAGCCAGGACACAAAGTGACAGTGGTAGGGACACTTCATGCTATGAACACTATGCCTGCCGTAACGAGAACTTGGACGATAGCCACCCGACTCCCCGATGAGGTCTAAAAACCTTAGAGACATAATGACGAGAACTATCAATTGCTAGGACTCGTGAACTGGTCGGTGAGATATGGCACAAGGTGCTCCGACCCCGAGGAACATATTGTCCTGGATCATAGTGACCACATGTCTCAATCTGGTCCTTGTTTGCGGTACTCGGACAAAAATTCCAGCAGGTGCTCAAAAATGTTCCGTTTGAAGAAAATAAATGAGTTGGTCAAATTGGAAACTGATGAGTAAAATGGTTCCAAATGCTGTGAGGAAGCCCGCTAGCTGGGATAGTCCAAGGCATTCCAGTCCGGGCGCATTCTAGATTACCGGGACTTTCCTCCGTGAACCGTCCCGATCAAATGTCAATTGACAGAGTCTTCATCTTCTTCAACAGATCCTGTGTCCTTGGTGCTTGCTCCTCTTCATTTTTCTACCTCAAGAATTTTCAGACAACCAATCAACTCCACATGTGATCAAATATATTCAAGCTGCGGGGACAGAATATCGGTGATATACAGGTGTGTTACCCGGAAGGCGTTGATATATCTAATTCAGAACCGTTTTTATCAAGTGGCCATGGCATCTAGACTCCTAGCACGTCTTCTGTATCGCCAAGCCAGTTACGACACAACACCGGTGTCAAAAGCGCCTCGGGGTGCTCTTTTGATATTCAGTGCAATATTCACGACTGTTTTCATTTGAACTTGAATCCCATGGGAACGAGGCGCTCCAGCGTCAGATAAATGTTTCGAATGGAGAGAAATACTTTATGGAATCCGCTGAACGCCATCCCGGTACGTTCTAAAGGCCCCTCCTTTTATTCCGGGGTTTTGTGCCTCATGATAGCCGATCTCGAGATTGAACATAGACTTTAAATATTAGATGAATCTGACCGAGATAAAGCTTGCCATGGATTAGTAAGTGATTGGTGTAGGTGTTCTTTGCTTTTCTTCATTGACCTTTTTATGCTATTCCAACTCACTGACACGAATAGCACGGTGATGGGGCTGACGTTTGAGAATTATCAGTGCTATTCTATTTGGACTGGTTGTCGCTCATAAATCAGAGGCGATTCTAGCCACGCCTGAGGCTCGCGAATATTATTCTAAATGTGTATGGCATGAACGAGAGTCTACCAAAAATTGGCGATGGTAAAAAGCTATAAGGTACACATCAAAGCGTCCTCCCTGGCGATTTTGTCTGTTATGATTTTCGTGAACATGGTGATAATATGTGCTCGTGCGACGCATGGTTGTAACCGGAATTCAAAGCAATCTCCGATTGCGGTGAGCTCCTGTACAGACAGCTGACGCACATGGCAGATATTTTCCACGATATTGCTAAGGCCGGCAACGAGTAGGGTTTGGTGATCGGATGAGAAACATCGTGCAACCTGTGTGATAAATGTGCAAACTCTTCCAAGTTGGCGTGGAGCTGTGCTTTGAGCAAAGCGATGACGTATTTGCAGTCGATGTCCGATCACTATCTGCCCATCGAGCGCCGGGACACCAAATGAAGGCCAAAGCCAAATATGTGATAAGCTGACCTTGGGTCGTCCACTGCATATCACTCGAATTCCAGAATCCCCTAATACCACTAAGGGCTGTTGTCGAAATCGAGGCGGGCAAGTGGGTCTAGAAGACATGAGTATTGTGAGTGTATTCACTCCTTGACACTGTGTTATCCCTGCCTCATTAGATCAACGCTCTCTTGAATGACTATTCCCAATCGTGGCTGCGTGACGGGCCTGAGTAGAAAATTGTCAACGCCGTTCTGGCCTTCCCATGGTCCACACGTCATTCGTTCGTATATCATCAACTTTGTCATTAGCGAAGCTCTCTTTGCGCTGTAAAGCACTTTCATCGCAACCCTGTCCAAACCGACTGCACAGGAATACCCAGGACTAATTTCCACACTGGACAATGAGCTATCCGGCGAGGAGACGACTCCCCAAGCCATGTCATACGTGCGAGATGGACTGAGTATGCATGTGGCGTGGGCGGATCTCCCTCGTCTCTTGATATTATTCGGTGGTTCGTGGTAATTTCTCTCTACTGAAAACATCCTGTCTGTGAACAGTGTACATAAAAAGGACATTTCGTTTCACGCACCCATTCCTCCGCACAAAATCCGACGTCTTCTTTGGAAAGTGGTATGTGCTGGTCGTCATTGGCTACTCGGTGACATAAACAGTGCCGATGTTCGAGACAGCTAGAACACTCCCGAATCTTCATCCGGGATCTTTCGCTCATTCCCCTTTCATTTATCTGCTGCCGTTCCATGCTCAATACAGCTGGGGAAACCAAGGGTTGTAGCCACTCAACCTCTTGTAGAAGGGATAGGATATCCTGTCTCCTCAGAGCTATCTCGGTGGAGGTTGACATTGGTAGGTAGCAGTTGTAATAATCCCGGAAGGGAATTCTGCGCTTTTTAGGTGCAGTTAGCCCGCGAGTCGACTTCCAGGCTTAGGATTGTGGCCGTGCTCCTACCCGTTCCATCCTTTCCTTTTAACCAACTTGAAGGCCCACTAATCCTTCTTCTATAATACAGGCAGGATACTCTCACGTTCCATTACCATTTTTACACTTACTCCTTAGACTTAATCAGATCATCCACCGCGGAAAATACACATGGCGGCTGAGAATTAATTTAGAGGCGGTCACCGCATAATGGGCTAACTTCCGAGTTCTTGAGCGGTAGATTTCATGGGAATCCATTTTTCCGTCAGAAGCGACATCTCCATGTATATAATATGTATACAGCGGAACGGAGGACGCATTGCCAAGCTTATGGCATCTGTTTGTTCAGCATTCTCCTGGTCTCCCGGCGCTCGATGGGGAGATAGAGATCGGTTATCAACTGCAATTACGTCATCGCTTACAATGCTGTCATCAAATCACCGTTGCACACCAACGTGGATGAGGTTTCTTCGACATTCATTCTGCAAATCGCCGGATATTTATTATCCTGTTGTCAAAGTACCCTCCTCCTCGGCGACATTGGGTACGTCGTGGAGAATCTGTCCCACGTGCGTCAATTGTTTGTAGAGGAGCTCACGGCGCTCAGAGGTTGTATTGAGTTGTTGTTACAACCGTGCGTCGCGACATCACATCATTTCTTCCTGCCCGCCCACCAAAACCACAACAGGCAAAATTCCCCACACCGACTTTCCTGGGATGAATGTCCTATACAACTTCTCGTTTCTTGCATGCGCCAAGATGAGGTATTGCTGGAGATGTATTGAAGGTCATAGTGGCCGACACACACCTGCATATAGCGTCCTTGGCGTTTGATAGGGATACAATTGATTCATTGTGGCGTAATATCCGGACTCTGAAAACCTTTTTCGCCGACAGAACACTCCTCACGGCTAATATCAACCAGATGAATGTGGTTTCTTCGCTCGTCGAGCCCCTCCTAAGGTATATTGACAATATTTGCCTTCCAGCATCAACTCATATCCACCCATTATAATATCCTACTAGTCTGATTCTGACACACACGAAGTACAATTTATCGCTCCTCTGGTCAGGCGGGGAACTAATTAAGCTGATAGCTGCATCTTCTGATATCGAATCTGCGTGTACCACAGTCCGCAACCTTGATATAAGCGCCATTATCGCTCGTATTCATTCACATTGCGACGTAATGCTTGGCTCAATCACCCATCAATGGCTCGGTATCTTCCTTGAAGAACTAACCTTCGCGGCTCACTCCCTCCTTTGTGTCATCACCACACCTTTCGCCGGTGTGTGTGTGACATTCAATTAAAATTCCAGATCAGTGTTGGAGGACCATGACGGGCTAGCCGATACACTTGTTCCATCCATTCCGCACGATATATCATGATTTCTCTTTGATCACACCAACCCAATTTATCCTACCCAGGAGAAGGGATAGTAGTATTACTCTTGATATAACTCGCCGCTTGGCAATGTTGACCAGTAATTTAAAGTTGCCTAGTTTAAGTCAATTTAAGAGAACATATAGCCACTTTGTACCGTCGTTTGTTGATGCTATACTGACCTTGTATATATTCGTGAGCCCTAGTAGTCGCAAGAATAAGATCCAATTTATCATCGAGAATCACTTCAAATTGAATGCCACTGGGAGGTCTCAAAGAACGTAGCATGTCAGTTAAGATAGCATGAAACAAGTCATTGAAGAACAGCAAAGCCCACCCGCAACGATCATTCACTAATCCATGCCGACGATTATCTCCGTCAGTTTCATCTAGTATGTTCAATATCTTTATTGCCATCATGAGGCACAAAATTCTGGAATAAAAGAAGGGGGCTGTACAAGGTACACGGACGGCGTTAGGCGGATTTCATAACGTATTTCTCTCCGTTCCAAACCTTGACCCGATACGGGAGTGCTTCGCTCCCATGTGATCCTACTTGAAACAGGTACATTCGGGAATATTCTAAAGAAGGTCAAATGAGCACCCGAAACCACTTTTGAGAGCGGGTAGATCTATAACTGCTGCTTACCGATACAGGAAAATTTTGAGAGGAATTTAGATACCATGATGACTTGATGGCAAACGGTTCAAAATTAGATATAACAAAGCCTTCCGGGAGACACACATGTGATGACCGATATGCTGTGACCGCGGCTTGCTTATCCTTCGTCACAAGTGTCATTGCTTTTTGTCGGGTAATTATTGAGGTAGGAATATGAAGAGGAAGAAGCACCAAGGACACATCATGTCTTGAAGATGGATGATCAAATTGGTATTTGATCTGCCCGGCTCACGGAGGGAAGTCCCCGTAATATAGCTTGCCCCTCGATATGGTGGAGCGTCTGGAACATCGCCGTCTTCCTCCCAGCGCGCAAAACCATCACAGTGATGAGTCTTCAATTCGACCAAGTTGTTTCTTGTATTTAAATGGAACCTCTTTGAGCACCTAGATGGCTGTTCTTTCCCATTACCGCAACCAAGGCGTAGTGTGACACATGTAGTCGCCAGGATCCAGGTGAATACCTCCCTCGGCGTCTGAGCACCGTGTCCCATCTTTCACCGACCATTGTACGCTTCCTGGAGATTCAAAGTTCTCGTCATTGTGGGGAACTTGCGCAGCCCACAGTACATATTAAAATATATAACTTGGCGTGTATCCATAAGTGAACTCCTGGGGATTATATGTATTTACAGGGAAGAAAGTCTTGGAAGGGATGACGGAGATATTACCCAAAGCTATGTTAATTATATTCGAAGGTATTCTATAATATTTTCAGGCATTAGGTCGGTTTCAAGTTACTAGGTATAAATAAACCCAATCTGAACCCCGTCAGGATCTGAACTATCCGCCAACGTTTTATGACTGGAATGCTTGTCGAATACCAGTATGCAAGGGTGCTTATGTGGTACTTGTTTGTCCTATGTCTGTCTTAATTTATATGACCCACTATGCTCTATACAGCTTTATTATGGCTGACGGGATGGGTCTCGGAAAGGTTCTACAATCCCGTACTCCTATGGATCGTTATGAGACAATCATCGCGCGAGGGGAGTACAGCGACAATTGAAAAATCGATCGTTGAGTGTTTAATGCTTAGTCTCGTTCTTAACAGCTATAACACATTTAAACGACTGCATCAGGCTAATGGTACCGACCACTTCTTAATGAATTCAATGTTGACACTCACTCATCTCCGTCCAGGTGGAGAAAGCCACACGCTGGCGACCAAACACCCATATAGGAAGGTATTCCTCTTCTATTTCCCGGAGTCATAGGTCGATTTAGACTCTCGTATTATCTAATGTCATCACCTGGAAAGGCACACCTGGTCAATTCGCTCCGCTACAAAACCAGGAGCCACTCTTTAATTGTCAAATATGTAAATACACACTGCGGGTCAGGGACGTCAAGTTAGATACCCAGGCGTCAATGTCTCGACTTGTACGTAATAATATATGTAATTATGTACTAATCCACACATACCAGCCATCTTCAAATCATTAAAATATATTCACTTCGCAAATATATTAAAAGAATTAGTGCGATATATGGCTTTCGCATCATGACCTGTGCCGGTCAAGCGAGGGAAACAGGGAGCATAACCATGACAAAATCCAATCATATCAGGGCTTCCATAGCGATCGATGTCCAGGCTGCGGGTAGAAGACAAGTAACTACAACTCAACCTGGCAACCGCAGGAGCGTAGCACTGATTGTGACTTGGCCTGCGACGTGTCCATTGATGTGACTACTGCCCAAAGTGGTTGAGTGAAAACGGGCGGGGGGGGCGAAGATGTGAGGTGGTGCACTTGTGTGGGGGTGAGCGCCTGCCGCGGCTTCCCATCCTGCGTAGAAGTCAGGATCGTGAGGCCAGACGAATACGAGGGTTGAAGATAGCTTTGCATTGCCAGTGTACTCGTCGGTTTCCACAGGACGACTAGTGAAAGTAAAAGAAGACCAAGACCAATTCCAGCTTGCTGTCACTCTCCTCATATGAAGATATGAAGAGGGGGTGGAGATCTAATGGTTGCGTGTAATAGGTGGTCTGGAAGGAGTATGCAACACTGGTGAGACGCTGTAAAGACATAAGCCACCTTGGCTTTTGCTTACATGTTCCCAACAAACCTCCATTTTTATCCTGCATCGGGTAATCTGTTGCAGGGTCGACGACTTCACATGCTTTTCATTACTGAAAATGGCCAACTTGCCATTTAAGCCACGATAGGCACAGAGTGCACAGGAGAGTCCGGATATGGTCTTGACCTCCCCGAACGTAGGCATTATCCGAACCACGAGGAAGAATGGTACTATTACTCTTTAGTTAACTTAAAGCTACATAGTTTGAGCGAATTAATGAGCACATATAGGCACTTCTTACCTCCTTTGTGTTCTTGGCAGCTTCTCGTTGATGCTATACACATGTTACATATATTGGCAGGTTGTAGTCGTGGCTAGAATACCATTCTGAGTTTTCAAAGAAAGAAGGGTGTCAGTTAGTTGGGATAGCATGAAGTAAGCCATTGAAGAGCAGCAAACAACACCGGCAATTCACTAATCCATGCGGAAGGTTATCTCGGTCAGATTCACCTAATATTCCAAATCTATGTTCAATCTTCGGATTTGCTATCATTCGGCACAAAGTCTGGAATAAATGAAGGGGCCTTGAAAATGAACAGCGACGGCGTTGGGCGCATTCCATTCGGTATTTCGCTCTATTAAAAACCTTGACCCGATGCGGGAGCGCCCCACTCCCATGGGATTCGACTTCAGGAAAGATACCATCGCTAATATTGCAAGAAGGTCACACGAGCACCCAAAGGCACATTTGAGACCGATATAATGCATACCTGATGGCTAGCGATGCAAGAGAAGTGCGAGGAAGCCGGAATCCCTGACCACTTGATAGCAAACAGGTCCACATTAGGCATAAAAACGTTTACCGGGTGACACACCTGTATATGACCGATATTCTGTGGCTGCCGCTGGAGGGAGGACAATGAAGAGGAAGAAGCATTAGGGACTTGAAGAAGACGAAGTATGAGTTAAGTGGCATTCGATCCGGGCTGCTCACGGATTGAAGGCCCCGTAATCTAGAATGCGCGCCTGCACATGCACATGGTATAGCCTCTGGAACAGCCTGGAGCATGCCAACTCAAAAAAATATTTTGCATCGTGAAATTCTCGATCAAAGCATACAATATTAAAGGGTTCTCACTGATAGCCCGACCATGCATGGCACGCATGTATGCACGCACAGGAGTGGCGCTCCGTGCAAGTCGAGAGGATACGCTCGGGCCGCCCATCGTGCCTTTGCTTTATATGAAGTCAGTATGACGGAATTAATTATAGTTGAATGCACAGAACAAGTGGACAGGTGCCGGATGAGAGGTCAAGAAATCAACACCCACATCTTTTCATATCGGTTGGAGCCATGTTAACCACCTTTTCTGGCCTTCTACTGTGAGACGTCGTATGTTCCGGATATGAGTGGAACTTTTTTCTGGGTAGCAACTGTGGGTCCTGCATGTAGAAATGAGAACAGAAAGTATCCTGGAGCAAAATTGAATTCAAGTCGGTTCAACCATGTTGTGCGCCTTAAGACCCCGGAACGGGGGTTTAGAATCTTGGGAAGAAGTAAGGCTTTGGGAAAATCAAGTGGTAGGTGAGGAGAAGGGATGATGGCAAAAACAAATGCATAGATGGAGCTTTAATTATCGCATGGCTGGATTGGGTAGGAATAGTGGGGATGAAAAGGCTGCAGCGAGAAGTATGATATAACTCAGAGAAGAAAACTCTGGAAATATACCCACGAGGGTTTCAGACCCTGCTATGAAGTTTTCTGTTGGCTAGTTAGCCCATATCGTGGCTCTAGGTGAAGTGGCACCGCAGATGTGAGCTTAGAGGTCCATACTGTTAGAAGTCCTAGTGTTGCACGTCGTCGACGCTCGGCTAATTGTGTACTATACAGTAGCTTAGTCATCGGATGTATTTAGGTAGGGACTTTGTCATCCCCTCACCCACATGAAATCCCGTTGCATATCCTTACACATACGGTCTTACACTACTCATCGATTCAGAGCGCAAGATTATTTAAAAAGGGAAAGTGAAAGGTTGAACTGACGTAGCAAGCCCTGATGCAATACCGAATCACTATAGTGGGAAGGAATAAAGGTTACTACACCAACCTTTGTGAACATCCAGGGGATAATGGAGTGGGCAGCGCCGTAGAGGTAGACAAGGTGGCAAGAAAATTTCACGCAAATCATAGCGAGAATGGACAATCTTTACAAACCCGTCGAGCTCCGCCTAAAAGAGGTCAAGCTGTGCTGCCTCACAATCCACGATCTACCATTGTGTAAGGTTCGGCTTTAAAGATAGCGTAATCCTTCGGTTTGAGCTTCTTACGAAGAGGAACGAGCAGAGTAGGAATAGGCTCCAATTCGAAATAACTACTGTAGCTAATGGGTGGCTTCCCTATTTATGCTAACATTAGTAGACTAAACCCCCTAACGACAGATAATAGAAATGAAACAGTGTAATGATCGGAACCCTCTCTTTACCCCCTGAGCCAACGGCGGTAGACCGCTCCGTGCCAAGTCCGCCACCAGGTCCGCTCCCGTTACACATTGTCGCGTCACACAAACAAAGTCTCATAATTAACATGAGCCTGCGGCAAATTTTACTCCACTCAGAAGCACCGTGTGATCATCCCAGTGTATTAATTATGACTCAATATGGATTACATGCATAATTTGTTAATGAAAACATGTCGGACTCGCCACAAACAGGCATATTCATGTTCGCCGCCAATTAGCCTAAGTAAATAATTAGTGAAATGGGTTGCTTATTAACACCAAGTGCATATTTCCGTTAGACATAGCCCGAGAGGAGGTGGCGGCTGTACCTGGGGCGCATTGTGTCATGGATAGCATCAGTGCCATTCTTATGAAATATTTGGCTTCGGCCTTCTACTGGTGTCCCGGCGCTCGATGGGAAGATACAGATCGGTCATCGACTGCAATTACGTCATTGCTTTATAACACTGTAATCAAATCACCGCTACATAACAACCTGAATGAGGTTGCGTCGACGTTTATTCTACAAATCGCACGATATTTGTCATACCATCAATATCCCCTCCTCTTTGTCGAACTTGTGTTTATCATGCAAGAGATCTCCCACCGTGCGTCAACTGTCTATAGAGGAGCTCACTGCCATCAGAGGTTGCATTGAATTCTGGGTACAACCGTGCGTCCCGACATCACATCATTTTATCCTGCCCACCAAAACCATACCAGACAAAATTCCCAATGCCAACATTTATTGCATGAATGTGCTGTAGAGCTTCTCGTGTGTTGCATGAACCAAGGTCCCTTGGTTCGATATATTGCTGGAGGTTGTATTGAAGGTTCTAGTGGATGACACCAACCTCCATATAGCGTGCTTGACTTTTCATATCGATGAGGAGATATCGTGGTCACTGCAGAATGATATCTGGTCCCTGAAAACCTTGGCACACAAGCGTCCAAATTCTTGGCTCCTGTGTTCAGGCAAAGACCTGATTGACGTGACTCTGAAGCTGATAGCTGGATCTTCCGACATCGAA
Organism: Hysterangium stoloniferum; assembly: GCA_015178975.1. Taxonomy (NCBI): domain Eukaryota; kingdom Fungi; phylum Basidiomycota; class Agaricomycetes; order Hysterangiales; family Hysterangiaceae; genus Hysterangium; species Hysterangium stoloniferum. The sequence goes on from WHVD01000007.1 coordinate 335,155, forward strand.
TCCGCGTGTACCACAGTGCGCAACCTAGATATAATCGCCACTGTCGATCGTCTTCTCCCACATTGTGACATAATGCGTGGCTCAATCAAAGATCAATCCAGTCTTATCCTTGAGAGATTGCGCCTCATGGGTCATTCCCTCCTTTCCGTCATCGCCACACCTTTTACCGGCGTGTCGGTCACCTCTAATTCGAACTGCACCTCTGTGTTAGAGGATCATGCTTGGCCTACCGATGCGCTTGCTCTACCCATTCCACACGATATATCCTAATTTCTCTTGGATAACACCGATCCATTATCCGAACCAGGAGGAAGGACGGTGCTATTACTCTTTACTTAAATCGCCTTTTGGGAATATTTCTAATTTATGTAAAGCTACATAGTTTGAGCGCATCCAAGAGCGCATATAGTGACTTTTTACCGCGTTTGTGTTCTGGGCAGCTTCTTGTTGATGGCATAGAGAGGTCGCATATATGGGCGGGGCTTAGTCGTGATTAGAATTATATCCGATTTTTCAATGAGAATCACTTCAAATAGAATACCACTCCGAGGTCTCAAGGCAAGCAGCGTGTCGGTTAGTTCGGATTACACACCCGAGGAGCTCCATCTGCAAGAGGCCAGCTACAGTGGCTCAAAATACTTGATCTGCCTTGACATTTTCGCGTCGAAGAGGGAGGTCCATAATAAATAACTTGAGCCCAGGGAGAATAGGTTCACTCAACGGGAAAGTCTAAGCAATAATGATTGAATATAGATTACACATAATTTGTTGGTGAAACCACTGATAGACTGGCCGTAACCTAGAATATTCAGGTTTGACCCCAATAAACATGACTAAGGAATTATTCAAGTGGATTGATCGTTGGAATTCTGAAATAATTGAACACGGAGCGCATATTTCGGTTGGATATACCCGGAGTCAGAAGTGCCTAAGGCTGTACATGCCTTGGATAGCATTTACGGCATTTACATATTCCTTGCACGGAGATGTCACTTATTAACTGACAGAAAGGCTGGATTGATATGAAATATAGCGCTCACGAACTGAGAAGTTACCACATTATGCGGTGAGAGCTTGTCAATATATTCCCAGCGGCCACATGTGGCGTCTGCAGTATGCGATCTGATGAAGTTAAGGAATAGCGGCAAACTAAAATGGTAAAGTAACTTGAGAGTATCCTGGCTGTATTATTGGAAAAGGACAAACGGGCCCTCAAGTGATTTCAAAGGAAGGGATGAAACGCTGGGTATCCTGTGTAAAGCACCGCCACAATGCTATACCTGGAAAATAATTCCCCTCATGCCTGCACCTTAGAATCGCAGTGTCCTCTTCGGTTTCACAACAATCTGTTACCAACCAATGTCAACTTCAAATGCGACGACTCTGAGCAGCCACGATATTGGATGGGCTGAACGCCTCCTGCAAGAGGTTGAGTGGCTACAACCCTTGGTTTCACCGGCTATATTGAGTTTGGAACGCCAGGAGATAAATGAGACCGAAATGAGGGAAATACTTCTGATTAAGATTCTGTACCTAATAAGCACTGACATGGATAGCTTCCACTGCACTGACATATTCTATCCGTGGAGATGTCACTTCTGACGGGAGAGCTGGATTTCTCTGAAAGCAAGCACTGAAGAACTCGGAAGGTAGCGTATTGTGCGGTGACGGCCTGTCAATTTATTCTTAGCTGCCATGTGTGTTGTCTGCGGGAGATTATCTGCTGAAATGGAAGGAATATGTGTAAAGATGGTAAGGTAACTTGAAAATATCCTGGCTTTATTATTCAAGAAGGATAAGTGGGACCTCAAGTTGTTTGCAAGGAAAGGATTGAACGCTGTGTATCCTGAGGAGCACGGCCACAATGCTATACTTGGAAATCGACTCTTGGGCTAACTTCAGCTTAAAGGCGCAGCATTCCATCCCGGTCCGAGTACTACTGCTACCCACCAATGACAACGTCCAACGAGATAGCTCCGAGTGGGCAGGATGCCCTCTCCTCCTCCAAGAGGTTGACTGGCTAAAACCCTTGGTTTCCCCGGCTGTATTGAGGATGGAACGACAGGGGATCGATGAAACTGGAATGAGGGAAAGACCTCCGATGCAGCTTCGAGGGTGATGTAGCTGTCTCGAACATGGGTCCTGTTTATGTTGCCGAGCATATGACGACGACCAGCACATAGCACTGTCGGAAGAAGACGTGGAAGGTGGTGTGGAGGAATGGGTGCGCAAACGAAAGATCCTTTTGGTGGAGACTGTTCACAGAGCGGATGTTTTCAGTGCCAAGGAAAGATAAATTGCCATGACCCACCGAATAATATTGAGACACAAGGGAGATCCACCAACGCCACCTCCAAGCTCAGTCCATGTCGTAGACATGACATTGACTGGGGACTCGTCTCATCTCCGCAGAGTTCATCTTCAAGTGTTGAAATTAGCCCCGGGAATTACTGTGGAGTCGGTTTGGAAAGGGTTGGGAGGAATGTTCTTTATAACGCAAAGACAGCTGCACTGATGGCAAAATTGATGATATACAAGCGAATGGCGTATGGATACGATAGGGCCTTTAACAAGTTAATGAGAAAGCATCTCACTCTGCGAAGAATCGGAATATTAATTCAAGAGACCATCGACTTAATGAGGTGGGGATACTTCAGCGCCAATCATTGAGTACACTCAAAATACTCACCATTCTAGACCCACTTACCCGCATCGAATTCGACAACAGGCGTCAATTGTCTTAGAGATGTACTGGATTTCAAGGGTTTTACAGTGGAGGAATGAAGGTGACACTGCCAATCTTATGGTATATTTGGGTTCGGCCTTCCGCTGGTGTCCCGGCGCTCGATGGGACGATAGAGATCAGCCATCAACTGTAATTACGTCATCGATTTACAATTCTGTCATTAAATCAACGCTACACACCAACCTGAATGAGGTTGCGTCGGCATTCATTCTACAAATCGCCGGATATTTATCATCTTTTTGTAAACATACCTTCCTCCTCGCCGAGATTGGGTATCTCGTGGAACAAACTTGCCACGTGCGTCAGCTGTCTGTAGAGGAGATCACTGCGATTAAACATTGCATTGAATTCTGGGTACAACCGTGCGTCGCGACATCACATCATTTCATCTGGCCCACCAAACCCACAACAGACCACATTACTCACATCGACGTTCCTTGTATGGATCTCCTATGCGGCTTCTGGTGTGTTGCATGCACCAAGATGCCTGGTTTCGAGCTATTGCTGGAGATGTATTGAAGGTTATAGTGGACGACGCATACCTCCTTATAGCGTCCTTGACACTTTATCTCGATGGCAGCACGTTAAATTCACTGTCGCATAATCCCAAGGCCCTCGAAACCTTCTTCAACGACAGAACGCTTCGCACGGATCATATCCATCAGCTGAATGTGGTTTCTTCGCTCATTGAACCCTTCCTAAGGTATGTTGACAATGTTTTACCTTCCAGCACCATCTCATATCCACCCATGAAAATATCCGACCAGTCTGATTCTGTCACACACGAGTGAAAACCTTGAGCTCCTTTTGTCAGGCCAGCAAATAATCGAGGTTACTCTGAAGCTGATAGCTGGATCTTCCGGCATCGAATCCGCGTGTACCACAGTGCGCAGCCTCAATATCATCCCCATTCTCTCTCGTCTTCTTCCACATTGTGACACAATGCGTGGCTCAATCAACGATCAATACCTCGGTCGCTGCCTTGAACGCGTAACTGTCACGGCCCATTCCTTCCTTTGTGTCATCGCCACACCTTTCACCGGTGTGTGCGTAACATTTAATTCAAACTGCAGATCAGTGTTGGAGGACAATGATTGGCGTGCCGATGCTCTTGTTTCACCCATTGCGCCAGCCCAATTTCTCTTGGATAACACCAATACACAATCCGAACCAGGAGGAGGGATAGTACTATGACGCTTTCCTTAACTCGCCACTCGCCTGTTGGCAATATATCTAATTTATGCAATGCTACATAGTTTGAGCCCATTCAAGACCGCATATGGTGACTTTGTACCGCCTGTGGGTTCTTGGCAGCTTCTCGTTGCTGCTAGAGACCATTTTGCATACTGGTGGGCGCTACTATTGGTTAGAATCACGGCTTATTTATCAACGAGAATCACTTCAAATAAACTACCACTGAGATATCACAAACAGAACATCATGTAGCGGGGATAGATGAAGCAAGTGATTGAAGAGTAGCAACAGACACCCGCACCAAACATTCACTAATGCATGACAACATTGATCTCGGTCAGATCAAAAAGTCCAAAACAGTCACAAAAAGTCCAAAACAGTCCTAAAAAGTCCAAAACAGTCCCAAAACAGTCCAAAACAGTCCCAAAACAGTCCAAAACAGTCGCAAACAATCTCAAAGAGTCTAGAATAGTTGCAAAAAGTCTAAAAGAGTCGCACTCTAGCCTCCTGAAAACTTACACTTCGTCACTCGGCACCTTATGCTTTCTAACAGGCTTTTCCCTTGTTAGCTGACAAATTACTTCACTCAGAAGGCCCGTGTAATAATAGTAGCGTGTAATTAGTTATGACTGAATATTGAATACATGCTCAATTTGTTAATCAAAAGCTGACTGACTCCCCACAACTAGGTATAGTCACGATCGAGGCCAATTAGCCTAAGTACATAATTATGGGAATTGAAACTCCGAAAGAATTGAACATGAAGCACATTTTCTGTTAGACATAGCCCGAGTGGAAAGCGCCAGAGGCGGTACCTAAGAGCACTGTCATGGATAGCATCCACTGCATTTACATATTCAATCAATCGAGATGTCACTTCTCAACTAACATAAAAGCTGAATTTCCCAAAAATCTAAGTGATTGAACTTGAGAGTATCCTGGAGGTCGAGGGGCTTCAAGTTGTGTAAAAGGAAGGGATGAAATGCTGGGTATCCTATATACATCACCACCACAATGCTATAGCTGGACACTAATTCACTTGATAACTGCACCTTAAAATCGTAGCATCCCCTTCTGGTGTCACAACAACCTGTTGCACACCAATGCCAACTTCAAACGAGACGACTCTGAGCAGAGACGATATCATACCGGCTGAAACCCTCCTAAAAGAGGTTGAGTGGCTACAACCCTTGGTTTCGCCAGCTGCATTGCAACCAGAAGAACAGGAGATCATTGACGCGGGAATGAGGGAATAATTCCATGTAAAGCTGCGAGAACGATGGAGCTGTATCAAAGATGGGCATGGTGTGTGTTATTGAGTTCCCGAAGACGAACAGCATATACCATTGTCTGCAGAAGAAGTGGAAGTTTGGGTTGAGCAATGGGTGTGCAAAATGAAATACCCTTTCATGTACACTGTTCATAAACTGCATGCTTTCAGTGCTAGGAGAGACAAATTGTCATGATCCACCGACTATTATTAAAAGGCAATGTAGATCCACCAAGGCCACATCCAGCCTCAATCTACATATATTATAGTCATGACGTCGACTGGGAAGTGGACTCACTGTATGGGGGCATCATCGACATCTCGAAATGTTGAAATTAGCCCCGGGTATTACTGTGGAGTTGGATTAGAAAGCGCTGGGATGAGTATGCTTTTCAACACAATGAAAGCTTCACTGATGGCAAAGTTGATGATATACCAGTGAATGGCATATGGAGATGACAGGACCTTTAATAGGTTCATGCGGAAGCATCTCACTCTGCCAAGACTCGGAATAGTAATTCAGGAGACCATTGACACAATGAGGTGGGGATACTTCAGCCCCAATTATTGACCATCAACTGGAATTATGTCATCGCTTTACAATGCTGTTATAAAATCACCATTACACACCAATGTGGATGAGGATGTGTCAACATTCATTCTACACATTGCATGATATTTGTCATGCCATCTATATCCCTTCCTCTTGGACGAACTTGTGGATATCATGCAAAGTACCTGCCATGTGCGTCAATTGTCTGTAGAGGAGCTCACTGCAATCAGAGGTTGCATTGAATTGTGGTTACAACCGTGCATCATGACATGACATCATTTCATCCTCCCCACAAAAACCACAACAGACACAATTACCCACATCATATTGCTGGAGTTGTATTAAAGGTCATATTGGACAATATAAACTTTATAGTGTCCTTGACACTTTACATCAATGACAACATGCTACATTCACTGTTACATGATACCAGCACATTAGAAGCCTTTTTCAATAACAGCACGCTTCACATGGATCATAAGAGCTGAATGTGGTTTATTTGCTCATTGAGGTTAGAATGAAGAAGAGAGGTGGATATGAAACACAAGAAATGTGAGAGCTCAGACACAGACACAGATGCAAATGAGCAAATGCAAATTTCACCAGTGTGCACTATGGACCCACAATGGTACACAACTTGTAGCTACTGTGCCAAGTCACTAAATCTAACAATTGAACCCCTCCTAAGGTATGTTGACAATGCTTTACCTTACAGCATCATCTCATATCCACCCATGAAAATATCCGACCAGTCTGATTCTGACACACCCAAGTCCAAATTACTGGCTCTTCTCATCAGGCAACAAACTAATTGAGGTTACTCTGAAGCTGATAGCTGTATTTGCCAACATGGAATCCACCTGCACCACAGTGCACAGCCTCAATGTAACCCCCATTCTGGCTGGTCTTCTTCTACATTGTGATGCAATGCTTGGCTCATTTGACCATCCATTGACCCATACCTGCTGTGCAAAATTAAACCTCATGGCACATTCCCTCCTTTGCATCATCACCACCTCTTTGGTTGGTGTTTCGGGGACCTCATATTTGAACTCCACATCAGTGTTAGAGGATCATTGGTGGCCTGATGATGCTCTTGTTCCATCCATTCAGCACCTTTTCTCATAATTTCTCTTGGAGAACACAGACACATTATCAAAACAAGGAGGAAGGATACCACTATTACTCTTTAGTCTCCCCTTTGACAATATGTACAATTCATGTAAACCCACATAGTTTTCAGGAATTCAAGAGTCACTCACTTTTTACCACCTTTGTGTCCTTGGGAGCTTCTCATTGATGCTATACAGATGTTGCGTATATTGGTGGGCCTTAATAGTGGCCAGAATCACATTCAAAACATATCTCACCTCATTCGAAACCTTGACCCCATGCTGACTGGGAGATTGCCTACTGCACTCTGATCCTACTTCCTCCACTTTGTGTCACACTCCCCGACACCATAACATAAAGATTACCCATTTTCCACTCTCTTAGCTTTACAAAGAACCATCTCATATTAAACACTCAATGATCGATTTTTTAAGTGTGTTTCTACTCCCCTCGCACAATGATTGTCTCAGAACAATCCATTGGATAATCACATTGGATAACCTTGATGAGACCCATCTCATCAGCCATGATAAAGCTTTCTAGAGCACAGTGAATCATGGAAATTAAGAGAGGCATGTCTCACACTGTTCCTTGTTTGTAGGAATGGGAAAGCAAACCCATCCAGGTGCTCAAAGAGGTTACATTTAAATACAATACTTAACTTGGTCAAATTGAAGACTCATTGCTACAATGGTTTTGAGCACTGGGACAAACATGGTGATGGTCCAGATGCTCCACCATATCAAGGTGCATGCGATATTATGAGGACTTCCCTCTGTGAGCCAGGCAGATAAAATACTAATTTACTCATCCATCCTCTTCTTCAAGACATCATGTGTCCTTGATGTTTCTTCCTCTTCATATTTCTACCTCAAAAATTACCCAACAAAAATCAAGGCACTTCAGCATATGGGCCATTACATGTGTCTCCCGGCAGAAATTGTTATATCTAATTTAGAACTGTTTGCAATCAAGTCATCATGGCATCTAAATTCCTCTCAATTCTCCTGTATCACTAAGCATCAGTTGTAGATATACCTGCTCTGAAAAGTGCTTTCAGGTGCTCATTTGGCCTTATTTGGAATATTCCCAATTGTGCCTGTTTCAAGGAGTATCCCATGGGACTGAGGCACTCACCAATCTCAAGGTTTCGAATGGAGAGAAATACTTTATGAAATCCACCTAATGCCATCCATGTACCTTGTTCAGTCCCCTTCTTTTATTCCAGAGTTTTGTCTCTCATGATGGCCAATAAGGATATTGGAGATATGTTTTGCATACTAGATGAAACTGACCAGGATAATTGTCATCATGGATTAGTGAGTGATCATTGTGGGTGGTCTTTGGTGTTCTTTAATGACTTGCTTCATGTTATATAAACTGAAATGATGCTTTCTTTGAGACCGCCGAGTGGCATTCTATTTGAAGTGATTCTCAGTGATAAATTGGAGCTGATTCTTGCAACTACTAGGGCCCATGAATATACTGTATGCAGGGTAAGTATAGCATCAACCAAAGTTGCCAAGGATGAAAAGATGGTACAAAGTGGCTATATGCACTCTTAAATTGCCTCAAACTATGTAACTTTGAATTACTTGTCAATATTTCCAAAAGGCAAGTTACATCAAGAGTAATAGTACTATCCCTTCTTCTGGTTAGGATACATACATTGTTTCGGTTTTATCAAAGAGAAATCATGGTATATAGTGTGGAATAGATGGAACAGGTTCATTGGGAGGCCAGGCATGGTCCTCCAATACTGATCTGGAGTTTGACTTGGATGTGATGCACACACTGGTGAAAGGTGTGGCGATGACACAAAGGAAGGAGTGAGTTGCCAGGGTTACTCCTTCAAGGTAGATACTGAGGTATTCATTGGTGATTGAGCCAAGAATTGCATTGTAATGTGGAAGAATATGAGGGAGAATGGCAATTATATCAAGGTTGCGGACTGTGGTACAAGCAGATTCGATGTCAGAAGATGCAGCTATCAGCTTCAGAGTGATCTTAATTAGTTCCTCGCCTGCCAAGAGGAGCCGACAATTGGAATTCATGTGTATCAGAATTAGAACAAGAAGTTAAAAAACTCCTCACCCCCCACCACCAAACAATCATCAACTTTCCAAGCTGATCTGGTGAATTCAGATAGCCACAGAAATCCTCCAGCCATGGTTCCATCAGTGAACCCACCCTAGCATCCACACCTATCTTGTCCTTGTCATCAGATAGAACTCTCAAGAGCTTATGAAGCTTTGTGAGGTGCCAGTATAACCTGAGTTAAATTGGTTGCATTTCCATACATCTTGATATAACAAACTTTATACTGGAAAAATAAAGTGAAGAAATATTTTATGAACCATTATAATTAAATGAGAGATGGTTTGGCCAAACTTACAAGTGTCTGTGCTTGCTGTAATGCTTTATCTAATAAGTCAATACCCCAGTGCTTAAGAATGTGCTTTTCCTTTTTTGATGGATCAAGCACTAACATTAATAGAGTCATTTCATTCATTGAGATAGCCATTGAGATGAACTTACACATTGCAAATGTATAAGCATCAGATTCGGCAGTACAGTGGTAGTATTCATTAATCTTTTTGGACCCTGCATTCAGAGCATCTTTGAACTTGAAATACTTGGGGCATTCAATTTGAATAAACCATGCCCGATGAAGGGCTTCAAGGGCAGGAATAACAAGGTGAAGTGATGGGCCTTCATCTGATGAGAATGCTTGTTGTACATACATTATCAGCATGCTGTAAAGTAAATTAGGTTCCATCTGCCACATGAATCAACCACTGCTCACTGCAAGGAGATCCAAGAAAGACTCAACTCCTGTCCATTCCTCCTCTGACAACTGAAGGTCATTGAGTTTCTGTCACTTGATGCATTCCATTTCTGCTGAGACCAGTGATACAATAAACTGGACAATGATCTGAAGAATCACACCAGTTGAAGTCATAAAAAATCTGAGATAATATAACACTACTTTCTTCAGAGATGTAGCACATTCAAGCATTACATAGGTGGAAGACCACTGAACTGGCATGTCCAGCAGAAGTTGTTTTGTGTACTTGAGGCCAGATTCAGTTCGAAGGTCAAGGAAAACCTGCTTGTGTCTACTAGATGAGTGCTCCTTTAATTGCTAGTTAGCAACAACTCAGACAGAAAGGAATAGTTAAAGACCATACAATAGAGTGGACCAATCCCACTTCATTGTGATCAACTCCATGATCAACTATGAGGTTATCATCAGGCTTTGCAGGGTTGTAGTGTTTGGATTTTGTATAGGCTGTGATTAAAGCTTGTGTTTCAAGGTTAACAATGTGTGCAATGCAACTAGTAAATGTCTGGTTGGTAGTACTAGTTCACAATAATGAGTAGATGACCTACCAGATAAGCTGGTTCTTATGATCATAAGGCTTCCCAGTTGCCTCCTTGATCAGTTTTGAAAAGCGAGCCATCATTGTGTCATTAGTTGTGGAATTGTGTTACGACCGGACAATCCCGCCGGACTCCGGGCACTAACCCGTACGCCCCCACGCGCTACAAGCACCAATCGTCTGTTTATAGGATTTCCTGCCCGGACTCCGTTATGTCAAGACTCGTTACGTTCGACCTCATTACGACACATATCAGTCACCGGACTTCCCCCGGACTCCGTCTCTGTCTATGTCTGTCTTCGTCCCACGCATCAGTCACCGGTCCCCGCTTAGAATCCCGTTACCGCTCTAATCGAGCCCCATTCCCATTTTAGTCAAATGACCTGTCACTATTTAGGACTCCGCTCCCGCTCCGTTTCCCGTTATGGGTTATGCTTTGTCACTATTCGGACTCCGCTCCGTTCCATTCCGTTCCTAACACCAATTTGGTGTTTACTATTCCCATTTCATGTTTTGTTAGTTTCGTTTCGCCATTACTGGATTTGGTATGTCATTCACTCCATGGTCTATATAAACTGGCAGATGTTGTACATACAATCCAGTCAGAAAATTAGCTTAGATTCCCCCCAGTAATCTAATAATATTTCCGCTCTAAAACCTTACTTGATTCACATCGCTCGCACTAGTTGGAGCCCACGGGCTCCGGCACATCTATCTCTCTCAACCAACTCGACTCACGACCCACGACCTCCGACGTACGACCCACGACCTCCGACGTACGACCCACGACCTCCGACGTACGACCCACGACCTCCGACGTACGACCCACGACCCAACTTATGACCTACGACCCACGAACCCCACCCGGACTCCCCGGGATCCCCGTCCGTCTGTTTGAAATTGGACAACACGATCTAGCGAGGGCGCAGCCTATAAGCTGAAGCCAAGTCCTACCGGATATCCCGCGGGTTTCTCCGGAAACCCGGCCTGTGTGTGTATCCTAACAAATTGTCACAAGTCACATCTGATCTGCATAAATTAATATGTATTGTTCACAAAAGGTTAAAAAATTGTTAACCACTTTACTTTATGTGCAACACCTAGGTGTGCAACAATTTTATATAGAGCCATACCCAGCCGACCTCCATTGTGTGCACTGTTCATATGAACAAACCCGAATAATACTGTTCACTTAATCCACTGATTGGCTACTGTTTGATCAATCCAAGAACCAGCAACAGCAAAATAACCATCATTATTGCTCACTTTCCATGCATTGCAGGACAAACTGATCAGCCCTTTAGCATGCTTACTTTAGTGCACTTTATAATAAAATCTGTAAACTCCATATACAAGATACATACATTCAGGTGGTTGTGAAGCTTGCTCAGTTGAGCCTTGAACATATTGACAATTTCCTGTCATGTTTGTTTATGATTGGGAATCTTGACACCTGTTATGACTGTGTCGCAACCCCTCACAAGCCAACGGCCCCAATGGTATAACGTCATAGTATTTGTCTGTCTTCAATCAGCTCGACATCTCAGACGCCATCAGCGTCCCAACGCTGACATATACCCTCCCGGCTATTCAAACCCGACTACGCCTTTTCTGTCTGGATATGCTTTGATACGTCCCTTTCCATTATCATCCGTTTTATACTATGTCTCACCTATGTCTATATATATATGTAACCCTCGAACTATTTCCTTTTACTGTAGTCCCGCTCTCGGTTATCATCAGCCTCCGAACTAATCATAAACTTCCCGTTCCTAGTCAAGCTTATTGTTGATACCGTCTTCCACCTTTCTCCCCATTAGTATTTTCTAGACACCTGTTACTTGTATATGAACCCACTGTAGTTGTAGTTACTAGGCAATCAGAATATCGACTCAGAACATCCCCCTAGCTCTATTATAAGTATCCCGCCATCTGCATCCTTGGTCTTCAACCTTGGTCTCCGATCTTCACCCGCCCGAAATCTAAGGACATTCAATGTGAACTTGTGAGGGCACAGCATATAAGCTGAAGCCAAGTCCTTCCGTTCGGTCCCATCGGTTACCCGTCTTTAGCCCGTCAGTCAGTTCTTAACAACACCATCTTTTGCATGGGCAGCAATGTTCATCATGTTCTGGAATGCAGGGTGTTCAAGGGCCTGAATTGGCTACACAGGTTTTGAGTAAGAATTCCTGAAATGAGAACCAACTAAACATACCTGGTCAGTTGGGACCAACCATTTGATCATAGCTTGGCAAAAAACAGGATCAGTATAAGGGACAATACATTCTTTGATAGGTTGTTCTTGTAAATAAGAGTCAAGGGTCAGCATTGTGACATTTTGTATCTCCTGGCAGCATTGACATGAATCCATTCATTGCTGCCCATGAAAGATATTCGACCTAAAATATTTGGTAGTAGGTCAGTAATGAAAAGTGAACTATAAGTGAACATATGTAATACCTTATGGCTTGCCTCAATGTGGCATCGGCATGTTGTTGCATCGGCTACAATCACCACATCTTTTTTTTGTTGTTTCCTAACATAAGATAAGGGAAAGAATAAATAACTAAAATAGATTCAGCTCATGAGCATTTACAGCACTTGTGAACCATTTTACCACTTGCTTGCTTGAAAGGTGTGGATAAAAAACATTCCACATCCCAAGTGCATAGTTCTCATGAGACACAACTGGAGGGCTGAGGATCAATGGGCTGGATCTCAACATCACCATCACCACCCCAAACTTGGCGAGTCAACTCAGACTGCCAGGTGGAAGATAGTTTCCTAGGAGTTGTGGAATGCACTGTAGAAGGAGTTACATATTAAATAATAGCATAAAAAAGACTGGGAAAACATCAATGATCTCACATACCTGCATGATCATCTCCCTCTGTGCCCCAATTTCTCACCATCATTCAATGGATCAATAACACATGCAGATGGAACAGCTTTCCACCTAGGTCAAGCATTACCACTGCTTGTCATCATGTCTGGGGATAACTCTGTATGAGAAGGAAGGTTTGCGAGGTTGAAAACTTAACCCAAAAACCAGAGATATGGCTCTGTCTAGTGTTGAATACTCATGTACCTATACAAATCAATATAGCTAACAAGCAAATAAGCATGTGTAAATCAATGAGAAAAAGGGGCATCTGGACACTTACCTCAATCTAGTATAGAAACAAGAGTGTCATGTAGTTGGCATATTTAAGTATTAGAGAATATAAAACACAGGAGAAATGGATCAAAGTATCAACCATATCTGCCATTTATCGGATCAAAACATGGACAGTGTTCACACATGTGATGGTGGCAAAGCCATCCCAAAGCCATCCCAAAGCTGTAGCTTGAGCCTGGGGCTCAGGCTTTGCCAGAACACAAGCTGGGCTTTCCCCCCTCACTGAGCTGTCTAGTCGGCCCGACTAGGCCTGGCTCAACATGGCCCAGCTGTGATGGCTTGGCAGCTTCCGGCCAGGCATCACTACTTAGATGGTAAGGAGTAAAAGAGAAGCACTGGAGTTTACGATCATTAGAGGGTTTCAGACCTACTAGGTGTTGTCAGGGGACATAGCTTACTATTGATAGCATAAATAGGTGAACCCCACACTAGTTACATGAGTCTTTTTTCGGATTGGAGCCTAGTCCTACTCTACGTGCTCCTCTTTGCAAGAGCTCACCTGAAGGATTATGCTACCTTGCAAAGCCAAACCTTACATGAGGCGTGTGCATTCGGTGAATAATGTTTACAAAGCCAAAATATCACACCACATTGGATAAATTGTGTCACTATCAATATAAAGTGTCAAGGACGTTATAGTATAAGATATTCACACATCAACAAGAGGTGGATAAATAGCCACGACAATGACCAGCACTGTAGTGACCAGTCGACAGAAATAGATGTCAGGATTATTCCTGCAAACCCATCTTTGGAGTGCTGGGCAAGAAAGTCCCTATAGGCCCCCATGCACACCTGTCCTGCCCTTCTTGTCGAGGAGAAATGAAATATATACATACATATATACATATATATATATATATTCCATTGTATCTACCTGGCCCTATGGAAGATGTAGTGAGTACATAGGTTGTTATAGATCTCCTTAGGTGTTTGTCAATGTTTGCAGCCACTAAATGGCTTAGGCATGAGCGTGTCTGTGCCTATGATAGGTGGGGGGGTTATGGTGGGAATTATGACAGTGTGACTATCAGCTCGGTCCTTGCTTTCTGTCTTTCTGTCTTTTCATCTTCTCATTAATTCCTCCCATTCCTTCAACCTGCTCCTGCTCCTTCCCCTCTGTGTCTTTGTGATCTCGTTTCTTCTCCTTTGGTTTGTCATCTCTCCTCTCTTTCACTTCTGCATCGTCTCTTTTCCTTCAGTTATGTTCCTTCGTGTTCCCTTTCTTTGCTTCTGTTTTATGGCATTCTATGAGTTCTCCTCTGTTTGTTGCTGTCTTTTCTGGGGATCTGGAGAAATATATACCCATCATCTCTATCAACCCTTACATATATCAACATCAGCTATTAAATCAAACCAGATAGAGCTCTTTGTATGACCAAGGGAAGTTATTATTTGCACAACATCAATATTCTGACACTATATTTTGCCAAAGTCGCTGGTCAGTAATTTTTGTACATTTCAATAACTCGTTGTTTTCATTTTCTAATTGATTTTCTTCTGCTCATCTCAAACATCGAATTCCTTCACACAATTTCCCAGATCTCCTGATTCCGCAGGGTTAATCAGGTATGTCTCATACTAATTGATTTTATTTCCTTCGTTCACTTTCTTTTCCTGCTTCTTCGATAGGTCGCACCCGAGGTAAAATACGAATTCTAAGCCTGGACTGACGCTCACTTCTTAGCGTTTATATCCTACCATAAAGCCCATTTTGGAACGTGGGTCCATTTCTGTCCTTTTTGCTTTGGAATTCTATGCCAACAACATTTTCCAATATACAAAAATCCCACAAATTGGGTTTATCTCCAGTAATGCGTTCAAGGACCGTGTGTGTCCTTCGCGCGGGAAGGGGTTCGATTCTTAAGGTGCGCCATTGTTTTTATCGCAATTGACCATATAAATGTAGCAGGTTGTGAGGCGTATTACATATATCGCACCGCTTCAGTGATCGTACCTTTCCTCTCTTCCCTATACCGTTTCCAGCCATTACCCCTTGGATTTTTGCGTTGAATATGGACTCCTAATTATATCCTGTGAGCTACAATGGGCACCGCATACACTACGCTGAATCTTACGACGACAACGTCGCCATAGGAAATGATCTCATCCCCCCTGCCAGCGAACTTTCGCCTCCCAAGCCACTCATTTGGGGTCTATAATCCTTCCAGAATAATGCGCCTTGATATCCCCGCCACTTGAAGTCATCATCGATCTGCCGCAACTGCATACTCTCGGTCTCTGTTTATATACACATACGTCTGAGTGCCATCAAGACGTTAATTAGAGGCAGCGAGCGAGCGACTCCCAGCCAGAATCCTTGTAGTAGTACATAATCGTTTCCCAAATTAATTTACATCGATAGCCATATTTCCTTGTTCGATATCAGAATTCGAGTGAGACATTTAGCGAAGAGGCACTGATTCCAGAGTTATTTAACGCCCATAAATCAATTTCGGGCGTGAATCATCTCTAATTATATTCTCCAAGTTAGAATGGGCACCGCATACACAGTGCTGAATCTTACGACGACAATGTCGCCATCGGAGATGATCTCACCCCCCCCTGCCAGCGAGCTTTCGCCTCCCATGCCACTCATTTGGGGTCTATAATCCTTCCGGAAAAATGGGCCTTGATCTCCCCGCCACTTGAAGTCATCTTGTTTACACACACATACATGTGAGTGCCATCGACACGTTGATTAGACGCAGGGAGCGAGCGACTCCCAGCCAGCAACCTTCTAGTTGTACATAATCGTTGCCCAAATTAATTTACATCGACAACCATATTTCCATATTTGCTTATTCGATATCAGACTTCGAATGAGATGATACCTGAAGAGGCACCGATTCCAAGGGTGTTTAACGCCCATTAATCAATTTCTGGTGTGAATCATCTCTAATTATATTCTCCAAGTTATAATGGGCACCGCATACACTGTGCTGAATCTTACGACGACAATGTCGCCATCGGAGATGATCTCATCCCCCCTGCCAGCGAGCTTTCGCCTCCCATGCCACTCATTTGGGGTCTATAATCCTTCCGGCAAAATGGGCCTTGATCTCCCCGCCACTTGAAGTCATCGTGTTTACACACACATACATGTGAGTGCCATCGACACGTTAATTAGACGCAGCGAGCGAGCGACTCCCAGCCAGCAACCTTCTAGTTGTACATAATCGTTGCCCAAATTAATTTACATCGACAACCATATTTGCTTATTCGATATCAGACTTCGAATGAGATGATACCTGAAGAGGCACCGATTCCAGAGGTGTTTAACGCCCATTAATCAATTTCTGGTGTGAATCATCTCTAATTATATTCTCCAAGCGACAATGGGCACCGCATACACTGCACTGAATCATAAGACGACAACCTCACCATAGGAGATGACCTCATCCCCCCTGCCAACGAGCTTTCGTCTCCCATGTCACTCATTTGGGGTGAATAATCCTTCCGGAAAAATGCGCCTTGACCTCCCCGCCACTGCGAGTCATAATCGATCTGCAGCAACTGACGCCCTGCCACTTGATGTAATCACGAATCAACCGCAACTGCGTACTCTCCAACTCTGTCCATATCCACATACGTGTTAATGACACTCAGCGCGCGAGCGATTCCCAACATCCTTCTAGTAGTACATAATTTTTGCCAGAAAGTTAATTTACCTTGACAGTCATATTTGCTTGTTCGATATCAGAATTCGAATAAGATAACATTTAGCTGAAGAAGGACCGATTGTGAACGCCCATCAATCAATTTCTGGCGTATCATACAGTACTGCCTCTGGCAGCAGTGAAAGATGTAGTGATTGTAACTTCTACTCTTTGGTTTGATTCAATAATGAGCTAAAATGGAAGTCCTTGAAATTCTTTCCCAATCTCTTTAGAAAAGGTGCAGGTTTTGTGTGTGATGATGGGGATTCGGCGACACACAGGGACCATATTGATGCCATCGCGACTCCGAGATGTATCCTTATAATGCGTTTCCAATCGTGGTGACAAACTGTCGATTCCTTTCTCTCTTCTGTTCGACCATCATGTCATACAGCGCTGCTCAAATTGCTTCCTTCGTTCAGGCAGAAAGTGACAGGTAAGTGGCGTTCGAGAGATGCCTTTGTTGGAACTCATCACAGGTCCTAGCCAGCTTGTTAACTACTGGATCATCGCTGGTTCTGGTACACATATCTTTTCAATTCCACAAATATATCTTAATACTATATCTAGTAATTGCGTTATACGACACGATTCTGACATTTCCTCAAGAAGTACAATTTATCTGGATGGGAAAATTGTGGGGGGTAGCTCTTCTATATGTGGCAGCGCGGTTTTCTATGCTCATATATCAAGCTGGCTTCCCCATCTTCGCCCTCACACCATTGGGGGCAAAGACAAAGGTATGCATTCCCTGCTTGTGTGCATATTCTCCTAGATATTTATACGACCTCTATCAGTATATCCTTCTTTATGGCTGAGACATAATTGTTCTGATTGGTTTCTTGTAGCGGGTGTTCCGCACTGTGGAAGGTTTTTTCCTTAAACTGGACAATCATGTCATCTTCATCTGGAGGTACGACACAATTTCTAAAGCCAGGATGATCATGATTCGAAATAGGAATTTTTTTGATACGTGTCTATGCCATCATGCATTCACAGCCGTATCTGTTATCATGCTTGGGGATCTTATTTCTCTCTCGTTGTGTTTTGAGCGCGGTAGGTGGGTGATTTTTTCCAAATACCGGAGCTAATATCTCCCAGATAAATCTAAATTTCGAATGGTGTGACGGAGCCTTCCCTTTGCATATGTACGTGTCCTTGTGCCACACTTTGCAGTCACTTTCTAACGTCGTTCAACAAGTGGTATATTCGTCAGAGTAGCTCAAGCATCTTGATCTAACCGCCTCGTGATAACAGGCGTCATTTTGTACAATGGATTGACAATATTGTACGATGCAGGGATATTCGGTGCAACTGTGTATCGTATATGGACTCTCGTAAAATTGAGACGGTCACTCCCTGAGATGACTAGTGGCCCTTCACTTGCGTCGCTGATCCTCAAACAAGGTGAGAATATCATTAATGCGTTAAAATAAACACTAAATGTACTGTATAGGCGTCCTTCGCTTTTTGTGTGAAATTTCATCCACCGATTACTCCCTTGAGACTTACATAATAATGATGCAGTATAATAATTTCTTGGACACTTCAAATTGTCATGACCGACTACGTGAGTTCCTTATGCTAATTAAAATTTCTCGATTGACCCTCGTAATCAAAGCTGACTCGAGTAAGACTGTCAATTAATCTTCATTTGAGATGACTCCTAAATTTTAAAGCCTGGTATCGGAGGTTTGACAGGAAATATTGAGAACCCGTATCTATAGTTTATTACCCACTTATCTCACAGATTCACCCTTATGTCCAGTGTCTCAGTTATACTATTTTTACGGTTCTTCCTCGATCTTCGCCAGCTTAATGCCCACCCAAATGGTACATCACAAACAAAACACCTGGAACCTTGTCCCTCATTTAAGGCGGCCGCGCGGAGAATCTTAAATACAATAATTGAAGATCTTGGAGATCCGGAGGATGAGGCACTTTTCGCCAGCCAAGCTAGGAGTGTCTCCGCACAAGTGTTGGGTCCATTAGCTGGAAACGACTCGTCTCCTGCGGTCAATCTTGAGGAATTTCCGTGGGCGGGGGTGGCAGGGATATTAGACAACGTAGAAGCCGAAACAGGGAACAACGCGGGTTGAAGACAGTCAGCGTCATCATGAGGATTGAGGCGTGAAATATATATAAGAATATGTGTTTGAGGATATGTTCAAGCAACCAATGACATCTACAATATTTAATGAAGTTGTATTTATGTAAGGCTGCCGTCAGTCGCAGCCTCACTAGGTCTCAGTCCGAATGTTGATAGGGGTCGAGTATATTTGTCTATGAACAAAGACGACGTACACAATAGTGATGGTAAGTAAAAACGACGCTGAAAACCTAATTTTGAATGTTGATATGACATATATGTCCCATTCTTCGTACACTAGGAAGGCAGGGTAGTTGGCATATAATGAGACAGCAGAGACGATCCCTGACCCGACCCCTTCGTTTTCGGAATCGTTGCAGATAATAAAATGATGTTGACCTGTTCTGGAAGCATGATGATAACTTCCTCCCAAACTACACCACGCTGAATGTAGGACCTTCAGGAGGGAGATGCTCCGAAATAAAGTTTTAAGCATGAAGGTTGATCACATCCGCATCGCTGAGGTAATGCACTTCATGGAATGCCCCCACTCGTCATCTTGAATACGTTCCGCACTCTTATACAGCATACTTAGTAGAATCTCCGTTGTCATGGTTAGGCATGGCATATCTGGATTTATCTGCAGAATATCAAAAAAGTGTCAAATCAGTATCGTTTCTACACTGACTTGAACATCTACTCTCAAAATGCCAACATTTGCTGCGCTGAACATCATTTTGAAGTCTCGGAAATTCTGATTTGATGGTGCTGGATAGGGGAGGCGTATATGGTCCTGGATTTGCATGACTGCAGGAAATGGATATAGACACAAACAATTTATCTGCACTAGAGGGACCCCAAGATTTTTGGAGTTGGAAAACCTTTCAGAAAATTTTGCTATTTGCCCAAATTTTCTAAGCATTCTTTGAACTGAAAAATTCTTTGAAAATTTTTAGTTTTAGTAGGGTTTAATACAAGTCTCAAAAGAGGGGAATAGCAACTCAGTGGGAAATACATGAGGTATTGAAACCATATAACATATGAGAAAGTGGGTACAACAAAGAAAACGGTAAAATACAAGATGTCTAAAAGAAAATATTGGACACAGTGCACTCACATTTGCAATAGAACCCAAGCAACACAAGACAACAGTCCAGAGGATAGGTGCAGAGGAGTACAAAGGCAGGGATGAAGGGGGAAGTAAACAAGAGGTGAATAAGTGACTATGAACACACACACATTATGCGAATAAGGGGGGGGAATAGTACTATTACTCTTTAATTAGCTCCCGTTTCGAAATATTTCTAATTTATGTAAAGCTACATAGTTTGAACGAATTCAAGAGCGCATGTAGTCACCTTTTACCGCACATGTGTGGTTGGCAGCTTCTCGTTAATGCGATACACACGTTGTATGTATTTGTGAGTCCGACGATGGTTTTTATTTCCATAAGGAACGATATGGTCGAAAAAACGCTCCAAAGCATTCAAATTTCATGTATTTCATGTGGAGATATGCTCGCATATCGTCTGGACAAATAATATGTCCCTATGACATCAGGCTAGATTAACCGAGGTAAGAATTTTGAGCTGCGAGACTTAAAACCAGCACTCACTAAAATAATCCTTGTGTCTTGTCAAAGAATCGATAAAAGCATACAGTATTCAAGAGTACTTGCCAAAAGCTGGATTATGCATTGCACAAACGTGTTCATAAGCATGAATGGCGCTCAGTGCAAACCGAGTGGATATCTGCTTTCATATCAGTTGGAGCATGTCGCATGATGTACAATAACCACCTTTTCTGCCAAAGGTGGGTGGTCCTGAATGTGAAAATGAGACCAGAAAGTATACCGCAACATGACTTCAATTCAACTTGGTTCAACCCTGATGTGAACCTTAAGAACGTTCAAAAGAGGTTTGGCCTCCTGAAAAAACACTAGCCATTGGAGAAATCAAGTGATTAGTGAGGAGAAAAGATGATGGTTGAAGCAAAGGCACAGATCAAGCTCTAATCATTGGCTGTACAGATCGTGTAGGGATAGTGAAATAAAACTGCTGCTGCGGAGAGCATGACATAACTTTGAGATGAAAATTCTGAGAAAATAGCGATGATGCTTGCAGGCCCTCCCATCAATTATAATGTATGCAAGGCAGGCCAAATATGGTTCCAGCAGGGACGGACCAACGGATATGAGCTTATACGTTGATACATATTCACAGTACTAATTCAGTCTGAACACAAGAATCATGAAAACAATTGAAGGTGAATGGGTCAACTGGCATAACACCCCCCGGATATGATGGCTCACAATGTTTCATCTGCCTTGACATTGTCGAGTCAAATAGACAAATGCTTGATGCATAAAGTGAGCCTGGCGCCAATTAGTTTACTGAGAAAGTCAGGATAATAACAAGACTAGCGTGTAATTAATAGTCACTGAATATTGATTACACACACAATTTGTTGATAAAAACCTGACGGAATCGCCACAAAGAAGGATATTCAGGGTTCACGCCCATTAGGATCAGTGATGAATTGTTGGAATGGATTGCTCGTTGCAATTATGAAAGAATTGAACACGAAGCGCGGATTTCCGTTAAATATCGCCGGAGTCCAAAGCGCCTGGGGCTGTACCCAATAAGCACCGCCATGGATAGGTCCACTGCGCTGACATATTCTATTCGTGGAGATATCACTTCTGGCGGGAAGGCTGGATTGCCATCAAATATAGCGCTCAAGAACTCGGAAGGTAGCACAATGCGTGGTGACTCCCCGTCAATTTATTCTCAGCTGCCATATGTGTCTTCTGCGGGAGATGATCTGATGAAGTGGAAGGAATATGTGTAAATATGGTAAGGTGACTTGAGAATATCCTGGCTGGATTATTCAAGACGGATAAATGTAATTTCAAGTTGGTTACAAGGAAAGGATTGAACGTGTGTATCCTGAGGAGCACTGTCACAATGCTATGCCATGCCTGGAAATAGACTCTCGGGCTACCTTCAGCTTCGAAAGCGCAGCATTCCCTCCCGGTACGAGTACTACTGCTACCCACGAATGTCAACGTCCCATGACATAGTTCCGAATGGGGAGGATGTCCTATCCCTCCTTCAAGAGGTTGATTGGCACGCATCGCCTCACAATGTGGAAGAAGACGAGCCATAATGGGGATTATATTGCGACTGAGCAT
Organism: Hysterangium stoloniferum; assembly: GCA_015178975.1. Lineage (NCBI taxonomy): Eukaryota > Fungi > Basidiomycota > Agaricomycetes > Hysterangiales > Hysterangiaceae > Hysterangium > Hysterangium stoloniferum. The sequence continues at coordinate 357,533 of WHVD01000007.1, forward strand.
TGTAGTACACGCAGATTCGATGTCGGAAGATGCAGCTATCAGCTTCAGAGTAACTTTAATTAATTCCTCGCCTGACGAAAAGAGACAGTAATTTGGAATCCGGCGTGTCAGAATCAGACTGGTATGATATTTTCAAAGGCGAATATTAGGTGATGCTGGCAGGTAAAACACTCTCAACATACCGTAGGAGGGGCTCAATTAGCCAAGGGACAACATTCAGTTGTTTGATATGATGCGTGCGAAGCGTGAAGGTTTTCAAGGACCAGATATCATTCGACAGTGAGTGTGATCTGTCACAATTGATATAAAGGGTCAAGGACACCATATCAATGTTTGTATCGTACACCATAGCATTCAATACAACTCCGGAAAATCTCGAAACCATACATCTTGTTGGATGCAACCCACGAGAAGCCATATAGGAGCTCCATTAAAGCGTCCTCGTTGACGATTTGTCTAGAATGGGGGTCAGCAGCCGAGTGAGAAGATGTGATCAGGTGACGCACGGTTGGAACCCGAATTCAAAGTAGCCTCTGTGTAATCCTGGTGGTCTTACGACAGAAACATACGTCACACCAACACTGACCGCTCACCTATTGTCTCCCCGATCATCCCTCTTCTGGTGGCCACACCATCCCGCTCGCCTATTGTCACTGGGATTGTTCCCCTTTTTTCGTCTCACTGCCCTGATCGCAATTATTAATTTCCCGTCTCCGCGATCACTTCCCCCTCGAACAACATTTTCCTTGTGCCTTGGTGCCTTTGTTCTCCGATTGTTCCGCCGGAAGAAGTCCTTTAAGAGAGAATCTTTTAGTATCTACTCTCATAGAAAAAGAACTCACCTATCACTTACTGTCTTACTGTATATCGTTACGATTCGCAATCAGATAACATTGTCCTGTCTGTTGCTGAGTGAGGCTGATACCTACAGCCTTACACTATGATGGGAATAAGCTCCCCTCCAAACAGCTGACGCATGGGGCAAATGTTTTTCATGACATAAACAAGATCGTCAATGAGGAAGGGATGTTGTTTACATGACAAATATAGGGCGATTTGTACGATAAATGTTGATGCAACCTGGTGTTTAAGGGTGAGTTGATTACATTGTTATAAGGCAATGACGTAATTGCAGTTGAAGGCCGATCTCTATCTGACCATCGAGCGCCGGGACACCAATTGAAAAAACCATAAGCTGTCATGAGCTTGGGAACTGTCTTCATTCCTCCGCTGTATATCCCAGACCCCCTTAAGACCACTGACGCATGTTGTTGAATTCGGAGGAGGGTATATGGGTCTACAAACATTGAGTAAGTATTTCCTGTGACTTTACTGAGTGACGGTGTTGTTTCCCTACTCCATTAAGCCATAGTCTCTTGAATTAGTATTCCCAGTCTTTACAGAGTGAGATACTTTTGTAGAAACTCGTCACCGACCTTTTTGTCTTGCCCTGGGGTGGAATTCCTCAACGCAGTCACCGAGTAATCGATCGTTGATTGAGCCACGCATTGTGTCACAGTGTGGAAGAAGACGAGAAAGAATGGCGATTATATCGAAGTTACGCACCGTGGTGCACGCGGATTCAATGTCGGAAGATCCAGCTATCAGCTTCAGAGTAACCTCAATTTGTTCCTCGCCTGAACAGAGGAGCCATAAATTTGGACTCGTGTTGGTCATAATAAGACTAATAGGATATTTTCACCGGAGGATATGAGATGATGCTGGAAGGTAATAAATTGTACCCGTACCGTAGCAGGGGTCGAATGAACGAAAAAGCCATATGCAGCTGGTTAATATAATCCGTGCTAAGCATGCTGTCGTCGAAGAAGGTTTTCAGGGCCCAGATATCACGCCACAGCGGACGTGACGTGTTTTCATCAATATGAGGTGTCAAGGAAGCTATATCGAGGTTTATATTGTCCACCATAATCTTCAATACATCTTCAGCAATATCTCGAAACCAGGCATATTTGTGCTGTATAGGAGATTAATACAAGGAACGTAGGTGGAATTTTTTCTGTTGCAGTTTTGGTGGGCAGGATGAAATGATGTGATGTCGCAACTCACGGTTGTAACCAGAATTCAATACAACCTATGATCGCAGTGAGCTCCTCTAGATAAGCTCCTCTAGATACAGTTGACGCACGCCTATTAGCATCAGTAATGCATTATTGGAATGGATTCCTCGTTCCCATTATGAAAGAATTGAACACGAAGCGCATATTTCCGTTAGATTTAGCCGGAGTCGAAAGCGCCTGGGGCTGTACCTAATAAGCACTGCCATGGATAGCGTCCACTGCACTTTCATATTTTATGTGTGGCGATGTCACTTCTGACGGAAAGCTAGACTGCCCTGAAAGCTAGCGCTCAAGAACTCAGAAGGTAGCACAATGCGCGGTGACGGCCCGTCAATTTATTCTCAGCTGCCATGTGTGTTTTCTGCGGGAGATGATCTGACGAAGTGCGAGGAATATGTGTGAAGATGGTAAGGTAACTTGAGAATATTCTGGCTGCATTATTCAAGAAGGATAGGTGGGACTTCAAGTTGGTTACAAAGAAGGGATTAAACGGTGTGTATCCTGTGGAGCACGGCCACAATGCTATGCCTGGAAACCGACTCTCGGGCTAACTTCAGCTTCAAAAGCGCAGCATTGCCTCTCGGTACGAGTACGGCTGCTACCCACCAATGTCGACGTCCAACGAGATAGCTCCGAGTGGGCAGGACGTCCGATCCCTCCTCCAAGAGGTTGACTGGCTACAACCCTTGGTTTCCCCGGCTATATTGATGATGGAACGCCAGGAGATCGATGATACGGGAATGAGGGAAAGATCCCGGATGAATCTTCGAGAGCGATGTAGCTGTCTCGAACATGGGCACTGTTTATATTGCCGAGCACATGATGACGACCAGCACATAGCACTGTCGGAAGAAGACGTGGAGGTTGGTGTGGAGGAATGGGTGCGCGAACCAAACATCCATGTTATGGAGACTATTCACTGACCGGATGTTTTCAGTGGCAAGGAGAGAGAAATTGTCATGAGCCACCGAATAATATTCAGATTCGAGGTAGATTCAAGAACGCCACATCCAAACTGAGCCCATATGGTAGGCGTACCATAGACTTGGGAATCGTCCCATCGCCGGATAGCTCATCTTCAAGTCTGGAAATTAGCCCCGGGTATTACTGTGGAGTCGGTTTGGAAAAGGTTGGGAGGAAAGTGCTTTACCTTGCAAAGACAGCTGCACTGATGGCAAAGTTAATGATATACAAGAGAATGGTGTATAAATCCGGCAGTGCCTGTAACAAGTTACTCCACAAGCATCTCACTCTGCCAAGACTGGGAATAATAATTCAAGAGACCATCGACTTATTTAGGTGGGCATACCTCACAGCCAAACATTGAATACACACAAAATACTCACGTTTTTCTAGACCCACTTACCCGCGTCAAATTCAAAAACAGGCGTGGGAGGTCTTAGAGGGGTTCTGGAATTCAAGAGGTATACAGCGGATGACCGAAGATCGCACTGCCAACCTTATGGCATATTTGGGTTCCGCTTTCTACTGGTGTCCCGGCGCTCGATGGTCAGATGTAGATAGGCCATCAACTGCAATGATGTCATCGCTGTAATCAAATCACCGCTACACACGAATGTGGATGATGTTGCCTCGACATTTATTTTACAAATCGCACGATATTTGTCAAGCCATCGATGTCCTCTTTGAAGAACTTGTGTATATTGTGCAAAACATCTATCACGTCCGTCAACTGTCTGTAGAGGAGCTCCCTGCGATCAGATGTTGTATTGAATTGTTGTTACAACCGTGCGTCGCGACATCACATCATTTCTTCCTGCCCACCAAAACCACAACAGGGAACATTCCCCGCACCGATTTTCCTTGGATTACTGTCCTATACAGCTTCTCTTATCTTGCATGCGCCAAGATACCTGGTTTCGAGATATTGCTGGAGATGTATTGAAGGTCATAGTGGCCGACACAAACCTCCATATAGCGTCCTTGGCGTTTCATATTGATAGGGACACAATTGATTCAATGCAGCGTGATATCCGGGCTCTGAAAACCTTCTTCGACGACAGCACGCTTCGCAGGGATCATATCGGCCAGCTGAAAGTGGTCTCTTCGCTCATCGAGCCCCTACTAAGGTATGTTGACAAATCTTTGCCTTCCCGCATCATCTCATATCCACCCATTAAAATATCCTACTAGTCTGATTCTGACACACACGAATTACAATTTCTCGCTCCTCTTGTCAGGCGGGGAACTAATTAATGTCATTCACAAGCTGATAGCTGCATCTTCTGACATCGAATCTGCGTGTACCACACTCCGCAACCTTGGTATAAGCGCCATTCTCGCTCGTATTCTTCCACATTGCGACGCAATGCTTGGCTCAATCACCCATCAATGCCTCCGTATCTACATTGAAGAAGTAACCTTGGCGGCGCACTGCCTCCTTTGTATCATCGCCACACCTTTCGCCGGTGTGTGGGTAACATTCAATTCAAATTCCAGATCAGTGTTGGAGGACCATGAGTGGCCTGCCGATGCCCCTGTTCCATCCATTCCGCCTGATATATCATGAATTCTCTTTGATAGCACCGACACAATATATCCTAACCAGGAGGAGGATAGTAGTATTACTCTTGACGTAACTCGCTTTTTGGCAATATTGACAAGTAATTTGAAGTTACATAGTTTGGGCCAATTTAAGAGCGCATATAGCCACTTTGTACCGTCTTTGTATGCTTGGTAGCCTTTGTTGATGTTATACTCACCTTGCATATATTCATGAGCCCGAGTAGTCGCAAGAATCACATCAAATTAATCACCGATAATCACTTCAAATAGAATGCCACTCGGAGGTCTCAAGGAAAACAGTATGTGGGTTAAGATCGCATGAAGCAAGTCATTGAAGAACACCAAGACCACCCGCGACGATCACCCACTAATCCATAACGACGATTATCTCGGTCAGTTTCATCTAGTATTCAAAACATATGTTCAATATCCTTATTGGCCATCATGAGGCACAAAAACTTCGAATAAAGGAAAGGGGCTGTACAAGGTACACGGATGGCGTTAGGCGTATTCCATAAAGTATTTCTCTCCGTTTAAAACCTTGAGCCGATACGGGAGCGCTTCGCTCCCATGGGATCCTACTTGAAACAGTCACAATCGGTAATATTCCAAAGAAGGTCAAATGAGCACCCGAAAGCACTTTTGAGAGCGTAGATCTATAACTGCTGCTTAGCAATACAAGAAAATTGAGAGGAATTTAGATGCCATGATGACTTGATGGCAAACGGTTCTAAATTAGATATAACAAAGCCTTCCGGGAGATACACATGTGATGACTGATATGCTGTGACCGCGGCTGGTTTATCCTTCGTCACAAGTGTCATTGCTTTTTGTCGGGTAATTATTGAGGTAGGAATATGAAGAGGAAGAAGCACCAAGGACACGTGATGTCTTGAAGATGGATGATCAAATTGGTATTTGATCTGCCCGGCTCACGGAGGGAAGTCCCCGTAATATAGCTTCCGCCTCGATATGGTGGAGCGTCTGGAATATCGCCGTCTTCCTCCCAGTGCGCAAACCCATCGCAGTGATGAGTCTTCACTTCGACCAAGTTGTTTCTTGTATTTAACTGGAACCTCTTTGAGCACCTAGATGGCTTTTCCTTCCCATTACCGCAAACAAGGAGTAGTGTGAGACATGTAGTCGCCATTATCCAGGTAAATACGTCCCTCGGCGTCTGAGCACCGTGTCCCATATTTCACCGACCATTGTACGCTTCCTGGAGATTCAGAGTTCTCGTCATTGTGGGGAACTTGTGTTGGAATGTACATCAAAGACAACAGATTCCGAAGACCACATCTATTTTTAGGACAACAAAGGAATCACGTCACTTGACCAACTTCCCTTTGTTGCACCTTTTTCTTTGTTCTGCTGCTTATTGTTCTAACTATCTCATTGTTCTACCAAAGATATATAAGCAGTAGATAATAGTTTACTTTACCTCAGTCCATTATACTTCTTATACGAGACTGAGGTAAGCTTTCTTTTAGTATACATGGTATGCTTTATTCATGTATTTTATAGATGTTTTAGGTACTTAACCTAGTCCGTTATACTTCTTATACGAGACTGAGATGTTTTAGGGTCTTGATTTTTAACAACTTGCGCAGCCCACAGTACATATTAAAATATATAACTTGGCGTGTATCTATGAGTGAACTCCTGGGGATTATATGTATTTACAGGAAGAAAGTCTTGGAAGGGATGACAGAGATATTACCCAAAGCTATGTTAAGTATATTCGAAGGTATCCGATAAAAGTGTTAGGTATCAGGTCGGTGTCAAGTTACTAGGTATAAATAGACCCAATCTGAACCCCGTTAGGATCTGAACTATCCACCCAACGTTTTATGAAAGGGTGCTTATGTGGTACCTGTTTGGTCCTATGCCTGTCCTACAGCTTGATTATGGCTGAAGAGATGGGTCTCCGTAAGGTTCTACAATATTGTACTCCTATGGATCGTTCTGAGACAATCATCGCGCGAGGGGAGTACAGCGACAATTGAAAAATCGATCGTTGAGTGTTTAATGCTTAGTCTCGTTCTTAACGGCTCTAACACATTTAAACGACTCCATCAGGCTAATGGTACCGACCACTTCACAATGAATTCAACGTCGACACTCACTCATCTCTGTCCAGGTGGTGGAGACAGCCACACGCTGGCGACCAAACACCCATGTAGGGAGGTATTCCTCTTCTATTTCCCGGAGTCATAGGTCGATTTAGACTCTCGTATTATCTAATGTCATCAGCTGTAAAGGCACACCTGGTCAACTCGCTCCGGTACAAAACCAGGAGCCACTCTTTAATTGTCAAATATGTAAATACACACTGCGGGTCAGGCACGTCAAGTTAGATACCCAGCCGTCAATGTCTCGACTTGTACGTAATAATATATGTAATTATGTACTAATCCACACATACCAGCCATCTTCAAAGCATTAAAATATATTCACTTCGCAAATATATTAAAAGAATTAGTGCGATATATGGCTTTCGCATCATGACCTGTGCCGGTCCAGGAGGGAAACAGGGAGCATAACCATGACAAAATCCAATCATATCAGGGCTTCCATACGATCGATGTCCAGACTGCGGGTAGAAGACAGATAACTACAACTCAACCTGGCAACCGCAGGAGCGTAGCACTGATTGTAACTTGGCCTGCGACGTGTCCATTGATGTGACTACTGCTCAACGTGGTTGAGTGAAAACGGGCGGGGGGGACGAAGATGTGAGGTGGTGCACTTGTGTGGGGGTGAGCGCCGGCCGCGGCTTCCCATCCTGCGTAGAAGTCAGGATCGTGAGGCCGCCCGAATACGAGGGTTGAAGATAGCTTTGCATTGCCAGTGTACTCGTCCGTTGCCACAGGACGACTAGTGAAAGTAATAGAAGAACAAGACCAATTACAGCTTGCTGTCACTATCCTCATATGAAGAGGGGTGGAGATCTAATGGTTGGGTGTAATAGGTGGTCTGTAAGGAGTATGCAACACTGGTGAGACGCTGTAAAGACATTAGCCACCTTGGCTTTTGCTTACATGTTCCCAACAAACCTCCATTTTTATCCTGAATCGGGTAATCTGTTGCAGGGTCGACGACTTCACATGCTTTTCATTACTGAAAATGGCCAACTTGCCATTTAAGCCACGATAGGCACAGAATGCACAGGAGAGTCCGGATATGGTCTTCACCTCCACGAACGTAGGCATTATCCGAACCAAGAGGAAGAATGGTACTATTACTCTTTAATTAACTTAAAGCTACATAGTTTGAGAGAATTAATGAGCGCATATAGGCACTTCTTACCTCCTTTGTGTTCTTGGCAGCTTCTCGTTGATGCTATACACATGTTATATATATTGGCAGGTTTTAGTCGTGGCTAGAATACCATTCTGAGTTTTCAAAAAAAGAAGGGTGTCAGTTAGTTGGGATAGCATGAAGTAAGCCATTGAAGAGCAGCAAACAACACCGGCAATTCACTAATCCATGCGGAAGGTTATCTCGGTCAGATTCACCTAATATTCCAAATCTATGTTCAATCTTCGGATTTGCTATCATTCGGCACAAAGTCTGGAATAAATGAAGGGGCCTTGAAAACGAACAGCGACGGCGTTGGGCGCATTCCATTCGGTATTTCGCTCTATTAAAAACCTTGACCCGAGCGCCCCACTCCCATGGGATTCGACTTCAGGAAAAATACCATCGCTAATATTGCAAGAAGGTCACACGACACCCAAAGGAACATTTGAGACCGATATAATGCATACCTGATCGCTAGCGATGCAAGAGAAGTCCGAGGAAGCCGGAATCACGGACCACTTGATAGAAAACGGGTCCACGTTAGGCATAAAAAAGCTTACCCGGTGACACACCTGTATATGACCGATATTCTGTGGCTGCGGCTTGAGGGAGGACAATGAAGAGGAAGAAGCATTAGGGACTTGAAGAAGACGAAGTATGAGTTAAGTGGTATTCGATCCGGGCTGCTCACGGATGGAAGTCCCCGTAATCTAGAATGCGCGCCTGCACATGCACATGGTATAGCCTCTAGAACAGCCTGGAGCATGCCAACTCAAAAAAATATTGTGCATCGTCAAATTCTCGATCAAAGCATACAATATTAATAGGGTCTCACTGATAGCCCGACCATGCATGGCACGCATGTATGCACGCACAGGAGTGGCGCTCCGTGCAAGTCGAGAGGATACGCTCGGGCCGCCCATCGTGCCTTTGCTTTATATGAAGTCAGTATGACGGAATTAATGATATTTGAATCCACGGAACAAGTGGACAGGTGCCGGTTGAGAGGTCAAGAAATCAACACCCACATCTTTTCATATCGGTTGGAGCCATGTTAACCACCTTTTCTGGCCTTCTACTGTGAGACGTCGTATGTTCCGGATATGAGGGAACTTTGTTATGGGTAGCAACTGTGGGTGGTCCTGCATGTAGAAATAAGAACAGAAAGTATCCTGGAGCAAAATGGAATTCAAGTCGGTTCAACCATGTTGTGCGCCTTAAGACCCCGGAACGGGGGTTTAGAACCTTGGGAAGAAATAAGGCTTTGGGAAAATCAAGCGGTAGGTGAGGAGAAGGGATGGTGGGAAAAACAAATGCATAGATGGAGCTCTAATTATCGCATGGCTGGATTGGGTAGGAATAGTGGGGATGAAAAGGCTGCAGCGAGAAGTATGATATAACTTAGAGAAGAAAACTCTGGAAATATACCCACGAGGGCTTCATATCCTGCTATGAAGTTTTCTGTTGGCTAGTTAGCCAATATCGTGGCTCTAGGCGAAGTGGCACCGCAGATGTGAGCTTAGAGGTTCATACGGTCTTACACTACTCATTGATTCAGAGCGCAAGATTGTTTAAAAAGTGAAAGTGAAAGGTTGAACTGACGTAGCAAGCCCTGATCCGATACCGAATTACTAGAGTGGGAAGGAATAAAGGTTACTACACCAACCTTTGTGAGCATCCAGGGGATAATGGTGTGGGCAGCGTCGTAGAGGTAGACAAGGTGGCAATAAAATTTCACGCAAATCATAGCGAGAATGGTCAATCTTTACAAACCCGTCGAGCTCCGCCTAAAAAAGAGGTCGAGCTGTGCTGCCTCACAATCCACAATCTACCGTGACATTGTGTAACGGGAGCAGACGTGGTGGCGGACTTTGAATCGGGCGGGTAACCGCCCTAGTCTTAGATGGTAAGCAGTAACGAGAAGACACTGGAAGTTTTCGATCATTAAAGGGTTTCAGACTTATTAGATGTTTTCAGGGGACGTAGCTTATGATGTATAGCATAAATAGGTGAACCCCCACTAGTTAGAGTAGTCTTTTTCGAATTGGAGCTAATTCCTATTCTGTTCGTTCCTCTTCGTAAGAGCTCAACTGAAGGATTACGCTATTTCCAAAGCCGAACCTTACACATTGTCGCGTCACACAAACAAAGTCTCATAATTAACATGAGCCTGCGGCAAATTTTACTCCACTCAGAAACACCGTGTGATCATACCAGTGTAATTAATTATGACTCAATATGGATTACATGCATAATTTGTTAATGAAAACATGTCGGACTCGCCACAAACAGGAATATTCATGTCCGCCGCCAATTAGCCTAAGTAAATAATTAGTGAAATGGGTTGCTTATTGGAATTCCGAATTTAACACGAAGTGCATATTTCCGTTAGACATAGCCCGAGAGGAAGGCGCCAGAGGCTGTACCTGGGGCGCTTTGTGTCATGGATAGCATCCACTGCACTTACATATTCTATCAATGGAGATCTCACTTATAACGTAAAGATGAATTTCCGAAACCTCTAGCGCGTAATAAGTCAGAAGCTGCCACATTATGGGGTGAATGATGATCAAACCATTCGTAGCTACCATATGTGCTCTCTGCCACAGACGGTCTGCTGAGGAGTAAGGACTTAGAGTATAACATAGTGAATGAACCTGACAGTACCGTGTAGAGCCTGTAGGAACCAAGGAGGTTGAGGGACTTCAAGTTGTTTAAAAGAAAGGGATGAAACGATGGGTATCCTGTGTAAATCACCGCCACAATGCTATGCCTTGAAATTCATTCCCCTGATAATTGTACCTTAAATGTGCAGCATCCCCTTCCGGTGTTATAACAACCTGCTACCCACCCATGTCAACTTCAAACGAGACGACTCTGATCAGCCACGATATCGGACCGGCTGAAACCCTCCTACAAGAGGTTGAGTGGCTAAAACCATTGGTTTCGCCAGAGGCATTGGGCTCAGAAGAACGGGAGGAGATCATTGACAGGGGAATGAGGGAAAGTTTTCGAGTAAAGCTTCGAGAAAGATGGAGCTGCATGGGCACGGTTTGTGCTATCGAGTTCCAGAAGACAACCAGCATATCCCATTTTCTGCAGAAGATGTGGAGGTTTGAGTTGAGGAATGGGTACGCAAAATGAGATAGCCTTGTATGTAACTGTTGAAAAACTAGAACCATTCAGTGCCTAGGAGAGACAAATTGTCATGATCCACCGATTATTATTCCAATGCGAGGTAGATCCATCATCGCCACATCCAACCTTAGTCCATACTACAGTCATGACGTGGACTGGGGAGTGGTCTCACTGGATGAGAGCTCATCGCCATCTTCAAGTATTGAACTCGAGCCGGGGTATTATTGTAGAGTCGGTTTGGAAAGGGTTGGGAGGAATGTACTTTACAAGGCAAAGACACCTGCACTGATGGCAAAGTTAATGGTATACAAGCTATTGGTTCATGGAGACGACACGCCCTTTAACAAGTTCCTACACAAGCATCTCACTCTGCCAAGACTCGGAATAGTAATTCAGGAGACCATTGATATATTGAGGTAGGGATACAATGGCATCAATCATTAAACACACAGGACCAACTTACTCAATGTGTATAGACCCATATACCCACACCGAATTCGACAACAGGCATCAGTGGTCTTAGGGGGGGTCAGGATTTCAGGCGGAAGGACGGTAACAGTGCCATGCTTATGAAATATTTGGCTTCGGCCTTCTACTGGTGTCCCGGCGCTCGATGGGAAGATACAGATCGGTCATCGACTGCAATTACGTCATTGCTTTATAACACTGTAATCAAATCACCGCTACATAACAACCTGAATGAGGTTGCGTCGACGTTTATTCTACAAATCGCACGATATTTGTCATGCCATCGATATCCCCTCCTCGTTGACGAACTTGTGTATCTCGTGCAAGTGATCTCCCACGTGCCTCAACTGTCTGTAGAGGAGCTCACTGCCATCAGAGGTTGCATTGAATTCCGGGTACAACCGTGTGTCCCGCTATCACATCATTTTATCCTGCCGCCCACCAAAACCATAACAGACAAAATTCCCAATGCCGAAATGTATTGCATGAATCTGCTATACAACTTCTCGCGCGTTGCATGAGCCAAGATCGCTGGTTTCTATATATTGTTGGAGATGTATTGAAGGTTCTAGTGGACGACACCAACCGCCATATAGCGTCCTTGACTTTTTATATCGATGAGGAGATATAGTGGTCACTGCGGAATGATATCTGGTCCCTGAAAACCTTCTTCGATGACAGCAGCCTTCGCATGGATTATATCGACCAGTTTAATGTGATTTATTCGCTCATTGAACCCCTCCTAAGGTATGTTGCCAATGTTCTACCTTCCAGCATCACCTCATATCTGCCCATGAGCATATCCTACCAGTCTTATTCTGGCACACAAGCGTCCAAATTCCCGGCTCCTGTGTTCAGGCAAAGACCTGATTGACATGACTCTGAAGCTGATAGCTGGATCTTCCGACATCGAATCCGCGTGTACCACAGTGCGCAACCTAGATATAATCGCCATTTTCAATGGTCTTCTCTCACGTTGTGACACAATGCGTGGCTCAATAAACGACCAATCCACCCGTATCCACCTTCAGAGATTACACCTCATGGGTCATTCGCTCCTGGCCGTCATCGCCACACCGTTTACCGGCATCTCGGTCACCTCTAATTCGAACTGCACATCTGTGTTAAAGGATCATGGTTGGCCTGCCGATGCGCTTGCTCTACCCATTCCACCCGATATATCCTAATGTCTCTCTTGGATAACACCGATCCATTATCCGAACCAGGAGGAAGGACGGTGCTATTACTCTTTACTTAAATCGCCTTTTGGGAATATTTCTAATTTATGTAAAGCTATATAGTTTGAGCGCATCCAAGAGCGCATATAGTCACTTTTTACCGCCTTTGTATTCTGGGCAGCTTCTTGTTGATGGTATAGAGAGGTCGCATGTATGGGCGGGGCTTAGTCGTGATTAGAATGATATCCGATTTTTAAATGAGAATCACTTCAAATAGAACACCACTCGGAGGTCTCAAGGCAAGCAGCGTGTCGGTTAGTTTGGATTACAAACCCGAGGAGCTCCATCTGCAAGAGGCCAGCTACAGTGGCTCAAAATACTTGATCTGCCTTGACATTTTCGCGTCGAAGAGGGAGGTCCATGATAAAGAACTTGAGCCCGGGGAGAATAGGTTCACTCAACGGGAACGTCTAAGCAATAATGATTGAATATAGATTACACATAATTTGTTGGTGAAAACACTGATAGACTGGCCGCAACCTAGAATATTCAGGTTTAACCCCAATAAACATGACCAAGGAATTATTTAAGTGGATTTATCGTTGGAGTTCTGAAAGAATTGAACACGGAGCGCATATTTCCGTTGGATATAGCCGGAGTCAGCCTAGGGCTGTACATGCCTTGGATAGCATTTACTGCATTTACATATTCCATGCATGGAGATGTCACTTATTAACTGACAGAAAGGCTGGATTGATATGCAATATAACGCTCACGAACTGAGAAGTTACCACATTATGCGGTGAGAGCTTGTCAATATATTCCCAGCGGCAAACTAAAATGGTAAAGTAACTTGAGAGTATCCTGGCTGTATTATTGGAAAAGGACGAACGGGCCCTCAAGTGATTTCAAAGGAAGGACTGAAACGCTGGGTATTCTCTATAAAGCACCGCCACAATGCTATACCTGGAAAATAATTCCCCTCATGCCTGCACCTTAAAATGGCAGCGTCCTCTTCGGTTTCACAACAATCTGTTACCAACCAATGTCAACTTCAAATGCGACGACTCTGAGCAGCCACGATATCGGACGGGCTGAACGCCTCCTGCAAGTGGTTGAGTGGCTACAACCCTTGGTCTCACCGGCTATATTGAGTTTGGAACGCCAGGAGATAAATGAGACCGAAATGAGGGAAAGATTTCTGATTAATATTCGAGAACGATGTGGCTGTCTCCATCGCGAGAACGGTTTATGTTACCCAGCACCCGATGACTGCTAGCATATACCACCGTCTGAAGAAGAGTGGAAGGTTGGGTCGAGGAAAGGGTGCGTAAGAGCAAATATTTTTTCTTTACCCTGTGTACAGACCGGATTTTGTCAGACTCAAGGAGAGATAACTGGCGATGACCCACCTAATAATATTAAGATACGAGGGAGATCCACCAACGCCACATCCAAAGTCAGTCCATGTCATCAGTATGACAAAGACTGGGGGGTTGTCTCGTCGCCGGATAGCTCGTCGCCAAGTGTGGAAATTTTCCCCGGGTATTACTGTGGAGTCGGTTTGCAAATGGTTGGAATAAAGTGCTTTACAGCGCAAATAAAGTTTCCCGAATGACCAAGTTGATGATAGTAATTCAAGAGATCATTGATTTGGTGAGGTAGGGATGAGCACCTGCCGGGATTCGTGTTCCGAGTACCGCAAACAAGGATCAGAGTGAGACATATTGGCGCCATTATCCGGGAGAATACGTTCCTTGGCGTCCGAGTACCATTTGGCATCTCTCACCGACCATTTCATGATTCCTCGCGATTCAAAGTTATCGTCATTATCTCTCTAAAGGTCTCAGGCCTAATCAGGTCGGTGTCAAGTGATTATTATCCAAGTTATCATTACAGGAGGCGTACGGTTCATAGCATGAATTTTTTCTACCACAGTCGCTCTAGGTGCTGGCTTTGTGGAATCATATCTCGTGCCGTAGACCTCTATTTCCAAACTGAGCCGCTCGGCGCCTGATGCTTTCCCTACGGGCTTTACTCTTGTTAGCTGACTTCACTCAGATGGACCGTGTAATTAGGCATATTCACTACTTACGCCAATTTAGCCTTAGCAAAGAATTATCGAAATTGGAATTCCGAAAGAATTGAATACGAAGCGGATGTTCCCGTTAGATATAGCCGTGGTGGACAGGGCCCGAGGCTGTACCTAAGAAGCACTGTCATGGATAGCATCCACTGCATTGACATATTCTATCAATCGAGATGTCACCTCTCAACTCATGTAAAAGCTGAATTTCCCAAAAATCTAGCGCTCAAGAAGTCGGAAGTTGCCACATTATGTGGCGAAGGCTCATCAAACTATTTGTAGCTGCCATATGCCCACTGCCGTCGACGATCTGCGCATCAGGAGGAAGAATAATACGATTACTCTTTACTTAGCTCCCCTTTTGGCAATATTTCTAATTTGTGTAAAGCTACATAGTTTGAGCGAATTTAAGAGCGCATATAGTCACTTTTTACCGCACGTGTGTGGTTGGCAGCTTCTTGTTGATGCTATACACACGTTGTATATATTTGTGAGTCCGACAATATTCAAGAGTTCTTGCCAATAGCTGGACTATGCATGGCACAAACGTGTTGGTAAACAAGAATGGCGCTCAGTGCAAACCGAGTGGATATCTCCTTTCATATCAGTTGGAGTATGTTGCATGAAGTACAATTGCCACCTTTTCTAAAAAAGGTGAGCGGTCCTGAATGTCAAAATGAGACAAGAAAGTATACTGCAGCAGGAGTGCAATTCAAGGTGGTTCAATCCTGATGTGAGGCATAAGAACGTTCGAAGGGGGTTTAGCCTCCTGGAACAACACTAGCCTTTGGAGAAATAAAGTGAATAGTGAGGAGAAGAGATGATGGCCGAAACGAACGCACAGATCAAGCCTTAATCATTCCGTGTGCAGAACGTGTAGGGATAGTGAAATCGAAATGCTGCTGCGGAGAGCATGACATAGCTTTGAGATGGAAATTCTGAGAAAAATATCGATTATGCTTCAGGCCCTCCATCAAGTATAATGTTTTCAAGGCGGGCCAAATATGGTTCTAGCAACGGTGGACAAACGGATGTGAGCTTAGAGGTTGATATAGACTCACAGTACTAATTCGGTCCGAACACAAGAATCATGAAAACAAGTGAACGTGAATGGGTCAACTGGCATAATACCCCCGGATACGATAGGAAATCACTACAGTGGGAAGGAATAAAGATTGCTACAACAGCCTTTGTCAAGTCACCAGGGACAATGGAGCGATCGGCTTCGAAGGGGCGGACAAGTTGGCAGGAAAAGGGTACGTGAAGGCATATAAAGTATGGTGAATCTTTACACACCCGAACAGCTCTCCAAGAGGTCAGGCTATGGTGGCTCACAATGTTTCATCTACCTTGACATTGTCGAGTCGGATTGACAAGTGTTTAATAAATAAGGTGAGCCTGGGGCGAATTAGGTTACTGAGAAGGTCAGGGTAATAATAAGACTAGCGTGTAATTAATAGTCATTGAATAATGATTTCACGCACAATTTGTTGATAAGAGCCGGACGGAGTCGGCACAAAGAAGGATATTAAGGGTTGACGCCTATTAGCATCAGTAATGAATTGTTGGAATGGATTACTTGCAAGTATGAAAGAATTGAACACGAAACGCTAGCCGGAGTCGAAAGCGCCCGGGGCTGTACCTAATAAGCACTGCCATGGATAGCTTCCACTGCACTGGCATATTCTATCCGTGCAGATGTCACTTCTGACGGGAGAGCTGGATTTCCCTGAAAGCTATCACTGAAGAACTCGGAAGGTAGCATATTGCGCGGTGAAGGCCTGTCAATTTATTCTTAGCTGCCATGTGTGTTATCTGCGGGAGATCATCTGGTGAAATGGAAGGAATATGTGTAAAGAGGGTAAGGTAACTTTGAAAATATCCTGGGTTTATTATTCAAGAAAGATAAGTGGGACTTCAAGTTGTTTTCAAGGAAAGGATTGAACGGTGTGTATCCTGAGGAGCACGGCCACAATGCTATGCTTGGAAATCGACTCTCGGGCTAACTTCAGCTTAAAGGCGCAGCATTCCATCCCTTCCGAGTGCTACTGCTACCCACCAATGTCAACGTCCGACGAGATAGCTCCGGGTGAGCAGGATGCCCTCTCCCTCCTCCAAGAGGTTGACTGGCTAAAACCCTTGGTTTCCCCGGCTGTATTGAGGATGGAACGACAGGGGATCGATGAAACTGGAATGAGGGAAAGACCTCTGATGAAGCTTCGAGGGCGATGTAGCTGTCTCGAACATGGGTCCTGTTTATGTTGCCGAGCATATGACGACGACCAGCACATAGCACTGTCGGAAGAAGACGTGGAAGGTGGTGTGGAGGAATGGGTGCGCAAACGAAACATCCTTTTGGTAAAGACTGCTCACAGAGCGGATGTTTTCAGTGCCAAGGAAAGATAAATTGCCATGACCCACCGAATAATATTAAGACACGAGGGAGATCCACCAACGCCACATCCAAACTCAGTCCATATCGTAGGCATGACATTGACTGGGGACTCGTCTCATCTCCGGAGAGTTCATCTTCAAGTGTTGAAATTAGCCCCGGGTATTACTGTGGAGTCGATTTGGAAAGGGTTGGGAGGAATGTTCTTTATAACGCAAAGACAGCTGCACTGATGGCAAAGTTGATGATATACAAGCGAATGTTGTATGGAGACGACAGGGCCATTAAAAAAGTTAATACGCAAGCATCTCACTCCTCCAAGAGTCGGAATAGTAATTCAGGAGACCATCGACTTAATGAGGTGGGGATACGTTAGCGCCAATCATTGAATACATTAAAAATACTCACATCTTTCTAGACCCACTTACCCGCATCGAATTCGAGAACAGGCGGGGGTGGTCTTACAGCAGTTCTGGGATTCTAGCGTTATACAGCGGAGGAGGGGAGGACATACTGCCAACCTTCTGGCATCGTTGGGTTCGGCATTCTACTGGTGTCCCGGCGCTCGATGGTATGATCGAGATCGGACATCCACTGCAATTACGTCTTCGCTTTACAATGCGGTCATCAAATAACCGCTACACACCAACCTTAATGAGGTTGCGTCGGCATTAATTCTACAAATCGCCGGATACTTATCATGCCCATGCCATTCACGTACCTACCTCCTCGCCGACCTTGGAGATATCGTGGAACAAACTTGCCACGTGCGTCAACTGTCTGTAGAGGAGCTCACTGCGATTAGAGGTTGCATTGAATTCTAGGTACAACCGTGCGTCGCGACATCACATCATTTCATCTGGCCCACCAAACCCACAATAGACAAAATTACTCACATTGACGTTCCTTGCTTGTATCTCCTATTCAGCTTCTGATGTATTGCATGCACCAAGATGCCTGGTTTCGAGATATTGCTGGAGATGTACTGAAGGTTATAGTGGCTGACACAAACCACCATATAGCGTCCTTGACACTTTGTATCGATGTCAGCACGTTAAATTCACTGTCGTGTAATACCATTGCACTAGAAACCTTCTTCCGCAACAGAACGCTTCGCAAGGATCATATCCATCAGCTGAATGTGGTTTCTTCGCTCATTGAACCCCTCCTAAGGTATGTTGACAATGCTTTACCTTCCAGCATCATCTCATATCCGCCCATGAAAATATCCGATCAGTCTGATTCTGAGACACACGGGTCCAAATTCGTGGTTCCTCTTTTCAGAAGAGAGCATAATCGAAATCACCCTGAAGCTGATAGCTGGATCTTCCGACATCGAATCCGCGTGTACCATAGTGCGCAGCCTCAATATCATCCCCATTCTCTCTCGTCTTCTTCCACATTGTGACGCAATGCGGGGTTCAATCAACGATCAATACCTCGGTGCTTCCCTTGAACGAGTAACTGTGGTGGCTCATTCCTTCCTTTGTGTCATCGCTACACCTTTCACTGGTGTGTGCGTAACATTTAATTCAAACTGCAGATCAGTGTTGGAGGATTGGCATGCCGATGCTCTTGTTTCATCCATTGCGCCAGCCCACTTTCTCTTGGATAACACCAATACACAATCCGAACCAGGAGGAGAGATAGTACTATGACGCTTTCCTTAACTCGCCACTCGCCTGTTGGCAATATATCTAATTTATGTGGTGCTACATAGTTTGAGCCCATTAAAGACCGCATATGGTCACTTTGTACCGCCTGTAAGTGCTTAGCACCTTCTCGTTGATGCTAGACACCATTTTGCATACTGGTGGGCGCTAGTATTGGTTTGAATCACGGCCTATTTATCAACGAGAATCACTTCAAATAGACTATCACTGAGATATCACAAGCAGCACGTCAGGTAGCTGGGATAGATGAAGCAAGTGATTGAAGAGTAGCAAAAGACACCCGTAACAAACATTCACTAATGCATGCCGACCTTGATCTCGGTCAGATTCATCTAATCTTCAAAATCTGTGTTCAATTCCCGGAATGGCTATCATGAGGCACAGAACTTGGAACAAAATTAGAGGCCTTTAAAATGATCTGATGAATTCCAAGGAATAAGTGTCAAAATGGTAAAGTGACGTGAGAATATCCTGCCTGTATAATACAAGAAGGATTAGTGGGCCTGCAAGTTGGTTAAAAGGAAAGGATGGAACAGTGTGTATCCTGTAGGAGCACGGCCACAATCCCAAGACTGGAAGTCGACTCTGGGCCTAACTGCACCTAAAAAGCGCACCATTCCCTTCCGCAATAAAATATCGAAAAAAGGCATCTTGGTGCGGCCAACATATGAAACGCCGTACAGGAGATTCATACAGGGAACGTCGGTGTGGGTAGTTTTGTCTGTTGTGGGCTTGGTGGGCAGGATGAAATGATGTGATATCGCGACGCACGGTTGCCCCCATAATTCAATGTAACCTCTGATCGCAGTGCGCTCCACTCCAGGGAATGTCTACACCCATTATATAGACTCTCTACCCTCCCTAGACTCCCTAGATCTATAGTAAATTTTTATCCCGACTAGTAAATAGGGATCTCGCGAAAATATAGACGGCATACTTACTGATCTTCCCACTTTCCTGATTCACGATAACTGTAATGCATGGAGATGAAAAATATCCGGGGATTTGAAGCATAAATGTCGACGCAATCTCATCCACGGTGGTAGCGCTGATTTGATAGCATTGTGCAGCGAAGACGTAATTGCAGTTGATGGCCGATCTCTATCGTCCCATCGAGCGCCGGGAGACGAGGAGACGGCCGAAACAAAATATGCCAGAAGCTTGGCAGTATGTCATCCGTTCCTCTGCGCTCCAACATTTGAAACCCAGAACCCTTCTAAGACCATCCACGCCTTTTTCCGAATTCGACGGGGATAGGTGGGTCTAGAAGGACGTGAGTATTTTGAATGTATTCGCTGATTGACGCTGTTGTATCCCTACCTCAATAAATCAATCCTCGCTTGAATTACTATTCCCAGCCTGAGCGGAGTGAGATAGCTGAGCCGAAACCCATCAACGAGATTCTGGCCTTCCCATCGTCCACGCGCCATTTGGTTGTTTATCATCAACTTTGTCGTCAGTGAATATTTCTTTGCGCTGTAAAGTACTTTCATCCCCCAGCTTGAGTTAAAGTCCTTTGTCTTTTCCCAGCAACATGGAACGTGACGGAAACCCCGATATAGTTGAATGTTGTCATGGTTGTGCTCCTCGGTTCCCTTCCTGGACCTTCAAGCTTCATGATGCAAAATGTATATGTAATATCCTGCCCGCATGACTTATCGTTGTATCTTCATTTTTTTATCGCCCTAGTTTGGTTAATATATTGTGTACAGTGGATATATCTTAATTTTGTGAAGCATGCTGGTGTGTGTGTATTAGAACATAATTACATAGATTATTATATGCAAGTTCAGATGTTGACAGCTGGGCATCTCATTAGACGTGCCAGACCCGGATTTTTATCTATATCATTGTCATTTAAAGAGCGGCTGGTGGTCTAAATTGGATTATAGTCGCTTGTAACTGACCTAATGAGACCTACGATGCTTAGATACATAATGACGAGAGCTCAGAATCTCCAGAAATCGTGCAATGGTCGGTGAAAGATGGCAATAGATGCTCGGAAGCCGAGGAACGCGTTCACCCAGACAAGATGTCACACTCTGTTGATTGTTTGTGGTAATAGGAGTCCAAAGGCAGCCAGGTGTTCAAAGAGGTTCCGTTGAAATATAAGAAAAGACTTGATCCAATTGAAGACTCATCATCACTCCAATGGTTTGAAGCGCTGGGAGGAAGAACGGCTATCTTGCTCCAGGCTGTTCCACACGCTGGACCATGTCCAGGCGCGCATTCTAGATTAAGGGGACTTCCCTCCGTGAGCTGCCCGAATCAAATACCAATTGACTGATGCTTTGTCTTCAAGACATCTCGTGTCCTTGGTGCTTCTTCCTCTTCATTCTTTTCCCTCAAGAATTGTCCAGAAAAAAATCAACTACACTTGTGATCAAAGATATTCAAGTCGCTGTCACATAATATCGGTCATAACCAGGTGTGTCACCCCGAAAGCTTTGTTATCGCTAATTTAGACCGGTTTGCCATCAAGTGGTCATGGAATCTGGCTTCCTCGAACTTCTCCTGTATCGCTAAGTATCAGTTATACACTATATGGGTCTCAAACGTGCTTTGTGGTGCTCGTTTTGCCTTCCTTGTAATATTCGCGATGGTCGTTTTTCTCAAGTCGGATTCCATGGGAGCGAGGCGCTCCATCATCGGGTCAAGGTTTGGAATGGAGAGAAATACTTAATTGAATCCGCCCAACACATTTTCAAAGGCCCTTCCTTTTATTCCAGATTTTGGGCCTCATGGTAGCCAATCAGGAGATTAAACATAGATTTTCAATGTTAGGTGAATAGGCCCGAGATAACTGTCGCCATGGATTAGTGAGTTACGGGTGGTGGTTGCTGCTCTTCAATGACTTGCTTCCTGCTATCTCAACTAACTGATACGCTGCATTCTTTGAAAGCTCCGAGTCGTATTCTATTTGAAGTGATTCTCGTTGATAAATTGGATATGATTCTAGACACCACTAACCCCCACCAATATATGCAACGTATGTATATAATCAACGAGAAACTGCGAAGCACACAAAGTAAAAGTGACAACATGCGCTCTTGAATGCCCTCAAACTATGTAGCTTTACATGAATTAAAAATATTGCCAAAGGGGAGTTAACTGAAGAGGAATAGTAGTATTCTTGCTCCTGGGTGGATAATGTGTCGGTGTTACCAAGGAGAAATTATGATATATTGGGCGTAATGGATGGAACAAGAGCATCAGCAGACCAACCGTGATTCTCCAACACGGATCGGGAGCTTGAATGAGACGCTACGCACACACCGGTGAAAGGTGTGGCGATGACACAAAGGAAAGAATGAGCCGCGACAGTTACTCGTGCAAGGGAAGCACCGATATTTTGATCGGTGATTGAGCCGCGCATTGCGTCACAAAGTGGAAGAAGACGGGCGAGAATGGGGATGATATTGAGGTTGCACACTGTGGTACACGCGGAATTGATGTCGTAAGATGCAGCTATCAGTTTCAGAGTGACCTCGATTAGTCGTTTGCCTAACCACAGGAACCACGAATTTGGACACATGTGTGTCAGAATCAGACTGGTAGGATATTGTGATGGGGAGGATATGAGATGACGCTGGAAGGTAAAACAATATCAACACACCTTAGGAGGGGCTCATTGAGCGAGGAAACCACATTCAGCTGGTTGATATGATCCAGGAGGAGTGTGCTGTCATCGAAAAAGGTTTCTAGGGAAAATATCTCGCGCACAGTGAATGTGACGTGTTCTCATCGATGTGAAATGTCAAGGACGCTATATCTAGGTTTATGTCGTCCACTACAACTTTCAATACATTGTTAAATTTGATGATGAAACACACCTTTTTATAGGGGGAGTCCACCAATTATTGCAACTTTTCATATGAAGATGCTAATTGTGGACCATGCATTTGGAGGTTAATGTGTGTCAGAACCACTATACACCTCCCAGAGCACCAAACCTATATTGTCAGGAGGTGCTACACTAGCTGACACAAGATATTGAGACACAAGTACTTTCATTACAAGATTATTAAACCCTTGTAGATTGTATATTGCAATAGAGTCAACTCATACTATTTTTAATATACATCACCAGCAATATTTCGAAACCAGGTATCTTGGTGCATGCAGCACACGAGAAGCTGTATAGGATATTCATAGAAGGGAAGTCAGTGTGAGTAATTTTGTCTGTTGTGGTTTTGGTGAGCAGGACAAAAGGATGTGATATTGGGACGCATGGTTGTACCCAGAATTCAATGAAGCCTCTGATCGCAGTGAACTCCACTACAGACAGTTGACGCACGTGACAAGTCATGTTCACGATAACCGCAAGGTGCTTAAGGAGGAAGGGAGGTGGATTGCAGGGGGATGACAAATATCGGGCGATTTGAAAAATAAATGTCGATGCAACCTCATTAACGTTCGTGTGTAGTGGTGATTTTATGATAGCATTGTAAAGTGAAGACGTAATTGAAGCTGATCGCCGATCTACATCCGACGATCGAGTGCCGGGACGCCAGAGGAAGGCCAAACCCAAAGATACTGTAATAATAACGCTCAGTTGACACAGATAGTGACTCAACTGAGGTATGGGTATTGAAACATTCGAGACTAAATAGTAAAGTATCTAAATTACTTTGTGATGGTAGTAAGTCGTGGTATATTAGACAGGGGATAATGCGGCTTGGTATAACCGTATTCGGGGTGGTATATCCGGATACGGTGCGAAGTAGCCATTAGTCCGAGAGTGCAAGGGCCTAAAATTCAACAGATACTATCAGTGTGTCAGTGTGTCCTTGCTTCCTCTGCTGTATAACACTTGAACTATACAACCCCCCTAATACCACTGATGCCTATTGTCGAATTCGGAGTGGGTATATAGGTCTACAAGCATTGACTAAGTATGTTCGGTGTTTAATGATTGCCATGTTGTGGCCCTACCTCATCAAATCAATGCTATCTTGAATGACTATTCCCAGTCTTTTCAGCGTAATATACCTTTGTAGAAGCTTGTTAAAGCCCTTGTTGTCTCCGTATCCATGCGCCATTCGCTTGTTTAGCGTCAACTTTGTCATCAGCGAAACCTTCTTTGCTGTAAGCCTGGCGCCCCAGTCTTACGCTTTCACTCATTGTTCCTGTTATGTGTCCACTCCTTTGTTATGTGTTCACCCTTTGTTTCTTGTTTCCTTCGTTCCACTCCTTTGTTCTGGCACGTGACCACATCATAGATGTATATAGCCTAGGTACTTTTCTCTCTCTTACCTTACTGTACGCTGTAACCTCCTGTATCCTGTCTCAGTTCTAGACAATACACCGTGGTCCTGTCAACTTGTGTAACCACCAGTGATCTCATTGACAATGAGATTCCATTTGTGTTGAACAGCACTTTACAGGATACCCACTGGTACATCGTTTCCTATTAAATGACTTGAAGGCCCACTCGTCCTTTTCCAAAAATATAGCCAGGATACTCTGAAGTTACTTTAATACTTTGTACCGATATTCCTGAACTTCATTAGATCGCATACTGCAGACAACACATGTGGCAGCTGGGAATTCATTGACAGGCTGTCAACGCATCATGTGGTAACTTCTCAGTTCTTGAGCGCTGGATTTCAGGCCAATCCAGCTTTCCCATCATTTCAGACGTGACATATCAATGGATAGAATGTGTAAATGGAGGAGATGCTATCCATGGCAGTGCTTCTCAGGTACAGCCTCAGGCGCTTCGTTTCAGCATTCCAACGAGGAACCCATTTTAATAATTCCTTAATTATGCTAATTGCGGTCACACCTGAAGGTTCGGAATCAATGAGTACTCTCAGTCGGAATGAACTTCTAAGGGGATATCTGGTGGTTTCTCCTGGGCTAGAACCACCATTGGGCTCATGTTCCAACAGCACACTTGATGGGAGGGTCTGAAGCCTCATGGCCATATTCCCAGAGTTTTCTTCTCAAAGTTATATCATGCTTCTCGCTGCAGTATTTTCATCCCCACTATCCTTTCCCGATCCGTCCATGCAATACTTAGAGTTTACCTGCGCATTCGTTTTGGCTACTTCATAGAAAGACACGGCACCCATACCGGCTTGCCCGTATTATCTCGACTGCGATTGAGCACGCACGACCCGCCGTGTGTGCAAACGTTTGTGCCATTGATGATCCGCCTATTAGTGGAGTCTTGTATGCGTTGATCCAGAGTTTGACGATGCACAAGAGTTTCGTTGGTAAGTGCAAGTCACAAGTCTTGCAGTTCATAATTTCATAATTTTCTTACATCTTGTCCAATGTCACAAGGTGATATTATTTATCCAGCAGATATTCCAGTCTATCTAAAACCTGGCTAATAGCTTCACGGCGATAGAGTCGTATTTGTGAGTTGAGAACTTGACATCTCGGGATCTGACTTGATGTGCTTGACTCGGATTTTTGATGTACTTCTGTAAGCATTAATGAGTGGCTGGTGGTCTTGTAGCCGAGGGAATCGACCTTGTGTGCCTTCACCTGATATTATTATATCTGGAAGGACATACGAAAGGGATAAATCGACCGATCACTCCACACAATGGAGGAAGAAAGCCCTCCTACGTTTATTCGCCGGCGTGTGACTATTTTCTATTACAAAGGCGGATATAGTGAGTGCCAACATGGAGATCGTGCAATGCTCGGTGAGAGATGTCGAAAGAGGGGCGGACGCCAAGGAACCTATTTATTAGGACAATGGAAGAACTTCTCCTACTTTGCGCTAGCCAGGTGGTCAAAGAGTGTCATTTTGGATGGGGGGGGGGACTTGGTCAATGAGCAACGTCGCCTCGTTCAGGATATTCGATATTCTGTATCTTTGGGGCCGTTCTTCGGATTCCTCGTTGGAGAACCACCAGCGTTGTCCGGGTCATCATCCGATAAAAAATCGACTATATTTATGATCAAGTAAATTCATGCCGCTCTCTCATACACAATTCAGATGCGTGATATATATCCTATGCATCCCTTTCGGCTCTAAATCCACATCTTAGCAACATTTGCAGTTGTAGAACGAAAGCCATCTTTTATACATTAAGGGTGATGCCACAACATCGGCGATGGCAATGTTTCTCGTCGGACTCCTCCCTATAACCCTTGACAGATGCGCTCAATGGAAAGATACAGATCGGGCATCAACCGTAATTAGGTCACCGCTTTACAATGCTGTCATAAAATCACCGTTACCCACCACCGTGGATGAGGTTGCGTCGACATTTATTCTACAAATTGTGGGATATTTATCATACTCATGTACTCAACCTCCCTTCCTCCTCCGCGCCCTTGCGGGTATTGTAGAAAACATCTGCCACGTGCGTCAACTATCTGTAGTGGAGCTCACTGTGATCAGAGGCTGCATTGAAATCTAGATACAACCATATGTCGCGACCTCTCATCATTTTATCCTTCCCCACCAAACTACAACAGGCAACATTACCCAAACCGACTTTCATTTGATGCATCTCCTATACACATTATCGTGTGTTGCATCCACCAATATACCTAGTTTCGAGATATTAGTTGCAAATGTTCTCTATTGCTGGAGATGCATTGAAGATTATTGTGGGGGACACAAACCTCCATATAGCGTCCTTGACTGTTCATATCTATCTGACACAGCGGAGGAACGAAGGTCACACTGATGCCATATTTGGGCGACGCCTTCTACTGGTGAAACCATTAATTTGGTGACAGACGCTTGTTTAACAGGTGCAAGTGGCATTCTCAGTCAAGGGGAAGATCTCTGCACTGCCACAATAGTGTCATTCTGGTCGGGGAAATTCAATTCGGCACAACAGAACTACCCTGTCCACAAACAGGAGTTGTTGGCCATCATGGAATCATTGAAACGATTCCGGTCACAACTGTTGGGGGTAAAATTTCGAATCTGTACTGACCATAAAGGGATAGAATATATACTTAGGCAGAAGAACCTTTCTCCGAGGCAGACGCGGTGGCTGGATCTGCTAAACGAATTCCACTTCGAGATTCACTATATCCCTGGAAAGTCGAATACGTTTGCAGATGCTCTATCGAGAATCTATAGCGATGAGCCCTTGGGCATCATTAGAGCTGAATCCAAGTATGTAACTGACATTCCAGGGATGGAAGAGGATACTCGGGGGGTGCACTACATTTCAGGTGTTCCTGACTGCAACAGTGTGTCGACACCACTGTATACAGGGTCTGCAGCGGTAGCATTGGAGGAAGCACCAAGACGGTCAAGAAGGTTGGCTACGCAAACACGTCTGTCATATGCAACACTCGTAGGGTTGGGCGCAAAGAGGAAAGGACATATTGAAAGACCACGAAAGATGACCAAAAAGACACACATTGGTCATAGTAAGTCATCTGGATCGCCCCTGGAGCATCCATCACAAGGGGCGAGGGGAAAAACACCAACTACATCTACTCATCAAGATTATGTTGAATGGCCTTCTTAACGAGTGACAATGGAGGGTACGTTACCTGAGTTGCCTTCAGATTTTTTACTAGCAGAAATCCCATTGGAGGGCCACGTAGGATTGGATATCCCAGAAGTCCTACGATGACAGTATGGATCAGATGTTTTCTTCTCTAGGATATGGGCAACGCCGCAGGA
Organism: Hysterangium stoloniferum; assembly: GCA_015178975.1. NCBI lineage: Eukaryota > Fungi > Basidiomycota > Agaricomycetes > Hysterangiales > Hysterangiaceae > Hysterangium > Hysterangium stoloniferum. The sequence goes on from WHVD01000007.1 coordinate 384,992, forward strand.
GTATAAGGGTTTTACGTCGCAGGACAGGGTTCTGTTCTTAAATCTAGAGGGCATCAAACTACTTTGCATCCCTGATATTACCATTGGCACTCGACGAGCGTGGGAAATTGTTATCTCGCATGCCCATTCCATCTTGGCCCATCTAGGGGCAAGGAAAACCATTACGTATTTGTGAACCAATGTGTGGTGGCCGTCATTAACCAAGGATGTTGAATTATTTTGCAAGTCATGCAGTGTCTGTGCCACTTTGAATTCTGAAACACAGAAACTGCAGGGACAGCTTTGCTCAATGGAAGTGCCATCACAGCCGTGGGAGGCAATTGGGATTGATTGTGTAGGACCCTTGCCAGCGTCTAGGAATTGCCTTGGAGAGTTCGATAGCATTTGCGTTATAATTGACCACTTAACTTGCATGGTCCATTTGGTACCAGTGTGCAGCAACTACACTGCTATTCAAATGGCTGAGGTGATTTTCAACCATGTTTACAAGTTGCATGGGCTGCCCGACAAAATCATTAGCGATCGAGATTCATTATTTACCAGTATCTTTTGGAGGGAGCTTCATTGGTTGATAGGAGTCGAATTGCAGATGTCTTCATCATACCACCCCCAAACAGATGGTGCTACCGAACATGCAAATCAGACAATGACACAAATGCTTAGGCAATGTGTAGCACCAAACCAGAAAGATTGGGTGTTGAAGCTGTCAGCTATTGAGTTCACGATGAATAACGCTACATCAGAAACAACTGGATTCTCACCGTTTTTTTTGAATTATGGTCAACTGCCACAGCCCCTGCTCTGGGACAACAATACGAAGTATCCGGGTGTCCTTGAATTTGCAGAACAGATGAAGCTAGCAATCATGAATGCACATGATGAGATACTTACAGCCAGGGTTAAAAACTACCTGGTTGCCATATCAAGCTGTTCAGCATGTTCATCCATTGAAGGCTTACCTGGAGGCACTAGGTGTTACAAGTGTTCGATCATTGCCCAGGGGCCAAGGGCAGCTCTCGAATCACATCGAAATTGCCAAGATGTCTTTGAGCTCGGAGTGTCATCAGGAAGTGTCTTGCAAAACAAGCGCTGAAGACTTGCCTTCTATTTATGTTGGTTCAGCTATTCCAATCGCTGGGCAAGAATCACCCACTATGGATGCTCAGGATTATCCAACGCAAGTATCCACTGAGTTTTTGATGACTACAATGGCTGCCGTTCACAATAGTGCTCTTCGAGGCGTCCAAGTGGCATGGGACTTGCGTATGGAGCAGTTCGAGACTACATATGCAGCGTCAACTCCTCGAAGCACAGCAGAGGAATACCATACCACAACCCAAATCTACAGTCAACCCTCGTGTAAGGGAAAGGACCCGTGCCTGGAGGGAGAGACAACAACCTGCATTGCTGATTGACAGGTTGTCTCCACGGGGACGGACCAGGGAGCCTGCCATCCCCACAGGCCTCAAGTGCTATACGTCACCAGAGAAGGAGGCGGCAGCAGAGTACCTCCAGACCAGTGGCATCATCTTCAGTGCACTGCCTTGAAACTCGGCCTGTGAAGGGCATGCCAGTCTTAAGTCCACTGCAGGCCACTGAGGGATGTGTAAGGGCATCAGCACAATATCAGGTGATGAAGAAGGACAGGTCAGATGCATTGACTCAACAGATTGGTCACGGTCAACAGGAGGAGATGGACCTCGATGGCGGTTATGTGAGTGACGATTTAGACGAGCTGGAGCAGGGGGTGGGACAATTGCATCGTTCCACCAGTCCGCTGTTAATTGCACACTGTGTTGCAGCGTGGGAGGGTGGGTGTAACGGGAGCAGACCTGGTGGCAGACTTGGCATGGAGCGGTCTACCGCCGTTGTCTCAGGGGGTAAAGAGAGGGTAGATAATTTTCCGATCATTACACTGTTTCATTTCTATTATCTGTCGCTAGGGGGTTTAGTCTACGAATGCTAGCATAAATAGGGAAGCCACCATTAGCTACAGTAGTTATTTTGAATTGGAGCCTATTCCTACTCTGCTCGTTCCTCTTCGTAAGAAGCTCCAACCGAAGGATTATGCTATCTTTAAAGCCGAACCTTACAGTCAGCAACTCTTGAACTTAGCTAATCATCTAAGTTCCCCCAGCCTCACAGCTACCCTTTAGGCTTATTAATTACATAATAAACCTAATAAGTCTCTAAGTATCCTTACTGAAATCCCTGCCAATACTAGATTACTCAAGGCCCAGCCCTAAGTTTATTTAATTAATCAAGTACAAGCACTCAGATAATCCAATACAAATCATGTTGATTACTCAAGGCCCAGCCCTAAGTTTATTGAATTAATCAAGTACAAGTACTCAGATAATCCAATACAAATTATGTTCTCTATTAATAAATTATTTAACACCTTGTTAAATAACTATTAATAGTTACAAATAAGCATACAAGATGTCACAACCATCACATGTCACATATTGTCACAAACATTCAAAGGTAACTTTCGACAACTCTTCGACCTATCGAATTCGACTCGACAAAACCGAACATTATTCGACACCATTGAATCTCTTTCGACATGTCTCATTTCGACATCATATATGATTTCATAATTAGTTCATAACATAGTCATAACGATACGACGAAAAGCATAAAAGGGCTATGAAAGGAGCAAGGGAAGTCAGTTGAAATATCTGTATATTAGTGATATTAGTAATCTATCTTGTTGTAACTTCTTCGACAAATACTTCCGTGAGTTCTCACAACTGGTAATAGCCTCTTACTTCGTCGACAGGGCAAATATATACTTCATCGAACGAGGCTTTCGGGTTCGATTAATAGAATAATATTCAACTTTATTGAAGAATAATCGATTCGTGACAGTATATTTCGACTATCAACTGTTGATGAAGCCCAGGACGCGATCCGAGACTACCAAAGCATCAAGTTCCACAGCACTTCAATCCGTGGCTCTCACTCCTTTGCCAAGAGTTATTCGGCCATCGTGAATTCCAGTTTCTCCTTTAACCAAAACTAGAAGAACTGTGATGTCTTCAACCCGAGAACCTGAAGAAGTTCAAGAATTGAAAAGGGATACTCTTCAGGCGTGTGAAGAGTATTGAAGAAGACTTGATCATGCCGAAAGAGATTCCTGTGTAATATTACGAGCGGTAACAATTTCTGATTCTTTAATTATTGAACTTAAATCGAAAAAAATTCCAAAAATGAAAGCATTAATTGATTCAGGATCTAGTCATCTTTTTATGGACAAAACATTTGCACGACAGAATAATCTATCTTTCGACCAATTGAAAAATCCATTATCATTAAAATTAATTCACGGATCGACTCTGACATTGGGACAAATCACGTATACAACTACATTACAAGTTTACTTTCCATCCACGCAAATTCAAGAATTACAATTATTTCTAACCAATCTCGACTCGTCTTGTCAAGTGGTATTAGGACTCAACTGCTGAAGCAATACAATCCTGCGATTGACTGGCGATCTGGCCGTATATCGTTCGAACCTACTTCGACACCTTCGACAAATCCAAATCCGATTCAACTGTCAATTGAAACGTTATCGTAAGAGAAGCATGCTTTGACCTCGGTGAGTCATTCATCGACATCTGAGAAAATCCGTGAAGAATCGAAATCTGAGACTGTTAATCCGAATATCAATATAGTCAATCAAAAGACTTTCTTACGAGCTGCAAAAGCAAAAGACTCTCAAACCTTTGTGGTCTTTATTCGCAATGAATCTTTCAAGACTTGTAAGGCCTCCAGTGCAAAAACTACGACTTCAACATCATTCGACATACCGAACGTTCCGACCAAATATTCCTACTTCTCGGATGTTTTCGACAAAAAAGAAGCTGAAGCTTTACCTCAACATCAAAGTTATGATCACACTATCCCATTAGAAGAAGGAACTATTCCACCTATGGGTCCGATCTATTCGTTATCCGAGACAGAACTTCAAGTGCTACGAGAATATCTCCAAGAGAACCTTTCGAAGAAGTTTATTCAATCGTCGCAATCTCCCACTCTAGTTTTGGCACTGCCAATAGAGAAGTTTGTTTGTCCTTCCCAGCAGGGGGTTCAGAAAATGGGTGGCACAGATATCCTTCACCTCTTGAAGTCTATCCTGCCTTTCTCTCAACCACTCTGGATCTTCAAACCATAATGGCTTATACTATGATTTTGTCAACCCATTGCTGCCATGTTCCTACGATTGAACCATAATGGCTATCCTACACTATGCCGACTGCATCGGCCCTTTGCTGCCTATGTTCCTATGATAATCCAGTGGCTCTTTGAAGACACATCTGTTCTGTCTTCCCTCTCCTCATCCTGGCAGGATCCTTCAACTGCATTCTTTTGGCAACATTCATGATATGTTCACTCCTGGCCCTCTGTGCCTCCACTCCATTCTTCTTATGGGCTCACTCATGTCCCCATCAGCATGTTTTCTGCAATGGAGCTTGTGGCCCTTGGATTTGCTTCCACCAGGGGTCCGCTCACCCAAACATGGACAGAGACAAAGATGGAATGGACTAATCTCATTAGTCAGTGTTCTTTGTAATGGGAGTGTTTTCCCTTTTAAATGCCACTATTGTACAGTCAGCTCCCGCTGCCTTTTGTCTCTTGCCACCATCGTCTGAGTGGCCGGCCCTCAAGGATTGCTCAGCCTTTCCTTGAGTCTTTTTCTTTTTCCCATCATCCCACTCTTTCCTGCTCCTTTATTGCTCTAAAACTTGTAGTTTAGATAGATTTCTTATGTATTTACTATTAGTTTGGCATGCTGCTGGGGCTTGCTCATGTCCCTATCAGCATGTTTTGCACAATAGAGCCTGCAGTCCCTGGATTCGCTTCCACCAGGGGTCCGCTCACCCAAACATGGACAGAGACAAAGATAGGATCCAAAGTGAGAGTGGTGGGGACACTTCACACTATGAACCTTATGCCTCCTGTAATGATAACTTGGATGATAGTCACCTGACTCCAACCTGATGACACCCAAAAACCTTAGAGACATAATGACAAGATCTCTTGATCACCAGGACTTGCGAAATTGTCGGTTAGAGATGGCACAAGATGCGCAGACGCTGAGGGACATATTCTCCCAGATACTAGTGACAACATGTGTCACTCTGGTCCTTGTTTGCAGTGCTTGGAGCAGGAATCCAGGCAGGTGCTCTGAAACCTTCTGTTTAAAAGAAAATAAAACAGTTGTCAAATTAAAAACTAATGAGTAAAATGGTTTTAAGTGCTGCAAGGAAGTTTGGCTATCTGGGATGCTCCAAGGCATTCCAGTTCAGGCATACTCTAGATTGCTGGGACTTCTCTGTGTGAACTGTCCAGATTCAATCCCAATTTACAGATGCCTCATTGTCTTTGAGACATCCTGTGGCCTTGGTGCATCTCCCTCTTTATTTCCCTTCCTCAAGAAATTTCTGACAACCAATCAACTCCACTTGTCATCAAAGAGATTCCAGTCATGGTTACAGAATATTGGTCAAATGCAGATGTGTCATCCAACAGGCTTTGTTATGTCTAATTTAGAACCATTTGGTACATATCAAAGTCTCCTCCATGGTTATTTTGTCTGTTATGGTTTTTGTTAGGATACACACACAGGGTGGGTCTCTGGAGAAACCCACAGGATATCCGGTAGGACTTGGCTTCAGCTTATAGGCTGCACCCTCGCTAGATCGTGTTGTCCAATTTCGAACAGGTGGATGGGTGTGAGGAGTATGGCATGTGACCTTATTTGTATCAATTTGGCATATTGAACTTTGTTCATTCATCTCCTTGACTCCTTACCACCAGTATGAAATCCATCTCTGCTGAAAAGCATTCTTCTGTTGTTTCTCTCCTCAATGAGGGGTATTCCATCATCAAATTCAAGCTAGGACTGGCCTGGGGAAGGGTACTATTGGAAGGATCAGTAGGGAGGTAGAGGGGGATAAGGAAAATCATCCTGGTGGCCATCCTTCCAAGTTTTCCCCTTATGATAAACTGTCAATTATCTGTCAAATCAGCTCTGGGAAGCTTGACAATGCTATCCAAGCCACCCAATTCATAAATTCCATCATATCTAACTCTGTCACTCCTCAGACTGTTAGGAATGTGTTGAAGGAAGCTGGCTTTAGGTCAGCAACAAAGAAGAAAGTCCCTATGCTCAAGGGGTCTGTCTCATTGTCAGCAATATCTAAAGTTTGTCCAATACCATGAAAATTGGACTATGGAGGACTGGAAGAGGGTGTTGTGGACTGATGAGACAAAAATCAATAGGATTGGGTCAGATGGGAAGGTATATGTTTGGAAGCAACAAGGGGAACCAGTATCAGACAGAATCACCACATCAACTGTCAAACATGGAGGGGGGAATAACCTGATGGTTTGGGGGTGTATAGGCTGGAATGGGGTGGGGGTCAGTGGGGAAGCTGATAGAGGTGCAGGGGAACATGGATGCAGTGCAGTATTGTGAGATTTTGGAGGAGGGAGTGGAGGAGATCATTGAAAGTTTGGAGATGGCTGAGGATAAGTGGTACTTCCAACAGGACAATGATCCAAAACATACCGCAAAAAAGGCAGACCAGTGGTTTTCTGACACTAACATCATTCCTATGAAGTGGCCTGCCCAATCCCCTGATCTAAATCCCATTGAACACCTCTGGCAACACCTCAAGGCCAAACTCCAACAATATGACATACCACCCAAAGGAGTACATGAATTATGGGACAGGGTGGCAAATGAGTGGAGTGAAAGACCACCAGAGACATGCCAGAAGCTAATAGCAAACATGTCTAGGAGGATACAGGCAGTTTTAAAGGCAAAGGGGGGTCATACAAAGTATTAGATTGTAAAATAATAGAGGGTCAAAAAACTGCCCCAATGAGTGATTATTTTGTTTGATTTATTGAGCAATGAGTTTTGATTGGAATCACATGATTTCTCAAGTTGGTGGATAGCCAACATGTTCTAGTATATCATGAGAATCCTTCAGAACTTTTGCTGATGCCATTCCTTCACACAATATCAATCTTTCTAAAACGCACAAACATTGGGACAGTTTTTTGACCCACTGTACATACTTCATGTTATCACTCAAGCATTCAATCTTCAGGTACGTTGTGTTGGTATCAACCGGATTCATGCAGTGTATTGTGATATCTGGCAAGAGGCTGAGGGGAGATGATGTTTATTCAAATTTTTCATCAATGCTCATGAGTGACATTCACAAGAATGATTGTGTAGCACACTTCCAAACAATAGTTGTTGAGATACAGCAATAGTTTTAGATCAGTAAACATTTTCTTGGGTCTAGTATAGACAATTAAAAACATGTTATAGAGTAGTATTTAGTGGTACACAAGGAATGGAGTGCAGTTATCAAGAAATAGAAGCTATTTATCTCTAATCAAAATGGCTTGTTGTCATGAATGGCAATGTCAGGGGTGACAGATTGGTATGGAGAACAGGAGAAGGGGAGTGATGAGGATAATGATGGAGTGGGGAGCAGATCGTTGGAACATGGGCATTGGCCATATTGAACTGAGAGTGTGAGGGTTGTGGATAGTGGGGCTGGTTACACAACATCTCAAAAATCTGTAAATCCCTCTCTGCCCTATCTGTACATCTACTCTCACAATCCACATCCTGCTGTAACTGCCTAATCTGGCCATCTGCCTCATGAAGTTGAGTTGTTAGAGAATGTAATTGAAAATTTTCAAATCTACGAGCCTGACAGTTGTCCTCTCATGCTGCCTGAACCTCTGGATCAAAGACACATGCTATGTTGGCCAATGTACCACGAAGCTGTGATGATGTTGTGCGTAATCCACATCCCTCTGATTTTGGTTCATGTTTGAGTTGATGGGCAATGTAGCTCTTCGTTTTATGTTTAATTGGTGAACATGCAGGTGAATGGTCATATGAGATGACAATCACATCCTCTTCCATCCCTTAATCACATACAACATCAGATACAACTGAGTTGTTGATGTAATGCTCAATTTGATGAGCATGCTCTATCTCCCATGGACATTCTGAATTTCCAGTTGGTTTCGTTACACATACCAACTAGAAGTTGTATGATATTAGGTGTGGTTGTGGTAGTTTGTTAATAATATACCTTTTTGAAATGTTTCTCCACCACATCAGCCCCTCTAATTGGCTGTCCATTTGAGACAGCCCAAGCCTCAAATCTTTTATAAAATAATGCCCATTCCTTAGGTCCAGCTGGCAAGATCTCTTCTGTGAATTCCATCAGTGCCTCAAGATCAGCCTGACTCCACTTTTTTGCCCCCAGTGCTCTACCCCACCTTAGAGATAAACCTTCATCCCCCACATCATCCTCATAGTCATCATCAAAAGTATCCCACTTTCTCTTTGATACAGGCTCATTTCCATGTCCTCCACATCCCCTATGACCTGCAGGGGCAGTATGCTTCCTTGGTCTGGTAGTCACATTGTGTTTTGCTCTCATAGAGATAGCTGCAATTGTTGGGCCAGGCAGGTCATTCTTGTCAGATGCACCTTGTGGAAAAATGAATGGTTTGTTGGTGGGGTGGGGATTAGGCTTTGTTGGTATTGTATGATCAATGTTTGTGGATGAGAAGTTGGAAGGAGAGAGGGGGAGAGATGGACAACATTCTTGCTGATGTAAGGGAGTGTCACTCCCTACACTGTGATTTGGTAATATTTGATCCTATTGTTCACCATTTCCCATTGTTCCACTTCCCTTGTTCTCACTCCTATTGTTCTCATTCTCATTGTTCTTCACTTGTATATATTCTGTACATGTGGATTACAATACAGTAGTGGTTTATTTCCCATCACTCATTCTAGTGTCTGTCTGCCCCTGCAGCAGATACTAGTCTTACACTGATTCAGGGAGGGCCGATCAGTAGGATGGATGGAACTTGTGTAAGAGAATGATGTAGGCTCCAATCTTTGCTGGCTCCAAGCAGGGGGAGTAGGAAATAACGAATTGAGAGGGGGAAGTCGAGTAGTGTACATGTCAGTAGGGGCATCCAGCTTGGTGGAAGGAAAGGATACAGACCATGTTGGACATGGTTCAAAGGTGCTGTAAGACATTTAAAAGGAATAGCAAAGCAGAGATGTTACCACCATTGAAAGTTTGACTTGTATTTCAATCTATAGCCCCTATATGTTTGTAACCTTTGTATTTATTTGTGTAAATTGTTTGACACATTTCACTGAATGTTAAATAGTGTTTTACTCACCAGTAAACCTTAAAGGACTTTCTAGACAAAAAGGGTATAGCATAGCAATGAACGAAGCAGGAGTCGCAGCTGCAGACCAATACATAGAGGGCAGCCAGGTGGCAGCAGTGGAAGCAAATGACTGAAAAGGATATATAGATTTGTTAGTAATCAAGTCTTCACATAAACTGTAGCTGAAATATGGATCCGATGACGAGTATATGCGCATATATTGAAGTGCCGTCAAGGGGGGAGTAACTCCTAATTACAAATTTCCCCTAATAACTCTCTTAAAATAATTAGAAAGTATATAAAAAGTTGTGATATTTCGCCATATACCTCAGTGAAGTTTACTCACTCACTCACTGAGCTTCGCAAATAGACTCTACCCTTCCGAAATCTTGTCTTCTAATTAACAAGATTAATATATGACACATTGAGAATTAGGTACTCACAAAAATTATGAACGAGGGTCCTGACCCTCGTTCATAATTTTTCGTTTAGGACGAATCATCCACCTTCGAAAGGTGACGTGACAGCTTCCCTGTCGTCGCTTAACCATCGGCATACCGGCAGTATCACTTAGAACTGGGAATTTAGAATTCTAGCGCTACGGAGAGTCATCTAATGTTGATGCAACCTCATCCAAGTTGGCGTGTGGCGGTGATTTGATTAAAGCGATGACGTATTTGCAGTCGATGTCCGATCTCTATCTGCCCATCGAGCGCCGAGACACCAATTGAAGGCCCAAGCCATAATTTGTCCACTCCATATCACTCGAATTCCAGATCCCCCCTAATACCACTGACGCCTGTTGTAGAATTCGAGGGGGGTAAGTGGGTCTAGAAAAACGTGAGGATTGTACGTGTATTCACTGATTGATGCTGTGTTATCCCTGCCTCATTAGATCAACGCTCTCTTGAACGATTATTCCCAGTCGTGGCGGCGTGACAGACTTGAGGAGAAACATGTCAACGACGTTATGGCCTTCCCGTGGTCCACACGTCATTCTTTCGTATATGATCAATTTTGTTATTATCGAAGCTTTCTTTGCTCTGTAAAGCACTTTCATCCCAACGCTTTCCAAACCGACTCCACAGGAATACTCAGGGCTAATTTACACACTGGACGATGAGCTCTCCGGCGATGAGACGACTCCCCAGGCCATGTCATGCGTATGAGATGGACTAAGTATCCATGTGGCGTTGTGGATCTCCCTCATCCTTTGATATTACTCGGTGGTTCGTGGCAATTTGTCTCCTTGGGACTGAAGACATCCTGTCTGTGAACAGTGTACATAAAAATGGCATTTCTTTTTACGCACCCATTCCTCCACACAGTGATTTGATTAAAGCATTGTAAAGCGATGACGTAATTGCACTTGATGTCCGATCTCTATCTGCCCATCGAGCGCTGAGACACCAATTGAAGGCAGGCCTTGTCGTTTGCATACACCATTCGCTCGTATAGCATCAACTTTGCCACCAGTGCAGCTGTCTTTGCACTGTAAAGCACAGTCTTCCCAACGCTTTCCAACACGACTCCACAGTAATACCCCGGCTCAATTTTAATACTTGAAGATGCCGACGAGCTCTCATACAGTGAACCCACTCCCCAGTCCAGTCCACGTCATGACTATAATGCGGACTGAGGTTGGATGTGGCGGTGGTGGATCTACCTCGCATTTTAATAATAATCGGTGGATCATGACAATTTATCTCTCCTAGCCACTGAAAGCGTCCAGTTTGTCAATAGTATGCATTAAATGCTATCCCATTTGGCGCACCCATTTCTCAGCCCAAACCTCCACATCTTCTGCAGACAGTGGTATATGCTGGTCGTCTTCGGGAACTCGATAACACACACCGTGCCCATGTTCGATACAGCTCCATCGGTCTCGAAGCCTTACCCGGAATCTTTCCCTTATCGCCACATCAACTACCTCCTCCCCTTCTACTGAGACCATTGCAGCTGGGGAGACCAAAGGTTGTAGCCACTCAACCTCTTGTAGGAGACTTTCAGCCTCTTCGACATCGTCGCTGGCTCAGAGTCGTTTCGTTTGAAATTGACATTGGTGGGTAGCAGGTTGTTGTGATACCCGAAGGGGATGCTGCGCTTGTAAGTTGCAGTTATCAGGAGCATGAATCTCAAGGTATAGCATTGTGGCGGTGTTTTATGCAGCGTACACAGCGTTTCTTCCCTTCCTGTTACACGACTTGAAGCTGTTCAACCTCCTTCATGTACACACGCTCACTCGGTTTGCACTGAGCGCCAATCTTGTTTATCAACACGTTTGTGCCATGCTTAGTCCAGCTATTGGCAAGAACTCTTGAATATTGTCTGACTCACAAATATATACAACGTGTGTATAGCATCAACAAGAAGCTGCCAAGCACACACGTGCGGTAAAAAGGGACTATATGCGCTTTTTAATTCGCTCAAACTATGTAGCTTTACACAAATTAGAAATATTGCCAAAAGGGGAGCTAAGTAAAGAGTAATAGTATTATTCTTCCTCCTGATGCGCAGATCGTCGACGGCAGTGGGCATATGGCAGCTACAAATAGTTTGATGAGCCTTCGCCACATAATGTGGCAACTTCCGACTTCTTGAGCGCTAGATGTTTGGGAAACCAGCTTTGGCGTGAGTTGAGAGGTGACATCTCCATTGATAGAATATAAATTTAGTGGATGCTATCCATGACAGTGCTTCTCAGGTACAGCCTCGGGCGCTGTCCACTCGGCTATATCTCACGGAAACATCCGCTTCGCATTCAACTCTTTCAGAATTCCAACGAGCATCCCATTTTAATAATTCTTTACTTAGGCTAATTAGCATTGAAAGTGAATATGCCTGTCTGTGGCCAGTCCGTCATATTTTCATTAATAAATCATGCATGTAGTCTATGTTCAGTCCTAATTAATACACGCCAATATTTTTATTACCCGGTCCTTATGAGTAGAATAATTCGCCCCAGGCTCACGTTATCTATCAGGGACTCGTTTGGGTGACGGGAAGATGTGACGACAGATCATGAATTGTCATTATGGCAGCCCCCTCTGGCGCATCGACACATGTGATGAATTTCCTGCATCATGGCAGATGAACTCTGATCGCAGCTATAGTTTCCCCCGGTGTCGGTGTCTGCCCAATAGGGAACGTCTCCAGGAGGTCATATATTGGGGGCTTCATGAGATTTAACCCCAATGGCGGCTTTTCGAAGGATAGGATGAAGAAGGCGTGACGGGGGAAGAGAGCAGAGCCGAACGATTCTTCGATGACAGAGCTGGATCATTGGTAGTTGGATTGGAATTATTATGGCCGATGTCCTGTGTTTTTTGTCAATGGCTTGCTTGGTGCTATCCTAACTAAGGCACATGTGCATAACAGTGGCGTGGCTGTCTTTGAGACCTTCCAGCGGTGTTCTATTTGAAATAACTGTTGTTAATAAATCGGGAGTCAAACTAACGTTCGTCAATATTATTCTGCATATGCATGTCATTAAGGAGGAGCTAAAATCACGGGGTGATGGTACCAAATGACTGTATGCGCTCTTAAATTGGCTCAAGTTATGTGGGTTAGACAGATCCTGTTACAAACCGAGTTAATTGAAACGCAATAATACTATTCCTCCTTCTAGTTTGGATGAGATGTGCCTGCGTGATCCAAAAGAAACGATTATATATTGTGCAGAATGGCTGGTGCAACGCCCTCTGCAGGGAAACCATGCATGTGCCTCCAATACTGATGCGGAGTTCGAATTAGACGGAAGTTGTTGCGAGGAAAGGATGTATTACTGACAAATCCCCAACGATTTTTACGATAAACCTTAATGCAACCTGGTGTGTAGCGGTGATTTGCTTCTAATATTATCAAGGAATGTCGTAATTGCAGTTGATGGCCGATCTGTATCTGACCATCGAGCGCCGGGACACCAATTCAAGGCAAAGCCCAAAGCTGTCATAAAGCTTGGCAGTGTGTCCCTCGTTCCTCCGCTGTATATCATCTGGAATGCAGACCTCCCCCTTAATACAACTGACGCCTGTTGTCGAATTCGGAAAGTATATGGGTCTACAAACATTAAGTATATTCTGCGTGTTTAATGAGTGACACTGTTGTATCCTTGCCCCGTGAAATCCACGGTCTCTTGAATTAGTATTCCCAGTCTTACAGATTGAGATACTTTTGTAGAAACTTGTCGATGACCTTCTGGTCTCGCCCTGGTCCACGCGCAATTCGCTCTTATATCGTCAACTGTGCAGTAGGTGAAGTGCTCTTGGCGTTGTAAAGACATTCATTTGAACCCTTTCCGACCCGACTCCACAGTAACACCCGGCCAATTTCAATACTTGAAGATGAGCTCTCATTCAATGAGGCCGCTCCCCAGTCCATGTTATGTCTTTCATGTGGACTGAGGTTAGATGTGTTGTTAGTAGATATCCCTCCCATCTTAATACTCGCTGGGGGTGTCATGGTAATTTCTGTCTCCTGGGAACTGAAAACATCCGGTATGTGAAAAGTGGAAATAAAAAGGATATTTCGTTTTATGCATCCATTCTTCCCCCCAAACCGCCACAACTTCTTCAAACAGTTTGACTGGTCGTCTTCAGGTGCTCGGTCACATAAAGCGTGCCCATGTTGGAGACAACTCCATAGTTATCGAGGCTTTACCCGGACCCTTTGCCTCATTTCCGTATCATTGAACGCCTGTCATTCCAAACTATCTGCCATGGAAATATTTTCTTCATGTTATCCTAACTAACTGACATGCTACTTTATTTGAGACCTCCGAGTGGTATCCCATTTAAGTGATTCTCGTGGATAAATCGGATGTGATTCTAGCCACTACTACGGCCTACGAATATATGCCACGTGTGTGTAGCATGAACGAGAAGCTGCCAAGCAACTGAAGGCGGTCAAAAGTGACTATATGCACTACATATGGAATAATATTGAGCGTTAGTTTGACATCCGATTTATGAGCGACAATTACTTTAAATAGAAAACCACTGGAATGCATCAATGACGGCCACGCCACTGTTCTTCGCATGACGGTGTCCCTGATATCGACTTCTCGTGGTCCCATATATATTTTTTCCATGCCGTAAATCATATTGACGAGGTCGTGGGCCAATGCAGGTTCGAGACTGTGAGTCGTTTTCATGGCGGCCCAGTTGTTGTGCGTATAATTTTATAAGAGTTCACGAAGCACCGCATTCGCATTGGGCGGATGAGGATAATTTAACCTAGATTTTGCAGGGTGAAAATATAGAGAGAATTGAATACAAATATGGTTAAAGTGGCCTTTGAGTATCGCTCAGGATAGCATACACTGCATTCATACGTATTATCCATGGTGATGCCACTTCTCAAACATCAGAACATCAGAACAGGCCGACTGGCGTTCGTTCTAGGCTTCTGGCGCTCAAGAACTCCAAAGAATTGTTGCATTATGCGATGTCAACTCACTAGACTATTATTAGTTTCCATGTGTGCATTCTGTGGTAGTCTATTTCACGAAGGATCAGAAATTAGTATAAGAAATTAGGAAGTTCATTTGAGACTATCCTGCAGGTGGATGATTCAAGAAGGGTGAACGGACCGCTTCAATACCCGGTGCGCAAGAACAGCCGCGAGGCTATAGCTTGAAACCGGCTCTGCGTCTGCCTGCGCAGAATGCTGGATTGTCCACAAAAATAGCATTGAAGAACACTGAAATCGCCACATTATGCGGTGGCAGCAGCTTGTCAAACTATTCCTGCCTGCATGGGTGTTTTTGTGGTAGATGATCAGAAGAAACTAGTTTAGAAAATAGAAAGGGAACTTGAGAGTATCCCAGAGCCTGTATTATTGAAGGAGGTTGAGTGGGTTTGCAAGTTATTTTACAAAGAAGGGATGAAACCCTGGGTATCCTGTATAAAGCCCCGCCACAATGCTATAGCTGGAAATTTACCTCCTGATAACTGCACCTTAAACGACAGCATCCATTTCCGGTGTGAGTACGACTTGCTACCCACCAATGTCAACGTCAAACGAGACGACTCTGAGCAGACACGATATCGTACCTGATGAGACCCTCCTACAAGTGGTTGAGTGGCTCAAACCCTTGGTTTCCCTAGCTGCATTGAACGCAGAAGAACGGGAGGAGATAATTGAGGCGCGCATAAAGGAGAGATTCCGGGTGAAGCTTCGACAACGATGGAGCTGTCCCGAACATGGGCACGGTTTATGTTACCGAGCAGCTGAAGAGGCCCAGCACATACCACTGTCTGAAGAAGAAGTCGAAGTGTGGGTGGTGGAATGGGTGCGCAACATGAAATTTCCTGTCAAATGTACACTGTTAACAACAAATGTTTTCAGTGTCAAGGAGAGAGAAATTGACATGACCCACCAAGTATTATTAAAACACGAGGAAGATCCACCAACACGACATCAAACATCAGTCCATATCGTAGCCATAAAATCGACTGGAAAGTGGGCTCCCTGGCTGATAGCTCATCTTCAAGTATTGAAATTGGCCCAGGATATTACTTAGGAGTCGGGTTGGAAAAGGTTGGGATGAAAGTGCTTTTCACCGCAAATAATTCTGCGCTGATGGCAAAGTTGACGATATACGAGAGAATAGCACGTGCATATGGAAACGACAAGCACTTTAGCAAGTTTTTACAGAAGTATCTTACGCCGCCAAGACTGGGAAGAATAATTCAAGAGAGCGTTGATTTGATGAGGTAGGGATAAAGCACCGTCAATCATTGAATACACTCAAAACACTCACGTTTTTGTAGACCAACTTACGCGTCCCGGATTCGACACCAGGCGTCAGTGGTCTTAGATGGGTTCTGGTTTTCTGATTCTGACGCACACGAGTCCAAATTCGTGGCTCCTCTGGTCAGGCGAGCAACATATTAAGATCACTCTGAACCTGATAGGTGGATCTTCCGACATCGAATCCGCATGTACAACAGTGCGCAGCCTCGATATTATCACCATGTTCTCTCGTCTTCTTCCGCATTGTGACGCAATGCGCTCCTCAATCAACGATCAACCCCTCGGTCGCTACCTTAAAAGACTAACCCTCGTGGTTCATTCCTTCCTTTATGTCATCGCCACACCTTTCACCGGTGTGTGCGCTGTTGGATTTTGGGAATCTAATATGCGAGCAGCAAGAAGCACGGACCATACGCCTATATTAGTAAGCAGTTACTAGACGTATACATATAAGGACGATACATGTATTGTAGCCCTTATCCGTTTGTAACGAGACTCACTTCGTATTTCAACATGCGCAACATCTAATTCAAAGTCCCGATCCGTGTTAGAGCACCATGACTGGCCTGCCGATGCCCTTCTTCCGTCCATTCCGTACGCATAATTTCTCTTGAATAACACCGATACACAGTCCGAACCAGGTGGAAGGATATGTAAAGCTACATTGTTTCGGCCAATTCAAGAGCCCATATAGTCACTCTTTACCGCCTTTGTGTGCTTGGCAGCTTCTCGTTAATGCTGTACACGTGTAATCCTGGCCGCCTTACCACACATACAGAGCCGCATCCTGACCCCTGATCACTGACTGCACTCCTATGGTTCCCCTGATCGAGCCCAACCCGAGATCAGACTCAATAAAGATTCGAACCCTTTTTCTTTTCTCTTTCCTTCCCCTTCCCTACCACGATCTAGACTCTCGGTCCTGCTTGTGCGGAATTCCCCTTGTCACGAATACTTGATGGTTCTCTATTTTATACATATTAGTTAGACGTCACATCTGTTTTGTAGTAGGAAATCACTCACAACACGATACTTTTGTCCTGTCTGTTACCGACCGAGTGAGGCTGATACTACAGCCTTACAACATGCGTATTTATTGGTGGCCCCATGTAGTGTCTGGAATTACATCCGATCCATCAATGAGAATCACGTAAATTAGAATCCCACTGGATGGTCTCAAAGAAAGCATCCTGTCAGTCAGTTAGGTGATAGCATGAACCAAGACATTGAAGACCACCAAACAACACCCGCAACAATCACTCACTAATCCATGCTGATGTTTATCTCGGTTAGATTCATCTAATATTTGAAATCTACATTCAATCTCCGGATCAGCGATCATGAGGCACCAAACTCTAAAATCAAAGGAGGGCTTTTGAGAATGGACATGGACGGTGCTGGGTGGATTCCATAAAGTATTTCTGTCCATTCGAAACCTTGCCCTGATGCCGGAGCACCTCGTTCCCATGGAATCCGACTTAAAAAAAAAATTCGACAATTACAAATATTGAACAGAAGGTCAACTGAGCAGCTCAAGGCACTTCGTGACCCGAAAACAAACAGGTCTAAATTAGATATCGCAAAGCCTGTGGGGTGACACCCCTGTATATGACTGATATTTTGTGAGGGCAGCTGGAATATATTTGATCACAAGAGTAGTTTATTTTTTATCAGATAGGTCTTGAGGAAGGAAAATGAAGAGGAAGAAGACCAACGACACAGGATGCCTTGATGGAGACGAAGCCTCCGTTACTTGGAATTTGATTTGTCTGGGTCCCGAGGGAAGTCCCCGTATTACAAGGTTCTCAGATGCCGAGGAACGTATTCTCCCGGATAATAGCGACAACTGTAAGGTTCGGCTTTAAAGATAGTGTAATCCTTCGGTTGGAGCTTCTTACGAAGAGGAACGAGCAGAGTAGGAATAGGCTCCAATTCAAAATAACTACTGTAGCTAATGGGTGGCTTCCCTATTTATGCTAGCATTCGTAGACTAAACCCCCTAGCGACAGATAATAGAAATGAAACAGTGTAATGATCGGAAAATTATCTACCCTCTCTTTACCCCCTGAGACAATGGTGGTAGACCCCTCCGTGCCAAGTCCGCCACCAGGTCTGCTCCCGTTACACCTGCCCTCCCACGCTGCAACGCAGTGTGCAATCAACAGCGGACTGGTTTAACGATGCAATTCTCCCACCCCCTGCTCCAGCTCGTCTAAATCGTCACTCACGTAACCGCCATTGAGGTCCATCTGTTGACCATGACCAATCTGTTGAGTCAATGCATCTGACCCGTCCTTCTTCATCACCTGATATTGTGCTGATGCCCTTACACATCCCTCAGTGGCCTGCAGTGGACTTAAGACTGGCATGCCCTTCACAGGCCGAGTTTCAAGGCAGTGCACTGAATATGATGCCACTGGGCTGGAGGTACCCTGCTGCTGCCTCCTTCTCTGGCGACGTATAGCACTTGAGGCCTGTGGGGACGGCAGGCTCCCTGGTCCATCCCGCCATGGAGACAACCTGTCAATCAGCGATGCAGGTTGTTGTCTCTCCCTCCAGGCACGGGTCCTTTCCCTTACACGAGGGTTGACTGTAGATTTGGGTTGTGGTATGTTATTCCTCTGCTGTGCTTCGAGGAGTTGACGCTGCATAGTCTCGAACTGCTCCATACGCAAGTCCCATGCCACTTGGATGCCTCGAAGAGCACTATCGCGAACGGCAGCCATTGTAGTCGTCAAAAACTCGGTGGATACTTGTGTTGGATAATCCTGAGCATCCATAGTGGGTGATTCTTGCCCAGCGATTGGAATAGCTGAACCAACATAAATAGAAGGCAAGTCTTCAGCGCTTGATTTGCAAGACACTTCCTGATGACACTCCGAGCTCAAAGACATCTTGGCAATTTCGATGCGATTCGAGAGCCGCCCTTGGCCCCTGGGCAATGATCGAACACTTGTAACACCTAGTGCCTCCAGGTAAGCCTTCAATGGATGAACGTGCTGAACAGCTTGATATGGCAACCAGGTAGTTTCTCCCGTGTTCCACAAGACCTCAAAGAAGGCCTCGAGACCCTTACCTGAATGAGCAAGAATCTTCTCAACTGCCCACTCACGAGGCTGACTACCAAAACCAGGAATCTGCCACAACTGCCGCCCTGGGAACAGACGATCGTCATTCGGAATGTGTATACGAAGAAATGAAGCATGAAAACTTGGGTTAATCCCCTGTTGCTTGAGCTCCTTTGACAGTTCCAACTGGTATGTAGCTCCTGGCTCCAGTACCCAGCTGATCCTAAAAGGTCCTATATATTTTGGCAGCAGTTTACGTGCCCGATTCTTTGGTAAGCATAAGTTCTTCGTGGATAGATAAACCAAATCATTGACGTTAAATTCAGCAGACCTCCGGTGTCGATTTGCCTGCCGCATCTACTTAACCCTGGCTGTAAGTATCTCATCATGTGCATTCATGATTGCTAGCTTCATCTGTTCTGCAAATTCAAGGACACCTGGATACTTCGTATTGTTGTCCCAGAGCAGTGGCCGTGGCAGTCGACCATAATTCAAAAAAAACGGTGAGAATCCAGTTGTTTCTGATGTAGTGTTATTCATCGCGAACTCAATAGCTGACAGCTTCAACACCCAATCTTTCTGGTTTGGTGCTACACATTGCCTAAGCATTTGTGTCATTGTCTGATTTGCATGTTCGGTAGCACCATCTGTTTGGGGGTGGTATGATGAAGACATCCGCAATTCGACTCCTATCAACTGATGAACTCCCTCCAAAACATACTGGTAAATAACAAATCTCGATCGCTAATGATTTTGTCGGGCAGCCCATGCAACTTGTAAACATGGTTGAAAATCACCTCAGCCATTTGAATAGCAGTGTAGTTGCTGCGCACCGGTACCAAATGGACCATGCAAGTTAAGTGGTCAATTATAATGCAGATGCTATTGAACTCTCCAAGGCGATTCCTAGATGTTGGCAAGGGTCCTACAAAATCAATCCCAATTGCCTCCCACCGCTGTGATGGTACTTCCATTGAGCGAAGTTGTCCCTGCGGTTTCTGCGTTTCAGATTTCGAAGTGGTACAGACACTGCATGACTTGCAAAATAATTCGACATGCTTGGTTAATGACGGCCACCACACACTGGTCGACAAATACGTGGCGGTTTTCCTTGCCCCTAGATGGGCCAAGATGGAATGGGCATGAGAGATAACAATTTCCCACACTCGTTGAGTGCCAATTGTAATATCAGGGATGCAAAGTAGTTTGACGCCCTCCAGATTTAAGAACAGAAACCCATCCTGTGATGTAAAACCCTTATACTCCTGTGGTGTTGCCCATATCCTAGAGAAGAAAACATCTGATCCATACTGTCATCGTAGGACTTCTGGGATGTCCAATCCTACGTGGCCCTCCAATGGGATTTCTGCTAGTAAAAAATCTGAAGGCAACTCAGGTAATGTACCCTCCATTTTCACTCGTTAAGAAGGCCATTCAACATAATCTTGACGAGTAGATGTAGTTGGTGTTTTTCCCCTCGCCCCTTGTGATGGATGCTCCAGGGGTGATCCAGATGACTTACTATGACCAATGTGTGTCTTTTTGGTCATCTCTCGTGGTCTTTCAATTTGTCCTTTCCTCTTTGCGCCCAACCCTACGAGTGTTGCATATGACGGACGTGTTTGCGTAGCCAACCTTCTTGACCGTCTTGGTGCTTCCTCCAATGCTACCACTGCAGACCCTGTATACAGTGGTGTCGACACACTGTTGCAGTCAGGAACACCTGAAATGTAGTGCACCCCCCGAGTATCCTCTTCCATCCCTGGAATGTCAGTTACATACTTGGATTCAGCTCTAATGGTGCCCAAGGGCTCATCGCTATAGATTCTCGATAGATCATCTGCAAACGTATTCAACTTTCCAGGGATATAGTGAATCTTGAAGTGGAATTCATTTAGCAGATCCAGCCACCGTGTCTGCCTCGGAGAAAGGTTCTTCTGCCTAAGTATATATTCCATCCCTTTATGGTCAGTACAGATTCGAAATTTTACCCCCAACAGTTGTGACCGGAATCGTTTCAATGATTCCATGATGGCCAACAACTCCTGTTTGTGGACAGGGTAGTTCTGTTGTGCCGAATTGAATTTCCCCGACCAGAATGACACTATTGTGGCAGTGCAGAGATCTTCCCCTTGACTGAGAATGCCACTTGCACCTGTTAAACAAGCGTCTGTCACCAAATTAATGGTTTGATGACCTCGTGAGTAGTCCAATGCAATTCTATAACTGTCACAATGGGCCTGAACAATACGCTTGACGTCTTCAAAGGCACACTGCTCTGTTGCACCCCAATGCCACTGCCTGTTTACTCCTGTCTGCACTGCTAAAATAGCCATTGGAATTCGAACTCCCTCACAGTTGTTAGCGAGATAACCCACTTCCCCCAAAAATCCCGCCAGAAGTTGCTTATTCATCGGAATCTTCCAGTTGCCCACTGTATCAACTTTATGTGGGTCCATTTTTATACCTTTATTGTTAATCACATGCCCTAAAACTGGTAACTCCGAAGCAAACAGGTGCATCTTGTTGACAGCGAGGTATAATTTTTCCCAATACGCTTGATGTCTTCAAAGGCACGCTGCTCTGTTGCACCCCAATGCCACTGCCTGTTTACTCCTGTCTGCGCTGCTAAAATAGCCATTGGGATTCGAACTCCCTCACAGTTGTTAGCGAGATAACCTACTGCCCCCAAAAATCCCACCAGAAGTTGCTTATTCGTCGGAATCTTCCATTTGCCCACTGTATCAACTTTATGTGGGTCCATTTTTATACCTTTATTGTTAATCACATGCCCTAAAACTGGTAACTCCGAAGCAAACAGGTGCATCTTGTTGGCAGCGAGGTATAATTTTTCCCAACGGAGCACTGTACACACAGTGTGTAGATGCTTGACATAATCACTGATGGAGTCAGAGTATATGACAATATCATCCAAATATACATCCATGAAGACGCCAATGTATGGTGCAAATATGTGGTTCATCAATGTCTGGTAGGTCGATGGACCATTGCAATCCCCTATTTGTAACGTCAGGCTTTCCATAGTGCCATCAGGAGAGGTGAACAATGTCTGGTGGACATGCTCGGGAACCACTCTGATCTGCTCGTAGGCATCCTTCCCATCTATTAAACTCTGCTACTTATGACGCACAACATTTCGTAGAATGGCT
Source organism: Hysterangium stoloniferum (assembly GCA_015178975.1). NCBI lineage: Eukaryota > Fungi > Basidiomycota > Agaricomycetes > Hysterangiales > Hysterangiaceae > Hysterangium > Hysterangium stoloniferum. Next base: position 407,229 of record WHVD01000007.1, read on the forward strand.
TCAATATCTGGCAAGGGGGTCGCCAGCTTATATGTGTTAGCATTCTGCTCCCGCTTATCCACTACGGTATGTATTCGCAAGGTGCCATCCACCTTTGGAGGTTTAGGAATAATGAGCATAGGACATGCGTTCATTCCCGTGGCTACCCTCCACCTCCCATTCTTGATATACGTGGTTTTCTTTTCATGCCATAGATCTCTCATTGCTTTGGGGCATTTGGATGGTCTCCATGAGTAAGCTTTGGCGTCATCAATTATTGGAATGGTATGATTAACAGCCCTTAATGGAGGCAGTGCTGTTGATGCGGTGTCTGGGTCCAGGTCAGCCGCTTCAGCACGTAAATCTGCCCTTAACCTCTCTAACTCATCGTCAAAAATGTCCGCTACCACAGAACGGAGAGTCTCGATGGTATCTCCTTCCATGGGGAGTGGCAGAGCTGACCCAATGTTGACCCTTGTAGGATTCAACCCCATCATAACTTGATGTTGAAATATGAAAGGGGTCCCTAATATCAAGTCGTATGAATCAAGGTTAGCAACATTGAAACACCGAGTACACTTTATATTCTGATATGAAAACTCAGCAGTAGCTGAATAATTAATTTTTGATCGTGATCCGTGAACAGCCAACTGGATTGTAAGTGGTTTTACTAGTGGATCCTTGACTACTTGCAGCTGATCAACTAACGTCATCGACATGAAGTCTGCAAGTGATCCACTATCGATCAGGGCTTTCACCGGTTTGTTCATTGATGAATGCCTCAATGACCACAGGTTTTGGTAAGCAACGAGTAAAGTCTTTTGGTTGCATTGAGGTACGCTGGACCATTTCAACCCCGTCATTTTGCAACTGACTCTTCTTCCTATGTACTAACACCTTTTTCGTAGGCATATGAGCAGTGTTGACAAACACAACTGCCCCTGATAAGTCCTCTGTGACTTCTCCCCTGGCCACAATCTGTGGCACGGTCCATTTATCATGTTGGAGATGGTCCTTCGTAACCAGGTACGTTACTAATAACTCCCGGTCACGAATCTGATACAATCCTGCAGTGAATCGGATGATAAATCACTGTCGCTCCACCCCATTTATATCCGTCAAGATGCCTGTCTTATAATAGACTCGAAAACGAATCTCCAACAACTTACACATTGCCTCCTGGCAATGTTGTCGAAAAGCTGGCATATCTTCAGTGAACCCGGGTATGTGTTCTTCATACACGGCTTGTATTTTATCCTCTATGGCTTCATCTACCCTGAACACAGACCAGGGCATAAACAATGGCACATCAGTATTGGACTCATCCTAAATCCGCAAGCCAGACTCTTCTGTATGTACCTGAAACCGAGCTTCAGGGGAAATCCCTTCCTGCAATGCCTCCCCTGGCGTGAAATACTCTTTCAAAGCGGCCAGGAGGTACTGCCCTGTAGTGGGCCTGTTTTCTCTCATTAGTTCGTCATCCTCTAAAGACCCACCTTGATCTGTCCCACCCTCCATTAAAATAGCTGTACTAGCCATTTGAGCAATCATCCAGTCCCCACTTAGGAGGGCCTGTTTTGATATCGCCATATACAAGTGGGGTCGGAGGCGATCTACTATTTCATATGTCCAGTGACAATGATCAAATATCACCTGAAACCGCTCGGTATGACGCATCCTGGCATCAATGGACTCAACATTTGAAAAATACAGACAACACTGATGTTGTATTAGGGTTGCGACAGCAATTCAGTCAGCACAGTTATTGGTAAGTCTTTTCCCAGACCATTCGGAGTTACTTAATATACTTTGATCCACGCGATACCCAGGTTCCCTACATTCTACCTTTCCAATGTGCAGCAGAGGACACTCCCTCCTGTCTTTCATTGTCATCGCCACTGCTCTCCATTTCAAACCACTCTGGAAAAAAGAGCGACTGTGTGCAGATGAGAGGTTTCTCCTTTCGCAGCATCCTCCTGAAGGTCTTTCGAGGGGCTGCTAGCTCTTCGGGATACAATAGGTTATACTGGTATGTCCAGTTATGAAGAGTAACCGGAGTATGGGGGTATTCATTCATGAGGGGAAACGGCTCTCTCTCTCTCTCACTTTCAGATGATTCTTTCAAGGCTTCACTACTGGGAGCATGGTCGTGTCCACCAGACGTGGTCATCGAGCAATCAGAGGTTGTGGTCGATACCTCTTCCGTCTCGGCATCACGGTCCATCCTTCCCTCTCCCCCCTGATGAGTAGGGAGGATTGGTTTGGGGCCCGTGGCATTCAGAGGCGAAGAAGTACTACTCACTGATGCACCGGCCGGATCGTTCAACTGATCAACTACCACCGTTTTTCGAAAAATTTTCTTGCTCCACACGGGGATTGCGCTTCGGACTGTGCCGTGAGGAAGTCCGGCTATCTGGGATGCTCCAAGGTGTTCCAATCCAGGCGCATTCTAGATTGCCGGGACTTCCCTCCGTAAACCCTCCGGATCAAGTACCAATGTACCGATGATTCATTTTCTTCAAGACATCCCGTGTCCGTGGTGCTTCGTCCGACAAAACTCAACTACACATGTGATGACCGACATTCTAGCCACTCTCACAGAATATCGGTCATATACATGTGTGTATCCTAATTTAGAACCGTTTTCTATCACGTGGTCATGGAACCTAGATTCCTCGCAGTTACCCATTATACCGATCTCCAAAGTGCCTTGCGGTGCTCGTTCGACCTTCTGTTAAATATTTGACATTATGGGAAGGAGGTCCTCTGGCGGTAGGTTGAGGTTTCTAATGGATGTATGTAATCCTCCCAACGCCGTCGCTGTACGTTTTAAAGCCACCTTTGTGTATTCCAGAGCGTTGTGCCTCATGGTAGCCGATCCCGTAATTGAACATAGATTTTGAAGATTAGACGAATTTGACCAAATAAACGTCGGCATGGATTAATTGTCGCGGGTGTTGTTTGCTGTTCTTCAACCGGCTCCATGGTATCCCAACTAACTGACACGCTGCTTTCTTTGAGACCTCCGAGTGGTATTCTATTTGACGTGATTCTCGTTGATACATCGGATGTGATTCTGGCTACTACCTAGGCCCACCAATATATGAAACGTGTGAATAGCATCAAAGAGAAGCTTCCACGCACGCAAAGATGGTAAAAGTGACTATATGCGCTCTTTAATTGGCTCAAACTATGCAGCTAAATAATTTGGAAATATTGCCAAAAGGCGAGTGAAGAACAGAGTAATAGTACTATCCTTCCTCTCGGTTCGGATAGTATATCGGGTTTATCCAAGAGAAATTATGCGTGGGGAATGGATGGAACAAGCGCATCGGCAGGCCAGTCATGGTATTCCAAACTGATCTGGATTTTAATTAGTTGTTACGCACACACGGGTGAAAGGTGTGGCGATAACACAAAGGAAGGAATGAGCCGCAAGGGTTAATCGTTCGAGCTCGGCACAGAGGTATTGATCATTGGTTGAGCCGCCCATTGCGTCCCAATGTCGAAGAAGACAAGCGATAATGGGGATGATATTGAGGCTGCGCACTGTGGTACATGCGGATTCGACGTCGGAAGAGGCAGCTAACAGCTTCAGAGTAACCTCAATTAGTTCCTTGCCTGACCAGAGGAGCCAGAAATTTAGACTTGTGTGTGTCTGCATCAGACTGGGGGGATATTTGAATGGTCATATATGAGAGTATGCTTGAAAGTAAAACATTGTCAACATACCTTAGGAGGGGCTCAATGAGCGAGGACACCGCATTCACCTGGTTGATATGATCCGTGGGAAGCGTGCTGTCGTCGAAGAGGGTTTTCAGGTCGCAGATGTAACACCATATTGAATGGGACGTGACCTCATCCATATGAAGCGTCAAGGACGCTATGTTGAGATGTGTGTCCTCCACTACAACATTCAATACATCTCCAGCAAGATCGCGAAGCCAGGCATCTTGGTGCATGCAGCACACGAGAAGCTGTATATGAGAGCCATACAGCGAATGTCGGTGTGGATAATTCTGTCTGTTATGGCTTTGGTGAGCAGGATGAAATGATGTGATCTCGCGACGCACGGTTGTACCCAGAATTCAATGCAACCTCTGATCGCAGTGAGCTCCTCTACAAACATTTGGCGCACTTGGCAGATGTTTTCTACAATATTGCGAAGGTTCCCGAGGAGGACGGTCGGCTGAGAAAAGGATGATAAATATCCGGCGATTTGTAGAATGAATGTCGATGCAACCTCATCCAGATTGGTGTGTAGCGGTGATTTCATAATAGCATTGTAAAGCGGTGACGTCATTGTCGTCGATGCCAGATCTACATCTGACGATCGAACGCCAGGACACCAGTAGAAGGCCGAACCCAAATTTGCCATAAGCTTGGCAGTGTGTCCTCCGTTCCCCCGCTGTATGACACTTGAATACCCGAGCCGCTCCAGGACTACCCACGCCTGTTCTCGAATTCGACGGGGGTAAACGGGTCTATAAATACGTGAATAGTTTTACGTGTATTCAATGATTGGCTCTGAAGTATTCCCACCTCATTAAGTCAATAGTCTCTTGAATTACTATTCCGAGTCTCGGCAGAGTGAGATGCTTGTGTATGAATTTGTTGAAGGTCCTGTTGTCTCCATATGCCATTCGCTTGTATATCATCAACTTTGCCATCAGTGAAGCTTTCTTTGCGTTGAAAAGCACATTCATCCCAACCCTTTCCAAACCGACTCCACAATAATACCCGGGGCTAATTTCAACACTTGAAGATCTCGATGAGCCCCCATACGGTGAGAGCACTCCCCAGTCCACGTCATGACTGTAATATGGACTGAGGCTGGATGTGCCTTTGGTTAATCTACATCGCATAGTAATAATAGTCGGTGGATCATGACAATTCGTCTCTCCTAGCCACTGAAAGCGTCCAGTTTTTCAACAGTATGCATTAAAGGCTATCCAATTTGCGCACCCATGCCTCAGCCCAAACTTCCACATCTTCTGCAGAGAGTCGTATATGCTGGTCGTCGTTGGGACCTCGAAAACACACACCGTGCCCATGTTCGATACAGCTCCATTGGTCTCGAAGCTTTACCTGGAATCTTTCCCTTATCGCCGCGTCAATTCTCTCATCCCGTCCTCCTGAGCTCAATTCAGCTGGGGAGACCAAAGGTTGTAGACACTCCACCTCGTGTAAGAGGCTTTCAGCCCGTACGAAATCGTGGCTGCTCAGAGTCGTTTCGTTTGAAGTGGACATTGGTGGGTAGCAGGTTCTTGTGATACCGGAAGTGGATGCTGCGCTTTTAACGTGCATCTATCAGGCGCAATCATTTCAACGCATACCATTGTGGCTGTGCTTTATACAGGATACCCAGCGTTTGATCCCTTCCCTTGAAACAACTTGAGGCCCTCAACTTCCTTCATGTATCCACGCTCCAGGATACTCTCAAGTTCACTCACTTGTACCCTAATCCCTTGCTCTTCAACAGATCGTCTACGGCAGAGTGCACATATGGCACCGACGAATAGTTTGATGAGCTTTCACCGCATAATGTGGCAACTTACGACTTCTTGAGCGCTAGATTTTTGGGCAATTCAGCCTTTACGTTAGTTGAGAAGTGACGTCTCCATTCATAGAATATTGAAATGCATTCAATGTTATCCATGACAGTGCTTCTCACGTACAGCCTCGCACACTTCCCACTAGGGTTATATTCAACGGAAACCTCCGCTTCGTGTCCAATTCTTTCAGAATTCGAACAAGCATCCCATTTTTATAATTCTTTACTTTACTTCGCTTAATTGGCGTCCGTTGAGTAAGAGAGAACACCGCATATACTTCTATATGCATTAGGGACTATTGAATCCGAAATTAGGCAAATGTATATTCCCTTTGCCCCCATCACATCCTCTGTACTAATCACAGTCACATCGACCGTCACAAACATAGATATCGGGCGTCAATTATAGCTTTTCCTCAGTCCGTTATACTACGAATATACGAGACTGAGGTGAGCTGTCTATTTATCAAATAGACCATTTCCTTAATACTACAAATATACGAGACTGAGAACTACATTCTAGGGTATCATATTCAACAGCGTCGGCCGTGAACATGCCTGTTGTTGGTGACTCCATTGGGTTTTCATTAACAACTTGTGAATGTACATAATCTATGTTCAGGCATATATGCACTTGTATTAGTCTTACCCGATCCTGCTGAGTGGAGAAATTCACCCCGGGCTGAGGTTACTTATCAAGGACTTGTTTGTGTGATGCGGCAATGCGGAGCTCGTCTGGTTTGTAATGGTTCAGCATACTCGCTATGCTTTGCATGACCTTTTCCTGCCACCATGTCGACCTCTACGACGCCTCCCATTCCATTGTCCCCTGGAACTTCACAATGTTGTTGTAGTAATCTTTATTCCTTACCACTATAGTGATTCGGTATCATATCCGGGTTCGTTACCTCAGTTGAACCTTTCCATGTCAAGGTTTTTCAAGAATCTGGATTCAGGATCAATGAGTAGTGTGACTCCCTATGAATTTCTATGCTCACATCTGTGGTGCCTCCTTAGCTAGAACCATTTTGTGGGCTAACTTACCACCAGAATATTTGATCGAAGGGGCAGAAACCCTCATGGTATATTATTCCTGGAGCTTTCTTCTCAAAGTTATATCATACTTCTCCTTGCAGCATTTTCAAACCCACTATCCCTACACTATCTATCCAAGGAATAATTAAAGCTTCATTTGTGAATTCATCTGGCGATCATCTCTTCTCCTCATTAACAACTTTATTTCCACAAAGGTTTATTTCTTCCCAAGTTTCTGAACCCCTGTTCTGGGTTCTTCACGCAGAGATCCAAGTTGAACTGACTTGACTTGAATTGATGCTACGGAATACCTTCTGTTAGGATTTACACATGCAGGCCTGCTCAGCTTCGCTACCCAGAAGATATTTTCACTGATATTCCACCTATTGATCCCAACTTTGGACATAGATTTATGCCTGAACATGGGAGTCCGTTGCCACATAAATCTATGATGAGATCTCTGATCTCCCTCACTTGTGAATAATTCCTAGCTAAATCTCAGTAATTCCAGTACCTCCTACCGGTCACCAGCAACTCGCTCGGTCTGGTCCCCTATCCCCTGCAGTGCCTGCCGCTGATGCTGCGTGGCCGAGTTGCCTCGGCTACTGACCTCTGGTGCTGTGGCCCGCCCAGGGCACCCCTCCCCAATGCCCGCCCCCTCGTCACCACCGCCGCCACTACCGCATTTCTCAACCAGTTTGCTTCACTTTTTTTTCACTTTTTTTTTTTTCGTGTTATTATAACTATTCTTGTGCCTGATTTTAGTGTATTGTAATACACATTACGAATCATTCATGATTGGCCTTTTTGGCTTTCACGCAATACTGCATGAACATGTGACAGAACTATGTATAGCTCTGTCACGTGTGAGAGAGGGTACCCAGCTATGCTCAGTTCTCCCACCAGGCAATCCTCCAAAGAAGACCGTCAGAGGTTCACCAACCTGACTAAGGCCCGCATACTAGCTAGGTCATCATCCCATATTATCATTTTTACAGATGGGTTGCGAAAGCAATCCGAGGGCCACAAACAGACAGGATGCAGTTTCTCAGCAGTTTACTGCAATGTGGAGGTTGCCTCAGGTTAGTAGGGTCTCAGCCGCAGAGCTAGCGTCTTCGATGCAGAGATGCTCACTCTTGCAGGTGCTGCTGCCCACCTCACCAGCATCATTGACCATTTGGGTAGTAAGCCATGTAGTCGGTGCGGTCAGTTGACAACCAGGCTGCTATATCTTCCATATTTGACCTGTCCCCACATCCAGCCCAGCTCTTTTCAGCACTCTTTTGCAACACGTTGATTTTTACTGTCCTCCCACTGTTGCACCGCTATCAAAGTATCCTGGGTCCCGGGACATGTAGGTATTCAGGGTAATGAATGTGCTGACAAGCTAGCTAATCAGGCCACGACTGCCAAGTCAGTAATACACTCAACCCTGACCTGGGCCCAGCAGATGGCCAAAGTCACTGCAGTCAAAGAATGGGGCAAAGAGTGGGCAGCCAAGCCATACACTGATGCATCAGCCCTCGCCCTTACTGGACCACCCTCAGTCAGACTCTCTGCTATTCACAAGAATCTTTCCGGCTTTCACGCACAGCACACCCACCTCATACAAGCAATCACCAGGCATGGTTTCTTTAGGGAGTACTATAGTCACTTTTTCCCCCAGTGTATCTACTGCATGCCCCTGTGGATCTGCACCTCTCCAAATGCGTGAACATATCCTAATGAGCTGTCCCCTTTACGAGCCATTCCTGCTGGGCACCAAGTCTGGGCTCAGAGCAGTCGCTAAGTTTATTTGCCAAACCTCAGCCTTTGCCCAACAACCCAGCTGACCTCTGAACCAATCTGCGACACCACCGAACACTCATGCTGACCCGCAGCCCTATGAACCCCCTTAGAGTCACCTCTATGATGACGCCATATCCCTTGCTCACCCCGCACCTCTCTCACAATCTCTTCATAACAGATCCCAAGTGATATGGCCACTGTATATATCCTTCCCTCAGTTTCTCTCCCCCCCAACTAATTGAATCTACATGCCAATTCCCCCACTGCACCAATCCTGACTCAAGCCCCCTAAAATCCATTGTAGACATATAGCTCACTCAGAACTCTGTACTCCCATAGCATAGCTCTATTGGGGGCCCTCAAGCCCTGGCCGCAGTTAGTCTTTGTTATTTGAAGCAGGATACAAATGTAATTAAAAAAATAAAAAATACAAGTTTTGTCATGTGTTCATGCAGATCAATACGAAGCACACCTGCTGTGTCTTCAGTCTTACAAGTTCTATTTCACCTTCATGCCACACAACACAAAGCGCTTGTGTTTAATTTCGATGTATTTAATGCAGAACTAATTCTCTGTAAATAGCTCAATAATTCCTTTATGTAGACCAATGTATGTAGTTCAACTACTGTAGCTATACCATTGACTGGATATGTCGTGTTCAATGGTTGAATGTGCACCGAATGTGACAACCACAACACATCTATTAACATACCACCCGAGAATCACTATCACTCAATATTTGCCTGTCCTGTCTCGAAGGAGCAGTCAACAGAAGCTAATCCCCCCATGATGATGGGTTGTGGACATGTCGTTAACAAAGACAGCCTGGAGAAACTCAAGAAAGTAGTTGGGTGAGTGGTCCATAATTAATAATTTATGTCATATTAATTGACTCTGCGAACGATGTCCAATTCGTGTCAAGTCTCCATACTGCCCGGCTGAGTCCTTCACTAGCAGTTCATTACGGGCACATTTCTGAACATTATTTCTTACTCGAAGCAATCCTCATTTTGAATCGCAAGTGTTTCCCGTGTAGTATACAGTATCATTTGTATCATTTGTACGTAGTGGAGACAGCCATATATATATGTGATTGAAATGCAAAAAGAGAACTTTCCTTAATTGCCAATCTCAGACTGCCAAGTGTGCTTTCTCAAATCCATTTCGGCCCATTTGGTCTAATCGACTATCAATTAGGCAACTGGCCTCAAGGGATGAAATGTACAGTCAATCAAAGTCTTCTGAATTTCTTCTTTCGTAGTCATAACTAGTCCGGTATTCCAATGTCTTTGTAGTCAAACAAAGTGTCATGAACTTACCGAAAGGCCCATATTGAAAGACCATTTGGTCTAGCGATTCACCAGCAATCTCATCAGATCATTGCATGAGGTCAAATTTCTCTGTTTGACATACGAGGACAGCTTCAGTTTCATCTTCGGTAGCTTGAAGGGCTACACCTGTTTCATTTTGTCCTGAGGAAAGCACCAGTGTGTGAAATGGGCCTCCTTCAATGAACTAGATCCCACGTTTACTATGAGGTTACCTTTCATGGCTGCAAATAGATTTTTGTGTGACGATGCTTTCAGCAGTAATGAACAACCTACTGTAGATAAATGCTGTCCATCCGACAGCTATGTATGCAGATGTGTGAGAGATGGCATGTGCAATACTATTGAACTCATGGATATCTTGGAACATCGAACCTACTTTCCTAAATTTGATATGGAAGTACCAGCAACTGCCTTGGGGGTGAACAGGAGAATCAACACTGTGACTTTTGCCACTGATGACCTTGATTTCAATGGGTCCTTCGGGCCCTTCTGAGAAAGCACTGGGGATTCTAAAAAAGCTTTGATTAGAAGGAAGGTTGTATATCTAACGAATGATCGATGTACTCTGAAGGTCCAAGTTCTTGATAAGTGGTTCCTTTTCTGAAAGTTTCAGCAGGTATCTCTTTCAGACTCAGAAACGCATTCACCATCATTTTGTGCTGTGACAGTATAATTGATTTGAACTTTCCCTAAATTATACTCAAAATTACCTCTTTGGGTAGGTCAATCTAGCAGCCGTAAGAGCTCAATAATTTAATCAACAACTCTGAAATAGCGGGCTCACCCATAACTGAAGACCCTGGGGATCCGGGATTCCGGGCCCACGTACAGGCATCTCTGCATGTATGACTGTATTGAAATACTGAAATAAAATTGTTTTGTGGATGCATTGTATGAATGTGACTTACTCCCGTGGCCCTTCATAACACGAGTATCAGCCTTGTCAGCATGCAAAAGCTCCAAATCAACTGACAGCACACATCCATTGAACTCCCCCAGTCACTATTTCACCGCGATGCCCTGCTAAATCTTCCTGACGAGAAGAACTGTGGGCCATGTATGTCACTGTAGCCTACAATGGTTGTCAATGACAAGGCTGGAATGAGTGCAAAGATGCACTTCATTGAAGATGCTAGCTCTGCAGCTGAGACCCTACTAACCCGAGGCAACTTGCAGTAAACTGCTGAGAAACTGCATCCTGTCTGTTTGTGGCCCTCATATTGCTTTTGCGACCCATCTGTAAAAATGATAATATGGGATGATGACCTAGCCAGTATGTGGGCCTTAGTCAGGTTGGTGACCCTCTGACAGTCTTCTTTGGAGGATTGCCTGGTGGGAGAACTGAGCATAGCTGTTAAGTTCCCAAACAAAGCTCCACAGATAGTCCCGCAGAGGTTTCCAGTAACTATTCTGAACACACACTTGCTTCCGGGAATAGTCCCACGGAGTCCCCGGGTAATAGGTCCCGGGAAAGTTCCGGGGATTATTAGTACAAGGAATGGTGATATCAGAATAATTACCAGAAAGTATGGTGATACAACTGAGATGGACTTGGCTTCAGCTTATAGGCTGCACCCTCGTACACTCATTCAGGTGTCCATATTTCGAGCTGACAGAATGCATACAGGAAGATATAGATTCCGGAGTTCCCGTGGGAGTTCTGGGAATTGAGTGTGCAGACAGACAAGAGGACTAGAGACTGTTCAAGGATCAAACCTGTTCGGGGGAAAACTAGTTTGAGATTGAAACTGGATTCTAAGTACATGAACATAGCAGACTTATATAGACTGTGAAATGTAATAATACCAAATCCGGTATTAATGAGAGGCAGAACTATGAAACAAAAAATGAAACAAGTAAATACTAAACTGGGAATTAGGGACGGAACGGAACGGGAGCGGAGAACGAATCATGATAGATCATTTAACCATAACTGGAGCGGGGCTCAGTTAGAGGGGTTCCGGAAGTCCAGTCGGAGTCCGGTGACTTGGTGCACAAGATAGTGTCGGGTATAGACAGGCTTGATGTGCAGGAGGTCCAGTGGAGTCCGGTGGGTTTTCCGATGACTGGTGTATGAGACGCAGAGACAGATCATAACAGGAGCGTGGTTCTATGCTCTGTTAGAGGGGTTCCAGGAGTCCGGTCGGAGTCCGGTGACTGGTACATAAGACACAGAGTGTCGGGTGTATGTAGGGTGGAGTCCGGAGTCCGGAGGAGTCCGAGGACTGGTGTATGAGACATAGCGAGTTAGCGGCAGACAGGTGGGGTGCGTACAGAGAGTCAGGCATAAACAAGTTGACATGCAGGCTCCTGTGGGAGCTCCGGTTGTAACGATACAATATAGAGGGTCGGGAGCATGTAGGATGGGGTCCGGGGGCCCGGAGGCTGGCGGGTTTTCCAGTTCCTGACAATAGCTGGGTACCCTCTCTCACACGTGACAGAGCTATAGATAGTTCTGTCACATATTCATGCAGTATTGCATGAAAGCCAAAAAAGCCAATCATGAATGATTCATAATGTGTATTACAATACACTAAAATTAGGCACAAGAATAGTTATAATAACATGAAAAAAAAAAGCGAAAAAAAAGTCAAGCAAACCGGTTGAGAAATGTGGTAGCGGTGGTGGTGGTGACGAGGGGGCGGGCATTGGGGAGGGGCGCCCCAGGCGGGCCACAGTGCCAGAGGTCAGTAGCCGAGGCAACTTGGCTGTGCGGCATCAGTGACAGGCGCTGCAGGGGATAGAGCATTGACCAGACCAAGCGAGTTGCCGGTGACTGGTAGGAGGTACTGGAATTACTGAGATTTAGCTAGGAATTATTCACGAGCAAGGGAGATCAGAGATCTCATCATAGATTTATGTGGCAATGGACTCCCACATTGAGACATAAATCTATGTGTATTCAATGAATTGTGACTATCCTCCATACAGTATAGGTTGGAAGTACTATTGATAAAACATCCCACCTGTTAATAACCAGTTTTTTGTACCCTGCCTGACTAAGTGGATCACTTCAAATGTCAGGGATCTGACAATAAGTAAATAGATTATATTGACAACCTAGGTCACTCAAACCTCAAAATTCATTTTACTCTATGGGACTCAAAGGAAGTTGGGGTTCCCTTTACAATAGATAGCTAACCTATGTATGTAGTGTGGATTACACACCCTCACCAGGGTCCCAGCCCAATCAACATGACACTCCTTTAATGTAAGTGCAGTGACACTGCTCTGACTCAGAAAAATAACATCCCTGGACACTTGCACTATTATGGTAACAAAAAGGTCCAACGTGATGTACCAGTATATTAAGTTCAGATGTCAAAGCAACACCTTTGCACCACCCTGCATTTTATCTGTCAGCAGCACCACTAATGCAGCCAAATAGTACAGAATTACAGCATTTATCAGCAACATACCTAGCATCCCAACAAGGGTGGTTTCCATCTAGGCCATGGATTACTTCTCACAGTCTTCAGCCACCTTGTTAGCATCCCCAAACTACTGCCTCAATATTTCCAAGGCAAAGTACACTGTCTGGGCCAGTACTACCACTACCACTACCACTACCACTACCACTACCACTACCACTACCACTACCACTACCACTACCAATACCAATACCATTACCACTACCATGACTGATACTGCTACTTGACTGATACCACTACTATGACTGATACTGCTACCATGACTGATACCACTACCATGACTGATACTGCTACTGTGACTGATACCACTACTGTGACCAATACTGCTACTGTGACCAATACTGCTACCATGTCAGGAACCGGACAACCCGCCAGCCTCCGGGCCTCCGGGCCCCCGGACCCCATCCTACATGCTCCCGACCCTCTATATTGTATAGTAACAACCGGAGTTCCCACGGGAGCCCGCATGTCAACTTGTTTATGCCTGACTCGCTGTACGCACCCCACCTGTCTGCACCTAACCCTCTGTGTCTCATACACCAGTCCTCGGACTCCACCGGACTCCGGACTCCACTCTATGTACACCCGACACTCTGTGTCTTATGTACCAGTCACCGGACTCCGACCGGACTCCTGGAACCCCTCTAACAGAGCATAGAACCCCGCTCCTGTTATCTGTCTCTGCGTCTCACACACCAGTCATTGGAAAACCCACCGGACTCCACCGGACCTCCTGCACATCAAGCCTGTCTATACCCGACACTATCCTGTGCACCAAGTCACCGGACTCCGACCGGACTTCCGGAACCCCTCTAACTGAGCCCCGCTCCAGTTATGGTTAAATGATCTGTCATGATTCGTTCTCCACTCCCGTTCCATTCCGTCCCTAATTCCCAGTTTAGTATTTACCTGTTTTGTTTTATGTTTAATAGTTCTGCCTCTCATTAATACCAGATTTGGTATTATTACATTTCACAGTCTATATAAGTCTGCTATGTTCATGTACTTAGAATCCAGTTTCAATCTCGAACTAGTTTTCCCCCGAACAAGTTGGATCCTTGAACAGTCTCTAGTCCTCTTGTCTGTCTGCACACTCGATTCCCGGAACTCCCACGGGAACTCCGGAATCTATATCTTTCTGTATGCATTTTGTCAGCTCGAAATATGGACACCCGAATGAGTGTACGAGGGCGCAGCCTATAAGCTGAAGCCAAGTCCATCTCAGTCGTATCACCAGACTTTCTGGTAATTATTCTGATATCACTGTTCCCTGTACTAATAATCCCCGGAACTTTCCCGGGAGCTATTGCCCGGGGAATCCGTGGGACTATTTCCCGGAGTCAAGTGTGTGTTCGGAATAGTTACCGGGAACCTCCGCGGGACTATCCGTGGAGCTTTTGTTCGGGAACTTAACATACCATGACCAATACCACTACTGTGACCAATACTGCTACTGTGACCAATACTGCTACCATGACCAATACCACTACCATGACCAAACCATGACTGATTTTTAAAATATTTTGTAAAGTGGTTATATTTTAATGCTCTGAGCTTGTGTTATGACCGTGTTGCAACTGTGTTGCAACCCAACAGTCTTTGAGGTTATTGCTGCCTATCGACATTTCAAGTTATCAATCAAGTCATCGCATCGGAAACCGTCAGTTGCCCAATGCTGATGTATGCTTTCATGGCGATCAAACCCATTTATGCCCCTGTCAAGTTATACTCGTACTGTAATGTATTCAGGGGATTCTCTTAGATAGCTCAATATATGCTATAGTGACACAGAGCTTCAACAATAAAACAAGCAAAGGTCCAGTAATTTAAATACTGATAGATTAATGAGCTGCGCTATGAAGCTTAAACAACTCAAATCAATGCTTATTTTGATTATTGAAAGGTTCAATAGAACTGTGTATGACTCTTTTAGCAAATACAAGAACTATTCCTTGAGAATAGGGGCTGGAAGCTGAATATATGCTCAGTAACTTGGCAGAGACTTGATATAAGAGCTTCGGATTCTTGTATGCTTATTTGTAACTATTAATAGTTATTTAACAAGGTGTTAAATAATTTATTAATAGAGAAAATAAATTGTATTGGATTATCTGAGTGCTTGTACTTGATTAATTCAATAAACTTAGGGCTGGGCCTTGAGTAATCTAGTATTGGCAGGGATTTCAGTAAGGATACTCAGATACTTATTAGGTTTATTATCTAATTAATAAGCCTAAAGGGTAGCTGTGAGGCTGGGGAACTTAGATGATTAGCTAAGTTCAAGAGTTGCTGACAAAGATTCAAGATACTGCAAGTGTAGGTGCTTGCAGTGAGTGTATCAGACTAAGGCTATTATTGTCCTTAGGATGATTAGATAAGCTGGTGCTGTGCTGCAAATATGTGTGAGATAAGATGATTTTATTGGAAACTTAGCCCTCCTTATATACATTTTGATAACTCAATGATTAGCTAACTATTTAGTTTATGAGGTCATTAGTGAGATCATAATGACCTCATATTCTACTCATTATTTACCCTTTGTTTAACATGTGATTCCCTTCTCTGAGACAAGGGTTCTAACCTCTTGCTTGAACATGAAGGTTCAAGGCCGCGGTCCCGGGACGGGAGCAAACGACGAGTTGGCGGAACCTAATAATGACTCAGGTAGTCACGTTCGTGACTTGTGTGACTCGAGTAGTCACATTCGTGACTTGTGTGACTCGGGTGGTCACATTCGTGACCTTTGTGACATCCCGACACTGGAGGCTTATGTAATAGGTCACATGACTCCAAAAATGCGCAAACTAGGCTGCACAAGGTGCCGAAAGGTAATAACTAAGTAAATAAAATATAAATAATTAGTTAAAAATTATAATAAATTAACTAAGATATAATAGCATAATATGAGTTCATATATGCTATTATTATGCGAAGTTAAAAGGAATAGAGCCTATATTTCACAATACAAATATAATAAAAATACAATAAATTCGAAAGAATATTAAATAATCCACAGAAAATTAAGAGGATATTATGATATGATGCTGATACATCACACATACTATCTGGTTATGTTTTGATACGTCCCTTTCTTTATTATGATGATCTGTTCTACTCTATGTTTCACATATGCCTGTATATACTTGTAACCCATGGACTATTTTCTTTTCTCATAACTCCTCTCTCAGATAAATCACAGCCTCCAAATGTATCATAACCTTCCGGTTCCTAGTCAAGCTTATTTGTCAATAGCATTTTCCACTCTTCCCTTAGTTAGTATTTTCTAGATGCCAATGACTCGTATATAAATCCACTGTAGCTGTAGTTACTAGGAAATCAGAATATCGACTCAGAACACCCACATACATCTCTATAAGCCTTCCACTAAGTATCCCACTCCCCACCTCTGCATGTGCTCACCTCTCTTCGGCTTCTGACCCCTTGGCCTGACACATGACTTATCCTTCGATTCCAATTGGTAACTCACTGTGAGGAACTCATTAGGACTAGTCTTTGCCCACCCAAAATTTAAGGACACCTGACGGTAACTTGTGAGGGTGCAGCACATAAGCTGAAGCCAAGTCCTTCTGATCAGTCCCCGTTGGCCAACCAACATTAGTCAGTTTTCTGTTCTTAACAGCTTATGTGTGTGTGTGTATTAGCCTATCATTCCATTGCTTGTTATATGCAAGTTCAGAAGTTGACAGTTAGGAATTTCACTTGCCATGCCTTACCCACGTGGTATGTATATCTATACATATCTGTGTCAATTAGAGAGTGGCTGGTGGCCCAAATTGAAGGATAGTTACTTGAACCCCACACAAGGAGGCCTACTAACCTTAGATACATAATGATGACAACTCTGAATTTCCAAGAATTGTACAATGGTTAGTGTAAGATGGCAAAATCAGACAATGACAAATGCACTCACCTGAATAATGGTGATGGGATGTCTCACTCTGTTGCTTGTGTGTGGAATTAGGAGCATAATGCCAGCCAGTGCTCAAAGAGGTTCCATTTAAATAAAAGAAAAGACTTGTCCCAATTGATTTCTACTCCAATTCCAGATATGTGACAACTCATAGAGAAAGGCCAGAAAAGGTGGTTATATTACAAACATCATTAAACATGCTCTAGCCCATATAAAATGAGATGTATGTCTTGACTTCTTGACCAGGATACCTAGGGCTTCATCCCTGCCTTTTAAATACCTTGGCACCCCACTCACCCTCTTTCAACCATATAGACTCTGATACTGTCCAGTTCCCCTATTATTTTCTATGCTAATAAATACATGTGGCTAGTAATGATTTGACAAGCTTTCACCACACAAGGTGGCAATTTTGTTTTTCTTCAAAGAGTTAGAAACACTACGGACTGCTAGTCCCTGGGGGCTTGTCGACCCTCCAAACTTCCACATCTTCTTAAGACAGTAGTATGTGCTGGCCTCATTCCCGTGTCATTGATGTCCTGGGATTCCAAACTCAATATAGCTGTAAGGCTGTCAGTATCAGCCTCATGTAAGGGAGGGTACACTGTGATTTGGTAATAATTAGTTCTATTGTTGTCCACATCCCATTGTAGTCCACATCCCATTGTTGCTCACATCCCATTGTTCTCCACTAGTATATATTATGTACATGTGGATTTTAATACAGTAGTGGTTTATTCCCCATCACTCATTCTAGTGTCTGTCTGCACCTGCAGCAGATACCAGTCTTACACTCACTCGGTCAACACGGACAGGACTAAGTTTTCTTTATTTTTAAATATCAGTAGGATACAAGGTGAATGTGGTGGGAGAACAAAGAACCGCATGATCAGGCACAAGGGCGCTACTTAACAATCAAGTGGCGGAACAATCAGTGGTTGATGGGAGAGGTTGGTGATGATGTATGTGGTAAGGTGGCCTTACAATAGCCGGGGAAACCAAGCGTTGTAGCCACACAACGTCTTGTAGGAGGCGTTCAGCCCCTCCAATACTGTAGCTGTTCAGAGTCGTCTCATTTGAGGTTGACATTGGTGGGTAGCAGATTGGTGTGATCCCGAAGAGGACGCTGCGCCTTTTAACGTGCAGTTATGAGGGGAATAATTTTCCAGGTACGGCATTATGGCGGCACGTTATACAGGATACCTAGCGTTTCATCCCTTCCCTTGAAATCACTTGAAGGCCCGTTCGTCCTCTTCCAAAAATACAGCCAGGATACTATCAAGTTACCTTCCCATTTTCGTTTGCCGCTATTGCTTAACTTCATCAGATCGCATACTGCAGACGACACATGTGGCCGTTGGGAATACATTGAAAAGGTCTCACCGCATAATGTCGGAACTTCTGAGTTCATGAGCGCAGATTTCACGGCAATCCAGGTTTTCTAATAGTTGAGAAGTGACATCTCCATGGATGGAATATGTAAATGCAGGTCCGTGCCTTTAGCACTTCCGACTCCGGCTATATCCGACGGAAATATGCGCTCCGTGTTCAATTCTTTCAGAATTCCAAAGATCAATCCATTTCAATAATTAATTAGTTATGCTACTTGTGATCAAACCCTGAATATTCTTGGTTGCGGTCAGTCCATCAGTGTTTTGACTAACAAATTATGTGTAATCTATATTCAGTCATTCTTAATTGGACACCTGGTTTCATTATTCCCCTGTCCCGATGAGTGAACCTCTTCTCTCGGGGCTCTAGTTATTTATCAGGGACTTGCCTTGTCGATGCGAAAATGTCAAGGCAGATCAACGATTGTGAGCCACTGTAGCTTGGTCCTCTTGCAGGCGGAGCCCTTCGGGTGTGTAATCCCAACTAATTGACACGCTGCTTGCTTTGAGACCTCCGAGTGGTATTATATTTGAAGTGATTCTTGTTGATAAATCGTATATCATTCTAATCACTACTAGGGCCCACCAATATATGCGACGTCTCTATACCATCAACGAGAAGCTCCCAAGCACACAAGGGCGGTAAAAAGTGACTATATGCGTTCTTGAATTGGCTCAAACTATGTTGCTTGACATAAATTAATAATATTCCCATAGGCGATTAAGTAAAGAGTAATAGCACTGCCCTTCCTCCGGGATCGGATAATGGATCGCTGTTATCCAAGAGAAACAACGTGTGGAATGGCAGGTCAACCATAACACTCTAGCACAGATGCGCAGTTCGAATTAGAGGTTACCGACACGCCGGTAAAAGGTGTGGCGATGACGGAAAGGAGGGAATGACCAATGAGATGTAATGTCTCAAAGCGGCTACGGGTGAATTCATCGTTGATGGGGCCACACATTGCGTCAGAATGTTGGAGAAAAAGATTGAGAATGGCGATTATATCGAGGGTGCGCACTGTGGTACACGCGGATTCCATGGCGGAAGATCCAGCTATCAGCTTCAGAGTGACATCAATCAGGGCTTCCCCTGCACACAGGAGCCAGTCATTTTGACGCTTGTGTGTCAGAATCAGACTGGCAGGGTATTTTCATGGGAGGATATAAGACGATGATGGAAGGTAAAAGATTGTCAACGTACCGTAGGAGGGGTTCAATGAGGGAGGAAATCACATTAAACTGCTTGATGTAATCCGTGAAAAGTGTGCTGTCGTTGAAGAGGATTTTCAGGGCACAGATATCACAAAACAGTGAATACTATGTGCCCTCATCGATATAATGAGTCGGGACGCTATATGGAGGTTGGTGTCGTCCACTAGAACCTTCAATACATCTCCAGAAATATCCCGAAACCAGGCATCCTGGGGCATGCAACACAGGAGAAGCAGTATAGGAGACGCAAGGAATGTTGGCGTGGTGAATTTTGTCTGTCATGGTTTGGGTGGTCAGGATAAAATGATGTGATGTCGCGACGCACGGTTGTACCCAGAATTAAAAGCATCCTCTGATAGCAGCGAGCTCCTCTACAGACAATTGACTCACCCAGCAAAGATAATTCACGGTGAACCCAAGTTGGGTGAGGAGGAAGGTACTTTCACAAAAGGATGATAAATTTCCGGCGATTTGCAGAATGAATGTCGAAGCAACCTCATCCACGTTGTTGTGAAAAGGTGATTTGATGACAGCATTGTAAAGCGATGACGTAATTGCAATTGATGGGCGATCTCTATTCCCCCATGGACCGCCAGGAGGCCAGTAGAAGGCCAAACCCAAAGATGCTATAATTGGCAGTGTGTCCTCCGCTCCTCTGCTATATAACACTTGAATTCCAGAACCCCTCTAAGACCTGCGACGCCTGTTTTTGAATTCGAGGCGGATAAGTGGGTCTAGAAAGACGTGAGTATTTTGAATGTATTCAATCATTGGCTCTGAAGTATCCTACCTCAATAAGTCAATGGTCTCTTGAATTACTATTCCCAGTCTTGGCAGAGTGAGATTCTTGCGTAGGAACCTGTTACAGGCCTTGTCGTCTCCATGCGCCATTCGCTTGTATATCATCAACTTTGCCGTCAGTGCAGCTGTCTTTGCAGCGTAACGCACATTCCTCCCAACCCTTTCCAAACCGACTCTACAATAATACCCCGGCTCAATTTTAATACTTGAAGATGTCGATGAGCTCTCGTACAGCGAAACCACTCCCCAGTCCACGTCATGACTGTAATGTGGGCTGAGGTTGGATGTGGCGTTGGTGGATCTAGCTCGCATGTTAATAATCGTCGGTGGATCATGACAAGTTGTCTCTCCTAGCCACTGAGAGGGTCCAATTTTCAACAATGTACATGAAAGGCTATCTCATTTTGCGCACCAATTCCTCAACCCAAACTTCGACATCATCTTCAGACAGTGGTATATGGTGGTCGTCTTCGGGAACTCGATAGCACACACCGTGTCGATGTTCGATACAGCTCCACTGTTGTCGAAGCTTTACCCGAAATCGTTCCCTCATCCCCGTGTCAATGATGCCCTCCCGTTCCTCTGAGCTCAATGGAGCTGGGGAAACCAAGGGCTGTAACCACTCAACCTCTTGTAGCAGGCTTTGAGCCCGAACGATATCGTGGCTTCTCAGATTCGTCTCGCTTGAAGTTGTCATTGGTGGGTAGAAGGTTGTTGTGATACAGAAAGGGCATTTTTTGCTTTTAAGGATCAGTTATGAGGGGAATGAATTTCCACCCATATCCTTTTGTGTTGGATAACACCGTAAAACCTCTTGCTATATTTAGACGAACAAGAGTATGCAGGGACCATGCGGGCACATAAGGAACAAAGGTGTGGCCCGCATGTCTCGTTGCCTCGTTGTCTCGTATTTCCCTTACTACATATCACCTTCGTTCATATCACTAACTGCTGTTCTTAGTATATATACTATAGCCAGAATACTCAGTCCGTTATATCTATTATACAAGACTGAGGTGAGCCGCTTTTTATTATTATGTGTTCCAGTATGCTTACATGTACTGTAGTTCACTATTAGGTATTTTATATACAGTCCGTTATATCTATTATACGAGACTGAGTTCACTATTAGATCCTACTTTCTAACATTGTGGCGGTGCTGAACACAGGATAAACAGCGTTTCATCCCTTCCTTTAAACAACTTGAAGCCTCTCAACCTCTTCATTGATACAGGCTCCAGAATACTCTCAGGCCCACTAACCAGGGCATACACTAATTCCTTACTCTTCAACAGATCGTCTACAACAGAGATCACGTTTGGCAACCAATGAAAGTTCAAGAACTTTTGTGAAGTTCCGGGGAAGAATGGAGTGGGCAGCGCCGTAGGGGTCGACAAGGTGGTAGTAAAAGGTCACCCAAAAACATAGCGAGAATGCCGAATCTTTAAAAGCCCGACGAGCTCCGCATGCAAGAGGTTGAGCTCCGTTGCCTACTCACATCCATGATCATAAAAACAAGTCCCTGATAAATAACATGAGTTATTAATTACTGATTATATATTACATGCACAATTTGGTAATGAAAAGCTGAGAGACTCGCCACAAACAGGCATATTCACGCTCGACGCCAACTACCCTGAGTAATGAATTATTGCTTTGTTGGGATTCTGAAAGAATTGAACACGAAGCGGATGTTTGCGTTAGATGTAGCCCGAGTGGACAGCGCCCAAGGCTGTACAAAAGATGGACTTCATGGATATCACCCCCTGCATTTACATATTCTATCAATCGAGATGTCGCTTCTCAATCAACGCAAAAGCCGAATTGCCCAAAGGTCTAGCGCTCAAGAAGTCGGAAGTTGCCACATTATGCGGTGAAGACTATCAAACTATTCGTAGCTGCCATATCTGTTCTCTGCCGTAGACGAGCTGTTGAAGATTAAGAAATTATAGTATCACATAGTTGGGAAACTTGAGAGTATCTTGGAACCTGCATGAATGAAGGTGGTTGAGGGGCTTCAAGTCGGTTAAAAGGTAGGGATGAAACACTTGGTATAAAGCACCGCCACAATGCTATACCTAGAAATAAATTCCCCTGATGACTCCACCTCAAAAGCGCAGCATCCCCTTCCGGTATCACAACAACCTTCTACCCACCAATGTCAACTTCAAACGAGACGAATCTGAGAAGCCACGATATCGTTCGGGCTCAAAGCCTGCTACAAGAGGTTGAGTGGTTACAGCCCTTGGTTTCCCCAGCTCCATTGAGCTCAGAGGAACGGGAGGGCATCATTGACACGGGGATGAGGGAACGATTTCGGGTAAAGCTTCGAAAACAGTGGAGCTGTATCGAACATCGACACGGTGTGTGCTATCGAGTTCCCGAAGACGACCAGAATATACCATTGGCTGAAGAAGATGTGAACGTTTTGGTTGAGGAATGGGTGCGCAAAATGAGATAGCCTTTCAAGTACACTGTTGACCCATTCGACGCTTTCAGTGCCTGGGAGAGACAAATTGTCATGATCCACCGACTATTATTGAAATGCGAGGTAGTTCCGCCAATCCCACATCCAACTAAGTCCAAATTACAGTCATAACGTGGACGACTGGGCAGTGGATTCATTCTATGAGAGGTCATCGACATATTCAAGTATTAAAATTGAACCGGGGTATTACTGTGGAGTCGGTTTGGAAAGGGTTGGGGTGTGCTTTACAACGCAAAGAAGGCTTCACTGATGACAAAGTTGATGATATACAAGCGAATGGTGGATGGAGACGACATGACCTTTAACAGGTATAGGCAAGCATCTCTCTCTGTCAAGACTCGGACTAGTAATTCAAGAGACCATTAATTTGTTGAGGTGGGGACACAACAGCGTCAATCATTGAATTCATTCAAAATACTCGCGTCTTTCTAGACCCACCTATCCCCTTCGAATTCGACAACAGGTGTGGGTAGTCTTAGGGAGGATGTGGCATTATCAGCGGAGGAACGAATGTCACACTGCCCAGCTTGTGACATATTTGGCTTGGGCCTTCGTATTCTGTCCCGGAGCCCGATGGGCAGATAGAGATCGGCTGTCAACTGCAATTACGTCATCGCTTTACAATGCTGTCATCAAATCACCGCCACCAACCTGGATGAGGTTGCGTCGATATTTATTCTACAAATCGCCGGATATTTGTCGTCTTTTGTGAAATGTACCGTTCTCTTCGGCTACCTTGGGGATATTGTGAAAAACATCTGCCACGTCCGTCAACTGTCTATAGAGGAGCTCACCGCCGTCAGAGGTTGCATTGAATTCTGGGTACAACCGTTCGTCGCCGCATTTTCACATCATTTCATCCTGCCTACCAAAACTACAACAGACACAATTACCCGCGCGGACTTTCCTTGTATGAATCATCTATACAGCTTCTCGTGTGTTGCATTCACCAAGATGACTGGTTTCGATATATTGCTGGAGATGTATTGATGGTTATAGTGGAAGACACAAACCTCCATATAGCGTCCTTGACTCTTCATATCGATGCGGACACATCGTATTCACTGTGTCATGATACCCGGGCCCTGACGACCTTCTTCGACGACAGCGCCCTTCTCACGAATCATATCAACCAGCTGAATGTGGCTTCTTCACTCATTAAGCCCCTCCTATGGTATGTCGAGAATTGTTTTACCTTTCGCCATCATCTCATATCTGCCCATGAAAATATCCTACCAGTCTGATTCTGACGTAGACGAGCGCAAATGTGTCCCTCCTCTGGTCATGCGAAATATTAATCGAGGTCACTCTGAAGCTGATTGCCGCATCTTCAGACATCGAATCAGCGTGTACCACAATGCGGAACCTCAATATAATCCCGTTTCTTTAACATTGTGACGCAATGCGTGACTCAATCAACGATCAATACGTCGGTACCTACCTTGAACGAATAACCGTCGCGGCTCATTCCCTCCTTTCTGTCATCGCCACACCTTCAACAGGTGAGTACGCAAAATCTAATTCAAACTCCAGATCAGTGTTGGAGAATCATGACTAGCCTGCCCATGCTTTTGTTCCATCCATTCCGCACGATATACAATAATGTCCCTTGGATAATACCGACACATTATCCGAACCAGGAGGAAGGATAGTGCTATCACTCTTTACTTAATCCGCCTTTGGAAATATTTCAAAATTATTTAAAGCTACATAATGTTAGCCAATTAAAGAGCGCATATAGTCACCTGTTCTGCTTTGTAGCTTATTTCTGATCCTATCCACACGTAGTTGCATATAGTCGTGGTCCCTAGTAGTGGCTAGAATCACATGCGATTTACGAAAAAAAACTAACGTCAAATGGAATATCCTCGGAGTTCTCAAAGAAAGCAGCGCGATAGTTTGGGATAGGACGAAACAAGTTATTGGAGAGCAACAAAGAACACTGACTACAATCACGCATAAATCCATGCCGACGATTCGCTCGTTCAAGCTCATCTTGAGATCAAAATCCAATGTTAAATCTCCAAATCCGCGTTCTTGAGGCAAAAAACTCCGGAATAAACTGAGGGGCCTTCAAAGCACGCGGGGACAGCATGGGTCAGATTTCATAACGCATGTCTCTCTATTATCTGTCTTAACCCGACCCTGTAGCGTCTCTTTGGGTTCAGATTTGAAAAATACAATTATATTTTTCAAATTGTTCCTACCAAAAAATCCCATAGAAAGAGAAATGTACCCCCAGGTAGCGCTACGGGAGAACTGGGAGGAATGTAGATACCATCCATCACTTTCTACAAACGTTCCTAATTTGGACCGGCATAATGTATAGCTGATGCTTGGCAATACAGGAGAAGTGCAAGGAATCTAGATGCCATGACCACTTGATCGAAAACGGTGGTAAATTAGCCAAAACAAAATTGGCCAGACGACACCTGTATAGGACTGATACTCTGAGACCGCAGGTGCAATATCTGTGATGACAAGTGTAGTTGATTGGTTGGTGGGAAATGAAGAGGAAGAAGCACTAAGGACACAGGATGTTTTGAAGAAGATGAAGCATTTGTAAATTGGTATTTGATCCGGACGGTAGGGAAGTCCCGGCAATCTAGAATGCGGCCGAACTAGAATACCTTGGAGCATCCCAGATAGCCGGACTTCCTCACAGCGCTTACTCATGCATTCACGATCGACGCCAATTCGCGTGAGTAAAGAATTATCGAAGTTGAAATTCAGAATGAATTGAAAACGAAGCGCACATGTCTCTTAGACATAGCCCGAATCGATAGCGCCCGAAACTGTACCTGACAAGCATTGTAATGGATAGCATCCACTGCATTTACGTATTCTATCAATCGACATGTCACTTCTCAACTAACGTAAAAGCTGAATTGCCCAAGACTTTCCCGCTTAAGAAGCCGGAAGTGGCCACATTATGTGGTGAAGGCTCTTCAAATGTATCGTGGCTGCCATATGTGCGCTTTGCCGTAGGCGCTCTGTTGAAGAGTAAGAAATTAGACTCTAAAATATTGAGTGAACCTGAGAGTAACGTGGAGCGTGTATGCATTAAGGAGGTTGAGCGGCTTCAAGTTGTTTAAAATGAAGGGAGGAAACGCTGGGTGTCCTGCATGAAGCACCGCCACAATGCTATACCATGAAATTCATACCCCTGATAATTGCAACTTAAAAGCGCAGCATCCCCTTCCGGTATCACAATAACCTGCCACCCATCAATGTACACTCCAAACGAAACTACTCTGAGGAAACACGATATCGTACGGGCTGAAAGCCCCCTACAAGAGGTTGAGTGGCTACAACCCTTGGTCTCCCCAGCTGCAATGGGCTCAGAAGAACGGGAGGGGGTGGTTGACGCGGCGATAAGGGAAAGATTCAGGGGAAAGCTTCGAGACCGATGGAGCTGTAGCGAACACGGGCACGGTGTGTGTTATCGAGTTCCCGAAGACGACCAGCATATACCATTGTCGGTAGAAGATGTGGAATTTTGGGCTGAGGAATGGGTGCGCAAAATGGGATAACCTTTAATGTATACCGTTTACAAACCCGACGCTTTCAGTTCCTAGGAGAGACAAATTGTCATGATCCACCGAATTTTATTAAAGTGCGACGTAGATCCACCAACGCCACATCCAACCTCAGTCCATATTACAGTCACAACGTGGACTGGGGAGTGGTCTCACTGTATGATAACTCATCGACATCGTCAAGCATTAACATTGAGCCGGGGTATTACTGTAGGGTCGGTTTGGAAAGGGTTGGGAGGAAAGTGCTTTACACTGCAAAGATAGCTGTACTGATGGCAAAGTTGATGATATACAAGCGAATGGTGTATGGATACGACGAGGACTGTAACAAGTTCCTACGCAAACACCGGACTATGCGAAGACTCGGAATAGTAATTCAAGAAACCATTGACTTAATGAGGTGGGGATACTTCAGCGCCAATAATTGAATACAGTCAAAATACTCACGGCTTTCTAGACCCACTTATCCGGATCGAATTCAAAGAAGGGCATGGGGGGTCTTAGAAGCGGTCTGGTATTCAAGGCTTATACACCGGAGGAACGGAGGTGACACTGCCAGGCTTCTGACAACTTTGGCTGAGGCCTTCCTCACGTGTTCCTGCGCTCGATGGGCAGATGGAGATCGGCGACTCGGCTTAACTCCAATGACGTCTTCGGTTTACAATGCTGTCATCAAATCACCGCTACACACGAACGTGGATACCGTTGTGTCGACATTCATTCTACAAATCGCCGGGTATCTATCATCCCCATGCAATCCACCTCCCTTCATCCTCGGCGCCAACCTTGCGGTTATCGTGGAAAATATTTTCCACGTGCGTCAATTGTCTGTAGAGGAGCTCACTGCGATCAGAGGTTGCATTGAATTCTGGGTACAACCGTGCGTCGCGACATCATATCATTTTATCCTGCCCACAAAAACTATAACAGAGAAAATTTCCTACACCGACAAACCTTTAATAAATCTCCTGTACGCCTTCTCGCGTGTTGCATCCACCAAGATGCCTGGTTTCGTAATATTTCTGGAGATTTATTGAAGGTGATAATTGATGACACAAACCTCCACATAGCGTCCTTGACTCTTATTATGGATGAGGACACAACGAATGCAATGCAGGGTGGTATCCGGGCTCTGAAAGCCTTCTTCGACCACAGCACGCTGCGCGCAGGTCACATCAACCAGTTGAATGTGATTTCTTCACTCATTGAACCCGTCGTACGGTATGTTGACAATGTTTTACCTTCCAGCATCATCTCATATCCACCCATGAAAATATCCTACCAGTCTGATTCTGACACACAAGCATCCAAATTACTGGCTCCTCTCTTCAGGCGAAGAACTACTTCACATCACTCTGAAGCTGATAGCTGGATCTTCCAACTTCGAATCCGCGTGTACCACAGTGCGCAACCTCGATATGATTGCCATTCTCGAACGTCTTCTCCCACATTGTGACCCAATGTGTGGCTCCATCAACGTTCAATGCCCCCCTAATCCCTTTGAGAGATTACACCTCATGTGTCATTCCCTCCTTTTCGTCATCGCCACACCCTTTACCGGCGTGTCAGTAGCCCCTACCTCTAACTGGATGTCTGTGTTAGAGGAAGATGCTTGGCCTGCCGATTGGTTTGCTCTACCCCTTCCACACGATATATCCTAATTTCTCTTAGATAACACCGATCCATTATCCGAACCAGGAGGAAGGACGGTATTATCAGTCTTTACTTAAATCGCCTTTCGGAATATTTCTAATTTATGTAAAGCTATATAGTTTGAGCGAATTCAAGAGCGCATATAGTCACTTTTTACCGCCTTTGTGTTCTTGGCAGCTTCTCGTTGATGGTATAGAGACGTCGTATATATGGGTGGGCCCTAGTCGTGATTAGAATGATATCCGATTTATCAATGAGAATCACTTGAAATAGAGTCCCACTCGGAGGTCTCAAAGCAAGCAGCGTGTCAGTTCAACGGGACAGGGGAATAATGAGCCCACGTGTCTAAGCAATAATGATTTAATATATATTACACACACAATGTGTTCGTGCAAACAATGATGGACTGGCTACAGCCTATAATATTCAGGTTTGACCCCAATTAGCATAAGGAATTATTCAAGTAGTTGATCGTTGGAATTCTGAAATAATTGAACACGGAACCCATATGTCCGTCAGATATAGCCGGAGTCCGACGTGCCTAAGGCCATACCTGTATTTACATATTCTATCCATGGAGATATAACTTCTCAACTGACGGAAAAGCTGGATTGACATTACATCTCGCGCTCATGAACTGAGAAGTTCCCACATTTATATGCGGTGAGAGCTTGTCAATATATTCCCAGCGCCTACATGTGGCATCTGCAGTATGCGATCTGATGAGGTTAAGGAATAGCGGCAAAGGAAAATGGTAAGGTAACTTCAGAGTATACTGGCTGTATTATTGGAAAAGGAGGAACGGGCCCTCAAGGCATTTCAAAGGAAGGGATGAAACGCTGGGTATCATGTATACCGCACCGCCACAATGCGAGACCTGGAAAATCATTCCCCTCATAACTGCACCTTAAAAGCGCAGCGTCCTCTCCGGTATCACAACAATCTGTTACAACCCAATGTCAACTTCAAATGCGACCACTCTGAGCAGCCACGATATCAGAGGGGCTGAACGCCTGCTACAAGAGGTTGAGTGGCTGCAACCCTTGGTTTCACCGGGCATATTGAGTTTGGAACGCCAGGAGATCAATGACACGGGAATGAGGGAAAGATTCCGGATGAAGCTTGGAGAACCATGTAGCTGTCTCCAACACGTGGACTGTTTATGTTACCGAGCACCCGATGACGACCAGCACATACCATCGTCTGAAGAAGACGTGGAAGGTTGGGTCGAGGAATGGGTGCGTAAAAGGAAATATTTTTCTGTACCCAGTGTACAGACCGGATGTTTTCAAAGTCAAGGAGAGAGAACTGGCGAATCATATTAAGATACGAGGGAGATCCACAAACGCCACCTCCATATCGTCGGTATGACATAGACATAGACTTGCGATTCGTCTCATGCACCAGATAGCTCGTCTCCCAGTGGGGAAATTGGCCTCGGGTATTACTGTGGAGTCGGTTGGGAATAAAGTGCTTTGCAGCGCAAAGAAAGCTTCCTTGATGACAAGTTGATGACATATGACCGAATGACCCGTGGACCTTAGGAAGGCCAGAACGTCGTTGACAAGTGTCCACTTCTCATTGATATCCTGTCGTTATACCCTCAATACAGCCGGTGAAGCCAAGGGTTGCTCACCAAAACACAACAGACAAAATTACTCACACCGACTTTCCTTCTATGAATCTCCTATACAGCTTCTCGTGTGTTGCATCCACCAAGATACCTGGTTTCGAAATATTGCTGGTGGTGTCTTGAAAGTTGTAGTGGACGACATAAACGTAGATATAGCGTCCTTGACACTTCACATCGATGAGAACACGTCACATTCACTGTGGCGCGATATATTTTCCCTAGCAACCTTCTTCGATGACAGCACACTCCGCATGGATCATATAAACCAGCCGAATGTAGTTTCTTCACTCGTTGAGCCCCTCCTAAGGTATGTTGAGATTTTTTTCCCTTCCACCATCATCTCTGATTCTGACACGCATGTGTCCAAATTCGTGGTTCCTGTGGTTAGGGAAACGACTAATTGAGGTCACTCTGAAGCTGATAGCTGCGTCTTACGACATCAATTCCGCGTGTACCACAGTGTGCAACCTCAATATCATCCCCATTCTCGCCCGTCTTCTTCCACTTTGTGACGCAATGCGCGGCTCAATCACCGATAAAAACCTCGGTGCTTCCCTTGAACGAGTAACTGTCGCAACTCATTCTGTCCTTTGTATCATCGCCACACCTTTCACCGGTCTGTGCGTAGCATCTAATTCAACATCCAGATTAGTGTTGGAGGACCATGAATAGCGTGCTGATGCTCTTGTTCCATCCATTCCGCACGTATTATGTCTCTTGGATAGCACTGATACACTATCCGAACCAGGAGGAAGGATAGTACTATTAATCTTTCCTTCACTCGCCTTGTGGCGATATTTCTCATTTATGTAAAGTTACATACAGTGCATATAGCCACTTTTGACCGCCTTTGTGTGCTTGGAAGCTTCTCGTTGATGCTATACGCACGTTGATATCACCCTCAGACTTTTCACAGAAAGCAGCGTATCAGTTAGTTGGGATAGCATGAATCCAGTCATTGAATAGCAGAAAACAACACCCGCAGCTCACGAATCCATGCCGACGGGTCAGATTCACCTAATCTTCAAAATCTATGTTCAATCTCCTGATTGTCTATCATGAGGCACAACCTCTGGAATGCAAGGAGGAGCCTTTAAAACATACAGCGGCTGCGTTGGGGGCATTCTATTAAGTATTTACCTCCATTCGAAACATCCCCTCGATGCTGGAGCGCCTCGCTCCCATGGGATCAGATTTGAGGACAAAGACAAGGCGAATATTGCAAAAAAGGTCAATCAGCATCCAAAGGCACTTGTGAGAGCGCTATAAGGTATACCTCATGCGTAGCGATACAGGCAGACGTGCGAGGAGGCCAGAGGCCATGACCACTTGATAGGAAACGGGTCTAAGTTAGGCATAGGAAGTTTACCGGGTGATACACCTGTATATCTCCGATATTCTGTGACCGCGCCTTGAAGGAGGAAAATGAAGAGGAAGAAGCCCCAAGGACACGGGATGTCTTGAAGAAGATGAAGCATCAGTAAATTGGCATTTGATTCGGACTGCTCACGGAAGGAAGGCCCCGTAATCTAGAATGCGCGCCTGGACATGGTGTAGCGTCTGGAACAGCCTGGAGCATCCCAGATAGCCGTTCTTCCTCCGAGCGCCTGAAACCATCGTAGTGATGAGTCTTCCATTCGAACAAGTCTTTTATTTTATTTAAAGGGAACCCTTTTGAGCACCTGGCTGGATTGGTGGTGCTATTTCCACAAACAGGCAACTGAATGAAACATGATGTCGCCATTATCGAGGTGAATACGGTTTTCAGCGTCCGAGCACGTTTTGCCATCTCTCACCCACCTTTGTACGATTCCTGGCGATTCAGAGTTCTCGTTAGTATGTACCTAAGGTTCGTTGGCCTCATCACGTGTGTTTATCTTGAATTGACAAAGATATATGTACAAAATGGCGGTCAGTGAGATACCCAGATGTCAGCTTCTGAACTTGCATATAATAATCAAGTTAATTATGTACTAATACATATACATCAGCAAGTTTTAAAGGATTAAAAAATATGTCCCCTTTACACAATATATTAACAAAAATAGGTAGAAACATGAAAATGCCACGATCAGTCAGACGGGCAGGATATTATGTTTTCATCATGAACCTTGCACGGCCAGGACGGGAAATGAGGAGCAAAACCATGATCCCATTCAATCATGAGGGGTTCCCCATTACTCCGCTCACAAGGACCGGGTAATACTAATTCTAGCGTGTACTTAATTATGACTGAATATAGATTACATGCACAATTTGTTAATGAAAACCTGACGGACTCGCCACAACCAGGCATATTTACTTTCTACGCCAATTAGCCCAAGTAAATAATTATAAAATGGGATGCTCGTTGGAATTCTGAAAGGATTGAACACGAAGCGGATGCTCCGCTAAATATAGCCGGAGCTGTGCCTGAGAAGCGCTGTCATGGATAGCATCCACTGCATTTAAATATTCTATCAATTGACATGTCACTTCTCAAGTAACGTAAGAGATTAATTCCCAAAACTCTAGCGCTCCAGAAGTCGGAAGTTCCCGCATTATGCGGTGAAGGTTCATCGAACTATTCATAACTACCATATCTGCTCTCTGCCGTAGACAATCTGTTGAAGACCAAGGGATTGGTATATACCATAGTGAAAGAACTTGAGACAATCCTGGAGCATGTGTGAATGAAGGCGGTTGAGGCTTGAGGTTGTGTAAAAGGAAGGGAGGAATCGCTGGGTATCCTGTATAAAGCACCGCCACAATGCGATACCTTGAAATTCATTCCCTTGATAACTGTAACTTAAAAGCGCAGAATCCCCTTCCAGTATCACCACAACCTGTTACCCACCAATGTCAAATTCAAACGAGACGACTCTGAGCAGAAACGATGTCGTACGGGCTGAAAGCCTCCTACAAGAAGTTCAGTGGCTACAACCCTTGGTCTCCCCAGCTGCATTGAGCGCAGAAGAACGGGAAGAGAGATTTGACGCGGTGAGAAGGGAAAGATTCCGGGTAAAGCTTCGAGACCGATGGAACTGTATCGAAGATGGGCATGGTGTGTGTTATCGATGTCCCGAAGACGACGAGCATATACCACTGTCTGAAGAAGATGTGGAAGTTTGGGTCGAGGAATGGGTGCGCAAAATCAATAGCCTTTCATGTACACTGTTGACAACTGGACGCTTTCAGTACCTAGGAGACGCACATTGTCATGACCCACCGACTATTATTAAAACGCGAAGTAGATCCACCAACACGACATCGAACATGAACCCATATTGCAGTCATCATGAGATCGACTGGGGAGTAGTTTCACGGGCTGATAGCTCGTCTTCAAGTGTTGAAATTAGCCCCGGGTATTACCTAGGAGTTGGAATGGACAGGATTGGGATGAAAGTGCTTTACAGCGCACAGAGAGCTTCGCTGATGGCAAAGTTGATGATATACGAGGGAATAGCCCGCGGATATGGAAGCAACAATGCCTTTAAGAAGTGTCTACAGAAGTATCTCACTCTTCCAAGAATGGGAATGGTAATTCAAGAGACCATCGATTTGATGAAGTAGGGATACAACCGCGTCAACCATTGATTACTCACCATACTCACGTCTTTCTAGCCCCACCTATCCCCTTCGAATTAGACAACAGGCGTGTATGGTCTTAGGGGAGTGGACGTTCCTATACCATATATGTTATTCAAGTGGTATACAGCGGAGAAACGGAGTTCGCACTGCCAAGCTTATGACAGATTTGGCTTGGGCCTTCCTCTGCTGTCCCGGCGCTCGATGGTCAGATGTAGATCGCCGATCAACTACAATTACGTCATCGCTTTACAATGCTGTAATCAAATCACCGCTACACACCAACTGGGTTGAGGTTGCGTCCACATTCATTGTAAAAATCGCCGAATATTATTCATCATCCTCTCCTAACCTCGCCAGTGGCCTTGGGTATATCGTGCAACAAATCTCGCACGTGTGTCAACTGTCTGCAGTGGAACTTGCTGCGATCAGATTTTACATTGAATTCTGGTTAAAACCGTGCGTCGCGACATCACATTATTGCATCCTGCCCACCAAAACCAGAACAGACAAAATTACTCACACCGAATTTCCTTGTTTGAATCTCCTATAAGGATTCTCGTGTGTTGCATCCACCAAGATTCCTGGTTTCGAAATATTGCTGGAGATGCATTGAAGCTTATTTTAGACGACGCAAGCCTCCATATAGCAACATTGACACTTAATATCGATGAGGACATGTCATATTCACTTTTTCGCCGTATCTGCGACCTAGAAACATTTTTCTACGATAGCACGCTTCGCACGGATCATATCAACCAGCTGAATGTGGTTTCTTCTCTCATTGAACCCCTCCTAAGGTATGTGGACAATGTTTGACCTTCAAGCATAATCTCATATCCACCCATTCAAATATCCTACCAGTCTGATTACGACACACACGAGTGAAACATTGTTTCTCTTTTCAGGCAGGAAAATAATCGAGGTTACTCTGAAGCTGATAGCTGCGTCTCCCGACATCGAATCCGCGTGTACCATAGTGCGCAGCCTCAATATAATCGACATTCTCGCTCGTCTTCTTCCACATTGTGACGTAATGCATGCCTCAATCAACGATCAATACTTGAATGTCGACTTTGAACGACTTTACCTCGCGTCGTATCCCTTCCTTTGTGTCATCGCCACACCTTTCACCGGTGTGTGAGTAACGTCTCACTCAAGCTCCCGATCCGTGTTGGAGAATAATGGTTGGTCTGCCGATGCTGTTCTTCCATCCATTACGCACAATATATCATAATTTCCCCTTGGTAACACCGACACATTATCCACCCAGGAGGAAGGATACTACTATTAGTCTTCAGTTAACTCCCCTTTGGCAATATGTCTAATTTATGTAAAGCTACATAGTTTGAGAAAATTCAAGAGCGCATGTAGTGACATTTTACTTTGTGTGCTTCGCAGCGTCTCGTTGATTCTATACATATTGGTGGGCGTTAGTGGTGGCTAGAATCACATCCAATTTATCAACGAGAATCACTTCAAATATAATACGACTCGGAGCTTTCAAAGAATGCAGCGTATCAGTTAGTTGAGATAGCAGGAAGCAAGTCATTGAAGAACAGCAACCACCACCCGTAACTCACTAATCCATGCCGACAGTTATCTCGGGCCGATTCACCTAATATTTAAAATCTATGTTTAATCTCCTGATTGGCTACCATGAGGCACAAAATCTGGAATAAAAGGAAGGGCATTTGAAAGGGTGTTGGGCGCATTCAATTAAGTATTTCTCTCCATTCGAAACCTTGACCCGATGATGGAGCGCCTCGCTCCCATGGGATCCGACTTGAGAAAAACGACCATCGCGAATATTGCAAGGAAGGTAAAACGAGAACCACAAAGCACGTTTGAGACCCATATAGTATAACTGATACTTAGCGATACAGGAGAAGTTCGAGGAAGACAGATTCCATGACCACTTGATGGCAAACCGGTCTAAATTAGCAATAACAAAGCTTTCGGTGACACACTTGGTTATGACCGATATTATGTGACAGCGACTTCAATATCTTTGATCACAAGTGTAGTTGATTTTTTGTCGGACAAATCTTGAGGGAGGAGAATGAAGAGGAAGAAGGACCCAGTGACACGGGGTATCCTGAAGAAGACAAAGCATCAGTCAATTGGTATTTGATCAGGGCGGCTCACGGAGGGAAGTCCCCTTAATCTAGAATGCGCGCGTGGACATGGTTCAGCGTGTGGAACAGCCTGGAGCAAGATAGCCGTTCTTCCTCCCAGCGCTTCAAACTATTGGAGTGATGAGTCTTCAATTGGATCAGGTCTTTTATTATATTTCAACGGAACCTCTTTGAGCACCTGGCTGCCTTTGGACTCTTATTCCCACAAACAATCAACAGAGTGAGACATCTTGTCTGGGTGAACACGTTCCTCGGCTTCCGAGAGCCTTTTGCCATCTTTCACCGACCATTGCACGATTTCTGGGGATTCTGAGTTCTCGTCATTATGTATCTAAGCATCGTGGGTCTCATCAGTTCAGTTACAAGCGACTATAATCCAATTTAGACCACCAGCCGCTCTTTAAATGGCAATGATATAAATAACAATCCCGGTCTGGCACGTCCAATGAGATACCCAACTGTCAACTTATGAACTTGCATATAATAATCTATGTAATTATGTACTAATACCCACACACCAGCATGCTTCAAAACATTACAATATATCCACTGTACACAATATATTAACAAAACTAGGGCGATAGGAAAATGAAAATACAACGATAAGTGACGCAGGCAGGATATTACATATACCTTTTGCATCATGAACCTTGAAGGTCCAGGAAGGGAAACGAGGAGCATAACCATGACAACATTCAACCATATCGGGGTTTCCGTCACGATCCAGGTTGCTGGGCAAAGACAAAGGACTCAAACTCAAGCTGGGGGATAAAAATACTTTACAGAGCAAGAAATATTCGTTGATGACAAAGTTGATGATATACAACCGAATGGTGCGTGGACGATGGGAAGGCCAGAATCTCGTTGATGGGTCTCGGCTCAGCTATCTCACTCCACTCAGGCTGGGAATAGTAATTCAAGTGAGGATTGATTGATTGAGGTAGGGATACAACAGCGTCAATCAGAGAATACATTCAAAATACTCACGTCCTTTTAGACCCACCTATCCCCGTCGAACTCGAAAACAGGCGGGGATGGGCTTAGAAGGATTCTTCTGGGTTTCAAATGGTGGGAGGAACTGACGAAACACTGCCAAGCTTCTCGCATATTTGGGTTCGGCCTTCCCGGCCCTCGATGGGACGATAGAGATCGGCCATCAACTGAAATTACGTCTTCGCTGCACAATGCTGTAATCAAATCAGCGCTACCAACGTGGATGAGATTGCGTCCACATTTATTCTTCAAATCGCCGGATATTTCTCATCTCCATGCATTGCAGTTATCGTGCATCAGGAAAGTGGGAAGATCAGTAAGTATGCCGTTTATATTGGCTAGAGCCATCTAGGCGAGCTAGCTAGACTCGGCTAGACACACTACTTTCGCGAGATCCCTATCTCCTAGTCCGTATAAAAGCTTACTATAGATATAGGGAGTCTAGGTAGGTTAGAGAGTCTACATAATGGGCGTAGACATTCCCAAATCCCTGATGTGGACATACCAGGTTCCGTGCGTCAACTGCCTGTAGTGGAGCCCACTGCGACCAGAGGTTACATTGAATTATAGGTACAACCGTGCGTCGCGATATCACATCATTTTATCCTGCCCACCAAGCCTACAACAGACAAAACTACCCACACCGACGTTCCTTGCATGAACCTCCTGTACGGCGTTTCATATGTTGGCTGCACCAAGATGCCTTGTTTCGATATTTTATTCCGGAGGGGAATGCTGCGCTTTTTAGGTGCAGTTAGCCCGAGAGTCGACTTCCAGACTTAGGATTGTGGCCGTGCTCCTACAGGATACACACTGTTCCATCCTTTCCTTTTAACCAACCTGAAGGCCCACGAATCCTTCTTGTATAATACAGGCAGGATATTCTCACGTCACTTTACCATTTTGACACTTATTCCTTGGACTTCATCACATCATTTTAAAAGCCTCTAATTTTGTTCCAAGTTCTGTGCCTCATGATAGCCAATCCGGGAATTGAACATATATTTTGAAGATTAGATGAATCTGACCGAGATCAATGTCGGCATGCAGTAGTGAATGTTTGTTACGGGTGTCTTTTACTACTCTTCAATCACTTGCTTCATCTATCACAGCTACCTGACCTGCTGCTTGTGATATCTCAGTGGTAGTATATTTGAAGTGATTCTCGTTGATAAAAAGGCCGTGGTTCTAACCAATACTAGCGCCCACGAGTATGGAAAATGGTGTCTAGCAGCAACGAGAAGCTGCCAAGCACCCACAGGCGGTACAAAGTCACCATATGCGGTTTTGAATGGGCTCAAACTATGTAGCATTACATAAATTAGATATATTGCCAACAGGCGAGTGGCGAGTTAAGGAAAGCGTCATAGTACTATCCCTCCTCCTGGTTCGGATTGTGTATTGGTGTTATCCAAGATAAATTGGGCTGGCGCAATGGATGAAACAAGAGAATCGGAACACCAATCATGGTCCTCCAACACTGATCTGCAGTTTGAATTAAATGTTACGCACACACCAGTGAAAGGTGTGGCGATGACACAAAGGAAGTAATGGGCCGCGACAGTTACGCGTTCAAGGCAGCGACCGAGGTATTGATCGTTGATTGAACCCCGCATTGCGTCACAATGTGGAAGAAGACGAGAGAGAATGGGGATGATATTGAAGCTGCGCACTATGGTACACGCGGATTCGATGTCGGAAGATCCAGCTATCAGCTTCAGGGTGATTTCGATTATGCTCTCGTCTGACAACAGGACCGCCGAATTTGGACTCGTGTTTCTCAGAATCAGACTGATCGGATATGTTCATGGGCGGATATGAGATGATGCTGGAAGGTAAAGCATTGACAACATACCTTAGGAGGGGTTCAATGAGCGAAGAAACCACATTCAGCTGATGGATATGATCCTTGCGAAGCGGTCTGTCGTGGAAGAAGGTTTCTAGGGCCGTGGTATTACGCGACAGTGAATTTAACGTGCTGCCATCGATATAAAGTGTCAAGGACGCTATAAAGAGGTTTGCGTCGTCCACTATAATCTTCAATACATCTCCAGAAATATCTCGAAACCAGGCATCTTGTTGCATGCAACACACCAGAAACTGCATAGGAGATCCATACAAGATACAAGGAACGTCGATGTGAGTAATTTGTTCTATTGTGGTTTTGGTGGGCCAGATGAAATGATGTGATGTCGCGACGCACGGTTGTACTCAGAATTCAATGCAACGTCTAATCGCAGTGAGCTCCTCTACAGACAGGTGACGCATGTGGCAATTTTGTTCCACGATATACCCAAGCACGACGAGGAGGAAGGTACGTTTACAAAAGGATGATAAATATCGCCTTTAACAAGTTAATAAGAAAGCATCTCACTCTGCGAAGAATCGGAATATTAATTCAAGAGACCATTGACTTAATGAGGTGGCATATGGTTTTTTCGTTCATTCGACCCCTGCTATGGTACGGGTACAATTTATTACCTTCCAGCATCATCTCATATCCTCCGGTGAAAATATCCTATTAGTCTGGTTATGACCGACACGAGTCCAAATTTATGGCTCCTATGGTCAGGCGAGGAACAAATTGAGGTTACTCTGAAGCTGATACAGCTGGTTAATATGATCCGTGCTAAGCATGCTGTCGTCGAAGAAGGTTTTCAGGGCCCAGATATCACGCCACAGTGGACGTGACGTGTTTTCATCAATATGAGGTGTCAAGGAAGCTATATCGAGGTTTATGTTGTCCACCATAATCTTCAATACATCTCCAGCAATGTCACATGCATACTCAGTTCATCTCGTACGTATGATATGGACTGGGGAGTCGTCTCCTAGCCGGATAGCTCATCGTTTAGTGTGGAAATTAGCCCTGGGTATTCCTGTGAAGTCGGTTTGGAAAGGATTGGGATGAAAGTGCTCTACAGCACAAAGAAAGCGTCTCTAATGACATAGTTGATGATATACGAACGAATGACGTGTGGACCATGGGAAGGCCAGAACGTCGTTGAGAGGTTTCTACTCGCCTCGATTTCGACAACAGGCGTCAGTGGCATTAGGGGGATTCTGGGATTCGAGTGATATGCAGTGGACGACCCAAGGTCAGCTTATGACATATTTGGCTTGGGCCTTCATTTGGTGTCCCGGCGCTCGATGGGCAGATAGAGATCGGACATCGACTGCAAATACGTCATCGCTTTAATCAAATCACAGCTACATGCCAACTTGGATGAGGTTGCATCAACATTTATCACACCAATTGCACGATTTTTCTCTTCTGATCACCATCCCTTACTCGCTGCCGGCTTTAGCAATATCGTGGAAAATATCTGCCTTCCCCGTGCAGGATCAAATGATGCGAGCTGCAATCAGAGATTACTTTGAATTCTTGTTACAACCGTGCGTCGCACGATCACACCTTATCACCATGTTTACGAAAACCATAACAGACAAACTCGCCAGGGAGGGGCCTTTGATGTGTATCTTACACAGCCTTTCGTGCGTTGCATATGCCAAGATGCGTGGTCTCGAGATATTGCTGGTATTTAATGCCATAGTGGACGACACAAACATCCATATAGCGTCATTGACACTTGATATCGATGAGGACATTTCACATTCACTGTGGCGCGATATCTGGGCCCTGAACACCATCTTCGAGGACAGCACGCTTCGCACCGAGCATATCAATCAGCTGCATGTAGTTTCTTTGTTGATTGGCCCCCTTCAACGGTATGTCAGTAATAGTTTACTTACCATCATAGTCTCACATCCACCCATGAAACTATCCTACCAGTCTGACTCTGACATACACACGTGTCCACATTGGCCGCTCCTAGAGTCTAGCAAGGGACTAATGGAGGTCACCCTGAAGCTGATGGCTGGGTCTTCCGACACCGAATCCGCGTGTACCACAGTCCGCAGCCTCAATATTATGTCCATTATCGTCCGTTTCCTTCCACATTGTGACACAATGCGCCGCTCAATCAACGATCAATGTTGCGGTAGCTGCCTACATTTAGTAAATCACATTGTTCATTCCTTCCTTTCCGTTATCGCCACACCTCCCACTGGTGTGTCGGTCACGTCTAATACAAACTTCACGTTAGTGTTGAAGAATTATGGTCGGGCTGTCAACGGCCTGAGTGTAGACACTCCCAAATCCCTTATGTTCTTTCCTTTGCGTGATCGCCAAACCATTCACTGGTGTGTCGGTAATGTCTAATTCAAACCACACACCAGTGTTGAAGAATCATACCCGGCCTGTCGGAGGCCTTGCTCTATGATTTGGCACGGTATATGGTTTTGGGGAATTTATAGCGCATACAGTCACTTTAACATCGCCCGGTGTTTTTCAGCTTCTTGTTCATGCCATACGTATGTAGAATAATATTCGTGAGCCTTCGGCGTGGCTAGAATCACCTCGGATATATGAATGACCGCTACTCCACATATATTAGCACTGATAATTCTTAAAAGGGAACGCCAACACCGTGATTTTTGTGTAAGTTAGTTGGGACACCATGAAGCAAGTAATTGAAGAACAGCAAGAGCACCTGCAATAATGACTCACTAATCCAGGCCAATGTTTGTCACGGTCAAACTCATCTAATCTTCAAAGTCTATGTTCAATCTCCGGATCGTCTATCACGAGGCACAAAACTCGGTAATAGAAGGAGGGGCCTTTAGACCGTACAGGGACGGCGTTGGGCGGAGATGCCATGCACACTTGATAGAAAACGGTTCTAAATTAGATATAACAAACCCGGCCGGGTGACACACCTGTATATGGCCGATATTAGGTGACCGTGGCTTGAATTTCCTTGATCACAAGTGTATTGGATAATTCTTGAGGGAGGAAAGTGAAGAGAAAGGAACACCAAGGACCCAGGATGTCACGAAGAACATGAAGCATCTGTAAAATTTGTATTGTTCCGGACGGTTCATAGAGAAAGTGCCGGAAATCTAGAATGCGCCTGGACTGGAACACCTTGAAGCAATGGTCCTCGGCGTCCGAGGACCTTTCCCATCTCTCACCGACCAGCGCACGATTCCTGGCGATTCACAGTTCTCCCCATTATATACCTGAGGCTCACAAGTTACAGTGTTTCTAGGACTGTTGCTTTGGGTGCTCGCCTTGTGGAATCACATCTTGGCGGCGCAGACGTTCATTTCCAAACTTCGGCGCTTCGCGCGTTTTGCTTCCATACGGGCTTTACCCTTGTTAGCTGACCCAAATCACTTCACACAGACGGACCGTGTAATAATAGTAGCGTTTAATGAGTTATGAGTGAATATTTGATTATATGTATAATTTGTTAATGAAAACCTGACGGACTCCCCACAAACAGGCATATTCATGATAGACACCAATTAACATAAGTAAAGAATCATTGAAATCGGAATTCCGTAAGAATTGAACACGAAGCGCATACTGTTAGACATAGCCCGAGTGGAAAGTGCCCGAGGCTGTACCTGTGAAGCACTGTCAAAAATAGCATCCACTACATTTACATATTCCGTCAATCGAGATGTCACTTCTCAACTAACGTAAAAGCTGAATTGCCCAAAAATCTAGCGCTCAAGAAGTCGGAAGTTACCACATTATGCGGTGAAGGTTCATCAACCTTTCGTGGCTGCCATATTTGCTCTCTGCTGTAGACGATCTGTTTAAGAGCAAGGAATTAGTGTATACCATAGTGAGTGAACCTTAGAGTATTCTGGAGCCTATACGACTGAAGAGGTTGAGAGGCGTCAAGCTATTGAAAAGGAAGGGATGACACGCTGTGTATTCTGTATAAAGCACTGCCACAATGCTATAGCTGTAAATAAATTCACCTGATATCTGCACCTTAAAATCGCAGAATCCGCTTCCTGTATCACAGCAACCTGCTACCCACCAATGTCAACTTCAAACGAAACGACTCTGAGCGGCCACGATATCGGACGGGCTGAACCCCTCCTACAAGAGGTTGAGTGGTTACAACCATTTGTCTCCCCAGCTGCATTGAGCCCAGAAGAGCGGGAGGAGAGAG
This sequence comes from Hysterangium stoloniferum, assembly GCA_015178975.1. Lineage (NCBI taxonomy): Eukaryota > Fungi > Basidiomycota > Agaricomycetes > Hysterangiales > Hysterangiaceae > Hysterangium > Hysterangium stoloniferum. The sequence goes on from WHVD01000007.1 coordinate 449,728, forward strand.
TTGACGGGGTGAGAAGGGAAATATTCCGGGTAAAGCTTCGAGACCGATGGAGCTGTATCGAACATGGGCACGGTGTGTGTTATCGAGGTCCCGAAGAAGACAAGCATATACCACTGTTTGAAGAAGACGTGGAAGTTTGGGTTGAGGAATGGGTGCGCAAAATGAGGTAGCCCATGTACACTGTTGAAAAAATGGACGCTGTCAGTTGCTAGGAGAGGCACATTGTCATGACCCACCGACTATTATTAAAACGCGAGGTAGATCCACGAACGCCACATCCAACCACGGCCGACATGACAGTTATGACGTGGACAGGAATGCGGTCTCACTGGTTGAGAGCTCATCGACATCTTCAAGTATTACTATTGAGCTGGGGTATTTCTGTAGAGTCGGTTTGGAAAAGGTTGGGAGGAAAGTGCTTTACCTTGCAATGACAGCTGCACTGATGGCAAAGTTAATGATATACAAGCGAATGGTGTATAAAGCCGGCAGTGCCTGTAACAAGTTACTCCACAATCATCTCACTCTGCCAAGACTGGGAATAGTAATTCAAGAGACCATCGACTTAATTAGGTGGGCATACCTCACAGACAAACATTGGATACACACAAAATACTCACGTTTTTCTAGACCCACTTACCCGCGTCGAATTCAAAAACAGGCGTGGGAGGTCTGAGAGGGGTTCTGGAATAAGAGGTATACAGCGGATGACCGAAGATCGCACTGCCAACCTTATGGCATATGTGGGTTCCACCTTCTACTGGTGTCCCGGCGCTCGATGGTCAGATGTAGATCGGCCATCAACTGCAATGATGTCATCAACTTTACATTGCTGTAATCAAATCACCGCTACACACTAATGCGGATGATGTTGCCTCGACATTTATTTTACAAATCGCACGATATTTGTCAAGCCATCGATGTCCCTTCCTTCCTCTTTGAAGAACTTGTGTATATTGTGCAAAACATCTATCACGTCCATCAACTGTAGTAGATAAAATTGTACACATCACTGAAATATTTCTTTCACTGATTTTACTTTATCATAACATCACTAGAGGAATGGAAAAATTCCAAAATAAATCATGTCACATATATTCAATGTTCTAATTGATATGTGATGGTCACAGTCACATTTCAACTCTCATCATGAAAGCTATTCCTCCTCTCAAAAGAGGATAGGCCATCTCTCTCCTCCAAAGTGGACTATTAACTTCTTAAAGGCCCTATCTTCTCCATACGCCATTCGCTTGTATATCATCAATTTTGCCATCAGTGCAGCTGTCTTTGCGTTGTAAAGAACATTCCTCCCAACCCTTTCCAAACCGACTCCTAATACCCGGGGTGGCAATAAAATTTCACGCAAATCATAGCGAGAATGGTCAATCTTTACAAACCCGTCGAGCTCCTCCTAAAAGAGGTCAAGCTGTGCTGCCTCACAATCCACGATCTACCATGACATTGTCACGTCACACAAACAAAAAGTGTCATAATTAACATGAGCCTGCGGCAAATTTTACTCCACTCAGAAGCACCGTGTGATCATACCAGTGTAATTAATTAAGACTCAATATGGATTACATGCATAATTTGTTAATGAAAACATGTCGGACTCGCCACAAACAGGCATATTCATGTTCGCCCCCAATTAGCCTAAGTAAATAATTAGTGAAATGGGTTGCTTATTGGAATTCCGAATTTAATACGAAGTCCATATTTCTGTTAGACATAGCCCGAGAGGAGGCGGCGCCCGAGGCTGTACCTGGGGCGCATTGTGTCATGGATAGCATTCACTGCATTTACATATTCTATCAATGGATATCTCACTTATCACGTAAAAGATGAATTTCAGAAACCTCTAGCGCTTAATAAGTCAGAAGCTGCCGCATTATGGGGTAAAGGATGATCAAACCATTCGTAGCTGCCATATGTGCTATCTACCACAGACGGTCTGTTGAGGAGTAAGGACTTAGAGTATAACATAGTGAGTTAAATTGAGAGTATTGTGTGGAGCCTGTAGGAACCAAGGAGGTTGAGGGACTTCAAGTTGTTTAAAAGGAAGGGATGAAACGATGGGTATCCTGTGTAAAGCACCGCCACAATGCTATGCCTTGAAATCCATTCCCCTGATAATTGTACCTTAAAAGTGCAGCATCCCCTTCTGGTGTTACAACAACCTGCTACCCACCCATGTCAACTTCAAACGAGACGACTCTGATCAGCCATGATATCGGACCAGCTGAAACCCTCCTACAAGAGGTTGAGTGGCTACAACCATTGGTTTCGCCAGCGGCATTGGGCTCAGAAGAACGGGAGGAGATCATTGACACGAGAATGAGGGAAAGATTTCGAGTAAAGCTTCGAGAACGATGGAGCTGCATCTTACATGGGCACGGTTTATGCTATCGAGTTCCAGAAGACAACCAGCATATCCCATTGTCTGCAGAAGATGTGGAGGTTTGGGTTGAGGAATGGGTACGCAAAATGAGATAGCCTTGTATGTAACTGTTGAAAAACTAGAAGCATTCAGTGCCTAGGAGAGACAAACTGACATGATCCACCGATTATTATTCCAATGCGAGGTAGATCCACCATCGCCACATCCAACCTCAGTCCATACTACAGTCATGACGTGGACTGGGGAGTTGTCTCACTGGATGAGAGCTCATTGCCATCTTCAAGTATTGAAATCAAGCCGGGGTATTATTGTAGAGTCGGTTTGGAAAGGGTTGGGAGGAATGTACTTTACAACGCAAAGACAGCTGCACTGATGGCAAAGTTAATGGCATACAAGCGAATGGTTTATGGAGACGACAAGCCCGTTAAAAAGTTCCTACACAAGCATCTCACTCTGCCAAGACTCGGAATAGTAATTCAAGAGACCATTGACTTATTGAGGTAGGGATACAATGGGATCAAATCATTAAACACACAGGACCTACTTACTCAATGTGTATAGACCCATATACCCCCACCGAATTCGACAACAGGCGTCAGTGGTCTTAGGGTGGGTCAGCATTTTAGATGATATATGGTGGAAGGACGGTAACAGTGTCATGCTTATGACATCTTTGGCTGGGGCCTTCTACTGGTGTCCCGGCGCTCGATGGGAAGATACAGATCGGTCATCGACTGCAATTATGTCATTGCTTTATAACACTGTAATCAAATCACCGCTACATAACAACCTGAATGAGGTTGCGTCAACGTTTATTCTACAAATCGCACGATATTTGTCATGCCATCAATATCCCCTCCTCGTTGACGAATTTGTGTATATCGTGCAAGCGATCTCCCACGTGCGTGTGATGTATTAGCCTTATTTTAATACTATTTTCCGAAAAAGGAGTCCAAGGCTCTATCAAAATGTGCAAATACTCAATTCACTGCAAGGTAAAATAATTTAAGTATTTGATATTAATCAGTGGCAGCCTAAATAGACTTAGAACCCCTGAAGTCAAGAGTTTACTTGAATATATGCACCCTACTTCGCAAAGAAGGTTTTGAGAGCTGCTTGTGCAAGCTTGTTCTTTTTCTGTAAAAACACTACTAAAATATGAATAACAATTCACTGATTCCGAAACTAGATTCACCTTCGATTCTAGCTAGTTTATATATATTTTATACTATTTATCAAACAGTAAAAATATTTATAAACAGGTCAAAAGATTAGATATAGAATAAAACACTATTTGGCTAATATATGCTTTATTTACACTAACATACAGGGTCTACTGTGATACTAACTTATCAGGATCTTAATGTAGTCTTAAGGATTCTGCAAGAATATTCTCAGTATTTATTTATGCCAAAAACCGGGCAGAAATTAGAATATATGTATTTCTAATCTCAATATAACCTAAAATATTTATTACTTTAACTGATAACCAACAACTCAACTAGAGGTGGATTAGTAATAAAGGATAGCCAGCTACTCAACTAAGAGGTGGCAAAAGGGGAACAAGTTATTTGTCAGAAGCTCAACTAGAGGTGACAAGGGGGTAGGATTATTACCAGAAGCTCAACTAGAGGTGGCAAAGGGATCCTGAGATAGCTTAGGTCAGCAGCTCAACTAGAGGTGACTAAGTGTTTGTATTTATTTATCCAACAGCCCAACTAGGGGTGGAATATAACTGCTAATGCAATGGCACACTGATGTGGTGTAGTAAATGGGTTAAAATAAGTTATATTTCAGTGGTGGAGCAGAGCTCCTTATATACAGTAAAATCTGAGACATGGGAGAATGTTCTAGCTACTTGTTTTACCTATTTTTAGCTATTTTACCTGGAATCTGCTGGAATATTCCAGGAGTTTCTGCTACTTTCCATTGTAGCATATATGCTGATGTAATGTTCTCGCGCGTCGCGAAGTTGCTGAGTTTTGTGCGCACGTGTTGATTACTTAATTTTCCCGCGCGTGTCGCGTTTGTGACAAGTCGTCGCATTTTGTGACGACGGTCACTTGTTGTGACGACAGTCACTGTTGTGACGACAGTCACCGTTGTGACGACAGTCACCGTTGTGACGACAGTCACCGTTGTGACGACAGTCACCGTTGTGACGACAGTCACCGTTGTGACGACAGTCACCGTTGTGACGACAGTCACCGTTGTGACGACAGTCACCGTTGTGACGACAGTCACCGTTGTGACGACAGTCACCGTTGTGACGACAGTCACCGTTGTGACGACAGTCACCGTTGTGACGACAGTCACCGTTGTGACGACAGTCACCGTTGTGACGACAGTCACCGTTGTGACGACAGTCACCGTTGTGACGACAGTCACCGTTGTGACGACAGTCACCGTTGTGACGACAGTCACCGTTGTGACGACAGTCACCGTTGTGACGACAGTCACCGTTGTGACGACAGTCACCGTTGTGACGACAGTCACCGTTGTGACGACAGTCACCGTTGTGATGAATGTCACCTTTCGTGACGAATATTCCCGCGCATTGTGCAATAAGCGCCAGAAGGCCGACTTCGAAGATTTTTAGTTAAAAAAGAATAAACAGTAGAATTTCGATAGTTCTGCCAAAATAAATCATAAAAATATGAAATAAATTGTAAAAAATTAGGTTAAATTCAGGAGAGTATTGTACAATAATTTCGTCGCAATATAAGTACATTTGAACTTGTTGTTATCAATTTGTTTAGGGGGAGATTGATCAAAAATCGGAAAAACCTAACAATACATAACAGTGCGTCAACTGTCTATAGAGGAGCTCACTGCCATCAGAGGTTGCATTGAATTCTGGGTACAACTGTTAGGATACACACTCAAGCCGGGTTTCCGGAGAAACCCGCGGGATATCCGGTAGGACTTGGCTTCAGCTTATAGGCTGTGCCCTCGCTAGATCGTATTGTCCAATTTCAGACAGGCGGACGGGAATCCCGGGGAGTCCGGGCGGGGGTTTGTGGGTCGTGAATCGAGATAGTCGAGAGAGATAGATGTGCCGGAGCCCGTGGGCTCCGACTAGTGCGAGCGGTCTGATAAGAGTAGGGTTTAGAGAGGAAAATGTATTTAGATTACTGGGGGGAATCTAAGCTAATTTTCTGACTGGATTGTATGTACAACATCTGCCAGTTTATATAGACCGTGGAATGCATGACATACCGAATCCAGTAATAATGAGACGAAACGAGCAAAACATAAAACGGGAATAGTAAACACCAAATTGGTGTTAGGAACGGGACGGAACGGAGTGGAGTCCGAATCGTGACAAAGCATAACCCATAACGGGAAACGGGGCGGGAGCGGAGTCCTAAATCGTGACAGGTCATTTGACTAAAACGGGAACGGGGCTCGATTAGAGCGGTGATGGGATTCTAAGCGGGTTCCGGTGACTGATGCGTGGGACGAAGACGGACATAGACAGAGACGGGGTCCGGGGGAAGTCCGGTGACTGATATGTGTCTTAATGAGGTCGAACGTAATGAGTCTTGACGTAACGGAGTCCGGCGGGAAATCCTATAAACAGACGATTGGTGCTTGTAGCGCGTGGGGGCGTACGAGTTAGTGCCCGGAGTCCGGCGGGATTTGTCCGGTCGTAACAACAACCGTGCGTCCCGACATCACCTCATTTTATCCTGCCGCCCACCAAAACCATAACAGACAAAATTCCCAATGCCGAAATTTATTGCATGAATCTGCTAGAAAACTTCTCGCATGTTGCATGAGCCAAGATTGCAGCGGGTTTCGACATATTTCTGGAGATGTATTGAAGGTTCTAGTGGACGACACCAACCACCATATAGCATCCTTGCCTTTTCATATCGATGAAGAGATATTGTGGTCACTGCAGAATGATATCCGGTCCCTGCAAACCCTCTTCCACGACAGCAGCCTTCGCATGGATTATATCAATCAGTTTAATGTGATTTATTCGCTCATTGAACCCCTCCTAAGGTATGTTGCCAATGTTATACCTTCCAGCATCATCTCATATCTGCCCATGAACATATCCTACCAGTCCTATTCTGACACACAAGCATCCAAATACCTGGCTCCTGGGTTCAGGCGAAGACACGATTGACGTGACTCTGAAGGTGATAGCTGGATCTTCCGACATCGAATCCGAGTGTACCACAGTGCGCAACCTAGATATAATCACCATTGTCAATCGTCTTCTCTCACGTTGTGACACAATGCGTGGCTCAATAAACGACCAATCCACCCGTATCCACCTTGAGAGATTACACCTCATGGGTCATTCCCTCCGTTCCGTCATCGCCACACCTTTTACCGGCGTGTCGGTAACCTCTAATTCGAACTGCACATCCGTGTTAAAGGATCATGGTTGGCCTGCCGATGCGCTTTCTCTACCCATTCCACCCGATATATCCTAATTTCTCTTGGATAACACCAATCCATTATCCGAACCAGGAGGAAGGACGGTGATATTACTCTTTACTTAAAACGCCTTTTGGGAATATTTCTAATTTATGTAAAGCTATATAGTTTGAGCAAATCCAAGAGCGCATATAGTCACTTTTTACCGACTTTGTGTTCTGGGCAGCTTCTCGTTGATGGTATAGAGAGGTCGCATATATGGGGCTTAGTCATGATTAGAATGATATCCGATTTTTCAATGAGAATCACTTCAAATAGAATACCACTCGGAGGTCTCAAGGCAAGCAGCGTGTCGGTTAGTTTGGATTACAAACCCGAGGAGCTCCATCTGCATACGCCCAGCTACAGTGGCTCAAAATACTTGATCTGCCTTGACATTTTTGCGTCGAAGAGGGAGGTCCATGATAAATAACTTGAGCCGGGGGAGAATAGGTTCACTCAACGGGAAAGTCAAAGCAATAATGATTGAATATAGATTACACATAATTTGTTGGTGAAAACACTGATAGACTGGCCGCAACCTAGAATATTCAGGTTTGACACCAATAAACATGACTAAGGAATTATTCAAGTGCATTGATCGTTGGAATTCTGAAATACTTGAACACGGAGCGCATATTTCCGTTGGATATAGCCGGAGTCAGAAGTGCCTAAGGCTGTACATGCCTTGGATATAATTTAATGCATTTACATATCCCATGCATGGAGATGTCACTTATTACCTGACAGAAAATCTGGATTGATATGAAATATAGCGCTCACGAACTGAGAAGTTACCACATTATGCGGTGAGACCTTGTCAATATATTCCCAGGGGCCACATGTGGCGTCTGCAGTATGCGATCGGATGAAGTTAACAAATAGCGGCAAATGAAAATGGTAAAGTAACTTGAGAGTATCCTGGCTGTATTATTGGAAAAGGACGAACGGGCCCTCAAGTGATTTCAAAGGGAGGGATGAAACACTGGGTATCCTGTATAAAGCACCGCCACAATGCTATACCTGGAAAATAATTCCCCTCATGCCGGCACCTTAAAATCGCAGCGTCCTCTTCGGTTTCACAACAATCTGTTACCAACCAATGTCAACTTCTAATGCGACAACTCTGAGAAGCCACAATATCGGACGGGCTGAACGCCTCCTGCAAGAGGTTGAGTGGCTACAACCCTTGGTTTCACCAGCTATATTGAGTTTGGAACGCCAGGAGATAAATGAGACCAAAATGAGGGAAAGATTTCTGATTAAGATTTGAGAACGATGTAGCTGTCTCCATCGCGAGAACGGTTTATGTTACCCAGCACCTGATGACTACTAGCACATACCACCGTCTGAAGAAGAGTGGAAGGTTGGGTCGATCAATGGGTGCGTAGGAGCAAATATTTTTCTTTACCCTGTGTACAGACCGGATTTTGTCAGACTCAAGGAGAGAGAACTGGCGATGACCCACCTAATAATATTAAGATACGAGGGAGATCCACCAACGCCACATCCAAAGTCAGTCCATGTCATCAGTATGACGAAGACTGGGCAGTTGTCTCATCGCCGGATAGCCTGTCGCCAAGTGTGGAAATTTGCCCCGGGTATTACTGTGGAGTCGGTTTGGAAATCGTTGGAATAAAGTGCTTTACAGCGCAAATAAAGTTTCCCTGATGACGAAGTTGATGATATACGAGCGAATGACGCGTGGACCATGGGAAGGCCAGAACGTCATTGACAAGTTTCTGCTCAGCTATCTCACGGTGCCAATACTGTGAATAGTAATTCAAGAGATCATTGATTTGATGAGGTAGGGATGAGCACCTGCCGGGATTTGTGTTCCGAGTACCACAAACAAGGATCAGAGTGAGACATGTTGTCGCCATTATCCGGGAGAATACGTTCCTTGGCGTCCGAGTACCTTTGGCATCTCTCACCGACCATTTCATAATTCCTCGCGATTCAAAGTTATCGTCATTATCTCTCTAAAGGTCTCAGGCCCAATCAGGTCGGTGTCAAGTGATTATTATCCAAGTTATCATTACAGGAGGCGTACGGTTCATAGAATGAAGTTTTTCTACCACGGTCGCTCTAGGTGCTGGCTTTGTGGAATCATATCTCGTACCGTAGATTCCAAACTTCGCCGCTCGGCGCCTGATGCTTTCCCTACGGGCTTTATTCTTGTTAGCTGACTTCACTCATATGGACCGTGTAATTAGGTATATTCACTATTTACGCCAATTTAGCCTCAGCAAAGAATTATTGAAATTGGAATTCCGAAAGAATTGAATACGAAGCGGATGTTCCCGTTAGATATAGCCGTAGTGGACAGCGCCCGAGGCTGTACCTAAGAAGCACTGTCATGGATAGCATCCACTTCATTGACATATTCTATCAATCGATATGTCACCTCTCAACTCATGTAAAAGTTGAATTTCCCAAAAATCTAGCACTCAAGACGTCGAAAGTTGCCGCATTATGTGGCGAAGGCTCATCAAACTATTTGTAGCTGCCATATGCCCACTGCCGTCGACGATCTGCACATCAGGAGGAAGAATAATACTATTACTCTTTATTTAGCTCCCCTTTTGGCAATATTTCTAATTTGTGTAAAGCTACATAGTTTGAGCGAATTAAAGAGCGCATATAGTCACTTTTTACCGCACGTATGTGGTTGGCAGCTTCTTGTTGATGCTATACACACGTTGTATATATTTGTGAGTCCGACAATATTCAAGAGTTCTTGCCAATAGCTGGACTATGCATGGCACAAACATGTTGAAAAACAAGAATGGCACTCAGTGCAAACCGAGTGGATATCTCCTTTCATCTCAGTTGGAGTATGTTGCATGAAGTACAATTACCACCTTTTCTGAAAAAGGTGAGCGGTCCTCAATGGTAAAATGAGACAAGAAAGTATACTGCAGCATGAGTGCAATTCAAGGTGGTTCAATCCTGATGTGAGCCATAAGAACGTTCGAAGGGGGTTTAGCCTCCTGGAACAACACCAGCCTTTGGAGAAATAAAGTGAATAGTGAGGAGAAGAGATGATGGCCGAAACGAATGCCCAGATCAAGCCTTAATCATTGCGTGGACAGAGTGTGTAGGGATAGTTATTCAAAATGCTGCTGCGGAGAGCATGACATAGCTTTGAGATGGAAATTCTGAGAAAATATCGATCATGCTTCAGGCCTTCCATCAAGTATAATGTTTTGAAGGCGGGCCAAATATGGTTCTACCAACGGTGGACCAACGGATGTGAGCTTAGAGGTTGATATAGACTCACAGCACTAATTCGGTCCGAACACAAGAATCATGAAAACAAGTGAACGTGAATGGGTCAACTGGCATAATACCCCCGGATACAATAGGAACTCACTACAGTGAGAGGGAATATAGATTGCTACAACAGCCTTTGTGAAGTCACCAGGGACAATGGAGCGATCGGCTTCGAAGGGGCGGACAAGTTGGCAGGAAAAGGGTACGTAAAGGCATATAGAGTATGGTGAATCTTTACACACCCGAAGAGCTCTCCAAGAGGTCAAGCTATGGTGGCTCACAATGTTTCATCTACCTTGACATTGTCGAGTCGGATTGACAAGTGTTTAATACATAAGGTGAGCCTGGGGCGAATTAGGTTACTGAGAAGGTCAGGGTAATAATAAGACTAGCGTGTAATTAATAGTCATTGAATAATGATTTCACGCACAATTTGTTGATAAAAACCGGACGGAGTCGGCACAAAGAAGGATATTAAGGGTTGACGCCCATTAGCATCAGTAATGAATTGTTGGAATGGATTCCTTGCAAGTATGAAAGAATTGAACACGAAGCGCTAGCCGCAGTCGAAAGCGCCTGGGGCTGTACCTAATAAGCACTGCCATGGATAGCTTCCACTGCACTGACATATTCTATCCGTGGAGATGTCACTTCTGACGGGAAAGCTGGATTTCCCTGAAAGCTAGCACTGAAGAACTCGGAAGGTAGCATATTGCGCGTTGGGGATGATATTGAGGTTGCACACTGTGGTACACACGGCATTGATGTCGTAAGATGCAGCTATCAGCTTCAGAGTGACCTCGATTAGTCGTTTTCCTAACCACAGGAACCACGAATTTGGACACATGCGTGTCAGAATCAGACTGCCAGAATATTTTGATGGGGGGGGGGGAATCAGATGATGGTGGAAGGCAAAACAATCTCAACATACCTTAGGAGGGGCTCAACGAGTGACGAAACTACATTCAGCTGGTTTATATGATCCATGCGGAGTGTGCTGTCATCGAAGAAGGTTTCTAGGGAAAATATATCCCGCCACAGTGAATGTGACGTGTTCTCATCGATGTGAAGTGTCAAGGACGCTATGTCTAGGTTTATGTCGCCCACTACAACTTTCAATACATCACCAGCAATATTTCGAAACCAGGTATCTTGGTGGATGCAGCACACGAGAAGCTGTATAGGATATTCATAGAAGGAAAGTCAGTGTGAGTAATTTTGTCTGTTGTGCTTTTGGTGAGCAGGACAAAAGGATGGGATGTTGGGACGCACGGTTGTACCCAGAATTCAATGAAGCCTCTGATCGCAGTGAGCTCCACTACAGACAGTTGACGCACGTGACAAGTCATGTTCACGATAACCGCAAGGTGCTCAAGGAGGAAGGGAGGTGGATTGCAGGGGGATGACAAATATCCGGCGATTTGAAGAATAAATGTCGATGCAACCTCATTAACGTTCGTGTGTAGCGGTGATTTTATCACAGCATTGTAAAGTGAAGACGTAATTGAAGCTGATCGCCGATCTACATCCGACGATCGAGCGCCGGGACGCCAGACGAAGGCCGAACCCAAAGATGCTATACGTTTGTCAGTGTGTCCTCTCTTCTTCCGCTGCATAACAATTTCACTATAGAACCCCCCTAATCCCACTGATGCCTGTCGTCGAAGACATTGGTTGGTAGCAAGTCGTTAGGGTTTAGGTTTAAGGTTAAGTTATCAGGAGGGTGAATGTCAGGCTATAGTGTTGTAGCGGTGCTTCATACAGGATACCCGGGGATTGATCCTTCCCTTGTAAAATAACTTCCAAGCCCACTAAACCACCTTCAATAATACAGACTCCGGGATAGGTTCCCTTACTATTTTCTAAACTAATTTCTTCTGATCGTCTACCACAACAACACCCATCGGAGCCAGGAACAGTTTGACAAGCTGTCACCGCATAATGTGGCGATTTCAGTGTTCTTTAACACTGTTTTTGTGGACAATCCAGCATTCCAGGACATCTACGGCAGGAAGCCACGGGGTGGTTCTATTGCGCAGGCAGACAAAGAGCTGGTTTCAAGATATAGCCTCGCGGTTGTCTTTGCACCGGGTATCCTGCGCTCCTTCCCCTCCTGTTGAAGCAGCCCGCTGTAAGCCTGATGAGGCTTGCCACAACGGACCTTTAATATTTAGTATCCACTCCATTATATAAATAGGATAAACGCGCATAGTAGTTTTTTCATTATTCGTTTTTAACTACCGTCACTATCGTGTACTATCGTCTCTGTTCATCGACGAATATACTCGGGTCCTATCAACGTTTGGACTGAGACTTAGCGAGGCTGCAATTGACGGCAGCCTTTCACCCGCTCACCATTCTTGAATCATCCACCTCCAGGATACTCTCCAATGACCTCACTAATTTCTTATCCTTCGTGAATTCGACTACCACAGGATGAACACATGGAAGCTAATAATAGTCTAGTGAGTTGATGCCGCATAATGCAACAATTCTTTGGAGTTCTTGAGCGCTAGAGGCCTAGAACTAACGCCAGTCGGCCTGTTTTAATGTTTGACAAGTGGCATCACCATGGATAATACATCGGACTGTAGTGTGTGCTATCCTGAGCGATACTCAAAGGCCGCTTTAAACTATATTTTTATTAAATTCTCTCTATATTTTCACCCTAAATAATCTGGGTTAAATTATCCCCATCCGCCCAACGCGAATGAGGTTCTTCGTAAAATCTTATCAAATTATGCGCGCCACAACTGAGACGCCATGAAAACCACTAACGCTCGTCAATATTATTCTACATATAGTGCATATATTCACTCTCGACCGCTTCGGTTGCTTGGCAGCTTCTCGTTCATGTTATACACACGTGGCATATATTCGTAGGCGGTAGTAGGTAGTAGTGGCTAGAATCACATCCGATTTATCCACGAGGATAACTTAAATGGGATACCACTCGGAGCTCAAATAAAGTAGCGCGTCAGTTAGTTGGGATAGCATGAAGTAAATATTTCCATGGCAGATAGTTTGGAACGACAGGCTCTCAATGACACGGAAATGAGGCAAAGTGTCCGGGTGAAGCCTCGAGAACTATGGAGTTGTCTCTAACATGGGCACAGTTTATGTAACCGAGCACTTGAAGACGACCAGTAAAACTGTTTGAAGAAGTTGTGGCGTTTTGGGGGGAAGAATGGATGAATAAAACGAAATATCCCTTTTTATGTCCACTGTTCGGATGTTTTCGGTGCCCAGGAAACAGCAATTACCATGGCACCCCCAACGATTATTAAGATGCGAGGGATATCAACCTAACAACACATTCAACCTCAGTCCACATGAAAGACATAACATTGACTGGGGAGCGGCCTGATTGAATGAGAGCTCAGCTTCAAGTATTGAAATTTGCCGAGTGTATTACTGTGGAATCGGGTCCGGGGGGTTGATGAATGTCTTTACAACGCCAAGAGCACTTCGCCTACGGCACAGTTGACGATATCAGAGCGAATTGCGTGTGCACCAGGGCGAGACCAGAAGGTCATCGACAAGCTTCTACACAAGTATCTCACTCTGCAAAACTGGGAATACTAATTCAAGAGACCATGGATTTCACGGGGCAAGGATACAACAGTGTCACTCATTAAACATGCAGAATATACTTAATGTTTGTAGACCCATATACTTTCCGAATTCGACAACAGGCGTCAGTGGTCTTAAGGGGGAGGCCTGCATTCCAGATGATATACAGCGGAGGAACGATGGACACACTGCCAAGCTTTATGACAGCTTTTGGCTTTGCCTTGAATTGGTGTCCCTCGATGGTCAGATAGAGATCGGCCATGTGCAATTACGACATTGCTTGATAACACTAACATCAAATCACCGCTACACACCAGGTTGCATCAAATTTTCTCGTACAAATCGTTGGGGATTTGTCATGTAATACACCCTTTCCTCATTGACGAACCTGTGTATCTCGTGAGAAATATCTGCCCTGTAAGTCGGCTGTCTGGGGAGGAGGGAGGGACTAATCGAGGGCGCTCTGAAGTTGATAGCTGCATCTTCTGAAATCGAATCTGCATGGATCACAGTGCGCAGTTTCAATATAATCGCCCTCTCGCTCGTCTTCCACATCGTGTTGCAATGTGTGGCTTAATCAATGATCAATCCCTCGGTGTCGACTTTGACAGATTAAACCTCATGGTGCATTTTTTCCTTGGCGTCATTATTCGAATTCCACAGCAGTGTTGGAGGAACATGCATGGTTGGCCTGCAGAGGGGGTTGAACCAGCCATTCGGCACAATATATAATCGTTTCTTTTGGATCACGCAGGCACATCTAATCCAAGCTAGAAGGAGGAATAGTATTATTCTTCTTCAATTAACTCGGGTTGTAACAGGATCTGTCTAACCCACATAACTTGAGCCAATTTAAGAGCGCATACAGTCACATTTTTCGCTGATAGCAAAGTTGATGATATACGAGGGAATAGCCCGCGGATATGGAAGCAACAATGCCTTTAACAAGTGTCTACAGAAGTATCTCACTCTTCCAAGAATGGGAATGGTAATTCAAGAGACCATCGATTTGATGAAGTAGGGATACAACCGCGTCAACCATTGATTACTCAACATACTCACGTCTTTCTAGCCCCACCTATCCCCTTCGAATTAGACAACAGGCGTGTATGGTCTTAGGGGAGTGGACGTTCCTATACCATATATGTTATTCAAGTGGTATACAGCGGAGAAACGGAGTTCGCACTGCCAAGCTTATGACAGATTTGGCTTGGGCCTTCCTCTGCTGTCCCGGCGCTCGATGGTCAGATGTAGATCGCCGATCAACTACAATTACGTCATCGCTTTACAATGCTGTAATCAAATCACCGCTACACACCAACTTGGTTGAGGTTGCGTCCACATTCATTGTAAAAATCGCCGAATATTATTCATCATCCTCTCCTAACCTCGCCAGTGGCCTTGGGTATATCGTGCAACAAATCTCGCACGTGTGTCAACTGTCTGCAGTGGAGCTCGCTGCGATCAGATTTTACATTGAATTCTGGTTAAAACCGTGCGTCGCGACATCACATTATTGCATCCTGCCCACCAAAACCAGAACAGACAAAATTACTCACACCGAATTTCCTTGTTTGAATCTCCTATAAGGATTCTCGTGTGTTGCATCCACCAAGATTCCTGGTTTCGAAATATTGCTGGAGATGCATTGAAGCTTATTTTAGACGACGCAAGCCTCCATATAGCAACATTGACACTTCATATCGATGAGGACATGTCATATTCACTTTTTCGCCGTATCTGCGACCTAGAAACATTTTTCTACGATGGCACGCTTCGCACGGATCATATCAACCAGCTGAATGTGGTTTCTTCTCTCATTGAACCCCTCCTGAGGTATGTGGACAATGTTTGACCTTCAAGCATAATCTCATATCCACCCATTCAAATATCCTACCAGTCTGATTACGACACACACGAGTGAAACATTGTTTCTCTTTTCAGGCAGGAAAATAATCGAGGTTACTCTGAAGCTGATAGCTGCGTCTCCCGACATCGAATCCGCGTGTACCATAGTGCGCAGCCTCAATATAATCGACATTCTCGCTCGTCTTCTTCCACATTGTGACGTAATGCATGCCTCAATAAACGATCAATACTTGAATGTCGACTTTGAACGACTTTACCTCGCGTCGCATTCCTTCCTTTGTGTCATCGCCACACCTTTCACCGGTGTGTGCGTAACGTCTCATTCAAGCTCCCGATCCGTGTTGGAGAATAATGGGTGGTCTGCCGATGCTCTTGTTCCATCCATTACGCACAATATATCATAATTTCTCCTTGGTAACACCGACACATTATCTACCCAGGAGGAAGGATACTACTATTAGTCTTCAGTTAACTCCCCTTTGGCAATATTTCTAACTTTTGTAAAGCTACATAGTTTGAGCAAATTCAGGAGCGCATGTAGTCACATTTTAATTTGTGTGCTTCGCAGCTTCTCGTTGATTCTATACATACGTTGCATATATTGGTGGGCGTTAGTGGTGGCTAGAATCACATCCAATTTATCAACGAGAATCACTTCAAATAGAATACGACTCGGAGCTTTCAAAGAATGCAGCGTATCAGTTAGTTGAGATAGCAGGAAGCAAGTCATTGAAGAGCAGCAACCACCACCCGTAACCCACTAATCCATGCCGACAGTTATCTCGGTCCGATTCACCTAATTTTAAAATCTATGTTTAATCTCCTGATTGGCTACCATGAGGCACAGAATCTGGAATAAAAGGAAGGGCCTTTGAAAGGGTGTTGGGCAGATTCAATTAAGTATTTCTCTGCATTCGAAACCTTGACCCGATGATGGAGCGCCTCGCTCCCATGGGATCCGACTTGAGAAAAACGACCATCGCCAATATTGCAAGGAAGGTAAAACGAACACCACAAAGCACGTTTGAGACCCATAAAGTGTATAACTGATACTTAGCGATACAGGGGAAGTTTGAGGAAGCCCGATTTCATGACCACTTGATGGCAAGCCGGTCAAATTAGGAATAACAAAGCTTACGGGCTGACACACCTGGTGATGACCGATATTATGTGACAGCGACTTGAATATCTTTGATCACAATTGTAGTTGATTTTTTGTTGGACAATTATTGAGGGAGAAAAATGAAGAGGAGGAAGCACCAAGGACACGAGATGTCTTGAAGAAGACAAAGCATCATTCAATTGGTATTTGATCCGGGCGGCTCACCGAGGGAAGTCCCCTTAATCTAGAATGCGCACGTGGACATGGTCCAGCGTGTGGAACAGCCTGGAGCAAGATAGCCGTTCTTCCTCCCAGCGCTTCAAACCATTGGAGCGATGAGTCTTCAATTGGATCAAGTCTTTTCTTATATTTCAACGGAACCTCTTTGAGCCCCTGGCTGCCTTTGGACTCCTATTACCACAAACAATCAACAGAGTGAGACATCCTGTCTGGGTGAACACGTTCCTCGGCTTCGGAGCACCTTTTGCCATCTTTCAACGAGCATTGCACGATTTCTTGGGATTCTGAGTTCTCGTCATTATGTATCTAAGCATCGTAGGTCTCTTTATGTCAGTTACAAGCGACTATAATCCAATTTATACCACCTGCCGCTCTAGAAATGACAATGATATAGATAAAAACCCGGGTCTGGCACGTCCAATGAGACACCAGCTGTCAACTTATGAACTTGCATATAATAATCCATGTAATTATGTACTAATACACACACACCAGCATGCTTTGAAACATTAAAATATATTCACTGTACACAATATATTAACAAAACTAGGGTGAGAAGAAAATGAAAATACACCGATAAGTGGCGCAGGCAGGATATTACATATACCTTTTGCATCATGAACCTTGAAGGTCCAGCAAGGGAAACGAGGAGCACAACCATGACAACATTCAACCATATCGGGGTTTCCGTCACGATCCAGGTTTCTGGGAAAAGACAAAGGACTCCAACTCAAGCTGGGGGATAAAATTACTTTACAGAGCAAAGAAATATTCGTTGATGACAAAGTTGATGATATACAACCGAATGGTGCGTGGACGATGGGAAGGCCAGAATATCGTTGATGGGTCTCGGCTCAGCTATCTCACTCCACACAGGTTGGGAATAGTAATTCAAGGGAGCATTGATTGATTGAGGTAGGGATTCAACAGCATCAATGAGCGAATACATTCAAAATACTCCCGTCCTTTTAGAACCACCTATCCCCGTCGAATTCGAAAACAGGCGGGGATGGTCTTAGAAGGGTTCTTCTGGGTTTCAAATGGTGGGGGAACTGACGAAACACTGCCATGCTTCTGGGATATTTGGGTTCGGCCTTCTCCTTGGCTCCCGGCGCTCGATGGGACGATAGAGATCGGCCATCAACTGCAATTACGTCTTCGCTGTACAATGCTGTAATCAAATCAGCGCTACCAACTTGGATGGGATTGCGTCGACATTTATCCTTCAAATCCCCGGATATTTCTCATCTCCATGCATTGCGGTTATCGTGCATAAGGAAAGTGGGAATATCAGTAAGTATGCCGTCTATATTGGCTAGAGCCATCTAGGAAAGCTAGCTAGACTTGGCTAGGCATACTACCTTCGCGAGATCCCTATTTACTAGTCGGTATAAAAGCTTACTATAGATCTAGGGAATCTAGGGAGGTTAGAGAGTCTACATAATGGGTGTAGACATTCCCTGTAGTGGAGCTCACTGCGATCAGAGGTTACATTGAATTATTGGTACAACCGTGCGTCGCGATATCACATCATTTCATCCTGCCCACCAAGCCCACAACAGACAAAAACTACCCACACCGACGTGCCTTCAATGAATCTCCTGTATGGCATTTCATATGTTGGCTGCACCAAGATGCCTTGTTTCGCTATTTTATTCCGGAAGGGAATGCTGCGCTTTTTAGGTGCAGTTAGCCCGAGAGTCGACTTCCAGGCTTAGGATTGTGCCCGTGCTCCTACAGGATACACACTGTTCCATCCATTTCTTTTAACCAACTTGAAGTCCCACTAATCCTTCTTGTATAATACAGGCAGGGTATTCTCACGTCACTTTACCATTTTGACACTTATTCCTTGGACTTCATCAGATCATTTTAAAGGCCTCTAATTTTGTTCCAAGTTCTGTGCCTCATGATAGCCAATCCGGGAATTGAACACAGATTTTGAAGATTAAATGAATCTGACCGAGATTAATGTCGGCATGCATTAGTGAATGTTTGTTGGGTGTCTTTTGCTACTCTTCAATCACTTGCTTCATCTATCCCAGCTACCTGACGTGCTGCTTCTAATCTCTCAGTGGTAACCTATTTGACGTGATTCTCGTTGATAAATAGGCCGTGATTCTAACCAATACTGGCGCCCACCAGTATCAAAATGGTGTCTAGCATCAACGAGAAGGTGCCAAGCACACACAGGCGGTACAAAGTCACCATATGCGGTCTTTAATGGGTTCAAACTATGTAGCATTACATATATTAGATATATTGCCAACAGGCGAGTGGCGAGTTAAGGAAAGCGTCATAGTACTATCCCTCCTCCAGGTTCGGATTGTGTATTGGTGTTATCCAAGAGAAATTGGGCTGGCGCAATGGGTGAAACAAGAGCATCGGCACGCCACTAATTGTCCTTCAACACTGATCTGCAGGTTGAATTAAATGTTACGCACACACCAGTGAAAGGTGTGGCGATGACACAAAGGAAGGAATGAGCCGCCACAGTTACTCGTTCAAGGGAGGCATCGAGATATTGATCGTTGATTGAACCCCGCATTGCGTCACAATGTGGAAGAAGACGAGAGAGAATGGGGATGATATTGAGGCTGCGCACTATGGTACACGCGGATTCGATGTCGGAAGATCCAGCTATCAGCTTCAGGGTGATTTCGATTATGCTCTCTTCTGAAAAGCGGAACCACGAATTTGGACCCGTGTGTCTCAGAATCAGACTCATCAGATATTCTCATGGGCGGATAAGAGATGATGCTGGAAGGTAAAGCATTGTCAACATACCTTAGGAGGGGTTCAATGAGCGAAGAAACCACATTCAGCTGATGGATATGATTTTTGCGAAGCGTTCTGTCGCGGAAGAAGGTTTCTAGTGCAGTGGTATTACACGCACGACAGTGAATTTAACGTGCTGACATCGATACAAAGTGTCAAGGACGCTATAAGGAGGTTTGCGTCGTCCACTATAACCTTCAATACATCTCCAGCAATATCTCGAAACCAGGCATCTTGGTGCATGCAACACCAGAAGCGCCGTAGGAGATGCATACAAGGAACGTCGATGTGAGTAATTCTGTCTATTGTGGTTTTAGTGGGCCAGATGAAATGATGTGATGTCCCGGCGCACGGTTGTACCCAGAATTCAATGCAACCTCTAATCGCAGTGACCTCCTCCTCTACAGACAGTTGACGCACGTGGGAGATCTCTTGCACGATATACAGATGTTCGTAAAAGAGGATGGCATATTGATGGCATGACAAATATCGTGCGATTTGTAGAATAAACGTCGACGAAACCTCCTTCAGGTTGTTATGTAGCGGTGATTTCATTACAGTGTTATAAAGCAATGACGTAATTGCAGTCGATGGCCGATCTCTGTCTTTCCATCGAGCGCCGGGACACCAATAGAAGGCCGAAGACAAATATGTCATAAGCATGGCACTGTTATGAAAACCTGATCCCCCCTAAGACCAATGACGCCTGTTGTCGAATTCGGTGTGGGTATATGGGTCTATACACATTGAGTAAGTTGGTCCTGTGTGTTTAATGATTGATGCCATTGTATCCCTACCTCAATAAATCAATGGTCTCCTGAATTACTATTCCGAGTCTTGCCAGAGTGAGATGCTTTTGTAGGAACTTGTTAAAGGGCTTGTCGTCTCCATGAACCATTCGCTTGTATACCATTAACTTTGCCATCAGTGCAGCTGTCTTTGCGTTGTAAAGTACATTCCCAACCCTTTCCAAACCGACTCTACAATAATACCCCGGCTCGATTTCAATACTTGAAGATGGCGATGAGCTCTCATCCAGTGAGACCACTCCCCAGTCCACGTCATGACTGTAGTATGGACTGAGGTTGGATGTGGGTTCCGTGGGTCTACATTGCATTTGAATAATAGTCGGTGGATCATGACAATTTGTCTCGCCTAGGCACTGAATGCTTCTAGTTTTTTCAACAGTTACATACAAGGCTATCTCATTTTGCGTACCCATTCCTCAACCCAAACCTCCACATCTTCTGCAGACAATGGGATATGCTGGTTGTCTTCTGGAACTCGATAGCACAAACCGTGCCCATGTAAGATGCAGCTCCATCTTTCTCGAAGATTTACTCGAAATCTTTCCCTCATTCCCGTGTCAATGATCTCCTCCAGTTCTTCTGAGCCCAATGCCGCTGGCGAAACCAATGGTTTTAGCCACTCAACCTCTTGTAGGAGGGTTTCAGCCGGTCCGATATTGTGGCTGATCAGAGTCGTCTCGTTTGAAGTTGACATAGGTGGGTAGCAGGTTGTTGTAACACCGGAAGGGGATGCTGCACTTTTAAGGTACAATTATCAGGGGAATGAATTTCAGGGCATAGCATTGTGACGGTGCTTTACACAGGATACCCATCGTTTCATCCCTTCCTTTTAAACAACTTGAAGTCCCTCAACCTCCTTGGTTCCTACAGGCTCCACACAACACTCTCAATTTCACTCACTATGTTATACTCTAAGTCCTTACTCCTCAACAGACCGTCTGTGGCAGATAGCACATATGGCAGCTACGAATGGTTTGATCATCCTTCACCCCATATTGCGGCAGCTTCTGACTTATTACGCGCTAGAGGTTTCGGAAATTCATCTTTTACGTTATAAGTGAGATATCCATTGATAGAATATGTAAATGCAGTGGATGCTATCCATGACACAATGCGCTATTGAAATAAAATCTCGAAGCTCGCAACAATCAGAAACAAGGACGAATGTGATTTCCGTTTGACCCTCTGTGTCTCGTAGGAGGCAAACGGATAGCGTAAATACAAAAATCTATACTAGTTATATACGCCTTGAGAACAATAGATATATGGCAACAAAAGGTTACGCTGAACAATGGGGTGGCAAATTGCCGGTGTGGCACCTTATGCATGCTCGCACAGCCCTATATTCTAACATGCGCCCCAGGTACAGCCTCGGGCGCCGCCTCCTCTCGGGGTATGCCTGACGGAAATATGCACTTCGTGTTAAATTCGGAATTCCAATAAGCAACCCATTTCAGAATTATTTACTTAGGGCTAACATGAATATGCCTGTTTGTGGCGAGTCCGACATGTTTTCATTACCAAATTATGCATGTAATCCATATTGAGTCATAATTAATTACACTGGTATGATCGCACGGTGCTTCTGAGTGGAGTAAAATTTGCTGCAGGCTCATGTTAATTATGAGACTTTGTTTGTGTGACGCGACAATGTCACGGTAGATCGTGGATTGTGAGGCAGCACAGCTTGACCTCTTTTAGGCGGAGCTCGACGGGTTTGTAAAGATTGACCATTCTCGCTATGATTTGCGTGAACCTTTCTTGCCACTGTCTACCTCTACGACGCTGCCCACTCCATTATCCCCTGGAGGTTCACAAAGGTTGGTGTAGTAACCTTTATTCCTTCCCACTATAGTGATTCTGTATCGCATCAGGGCTTGCTACGTCAGTTCAACCTTTCACTTTCACTTTTAAATAATCTTGCGCTCTGAATCAATGAGTAGTGTAAGGCCGTATGAACTTTTAAGCTCACATCTGCGGTACCACTTTGCCTAGAGCCACGATATGGGCTAACTAGCCAACAGAAAACTTCATAGCAGGGTCATGGTCGAACCGACTTGAATTCAATTTTGCTCCAGGATAATTTCTGTTCTCATTTCTACATGCAGGACCACCCACAGTTGCTACCCAGAACAAAGTTCCACTCATATCCGGAACATACGACGTAAGGTGGTTAACATGGCTCCAACCGATATGAAAAGATGTGGGTTTTGATTTCTTGACCTCTCATCCGGCACCTGTCCACTTGTTCCGTGGATTAAACTATCATTAATTCCGTCATACTGACTTCATATAAGCGTATCCTCTCGACTTGCACGGAGCGCCACTTCTGTGCGTGTATACATGCGTGCCATGCATGGTCGGGCTATCAGTGAGAACCCTTTAATATTGTATGCTTTGATCGAGAATTTGACGATGCACAATATTTTTTTGAGTTGGGATGCTCCAGCCTGTTCCAGAGGCTATACCATGTGCATGTGCAGGCGTCAAGTGGTCAGGGATTCCGGCTTCCTCGCACTTCTCTTGCATCGCTAGCCATCAGGTATGCATTATATCGGTCTCAAATGTGCCTTTGGGTGCTCGTGTGACCTTCTTGCAATATTAGCGATGGTATTTTTCCTGAAGTCGAATCCCATGGGAGTGGGGCGCTCCCGCATCGGGTCAAGGTTTTGAATAGAGCGAAATACCGAATGGAATTCGCCCAACGCCGTCGCTGTTCGTTTTAAAGGCCCCTTCATTTATTCCAGACTTTGTGCTGAAGGATAGCAAATCCGAAGATTGAACATAGATTTGGAATATTAGGTGAATCTGACCGAGATCACCTTCCGCATGGATTAGTGAATTGCCGGTGTTGTTTGCTTGGCGCTTCAATGGCTTGCTTCATTCTATCCCAACTAACTGACACCCTTATTTCTTTGAAAACTCAGAATGGTATTCTAGCCACGACTACATCCTGCCAATATATGCAACATGTGTATAGCATCAACGAGAAGCTGCCAAGAACACAAAGGAGGTAAGAAGTGCCTATATGCGCTCATTAATTCTCTCAAACTATGTAGCTTTAAGTTAATTAAAGAGTAATAGTACCATTCTTCCTCTTGGTTCGGATAATGCCTACGTTCGTGGAGGTGAAGACCATATCCGGGCTCTCCTGTGCACTCTGTGCCTATCGTGGCTTAAATGGCAAGTTGGCCATTTTCAGTAATGAAAAGCATGTGAAGTCGTCGACCCTGCAACAGATTACCCGATGCAGGATAAAAATGGAGGTTTGTTCGGAACATGTAAGCAAAAGCCAAGGTGGGTAATGTCTTTACAGCGTCTCACCAGTGTTGCATACTCCTTATAGACCACCTATTACACCCAACCATTAGATCTCCACCGCTCTTCATACGGGATAGTGACAGAAAGCTGTAATTGGTCTTGGTCTTCTTTTACTTTCACTAGTCGTCCTGTGGCAACGGACGAGTACACTGGCAATGCAAATCTATCTTCAACCCTCGTATTCGTCCGGCGTCACGATCCTGACTTCTACGCAGGATGGGAAGCCGCGGCCGGCGCTCACCCCCACACAAGTGCACCACCTCACATCTTCGTCCCCCCCGCCCGTTTTCACTCAACCACGTTGAGCAGTAGTTACATCAATGGACACGTCGCAGGCCAAGTCACAATCAGTGCTACGCTCCTGCGGCTGCCAGGTTGAGTTGTAGTTAGCTGTCTTCTACCCGCAGCCTGGACATCGATCGCTATGGAAGCCCTGATATGAGGCGTGGCTTCGAGATATATCTGGTGGTTTATTAAAGGCTATATGGTCGGCACAAATATCCATATAGCGTCATTGACACTTCATATCGATGAGGGCAGGTCACATTCACTCTTCATATCGATGAGGGGAGATCACATTCACCGTGGCGTAATAGCTGGGCCCTAAAAACCTTCTTCGAGGACAGCACGCTTCGCACGGAACATATCAACCAGCTGCATAGTGTCTTCGTTGCTTTGACCCTTTCTACAGTATGTGTACAATATTTTACCTTCCAGCATCGACTCACATCCACCCATAAAACTATCCTACCAATCTGGAAAGGGGGCACAGTCCGCACACTCAATATTATCTCCATTTCTCGCTCGTTTCCTTCCACATTGTAACACAATGCGCCGCTCAGTTAACGATAAATTGTGCAGTAGCTGCCTACATTATGTAAATCACATTCTTCATCCCTTCCTTTCCGTGATCGCCACACCTCTCACTGGTGTGTCGGTAACGTCTCATTCAAACTCCACGTCAGTGTTGAACAATTATGGTTGGGCTATCAATGGCCCTCCTCACGAACTAGGCACGACATACAATCATTTCTCTGGATAACGCCGACGTAACCTATCAAAACAAGCAGAGATAGTGCTATTACGATTAAATCGTTTGTAATCGTACTTACAAGTTGTCTGACGCTACATAGTTTGGGGCAATTTATAACGCATACAGTCACTTTTCACCATCTCCTGATGTTTGGTAGCTCCTCGTTCATGCCATACGCATGTAGAATAATATTTGGAGGCTTTGGCGTGGCTAGAATGGTGTCGGATTCATGAACGACAACGAGTCCACATAGAATAGCACTGATAATTCTCAGCAGACAGCCCCATCACCATGATTTTTGTGTCACTTAGTTGGGATGGAATGAAGGAGGTCATGCAGAAAAGCAAAGAACACCCACAACAATCACTCACTAATACATGGCAACGGTTATCTCGGTCAGACTCATCTAATCTTTAAAGTCTATCTTCAATCTCGGGATCGGCTATCACGAGGCACAAAAAGAGGGGCCATTAGAACGTACAGGGATGGCGTTGAGAGGATGCCATTAAATATTTCTTTCCAATCGAAACTTTCCCATGGGAGTGTCATCCGACAGTTTTTGTTATATCTAATTTAGAACCGTTTTCATTCAGGTGGTCATGGCAGCTAAATTCCTCGCACTTCTCCTGTATCGCCAAGCATCAGTTATACATTATACCCGTCTCAAGAGCGCCTCCGGGTGCTCGTTTGACTCTCAGTGCAATATTCACGACTGTCGGCTTTTAAACTTGAATCACCTGCATTTAACCGATACTCTGTGACCATAACTTGAATATCTTTGATGACAAGTGGAGTTGATTGGTTGTTTGAAATTTCTTGAGGGAGGGAAATGAAGAGGAAGACGCACCATCGACATAGGATGTCTTGAAGAAGATGAAGAGGTAGGCCGCAACATGGCAATCATTAAACACCGGACATACTTACTCAATGTTTGTAGACCCATATACCCGCTCCGAATTCGAGAACAGGCATCAGTGGTATTAGGGGGGTTCTATAGTTCAAGTGTTATACAGCGGAGGGAGGGAGGACAAACTGACAAACTTATATAGCATCTTTGGGTTCGGCCTTCTCTGGCGTCCCGGCGCTCGATCGTCGGATGTAGATCGGCGATCAGCTGCAATTACGTCTTCACTTTACAATGCTGTGATCAAATCACCGCAACACACGAACGTGAATGAGGTTGCGTCGACATTTATTCTTCAAATCGCCGGATATTTATCATCCCCATGCAATCCACCTCCCTTCCTCCTTAAGCACCTTGTGGTTATCGTGGACATGACTTGTCACGTGCGTCAACTGTCTGTAGTGGAGCTCACTGCGATCAGAGGCTTCATTGAATTCTGGGTACAACCTTGCGTCCCAACATCACATCCTTTTGTCCTGCTCACCAAAACCACAACAGACAAAATTATTCACACCGACTTTCCTTCTATGAATTGTATATCTCCGATATTCTGTGACCGCGGCTTGAAGGAGGAAAATGAAGAGGAAGAAGCCCCAAGGACACGGGATGTCTTGAAGAAGACGGCGCATGAGTAAATTGGTATTTGTTTCGGGCCGCTCACGGAAGGAAGGCCTCGTAATCTAGAAGGCGCGCCTGGACATGGTGTAGCGTCTGGAACAGCCTGGAGCATCCCAGATAGCCGTTCGTCCTCCGAGCGCCTGAAACCATTGTAGTGATGAGCCTTCCATTCGAACAAGTCTTTTATTTTATTTAAAGGGAACCCTTTTGAGCACCTGGCTGGATTGGTGCTGCTATTACCACAAACAGGCAACTGAATGAAACATGATCTCGCCATTATCGAGGTGAATACGGTTTTCAGCGTCCGAGCACGTTTTCCCATCTCTGACCCACCTTTGTACGATTCCTGGCGATTCAGAGTTCTCGTTAGTATGTATCTAAGGTTCGTTGGGCTCATCTTGTGGGTTTAAAATGACTATACTCCAGGTTAGATTCCCAGCCACTCTTGAATTGACAAAGATATATGTACAAAATGCCGGTCAGGCACGTCAAGTGAGATACCCAGCTGTCAGCTTCTGAACTTGCATATAATAATCAAGTTAATTATGTACTAATACACATACATCAGCAAGTTTTAAAGCATTAAAAAATATGTCCTCTTTACACAATATATTAACAAAAATAGGTAGAAACATGAAAATGCCACGATAAGTCAGACGGGCAGGATATTACATATCATGGTTTCATCATGAACCTTGTAGTTACAGGACGGTAAATGAGGAGCAAAACCATGATGCCATTCAATCAGGAGGGGTTCCCCATTACTCCGCTCACAAGGACCGGGTAATACTAATTCAAGAGTGTACTTAATTATGACTGAATATAGATTACATGCACAATTTGTTCATGAAAACCTGACGGACTCGCCACAAACAGGCATATGTACTTTCTACGCCAATTAGCCCAAGTAAAGAATTATTAAAATGGGATGCTCGTTGGAATTCTGAAAGAATTGAACACGAAGCGGATGCTTCCGTTAAATATAGCCGGAGTGGCGGGGCTGTACCTGAGAAGCGCTGTCATGGATAGCATCCACTGCATTTACATATTCTATCAATTGACATTTCACTTCTCAACTAACGTAAGGGATTAATTCCCAAAACTCTAGCGCTCGAGAAGTCGGAAGTTGCCACAATATGCGGTGAAGGTTCATCGAACTATTTATAACTGCCACATCTGCTCTCTGCCGTAGACAATCTGTTGAAGACCAAGGGATTGGTGTATACCATAGTGAGAGAACTTGAGACGATCCTGGAGCATGTATCAATGAAGGAGGTGAAGTTGTGTAAAAGGAAGGGATGAATAGCTGGGTATCCTGTACAAAGCACCGCCACAATGCGATACCTTGAAATTTATTCCCTTGATAACTGTAACTTAAAACCGCAGCATCCCCTTCCGGTATCACAGCCACCTGCTACCCACCAATGTCGACTTCAAACGAGAGGACTCTGAGCAGCAACGATGTCGTACGCGCTGAAAGCCTCCTACAAGAAGTTGAGTGGCTACAACCCTTGGTGTCCCCAGCTGCATTGAGCGCAGAAGAAAGGGAAGAGAGATTTGACGAGGTGAGAAGGGAAAGATTCCGGGTAAAGATTCGAGACCGATGGAACTGTATCGAAGATGGGCATGGTGTGTGTTATCGAGGTCCCGAAGACGGCGAGCATATACCACTGTCTGAAGAAGATATGGAAGTTTGGGTTCAGGAATGGGTGCGCAAAATACAATAGCCTTTCATCTACACTGTTGACAAACTGGACGCGTTTAGTGCCTAGGAGAGGCACATTGTCAAGACCCACCGACTATTATTAAAATGCGAGGTAGATCCACCAACACGACATCGAACATGAGTCCATATCGCAGTCATAATAACATCGACTGGGGAGTGGTTTCACTGGCTGATAGCTCGTCTTCAAGTGTTGAAATTAGCCCCGGGTATTACCTAGGAGTTGGCATGGACAGGATTGGGATGGGTGTGCTTCACAGCGCACAGAGAGCTTCGCTGATGGCAAAGTTGATGATATACGGGGGAATAGCCCGTGGATATGGAAAGAACAAGGCCTTTGACAAGTGTCTACAGAAGTATCTCACTCTGCCAAGACTGGGAATGGTAATTCAAGAGACCATCGATTTGATGAAGTAGGGATACAACCGCGTCAACCATTCATTACTCAACATACTCACGTCTTTCTAGACCCACCTATCCCCTTCGAATTAGACAACAGGCGTGGGTCGTCTTACAGGAGTGGAGGTTCTTACACCGGATATATTATTCAAGTGCTAAACAGCGGAGAAACGGAGTTCACACTGCCAAGCTTATGACATATTTGGCTTCGGCCTTCCTCTGGTGTCCCGGCGCTCGATGGTGGGATGTAGATCGGCGATCAACTTCAATTACGTCTTCCCTTTACACGGCTGTCATCAGATCACCACTACACACCAACGTGGATGAGGCTGCGTCCACATTCATTGTAAAAATCGCCGAATATCATTCATCATCTTTTCCTTCTCCAAATATCACCGATGGCCTTTGGTATATCGTGGAACACATCTCCCACGTGCGTCAACTGTCTGCAGTGGAGCTCGCTGTGATCAGAGTTTTCATTGAATTCTGGTTAAAACCGTGCGTAGCGACATCACATTATTGCATCCTGCCCACCAAAACCAGAACAGACAAAATTACTCACACCGAATTTCCTTGTCTGAATATCCTATAAGGATTCTCGTGTGTTGCATCCACCAAGATTCCTGGTTTCGAAATATTGCTGGAGATGCATTGAAGCTTATTTTAGACGACGCAAGCCTCCATATAGCAGCATTGACAGTTCATATCGATGTGAACATGTCTTTTTCACTTTTTGACCGTATCTACGACCTAGAAATCTTCTTCGACGACAGCACGCTTCGAACGGATCATATCAACCAGCTGAATGTGGTTTCTTCGCTCATTGAACCCCTCCTAAGGTATGTTGACAATGTTTGACCTTCAAGCATAATCTCATATCCACCCATTCAAATATCCTACCAGTCTGATTATGACCCACACGAGTGAAACCTATTTTCTCCTCCGTTCGGGCCACAAAATAATCGAGGTTACTCTGAAGCTGATAGCTGCGTCTCCCGACATCGAATCCACGTGTACCATTGTGCGCAGCCTCAATATAATCGACATTCTCGCTCGTGTTCTTCCACATTGTGACTCAATAGATTGTTCAATTAACGGTCAATACTTCGGTGCCGACGTTGAACAATTTTACCTCGCGTCGTATTCCTTCCTTTGTGTCATCGCCACACCTTTCACCGGTCTGTGCGTAGCGTCTCATTCAAGCGCCCGATCCGTGTTGGAGAATCATGGTTGGTCTGCCTATGCTCTTCTTCCATCCATTACGCATAATATATCATAATTTACCCTTGGTAACACCGAGACATTATCCACCCAGGAGGAAGGATACTACTATTAGTCTTCAGTTAACTCCCCTTTGGGAATATTTCTAATTTATGTAAAGCTACATAGTTTAAGCAAATTAAAGAGCGCATGTAGTCACATTTTACTTTGTGCTTCGCAGCTTCTCGTTGATTCTATACATACGTTACATACGTTGGTGGGCGTTAATGGTGGCTAGAATCACATACAATTTATCAACGAGAATCACTTCAAATAGAATACGACTCGGAGCCTTCAAAGAATGCAGCGTATTAGTTAGTTGAGATAGCAGGAAGCGAGTCATTGAAGAGCAGCAACCACCACCCGTAACCCACTAATCCATGCCGACAGTTATCTCGGTCCGATTCACCCAATATTTAAAATCTATGTTTAATCTCCTGATTGGCTACCATGAGGCACAAAATCTGGAATAAAAGGAAGGGCCTTTGAAAAGGTGTTGGGCGGATTCAATTAAGTATTTCTCTCCATTCGAAACCTTGAGCCGATGATGACGCGCCTCGCTCCCATGGGATCCGACTTGAGAAAAACGACCATCGCGAATATTGCAAGGAAGGCAAAACGAGCACCACAAAGCACGTTTGAGACTCATATAGTGCATAACTGATACTTAGCGATACAGGAGAAGTTCGAGGAAGCCAGATTGCATGACCACTTGATGGCAAACCGGTCTAAATTAGCAATAACAAAGCTTTCGGGGTGACACACCTGGTTATGACCGATATTATGTGGCAGCGACTTGAATATCTTTGATCACAAGTGTAGTTGATTTTTTGTTAGACAATTCTTGAGGGAGAAAAATGAAGAGGAAGAACCACCAAGGACACGA
The DNA here is from genome assembly GCA_015178975.1 of Hysterangium stoloniferum. Classification (NCBI taxonomy): domain Eukaryota; kingdom Fungi; phylum Basidiomycota; class Agaricomycetes; order Hysterangiales; family Hysterangiaceae; genus Hysterangium; species Hysterangium stoloniferum. The sequence continues at coordinate 480,351 of WHVD01000007.1, forward strand.
GATGTCTTGAAGAAGACAAAGCATCAGTCAAGTGGTATTTGATCCGGGCGGCTCACCGAGAGAAGTCCCCTTAATCTAGAATGCGCTCCTGGACATGGTCCAGCGTGTGGAACAGCCTGGAGCACGATAGCCGTTCTTCCTCACAGCGCTTCAAACCATTGTAGTAATGAGTCTTCAATTGGATCAAGTCTTTTCTTATATTTCAATGGAACGGCTTTGAGCACCTGGCTGCCTTTTGGCTCTTATGACCACAAACAATCAACAGAGTGAGACATCTTGTCTGGGTGAACACGTTCCTCGGCTTCCGAGCACCTTTGCCATCTTTCACCAACCATTGCACGATTTATGGAGATTCTGAGCTCTCGCCATTATGTATCTAAGCATCGTAGGTCTCATGAGGTCAGTTACAAGCGATTATAATCCAATTTAGACCACCAGCCGCTTTTTAAATGACAACGTTATAGATAGAAATCCGGGTCTGGCACGTCCAATGAGATACCCAGCTGTCAACATCTGAACTTGCATATCATAATCTATGTAATTATGTCCTAACACACACACACCAGCATGCTTCAAAAAAGTAAAATATATCCACTGTACACAATATATTAACCAAACTATGGCGATAAGAAAATGAAGATACAACGATAAGTCATGCGGGCAGGATATTACATATACCTTTTGCATCATGAACCTTGAAGGTCCAGGAAGGGAACCGAGGAGCACAACCATGACAACATTCAACCATATCGGGGTTTCCGTCACGATCCAGGTTGCCGGGAAAAGACAAAGGACTCCAAATAAAGCTGGGGATAAAGTAATTTACAGCGCAAAGAAATATTCGCTGATGACAAAGTTGATGATATACAACCAAATGGCGCGTGGACGATGGGAAGACCAGAATCTCGTTGATGGGGTTCGGCTCAGCTATCTCACTCCGCTCAGGCTGGGAATAGTAATTCAACCGAGGATTGATTTATTGAGGTAGGGATACAACAACGTCAATCAGCAAATACATTCAAAATACTCACGACCTTCTAGACCCACCTATCCCCGTCGAATTCGAAAACAGGCGTGGATGGTCTTAGAAGGGTTCTGGGTTTCAAATGTTGGATCGCAGAGGAACGGATGACATACTGCCAAGCTTCTGGCAAATTTTGGTTCGGGCTCCTCCTCGTCTCCCGGCGCTCGATGGGACGATAGAGATCGGCCATCAACTCCAATTACGTCTTCGCTTTAAAGGCCGCTAATTTTGTTCCAAGTTCTGTGCCTTATGATAACCAATCCGGGAATTGAACACAGATTTTGAAGATGATGGATCTGACCGAGATCAATGTCGGCATGCATTAGTGGATGTTTGATACGGGTGTCTTTTGCTACTCTTCAATCACTTGCTTCATCTATCCCAGCGACCTGACATGCTGCTTGTGATCTCTCAGTGGTAGTATATTTGAAGTGATTCTCGTTCATAAATAGGACGTGATTCTAACCACTACTAGTGCCCACCAGTATGCAAAATGGTGTCTATCATCAACGAGAAGCTGCTAAGACTCACAGGCGGTACAGAGTCACCGTATGCGGTCTTGAATGGGCTCAAACTATGTAGCATTACATAAATTAGATATATTGCCAAAAGGCGAGTTAAGTAAAACGTCATAGTACTATCCCTCCTTCCTGGTTCGGATTGTGTATTGGTGTTATCCGAGAGAAATTGGGCTGGCGCAATGGATGAAACAAGAGCATCGGCACGCCAATCATGGTCCTCCAACACTGATCTGCAGTTTGAATTAAATGTTACGCACACACCAGTGAAAGGTGTGGCGATGACACAAAGGAAGGAATGGGCCGCGACAGTTACGCGTTTAAGGCAGCGACCGAGGTATTGATCGTTGATTGAACCCCGCATTGCTTCACAACGTGGAAGAAGACGAGAGGGAATGGGGATGATATTGAGGCTGCGCACTATGGTACACCCGGATTCGATGTCGGAAGATCTAGCTATCAGCTTCAGGGTGATTTCGATTATGCTCTCTTCTGACAAGAGGAACCACGAATTTGGACCCGTGTGTCTCAGAATCGGACTGATCGGATATTTTCATGGGCGGATATGAGAGGATGCTGGAAGGTAAAGCATTGTCAACATACCTTAGGAGGGGTTCAATGAGCGAAGAAACCACATTCAGCTGATGTATATGATCCTTGCGAAGCGTTCTGTCGAGGAAGAAGGTTTCTAGTGCAATAGTACTACACGACAGTGAATTTAACGTGTTGACATCGATACAAAGTGTCAAAGACGCTATAAGGAGGTTTGCGTCGTCCACTATAACCTTCAATACATCACCAGTAATATCTCGAAACAAGGCATCTCGGTGCATGCAACACACCAGAAGCTCCATAGGAGATACATACAAGGAACGTCGATGTGAATAATTTTGTCTATTGTGGGTTTGGTGGGCCAGATGAAATGGTGTGATGTCGAGACGCACGGTTGTACCCAGAATTCAATGCAACGTCTAATCGCAGTGATCTCCTCTACAGACAGTTGACGCACGTGGCAAGTTTTTTCCACGATATACCCAAGCAAGGCGAGGAAGAAGGTAGGTTTACAAAAGGATGATAAATATCAGGCGATCTGTAGAATGAATGCCGACGCAGCCCCATTCACATTGGTGTGTAGCGGTGATTCAATGACAGCATTGTAAAGCGAAGACGTGATTCCAGTTGATGGCCGATCTACATCTGACCATCGAGCGCCGGGACACCAGAGGAAGGCCGAAGCCAATTCTGTCATACGTTGTCCTTCGTTCCTCCACTGTAAAAGCATATGAATTCCAGCACATCTGTAAGACAACTGACGCCTGTTGTTGAATTTTCCGCGGGTAAGTGGGTCTAGAATGGTGAGTATTTTGAGTGTACTCAATGATTGGCGCTGAAGTATCCCCACCTCATCAAGTCAATGGTCTCTTGAATTAATATTCCGATTCTTCGCAGAGTGAGATGCTTTCTCATTAAATTGTTAAAGGCCCTATCGTCTCCATACGCCATTCGCTTGTATATCATTAATTTTGCCATCAGTGCAGCTGTCTTTGCGTTATAAAGAACATTCTTCCCAAAGTCCCAAGTCAATGAGACGAGTCCCCAGTCAATGTCATGCCTACTATATGGACTGAGTTTGGATGTGGCGTTGGTGGATCTCCCTCGTGTCTTAATATTATTCGGTGGGTCATGACAATTTATCTTTCCTTGGCACTGAAAACATCCGCTCTGTGAACAGTCTCCACCAAAAGGATGTTTCGTTTGCGCACCCATTCCTCCACACCACCTTCCACGTCTTCTTCCGACAGTGCTATGTGCTGGTCGTCGTCATATGCTCGGAAAAATAAACAGGACCCATGTTCGAGACAGCTACATCGCCCTCGAAGCTTCATCAGAGGTCTTTCCCTCATTCCAGTTTCGTCGATCCCCTGTCGTCCATCCTCATTACAGCCGGGGAAACCAAGGATTTTAGCCAGTCAACCTCTTGGAGGAGAGAGAGGGCATCCTGCTCACTGGGAGCTATCTCGTTGGACGTTGACATTGGTGGGTAGCAGTAGTACTCGGACCGGGATGGAATGCTGCGCCTTTAAGCTGAAGTTAGCCCGAGAGTCGATTTCCAAGCATAGCATCGTGGCCGTGCTCCTCAGGATACACAGCGTCCAATCCTTTCCTTGCAAACAACTTGAGGTGCCACTTATCCTTCTTGAATAATAAAGTCAAAATATTTTCAAGTTACCTTACCCTCTTTACACATATTCCTTCCATTTCAACAGATGATCTCCCGCAGACAACACACATGGCAGTTAAGAATAAATTGACAGGCCGTCACCGCGCAATATGCTACCTTCCGAGTTCTTCAGTGCTAGCTTTCAGGGAAATCCAGCTCTCCCGTCAGAAGTGACATCTCCACGGATAGAATACTCAATATAGCCGGTGAAACCCAGGGTTGTAGCCACTCAACCTCTTGCAGGAGGCGTTCACCCCGTCCGATATCGTGGCTGCTCAGAGTCGTCGCATTTTAAGTTGACATTGGTTGGTAACAGATTGTTGTGACACCGAAGAGGACGATTGTAAGGTGCAGGCATGAGGGGAATTATTTTCCAGGTATAGCATTGTGGCGGTGCTTTATACAGGATACCCAGCGTTTCATCCCTTCCTTTGAAATCACTTGAGGGCCCGTTCGTCCTTTTCCAATAATACAGCCAGGATACTCTCAAGTTACTTTACCATTTTCGTTGCCGCTATTCCTTAACTTCATCAGATCGCATACTGCAGACGCCACATGTGGCCGCTTGGAATATATTGACAAGCTCTCACCGCATATTGTGGTAACTTCTCAGTTCGTAAGCGCTATATTTCATATCAATCCAACCTTTCTGTCAGTTAATAAGTGACATCTCCATGCATGGAATATGTAAATGCAGTAAATGCTATCCAAGGCATGTACAGCCTTAAGCACTTCTGACTCCGGCCATGTCCAACGGAAATATGCGCTCTGTAATCCCGTCGTCAATTGGGATCACTGGCGGTCACACAAGTTGACAGGACCACGGTGTATTGTCCAGATCAGAACAAGATACAGGCAAGTGCAGCGTACGGTAAGATCTAAGGTCCTGAAAACTTCCCGGCTACTTATACCGTGCAACACGGTGATTATGTAATCCCGTAAAACTAAAGGGTCCGTGCGTAAGACTGGGGGCACCAGGATTACACGCTCCGTGTTCAATTCTTTCAGAATTCCAACGATCAATCCACTTGAATAATTCCTTAGTCATGTTTATTGGGGTCAAACCTGAATATTCTAGGTTGCGGCCAGTCTATCAGTGTTTTCACCAACAAATTATGTGAAATCTATATTCAATCATTATTGCTTAGACTTTCCCGTTGAGTGAACCTATTCTCCCCGGGCTCAAGTTATTTATCATGGACCTCCCTCTTCGACGCGAAAATGTCAAGGCAGATCAAGTATTTTGAGCCACTGTAGCTGGCCCCTTGCAGATGGAGCTCCTCGGGTTTGTAATCCGAACTAACCGACACGCTGCTTGCCTTGAGACCTGCGAGTGGTATTATATTTGAAGTGATTCTCATTGAAAAATCGGATATCATTCTAATCACGACTAAGCCCCGCCCATATATGCGACCTCTCTATACCATCAACGAGAAGCTGCCCAGAACACAAAGGGGGTAAAAAGTGACTATATGCGCTCTTGGATTCGCTGAAACTATATAGCTTTACATAAATTAGAAATATTCCCTAAAGGCGATTTAAGTAAAGAGTAATAGTACCGTCCTTCCTCCTGCTTCGGATAATGGATCGGTGTTATCCAAGAGAAATTAGGATATATCGGGTGGAATGGGTAGAGCAAGCGCATCGGCAGGCCAACCATGATCCTCTAACACAGATGTGCAGTTCGAATTAGAGGTGACCGACACGCCGGTAAAAGGTGTGGCGATGACGGAAAGGAGGGAATGACACATGATGTGTAATGTCTCAGAGCGGATACGGGTGGATTGATCGTCGATGGGGCCACGCATTCTGTCACAGTGTGGGAGAAGACGATCGACAGTGGCGATTATATCTAGGTTGCGCACTGTGGTACACGCGGATTCGATGTCGGAAGATTCAGCTATCATCTTCAAAGTCACGTTAATCAGGTCTTTGCCTGAACACAAGAGCCAGGAATTTGGACGCTTGTGTGCCAGAATACGACTGGTAGGATATGTCCATGGGCAGATATGAGGTGATGCTGGAAGGTAGAACATTGGCAACATACCTTAGGAGGGGTTCAATGAGCGAATAAATCACATTAAACTGGTTGATATAATCCATGCGAAGGCTGCTGTCGTCGAAGAAGGTTCGCAGGGACCAGATATCATTCAGCAGTGACCACGATATCTCATCGATATGAAAAGTCAAGGACGCTATATGGAGGTTGGTGTCGTCCACTAGAACCTTCAATACATCTCCAGCAATATATCGAAACCAGCGATCTTGGCTCATGCAACGCGCGAGAAGTTGTATAGCAGATTCATGCAATACATTTCGGCATTGGGAATTTTGTCTGTTATGGTTTTGGTGGGCAGGATAAAATGATGTGATGTCGGGACGCACGGTTGTACCCAGAATTCAATGCAACCTGATGGCAGTGAGCTCCTCTATAGACAGTTGACGCACGTGGGAGATGACTTGCACGATATACACAAGTTCGTCAAAGAGGAGGGGATATTGATGGCATGACAAATATCGTGCGATTTGTAGAATAAACGTCGACGCAACCTCATTCAGGTTGCTATGTTGCGGTGATTTGATTACAGTGTTATAAAGCAATGACGTAATTGCAGTCGATGACCGATCTGTATCTTCCCATCGAGCGCCGGGACACCAATAGAAGGCCGAAGCCAAATATGTCATAAGCATGGCACTGTTACCGTCCTTCCGCCATATATCATCTGAAATCCTGACCCTCCCTAAGACCACTAACGCCTGTTGTCGAATTCGGTGTGGGTATATGGGTCTATACACATTGAGTAAGTTGGTCCTGTGTGTTTAATGATTGATGCCATTGTATCCCTACCTCAATAAATCAATGGTCTCCTGAATTACTATTCCTAGTCTTGGCAGAGTGAGATGCTTGTGTAGGAACTTGTTAAAGGGCTTGTCGTCTCCATGAACCATTCGGTTGTATACCATTAACTTTGCCATCAGTGCAGCTGTCTTTGCGTTGTTAAGTACATTCCTCCCAACCATTTCCAAACCGACTCTACAATAATACACGGCTCGATTTCAATACTTGAAGATGACGATGAGCTCTCATCCAGTGAGATCACTCCCCAGTCCACGTCATTACTGTAGTATGGACTGAGGTTGGATGTGGCGATGGTGGATCTACCTCGCATTGGAATAATAATCGGTGGATCATGACAATTTGTCTCTCCTAGGCACTGAATGCTTCTAGTTTTCAACAGTTACCTACAAGGCTATCTCATTTTGCGTACCTATTCCTCAACCCAAACCTCCACATCTTCTGCAGACAATGGGATATGCTGGTTGTCTTCTGGAACTCGATAGCACAAACCGTGCCCATGTAAGATGCAGCTCCATCTTTCTCGAAGCTTTACTCGAAATCCTTCCCTCATTCCCGTGTCAATGATCTCCTCCCGTTCTTCTGAGCCCAATGCCGCTGGCGAAACCAATGGTTGTAGCCACTCCACCTCTTGTAGGAGGGTTTCAGCCGGTCCGATATCGTGGTTGATCAGGGCCGCCTCGTTTAAAGTTGACATGGGTGGGTGGGTAGCAGGGTGTTGTAACACCGGAAGGGGATGCTGCACATTTAAGGTACAATTATCAGGGGAATGAATTTAAAGGCATAGCATTGTGGCGGTGCTGTACACAGGATACCCATCGTGTCATCCCTTTCTTTTAAACAACTTCAAGTCCCTCAACCTCCTTGGTTCCTACAGGCTCTACACGGTACTGTCAGGTTCATTCACTATGTTATACTCTAAGTCATTACTCCTCAACAGACCGTCTGTGGCAGAGAGCACATATGGTAGCTACGAATGGTTTGATCATCATTCACCCCATAATGTGGCAGCTTCTGACTTATTACGCGCTAGAGGTTTCGGAAATTCATCCATATTGAGTCATAATTAATTACACTGGTATGATCACACGGTGCTTCTGACACATCAGGAGTTACAACATTTAAGGCGGCACTAAAATATTATCTAAACCTGTTTACAAAACTTTAAGTCCTAAAATGGATTTGTACTCAGTTATTACTTCAACTATAGACATAAGTTTGGGTAAGAATTTAAACTCAAAGTGTGGATATCTGTGGAAAGCAATGTCTAAACCTAAGACTATACTTCAGGTATAATTAGGCCCAAAACTTATGCCCTTCCAATTCCTTTTAATTTTAGTTTAGACGTGATCCAAACTTGTTGTTTAGGACACACTTTTACCAGAGTTTTTATTCTAAGTCCAGCCAAATGTTTACCCCTTATAGAAACCCCAAGTTTGAATATAGGTTTAAAAATAAAATAAAACCCCAAGTTTTGTAAAGACCTAGAACTAATTGCCCGCTCATCGCCCGCCCATTGCTTGTCCATTACCCACCCATCGGTAGATCAATGCCAGACCATTGGCCAGCCATCGCACACATTCTGCCTGCCCAGAAAAGTGCACAAGATACACAACAAGACTTTACTACCTAATCCTCTCGAGCCTAACTTTCACTCAATGTAGCATTTATTCATTTCATATTTTTTACAACTTCTACTTCTAATTGTGTTTATTGTCAGACTTTTCATTTCTTATTTTTTGATCTCCAACGATCATCAGGGTGACATGTCCGTGTAATTGTCAGACTTTAATATATTATCTTTTGATCATCCAACGCTCATCGAAGAGACCATGTTCGTACATATTATCACTTGGTGACTTTTTGTCCCAGCCCAATGTTATCGCTTCGTTCTCGGATTGTAATGGTAATAGTAATTATAATGTATTGATAGGGCACATTGCGTATCTCAGGTGACAAGCTCTACAATTATACTAATTGACTAATTGTGCTTTTGTAATTCTCTATTTGGCAAGTCTTTTTTTTGTACTTCTCTATTTGGCAAGATAGCGTGCCACGCTCGTCGCCATGTCTTTTTTTTGTCTGCTTCTGCTAAATTTGTAATTTATTAAAACCAGGTGTAACTACTTCAGGGCTGAGAAGGACTTGAGGGCCGGCCCACTTTCTTTAAGTTCTTTTACACATGCCGATTTAAAACCTTTTTAAGGTCATTTTTAAAGACACAGGAAACCATACCTTGGTTGTAGGTGCGGTAGAGACCGGGGTACGTAGGGTGGGTTCCGGTGGCAGGTGCGCGGGGCGAGTCGGCACGCGGGTGGTGCAGGGGACGGGGCGGGGTGTGTGAAGCAGGGAGCGTGCGCGTGCGCATGTGGGTGGCAGTGGGGTGCGCTTGCATGGGCGTACGGAGGGTATGCATCGTCGCGGAGCTGCACGTGGAGCATGCGGGCGTGTTGGGTCTGGTAGGTCAGTGTCTGGGTGTGGCAGGCGTGGCATGACGTGGGGTGTGGGCGCGTTGGCGGGTGTGAGCGCGGGAGGATGCCGGTGTGGCGGTGTGCGTATGCGTGCGGGTACGGTGGGTGAAGCGGGGGGCGTGATGGGTATGCATGGCTGCGTGTGGGGGGTGTGGGTGCTTGAACTCTTATAACAGTGGTGTAACATAATAATAGTAAGCTCTCCCACGCGTCAAAATTCGCCGGTGGTCTCTCAGCGTCAACTCAAACACTGGAATCACTACACTGAGGGGCGAACCCCACAGCCTCACTTCGGGCTTCACCTTGTAAAAAAGTTTAAAGTGATTTAAAACTGATTCAAAGATGTTTAAAGTCATTTAAACTCCTTTAAAAACATTTAAAGTGACTTAGAGATGTTTAAAGTGATTTAAAAATTGATTTAAAGATGTTTAAGGTCATTTTTATTAAAGACATTTAAAATTGTTTAAAGAGACATGGAAACCATACCTTGGTTCTAGGTGCGGCAGGGTGCAGGCTGGGTAAGAGGGCACAGGGTATGTGGGGTGGGTGCAGGGCGCAGGGCGGGTGCGAGGGGCAGGTCAGAGCGCAGGGTGTGAGTGGCGAGTGCACGGAGCGAGGGAACACCATATCACAAGCTCATTGGGAGTTGAATTGGTTCACAAGGTCAAATGGACTGTGATTTTGGGAAACATGCTGTAGGCCAAATTTTGCAGTGATAAGGTCAAACTATACTAGATATAGTTGTAAAATGAATATATGAAGTTACAAAGCAATTGGTCAATTATTGAGAGAGCTACGACGTTCACAATTTTCTGCAATATTTCTCTGCAAATCTAGCATGCGCCTTACATAACGAAAAGCACTGTAAGCCAGATTGCCGCTTACCAAGCTCCTTGTTCGGACTCCATTACCACTCACATGAGTGTGCGCGTAAATTCTGAACTCCGCACATCTGAGATGCTCTATTCTCCAGTCGCCCACCCTTCGCCCACTCACATCCCTCTTATCTCTAGTTGCCCACTCAAATCCTAATGAGTGAGATGCTTTCTTCTCCAGTCACCCACCCTTCACCCACTCACATCCCTTATCTCTAGTATCTTATCATAGGTGATGTATTGCCAAAGACTGGTATTACTGACATGTGCGAGCTACACCCAACGGTCTGTGGAATGTTATGGAGTGTGGTACTGATCTACGTGCCCTTATGCCATTGACCCATTTGCAGAACCTGTGCATCAGTGAGAAAAGCACAAGTGTTTAGTGCAACTTCCACCTACTTTCCAATCACCCAATCTGCCAGGATAGTGTCACGCTCACGCATATTTATGAAGCTGTTGTGGTTTCTTTTGCTAACTCTCATGACCATTACATCCCCACGAAAACCAGGCCCATGATTGTCGTCCTTTTCTAGGGGCAATGAATTGTTGATGCTGAGGCAGCAATGTCGTTTGAAGAAAAATGCATAGTGGTCAAATAGAGAAGATGACTTGAAGAAGATGTATGAGCAAATTGGTATTTGATCTGCCTGGCTCACGGAGGGATGTCCCCATAATATAGCATGCGCCTGGATATGGTGGAGCGTCTGGAGTATCACCGTCTTCCTCCCAGCTCTCAAAACCATTGTAGTGATGAGTCTTCAATTCGACCAAGTTGTTTCTTGTATTTAAATGAAATCTCTTTGAGCACCTGGATGGCTTTGCTTTCCCATTCCCGAAAACAAGGAACATTATCCGGGTGAATATGTTCCTCGTCATCTGAGCACCTTGCGACTCCCATCAAGTATGCTGTTGGAAGGTGAGCCCGCATAGTAGTGTTAGCCATGGTCCACCACCAGATGTGCGAGAATTTCACGTAACATCCCCGGATCTGATACCGAAGCAATATAGTCGGGAGGAATAAATATTACTACGACAACCTTTTTGAAGTTATAGGGGACAATGGAGTAGGCGGCGTCGTAAGGGTTGACACGGTGGCAGGAGAAGGCCACACAAAGCATAGCGAGTATGTTGAACCTTGACGAGCTTCACATTGTCGCATCACACAAACAATTCCCTGATAAATAATGTGAGTCTGGGGTAAATTATTCCACTCAGAAGGACCAGGTAATAATAATACTCGCGTGTACGTAATTATGATATAGATTACATGCAGAATTTGTTAATGACAACCTGACGGACACGTCACAAAGAGGCATATTCACGTTTGACGCCAATTAACCCAAGTAAAGAATTATTAAACGGGGATGCCCGTTCTAATTCTGAAAGAATTGAACACGAAGCGAATGTTTCCGTAAGATATAGTCCGAGTGGAAGGCGCCCGAAGCTGTACCTGAGAAGTATTGCTATGGATAGCATCCACTGCATTTACATATTCTCGTAAAAGTGGAATTGCAACTTAGCGCTCGCGAAGTTAGAAGTTGCCACATTATGCGGTGAAGGCTCATGAAAGTATTTGTAGATGCTATATGTGCACTCTGCCGTAAACTATCTTTCAAGAGTCAGCAATTAGAGTATAACATTGTGAATGAACTTGCGAGTATCCTGGAGCCCGTATGAATGTAGGAGGTTGAGCGGCTTCAAGTTGTTTAAAAGGAAGGGATGAAACACTGGATATCCTGTATCGAGCACCGCCACAATGCTATACATGGAAGTTCATTGCCATGATAACCTGGATTAAACACGCAGCATCCCCTTCCGGTATCACAACAACCCGCTACCCACCAATGTCGACTTCAAACGAGACGACTCTGACCAGCCATGATCTCAGACGGGCTGAAAGCCTCCTACAAGAGGTTGAGTGGCTACAACCACTGGTCTCCCCAGCTGCATTGAGCTCAGAGGAACGGGAAGAGATCATTGACGCGGGGATAAGGGAACGGTTGAGCGTAAGGCTTCGAGACCAATGGAGCTGTATCGAACATGGGCACGGATTGTGTTATAGAGTTCCCGAAAATGGCCGGCATATACCACTGTCTAAACAAGATGTGGAAGTTTGGGTTGAGGAATGGGTGCGCAAATGAGTTAGCCTTTCAAGTACACTGTTAACAAACTAAACCTTTTCAGTGGCTAGGAGAGAGTAATTGTCATGACCCACCGGCTATTATAAACACGTGAGGTAGATCCACCGACAGGACATCGAACCGCAGTCCATATCGCAGTCATGAAAACATAGACTGGGGAGTGGTTTCGCTGGCTGGTAGCTCGTCTTCGAGTGTTGAAATTACCCCCGGGTATTATTTAGGAGTTTTCATGGACAGGGTTGGCATGAAAGTGCTTTATAGCGCAAGGCGATTTTCGCTGATGGGAAAGTTAACGATATACGAGCGAATAGCATGGATATATGGCTTTAACAAGTTTCTACAAAAGTATATTACACTTCCAAGATTGGGAATAATAATTCAAGAGAGCATTGATTTAATGAGGTACGGAGACAACAGCAATCATTGGATACACTCAAAATACTCACGTCTTTCTAGACCCACTTATCCCCTTCGAATTCGAACCCAGGCGCTGAAGGTCGTAGAAATCTTCTCCTTGTTTGTAAATTGGACACCGTGGAGGAAAGAAGGTCACACTGAAAGGCTGATGATATTGTTGAGTGGGTTCTTCCGGTGTCTTGGTGTTCGATGGCAAGATGTGAAGCAGCCACCGACTGCAATGACGTCATCACTCTACAATGCTGTCATCAAATCACCGCTACACACCAACCTGGATGAGGTTGCGCCGACATTCGTTCTACAAATCGCACGATATTTGTCATGCCATCAAGATCCCCTCCTCGTTAACACCTTTGTGCATATCGTGAAAAACATCAGCCACATGCGTCAACTGTCCGTAGTAGAGCTCACTGCGACCAGAGGTTGCATTGAATTCTGGGTACAATCGTGCGTCGCAACATCACATCATTTCATCCTGCCCACCAAAACCATAATAGACAAAATTACCCATGCGGACTTTCATTTTATGGATCTCCTATACAGCTTCTCCTGTGTTGCATCCACCAAGATGCCTGGTTTCGAGATATTGCTGCAGATGTATGAAAAGTTGTGGTGGATAATATGAACATGAATATCCCCTCATTGACACTTCATATCGACGAGGCCACATTATCTGTACTGTGGGAGGGTTCCTGGGCCCTTACCACCTTCTTCGGCGACAAGACGCTTCGCATGGATCATATCAAGCAGATGGATATGGTTTCTTCGCTCATTGAGCGCCTCCTAAGGTATGGTGAAAATGGTTTACCTTCCAGCATCATCTCATATCTACCCATGATGAATATACCTTACTAGTCTGATTCTGACGCACACGAGTCCAAATTCGATGGTCCTCATGTCAGGCGAGGGACCAATAGAGGTCACTCTGAAGCTGATAGCTGGTTCTTCTGACATCGAATCCGCGTGTACCACAATACGCAGCTTCAATATCATCATTCTTGCTCGTCTTCTTCCACATTGTGACGCAATGCGCCGCTCAATCAATGATCAATACCTCAGTTACCGCCTTGAAGGAGTAACCCTCGCAGCTCATTCATTGCTTTGTGTCATCACCACACCTTTCACCGGTGTGTGCGTAACATCTAATTCAAACGCCAGATCAGTGCTGGAAGACCATGACTGGCCTGCCGATCCATCCATGCCGCACCATACATAATAATGTTTCTTGGAAAACACCGACTCATCTTATCTGAACCAGGAGGAAGGGTAATAATACTACTCTTTCCTTAACTCAGCTTGTGGAACTACTTCTAATTTATGTAGGCTATATAGTTTGAGCCAATTACAGAGCGCATGTAGTCACTTTTTACGGCCTTTGTGTGCTTGGCAGCTTCTCGTTGATGGGACACATACGCTGCATATGTTCATGGAGCCTAGTAGTGGCTAGAAATGACATCTGATTTACCCACTAGAGTCACCTCAAATTGGATACTACTCCGGGGGTCTCAAAGAAAGCAGCGTGTGAGTTAGTTGGGATAGCATGAAGCAAGTCATTGAAGAACAGCAGAAAACACACACCACAATCACTCACTAATCCGGTGGAAAAGCGCATGTCAAAGCATAGGGATGATACTGAATCTTTAAAAACATGAAGAACTCCGCCTAGAATCAAGCTACGGTTACCCACAATCCTTGATCTGCCTTGACATTGTCGTGTCGAACAAACAGGTGTCTGAGCGATAACGTGAGCCTGGGGCGATTAAGGGAACTCAGAAGGACAGAGTAATAATAAGACAATGCCTCAATGAATTATGACTGAATATAGATTACACGCACAATTTGGTGATAAAAACTCTGATGGACTGGTCACAAACACAAATAATCAGGTTTTAGCCTAACTTAAGTATTATGGAAATAGTTTGCTCGTTTTTATTCTGAAATAATTGAACAAAAAGCGCAGATTTCCGTTGGAGATAGTTTGGAGCGACAGGCGATCAATGACACGGGATGAGGAAAATATTCCGGGTGTAGCCTCGAGAATGATGGAGCCATCTCCAACATGGGCACGGTTTATGTTACTGAACACCTGAAGACGACCAGCACATACCACTGCCCGAAGAGGTGGTGGAGGCTTGAATGGAGGAATGGGTGGGTGAAATGCATTGTCCTTTTCATGTACACTGTTAATAGCCTGATTTAGTCAGTTCGAATGTGAGAGATTGCCATCACCCCCCGACGATGATTAAGATGGATTGGAGCTCCACTAACACCACATCCTACCTCAGTCCACATGAAAGACATGACGTAGACTATGGCCCGGTCTCATTGTATGAGAACTTATCTTCACGTATTGAAGTTACCCGGGGTATTACTGTGGTGTCGGTTCGGGAAGGGTTCGGATGAAAGTTTCTACATCGCAAAGAATAGGGAAGGGATATAACAGCGTCAATCATTACACACACAGGATACAATTACCCAACGTTTGTAGACCCACATACCCGTTCTGAATTCTACGACAGGGGTCAGTGGTCTTAGGGGAGGTCTGGATGTCATATTATATACAGCGTAGGAACGAGGGACACTGCCAAACGTATGACAGCTTGTGGTGTTTTTCAATTGGCGTGCCGGCGCTCGATGGTCGCATGAAGATTGGCCATCAATTGCAATTAGGTCATCGCTTTACAATGCTGCAATCAAATCACCGCTACACACCAACTTAGATAAGGTTGGGTCGATATGTATTCTATAAATCACCGGGTTTTTATCATCCCCCTGCAATCCACTTACCTCCCTCCTCAGCAACCTTATATATACTGTGAAATACATCTGCCACGTGCGTGGACTGTCTGTTGAGGAGCTCACCGCGGTCACAGGTGGCATTGAATTCTGGGTACAACCGTGCGTCGCGACATCACATTATTTCATGCTGTCCAACAAAACCATAACAGACCAAATTACCCATACGGACGTTCCTTGTCTCAATATATTACAACAACTTCTCGAGTGTTGCATCCACCAAGATGGCTGGTTTCGAAATGTTGCTGAAGATGTATTGCAGGCTATAGTGGACGGCACAAACCTCCATATAGCGTCCTGGACTCTTCATATCAATGACGACACATCGTATTAACTGCGGGAGGTTATATGCGTCTTGAACACCCTCTTAGACGACAGAAAGCTGCTCACGGATCATATCAACCAGCTGGATGTGGTTTGTTCGCTCATTGAGCCCCTCCTATGGTATATTGGCAAACTTGTACCTTCCAGCATCATCTCATATTCGCCGATGAAAATATCGTATCCACCCATGAATATATCGCATCAGTTGATACAGATACAAACTAGTCATTGGTCGCTCCCCGCGTGTACCACAGTCCGCAGCCTGAATATCATCGCCATTCTCGCTCGTCTTCCACCTTGTGCGGCAATGCGCGACTCAATCAACGATGAATCCCTCGTAGATGGCTGGGGGCAATTAAACGTCATGACTCATTTCCTCCTTTGCGTGATTGCCACCCCTTTCACCGGTGTATGCGTAAGATCCAATTAAAACTCCAAATTAGTATTGGAGGACCATGACTTGTGGGCCGATGCTCTTGTTCCATCCATTCGGCACCATTTATCATGATTTCTCGTGGATAATATACTGACACACTCTCGTAACCAGGAGGAAGGAAAGAACTATTACTCTTTACTTAATACGCCTTTTGGAAATATTTATAATTTATGTAAAGTTACATATTTAACCTAATTCAAAGGGCCTATAGGCACTTTTTACCGCTTTCATTCTGAAAATATAACAATAATCTTTTCAGACCATCCTATGAAGTATAATGTTGGAAGGCAGGCCACATAATGGTTCTAGAATGGAGGTACCAACGGATGTGAGCTTAGAAGTTCACACGGACTCACAGCACTATTTCGCTCCTACCACAAGAATCTTGAAAAAGTGAAAAGTGGAAGGTCAACTGGTGTCCCAAACTCAGATACGATACAAAATCACTATTGTGGTAGGGAATGAAGACCGCTACGACAACCGTTGTGAAGTCACCAGGGACAAAGGAGTGGCCTCTTTCGAAGGAGCCGACAAGTTGGCAGGAAAAGGGGACGTAAAAGCATATCGAGTATCCTGAATCGTTAGAAACCCGAAGAGCTCTCCTCCAAGAGGTCAAACTACGGAGACCTGCAATGTTTGATCTGTCTCGACATTGTCGAGTCGAAAAGACAAATAACTGAAAAATAACGTGAGTCTGGGGCGAATTAGTTCGCTGAAAAAGACAAGATAACTAGTGTGTAATAAATAGTGATTGGATGTTGAGTACACACACAATTTGCTAATGAAAGGTTGAAGGATTCGCCGCAAAGAAGGATATCCAGGATCGACGCCAAATAACCTCATTAGACAATTATTCGAATGGTTGTCTCGTTGGAGTTGGGAAATAATTGAACACGAAGCGCTCCTGTCCGTGAGATATGGCTAGAGTGGAAAGTGCCTTGGGCTGTACCTCATCAGCACTGCGATGAATAGCCTCCACTATACTTACATGTTCCATCCATGAAGGCGTCACTTCTGATTGAAACTGGATTTCCATGAAATCTAACGCTCAAGAACTCGGAAGTTAACACATTATGCGGTGACGACCTGTCAATTTATTCTCAGCCGCCATGTGTGTTTTCTGCCGTAGAAAATCAGATGAAATGTAAGGAACAATAGTGAAGTAACTTGAGAGTATCTTGCCTGTCTTATACAAGAAGGATTAGTGGGCCTTCAAACTGGGTAAAAGGAATGGATGGAACGGTGGAGCACGGCCACAATACTATGCCTGGAAATTGACTATCGGGCTAACTACACCTTAAAGGCGGGGAATTCCCTTCCGGGATGATCATGACTACTACCCACCAATGTAAACGTCCAAAGCGATCACTATGAGAAGTCAAGATATCATATCCCTCCTATGAGAGTTTGAGCGGGTACAGCCCTTGGTCCCCCAGAGCCCAGAACAACAGGCGATCAATGACACGAGAATGAGGGAATTATTCCAGATAAAGCTCGCAGAACGATGTAGCTGCCTCGAACATGGGCACTGCGTATGTTACCGAGTACCCGATGACGACCAGCACATGCCATTGTCTGAAGAAGACGTGGGAGTTTGTGTGGGGGAATAGGTACGTAAAGCGAAATGACCTTTTTATGTACACTGTTCACGAACCGGATGTTTTCAGTGTCAAGGAGGGAAATTGCGATGACCCACAGAACAATATTAATATACGAGGGAGATTCACCAACGCTACATACAAACTCAGTCCATCTCGAGGCATGACATAGACTGGGGAGTCGTTTCAACGCCGGACAGCTCATCTTCCAGTGTGGGAGTTAGCCCCGGGTATTACTGTGGAGTCGGTTTGGAAAGGGTTGGGATGAAAGTCCTTTACAGCGCAAAGAAAGCATCGTTGATGACAAAGTTGATGATATATGAGCGAATGACGCGTGGACTATGGGAAGGGCCAGAACGTCGTTGACAAGTTTCTACTCAGGTATGTCACACAACCACGACTGGTAATAATAATTCAAGAGAGCGTTGATGTAATGAAGTAGGGATCAGACAGTGCCAATCAGTGAATACACTCACAGTACTCACGTCTTCTAGACCCAGCGCCTCGAATTCGACAACAGGGGTCAATGGTATTAGGGGGGTTCTGGAATTCGAGTGATATCCATTGGACGAACCAAGGTCAGCTCATGACATATTTGGCTTGGCCCTTCAATTGTTGTCCCGGCGCTCGATGGCCAGATAGAGATCGGACATCGACTGCAATTACGTCATCGCTTTACAATACTTTAATCAAATCACCGCTACACACCAACTTGGACGAGGTTGCATCAACATTCATCATACAGATCGTACGATGTTTGTCATCCGATCACCATCCTTTACTCGCTGCCGGCCTTAGCAATATCGTGGAAAATACCTGCCATGTTCGTCAGCTGTCCGGGAGTTCACCACGTTCAGATATTACTTTAAATGCTGGTGACACCCGTGCGTCGCACGATCACATCTTATCACCATGTTGACGACAACCATAACAGACAAACTCTGCAGGGAGGACGCTTTGATATTTATCTTATACAGCCTTTCTTGCGGTGCATATACCAAGGTGCGTGGTTTCTAGATATTGCTGGTGATGTATTGAAGGGTATAGTGGACGACACGAACATCCATACAGCATCATTGACAGTTGATATCGATGAGGACACCTCACATTCACTGTGGCGCTATATATGGGCCCAGAAAACCATCTTCGAGGACAGCACGCTTCGCACGGAGCATATCAACCAGCTTCATGTAGTTTCTTCGTTGAGAGGCACCCTTATACGGTATTTGGGCAATATTTGACTTACCATCATCGTCTCACACCCACTCATGAAACTCTCTTACCAGTCTGACTCTGACACACACGTGGCCAAATTGGCCGCTCCTAGAGTCTAGAAAGGGACTAATCGAAGTCACCCTGAAGCTGATAGCTGGGTTTTCCGACACCGAATCCGCGTATACCACAGTCCGCAACCTCAATATTATCTCCATCCTCGCTCGTTTCCTTCTACATTGTGACACAATGCGCCGCTCAATTAACGATCAATTTTGTAGTAGCTGCCTACATTTTTTAAATGACATTGTACATTCCTTCCTTTGAGTTATCGCCACACATTTCACTGGCGTATCGGTAACGTCTAATTCAAACTCCACATCAGTGTTGAACAATCATGGATCGCCCGTTGAAGGCCTTGCTCCAAGACATATAATCAGTTCTCTGGATAACGCCAACACGTCTTATAAAACCAGGAGGAGAGATAATGCCATTACTCCCTACTTCACTCGCTTTGTAACAGGAGTTACAAGTGGTATAACACTACATGGTTTGGGGAAATTTATAGCGCATACAGTCACTTTTTCCCATTTCCCTTCCCGGTGTGTTGTAGCTTCTCGTTCATGCCATGCACATGTAAAATAATATTTGCGAGCCTTAGGCGTGGCTAGAATCACCTCTGATTTATGAACGACAACTACGTCAAATAGAATCACACTGATAATTCTCCAAAGACAGCCCCACCACCGTGGTTTTGGTGTCAGTGAAGCAAAGCAAAGAATACCCGCAACAATCCTCACTAAATGGCAACGTGCATCTCGGTCAGACTCATCTAATCTTCAAAGGCTATGTTCAATCTCGGGATCGGCTATCACGAGGCAACAAACCAGGGAATAAAAGGAGGGCCCTTTAGACCGTACAGGCGTTGGGTGGATTCCATAAAGGATATCTCTCAATTGGAAACCTGGACCCGACGTTGGAGCGCCTCGTACCCATTGTATTCGACTTAAAAAAAACGACAGTCGTAAGTGTTGCAGAGGAGCCAAACGAGCGCCGCGAGTCACTGTGGAGGCGCGTATAATGCATCACTGATGCTTTCCGATACAGGAGAAGTACGAGGAATGTAGATGCCATGAAACTTGATAGAAAGCAGTTTTAAATTAGATATCACAAAGCCTGCCGGGTTACATCCCTGTATATGACCGATATTCTGTGACCGCGGCTTGAATATCTTTGATCACAAGGGGAGTTGATTGGTCGTCCGAAAATTATTGAGTGAAGTAAATAAAGAGGAAGAATCACGACGAAGACAGGATGTTTTAAAGGAGATGGAGCATCTGTAAATTGGGATTTGATCCGGACGGTTTACGCAGGGAAGTCCTTTCAATCTAGAATAGGCCCTGGCGGGAATACCCTGGAGCATCCCAGATGGCCGGACTTGCTCCGAGTGATTAAACCCATTTTACTCATTAGTTTTTAATTTCACCAAACTCGTTTATTTTCTTTACACGAAACATTTTAGAGCACCTGCCGGGATTCGTGTTCCGAGTACCGCAAACAAGGACCAGAGTGAGACATGTTGTCGCCATTATCCGGGAGAATACGTTCCTCGGCATCCGAGGTCCTTTTTCCATTTCTCACCGACCATTTCACGATTCCTGGCAATTCAGAGTTCTCCCCATTACATAGCTAAGGCTCTTAGGCCCCATCAGTTAAAATTAAAGTGACTATCGTGCAAGATATAATTACGGGGGAGGTATAAGGAGCAACACTAAGACTGGTGCTTTGGGTCCTGGCCTTGTGGAATCACATCTTGGCGCGGCAGACGTTCATTTCCAAACTTTGCCGCTGGGCGCCTGTTGCTTTCCATTGAAGCTTTACTTTACCCTTGTTAGCTGACCCAAATCACTTCAATCGGAAGGACCGTGAAATAATACTAGCGTGTGATTAGTTATCACTGAATATTTGATTACATGTACAATTTGTTCATGAAAACCTGACGGACTCCCCACAAACAGGCAAATTCATGATAGACGCCAATTAGCTTAAATAAAGAATTATTGGTCTTGGAATTGGAATTCGGAAAGAATTGAACACGAAGCGGATATTTCTGTGGGACATAGCCCGAGAAAGTGCCCGAGGATGTAGTTGAGAATCAGTGTCATGGATAGCACCCACTGCATTTATATATTCTATCAATCGAGATGTCACGTCTCAACTAACGTAAAAGCCGAATTGCCGAAAGATCTAACGGTCAGGAGGTGGGAAGTTGCCACATTATACAGTGACTGCTCATGAAACGTTCGTGGTTGCCATATGTGCTCTCTTCTTCAACCGATCTGTTGAAGAGTAGGGAATTAATGTATACCATAGTGAGTGAACCTGAGAGCATCCTGGCGCCGATGCGAACGAACATGTTGAGGGGCGTCAAGTTATTTATAAGGAAGGGATGAAACGGTGTGTCCCACAATACTATGGCTGAAAATATACCACCCTGATAACTTGACATTAAAGGCGCCGACTCCACTTCTGGTATCACAGCAACCTGCTACCCACCAATGTCAACTTCAAACGAAACGACTCTGAGCAGCGACGATATGGGACGCGCTCGAAACCTCCTACAAGAGGTTGAGTGGTTACAACCCCTGGTCTCCGCAGCTGCATTGAGCTCAGAAGAACGCGAGGAGATCATTGACGTGGGGATAAGGTAAAGATTGCAGATGAAGCTCCGAGAGCGATGGACCTGTATAGAACATGGGGACGGTGTATGTTATCGAGCTCCCGAAGACGACGAGCATATACCACTGTCTGAAGACGACGTGGAAGTTTGGGTTGAGCAATGGGTGCGTAAAATGAGATAACCTTTCATGTACACTGTTAAAAAATTGGACGCTTTTAGTGGCTAGGAGAGACCACTTGTCATGATCCACCGACGATTATTAATATGCGAAGTAGATCCACCAATGCCACATCCAGCCTCGGCTCACATGAGAGTCATGACGTGGACTGGGGAGTGGTCTCACTGTATGAGAGCTCATCGACATATTCAAGTACTACTATTGAGCTGGGGCATTACTGTAGACTCGGTTTGGAAAGGGTTGGGAGGAATGTGCTTTACACTGCAAAGACAGCTGCACTGATGGCAAAGTTGATGATATACAAGCGAATGGTGTATGGAGACGACAAGGCCTGTAATAAGTTCCTACGCAAGCATCTCACTCTGCCAATACTCGGAATAGTAATTCAAGAGACCATTGACTTAATGAGGTGGGGATACTTCGAGGCCATCATTCAACAAACTCAAGATACTCACGTTTTGCTAGACCCACTTACCCGGTTCGAATTCGAGAACAGGCGTGGGTGGTCTCAGAGGGGTTCTGGAATTCAAGGGCTGTACAGCGGAGTAACGGAGGTCACAACGCCAACCTTATGGTATATTTGGGTTCGGCCTTCTACTGGTGTCCCGGCGCTCGATTGGGACATAGAGATCGAGTATCAACTGCAATTACGTCATCGCTTTACAATGCTGTAATGAAATCACCGCACGAACGTGGATGAGGTTGCGTCGACATTTATCCTAAAAATTATATCGTGGAAAACATCTACGAATTGCGTCAATTATCTGTAGAGGACCTCACTGCTATCAGAGGTGCCATTGAATTCTGGTTACAACAGTGCGTCGCGACATTATATCCTGTCCATGAAAACCACAACAGACAAACTTACCCATCCCGACCTGCCTTGTATGGCTTTCCCATATGGCTTCTCGTGTGTTGCATGCACCAAGATCCCTGGTTTCAAGATATTGCTGGAGATGTATTTCAGGTTATCATGGACGACACAAAACTCCATATAGCGTCATTGACACTTCATATCGATGAGGGCGTGTCCTATTCACTTTTGATTCGTATCTGCTCCCTAGAAGCCTTCTTCCACGACAGCACGCTTCGCACTGATCATATCAACCAGCTCAATGTGGTTTCTTCGCTCATCGAGCCCCTTTTAAGGATGTTGACAATGATTTACCTTCCAGCATGATCTCATATGCGCCCATTGAAATATTCTACCATCCTGATTCTGACGCATCCGAGTCCAAATTACTGGCTCTTCTGGGCAGGCGAGGAACTAATTGAGGTTACTCTGAACTTGATAGCGGCATCGGCCGACATAGAATCCGCGTGTACCACAGTGCGCAGTCTCAATATAATCCCGATTCTGGCTGGTCTCCTTCCACATTGTGACGCAATACGTGGCTCATTCGGCGATCCATTTACCCGTACGCACTTAAACATCACGGTACATTCCCTCCTTTGCGTCATCGCCATCCCTTTTACTGGTATTTCGGCGACCTGTAATTCGAACTCCACATCAGTGTTAGATGATGGTATTTAATCCGTGAGGCTCATGAAGGGAAGTGCCCATAATCTAGAATGCGTTCCTGGACTTGGTGTAGCGTTTGGAACTCCCGGAGCATCCCAGATAGCCGTTCTTCCTCCCAGCGTTTAAAAGCATTGTAGTGATAAGTCCTCAATTCGAACAGTCTTTTCTTTAATTTAAACGGAACCACTTTAGTATCTCACTGAATTTGGGCTACTATTACCGCAAACAAGCAACATAAGGAGCGATCCTGTGGCCATTATCCAGGTGAATACGTTCCTCGGCGTCCGAGAACCTTTTCCCATCTCTCACCGACCATTGCACGATTCCTGGCCATTCAGAGGTCTCTTCATGGTGTGTCTAAGGTTCGTAGGCCTCATCAGGTCGGCTTCAAGAATTAAACCACGATCGGGACCGAGTGCACAAGTGAGTCCGACGATGGCCTTCAGCTCAATAAATACCAATACGGCCGAGAACAACACCTTAAAGCAATCAAATTTCATGCATTTCATGTGAAGATAAGCCCGAATACACGAATACCTCCTGGACAAATATAATGGCCTTGTGACATTGCTGATATTTTGCACGATATTGTTAATGCCGGCAGCGATAAGGGATGGTGATCAGATGAAAAACATCGTGCGATATGTATGATAAATGTCGATGCAACCCCATTGTAATCCTGGCCGTCTTACCACAGGCACATATTACCGATCAGTCACTGCACCACAGGCACATTACGGATTAGGCCTCTGTTGTTCAAATGAATTCCTTTGTCCTTCGACGGGACCGGTTCCTTTTCGATCAAGCCTCTATTGTCTGAACGAATTCCCTTTGTCCTTCGATAGGACCGGTTCCCTTTGTTCTTCCGTTTTCGACATATCTTTTTGTTCTCCGGTCTGTGATATCGACACCTCATTGTTCTGTGAAAGATATATTAATCCTCAGGAAACGTAGCTAGAAAGTAGAAGCTTCCACTTGTATTTTCCACCTTCCACTACTACTCGAACAGAGAAAGCTTAGTCCTGTTTGCATCGATTGAGTGAGGTCACACCGCGACCTTACACCCATCCACGTTGGAGTGTAGCGGTGATTTGATTACAGCATTGTAAAACGATGACGTAATTGCAGTTGATGGCCGATGTCTATCTGACCAACGAGCGCCGGGACACCAAATGAAGGCAAAACCCAAATTTCCCATGAGCTTTGCAGTGTGCCCTTCGCTCCTCTACCATAAATAGCTTGAATCCCGGAGCCCCTCTAAGACAATTGGCCCCTGTTTTCGAATTCGAGGGGGATAGTGGGTCTAGAAAGACGTGAGGATTTTTAATGATTGACGCTGTTGTATCCCTACCTCATCAAATAAATGGTCTCTTGAATTACGATTACCAGTCTTCGCACTGTGAGATACCTGAGTGGACACTTGTCAACGACGTTCTGGCCTTCCCAAGGTCCACGCGTCATTCGGTCGTATGTCATCAACTTGTCATCAGGGAAGCTTTCTTTGCGCTGCAAAGCACGTTATTCCCAACAGAGTCCACAGTATTACCCGGGGCCAATTTGTACACTTGGAGACGAACTATCTGGCGATGAGACGACTTCCCAGTCTATGTCTATGTTATACCGACCATATGGAGGTGGCGTTTGTGGTTCTCCCTCGTTTCTTAATATGATTCCGTGGGTCATTGTAATCCTGGTGCCCCCAGTCTTACGCACGGACCCTTTAGTTTTACGTGATTACATAATCACCGTGTTGTACGGTATAAGTAGCCGGGAAGTTTTCAGGACCTTAGATCTTACCGTACGCTGCACTTGCCTGTATCTTGTTCTGCTCTGGACAATACACCGTGGTCCTGTCAACTTGTGTGACCGCCAGTGATCCCAATTGACGACGGGATTACAGTCATCGCCAGTTCTCTCTCCTTGACTCTGAAAACATCCGGTCTGTACACTGGGTACAGAAAAATATTTTCTATTACGTAGCCATTCCTCGACCCAACCTTCCACGTCTTCTTCAGACGATGGTATGTGCTGGTCGTCATCGGGTGTTCGGTAACATAAACAGTCTACGTGTTGGAGACAGCTACATGGTTCTCCGAGCTTCATCGGGAATCTTTCCCTCATTCCCGTGTCATTGATCTCCTGGCGTTCCAAACTCAATATAGCCGGTGAAACCAAGGGTTGCAGCCACTCAACCTCTTGTAGGTGGCGTTCAACCCGTCTGATATCGTGGCTGCTCAGAGTGGTCGCATTTGAAGTTGACATTGGGTGGTAACAGATTGCTGTGATACCGAAGAGGACGCTGCGCTTTTAAGGTGCTGTTATGAGGGGAATTATTTTCCAGGTCTCGCATTGTGGCGGTGCGGTATACATGATACCCAGCGTTTCATCCCTTCCTTTGAAATGCCTTGAGGGCCCGTTCCTCCTTTTCCAATAATACAGCCAGTATACTCTGAAGTTACCTTACCATTTTCCTTTGCCGCTATTCCTTAACCTCATCAGATCGCATACTGCAGATGCCACATGTGGCCGCTGGGAATATATTGCCAAGCTCTCACCGTATATAAATGTGGGAACTTCTCAGTTCATGAGCGCGAGATTTAATGTCAATCCAGCTTTTCCGTCAGTTGAAAAGTTATATCTCCATGGATGGAATATGTAAATGCAGGTATGGCCTTAGGCACTTCGGACTCCGGCTATATGTGACGGACATATGCGCTCCGTGTTCATTTATTTCAGAATTCCAACGTTCAACCAGTTGAATAATTCTTTATTCTAATTGGGGTCCAACCTGAATATTTTAGGTTGCGGTCAGTCCATCAGTGTGTCCACCAACACATTATGTGTACTCTATATTCAATCATTACTGCTTAGACCCGTGGGTTCATTATTCCTCTGTCCCGTTGAACTGACCCGATACTTTCTTTGAGACCTCTGAGTGGTATTCTATTTGAAGTGATTCTAATTGGTAAATCGGATATCATTCTAATCACAACTAGGGACCCATATATGCGGCGTCTCTATCCCATCAACGAGAAGCTGCCAAGAGCACAAAGGCGGTAAAAGGTGACTATATGCGCTCTTTATTTGGCTCAAACTATATAGCTTTACATAAATTAGAAATATTCGCAAAAGGCGATTTAAGTAAACGCTAATAACACCGTCCTTCCTCCTGGTTCGGATAATGGATCGGTGTCATCTAAGAGAAATTAGAATATATCGCGTGGAAGGGGTAGAGCAAATGCATCGACAGGCCAAGCATCTTCCTCTAACGCAGACATCCAGTTAGAGGTAGGGGCTACTGACACGCCGGTAAAGGGTGTGGCGATGACGGAAAGGAGGGAATGACACATGAGGTGTAATCTCTCAAAGGGATTATGGGGGGATTGATCGTTGATGGAGCCACACATTGGGTCACAATGTGGGAGAAGACGTTCGAGAATGGTAATCATATCGAGGTTGCGCACTGTGGTACACGCGGATTCGAAGTTGGAAGATCCAGCTATCAGCTTCAGAGTGAGGTGAAGTAGTTCTTCGCCTGAAGAGAGGAGCCAGTAATTTGGACGCTTGTGTGTCAGAATCAGACTGGTAGGATATTTTCATGGGTGGATATGAGATGATGCTGGAAGGTAAAACATTGTCAACATACCGTACGACGGGTTCAATGAGCGATGAAATCACATTCAACTTGTTGATGTGATCCGCGCGCAGCGTGCTGTCGTTGAAGAAGGCTTTCAGAGCCCGGATACCACACTGCAATGAATACGTTGTGTCATCATCCATAATAAGAGTCGTGGACGCTATGTGGTGGTTTGTGTCGTCAATTATAACCTTGAATAAATCCCCAGCAAAATCACGAAACCAGGCATCTTGGTGGATGCAATACAGGAGGAGGCGTACAGGAGATTTATCCAAGGTTCGTCGGTGTGAGGAATTTTGTCTGTTATGGTTTTGGTGGGCAGGATAAAATGATATGATGTCGCGACGCACGGTTGTACCCAGAATTCAATGCAACCTCTGATCGCAGTGACCTCCTCCACAGTCAATTGACGCACGTGGCAAATATTTTCCACGATAACCCCAAGGTCGGCGCAGAGGATTAAGGGAGATGGATTGCATGGGGATGATAGATACCCAGCGATTTGTAGAATGAATGTCGACGCAACCGTATCCACGTTCGTGTATAGCGGTGATTTGATGACAGCATTGTAAAGCGAAGACGTCATTGGAGTTAAGCCGAGTCGCCGATTTACATTTGCCCATCGAGTGCAGGAACACCCGAGGAAGGCCCAAGCCAAAGTTGTCAGAAGCCTGGCAGTGTCACCTCCGTTCCTCCGGTGTATAAGCCTTGAATACCAGACGGCTTCTAAGACCCCCCATGCCCTTCTTTGAATTCGATCCGGATAAGTGGGTCTAGAAAGCCGTGAGTATTTTGACTGTATTCAATTATTGGCGCTGAAGTATCCCCACCTCATTAAGTCAATGGTTTCTTGAATTACTATTCCGAGTCTTCGCATAGTCCGGTGTTTGCGTAGGAACTTGTTACAGTCCTCGTCGTATCCATACATCATTCGCTTGTATATCATCAACTTTGCCATCAGTGCAGCTGTCTTTGCAGTGTAAAGCACTTTCCTCCCAACCCTTTCCAAACCGACCCCACAGTAATACCCCGGCTCAATTTTAACACTTGACGATGTCGATGAGTTATCATCCAGTGAGACCACTCCCCAGTCCACGTTGTGACTGTAATATGGACTGAGGTTGGATGTGGCGTTGGTGGATCTACCTCGCACTTTAATAAAATTCGGCGGATCATGACAATTTGTCTCTCCTAGGAACTGAAAGCGTCGGGTTTGTAAACGGTATACATTAAAGGTTATCCCATTTTGCGCACCCATTCCTCAGCCCAAAATTCCACATCTTCTACCGACAATGGTATATGCTGGTCGTCTTCGGGAACTCGATAACACACACCGTGCCCGTGGGCGATACAGCTCCATCGGTCTCGAAGCTTTCCCCTGAATCTTTCCCTTATCGCCGCGTCAACCACCCCCTCCCGTTCTTCTGAGCCCATTGCAGCTGGGGAGACCAAGGGTTGTAGCCACTCAACCTCTTGTAGGGGGCTTTCAGCCTGTACGATATCGTGGCTACTCAGAGCAGTTTGGTTTGGAGTCGACATTGATGGGTGGCAGGTTATTGTGATACCGAAAGGGGATGCTGCGCTTTTAAGTTGCAATTATCAGGGGTATGAATTTCAAGGTATAGCATTGTGGCGGTGCTTCATGCAGGACACCCAGCGTTTCCTCCCTTCATTTTAAACAACTTGAAGCCGCTCAACCTCCTTAATGCAGACACATCCACGTTACTCTCAGGTTCACTCAATATTTTAGAGTCTAATTTCTTACTCTTCAACAGATCGCCTACGGCAAAGCGCACATATGGCAGCCACGATACATTTGAAGAGCCTTCACCACATAATGTGGCCACTTCCGGGGTCTTGAGCGGTAGAGTTTGGGGTAATTCAGCTTTTACGTTAGTTGAGAAGTGACATGTCGATTGTTAGAATATGTAAATGCAGTGGATGCTATCCATTACAATGCTTGTCAGGTACAGCCTCGGGCGCTCTCGATTCGGGCTATGTCTAAGAGACATGTGCGCTTCGTTTTCAATTCATTCTGAATTTCCACTTCGCTAATTCTTTACTCAGGCGAATTGGCGTCGATCATGAATGCATGAGTAAGCGCTGTGAGGAAGTCCGGCTATCTGGGATGCTCCAAGGTATCCCAGTTCGGGCGCATTCTAGATTGCCGGGACTTCCTTATCATCCGGATCAAATACCAATTTACAGACGCTTCATCTTCTTCAAAACATCCTGTGTCCTTAGTGCTTCTTCCTCTTCATTTCCCACCCTCAAGAATTTTCGGACAACCAATCAACTACACTTGTCATCAAAGATATTGCAGCTGCGGTCACAGAGTATCGGTCATATATAGGTGTCGTCCGGCAGGTTTTGTTTTGGCTAATTTACCACCGTTTGGAATCAAGTGGTCATGGCATCTAGATTCCTTGAACTTCTCCTGTATTGCCAAGCATCAGCTATACATTATCCCGGTCCAAATTAGGAACGTTTGTAGAAAGTGATGGATGGTATCTACATTCCTCCCAGTTCTCCCGTAGCGCTACCTGGGGGGTACATTTCTCTTTCCATGGGATGTTTTGGTAGGAAGAATTTGAGAAATATAATTCTATTTTTCAAATCTGAACCCAAGGGAAGGAGACGCTACAGGGTCGGGTTAAGACAGATAATAGAGAGACATGTGTTATGAAATCTGATCCATGCTGTCCCCATGTGCTTTGAAGGCCCCTCAGGAGCGAATCGTCGGCATGGATTTATGCGTGATTGTAGCCAGTGTTCTTTGTTGTTTTCCAATAACTTGTTTCGTCCTATCCCAAACTATCACGCTGCTTGCTTTGAGAACTCCGAGGATATTCCATTTGACGTTAGTTTTTTTTCGTAAATTGCATGTGATTCTAGCCACTACTAGGGACCACGACTATATGCAACTACGTGTGGATAGGGTCAGAAATAAGCTACAAAGCAGAAAAGGTGACTATATGCGCTCTATAATTGGCTAAAATTATGTAGCTTTTAAGAACTTTGAAATATTGCCAAAGGCGGATTAAGTAAAGAGTGATAGCACTATCCTTTCCTCCTGGTTCGGATAATGTGTCGGTGTTATCCAAGGGACATTATTGTATATCGTGTGGAATGAATGGAACAAAAGATGGGCAGGCTAGTCATGGTTCTCCAACACTGATCTGGAGTTTGAATTAGATTTTGCCCACACACCTGTTGAAGGTGTGGCGATGAGAGAAAGGAGGGAATGAGCCGCGACGGTTATTCTTTCAAGGTAGGTACCGACGTATTGATAGTTGATTGAGCCACGCATTGCGTCACAATGTGAAAGAAACGGGAATATATTGAGGTTCCGCATTGTGGTACACGCTGATTCGATGTCTGAAGATGCGGCAATCAGCTTCAGAGTAACCTCGATTAATCTTTCGCCTGACCAGAGGAGGCACACATTTGCACTCTTCTACGTCAGAATCAGACTGGTTAGGATGTTTTAATGGGCAGATATGAGATGATGGCGAAAGGTAAAACATTCTCGACATACCATAGGAGGGGCTCAATGAGTGAAGAAACCACATTCAGCTGGTTGATATGATTCCTGAGAAGGGTGCTGTCGTCGAAGAAGGTTGTCAGGGCCCGGATATCATGACACAGTGAATACGTTGTGTCCGCATCGATATGAAGAGTCAAGGACGCTATATGGAGGTTTGTGTCTTCCACTACAACCATCAATACATCTCCAGCCATATCTCGAAACCATTTATCCTGGTGGATGCAACACACGAGAAGCTGTATAGATGATTCATACGAGGAACGTCGGTGTGGGTAATTTTGTCTGTGGTGGTTTTGGTGGGCTGAATGAATGATGTGAGGTCGCGACTCACGGTTGTACCCAGAATTCAATATGACCTCTGATCTCAGTGAGCTCCGCCACAGGCAGGTGACGCACGTGGCAAATGTTTTTCACAATGCGCACAAGGTCGCCGAGGAGGATGGGACCAGGGAAGTTCACAAAGGGACGATAAATATCTGGCAATTTTTTGAATAAAGGTCGACGCAACCTCATCCAGGTTGGTGTGTAGCGGAGATTTGATGAGAGCAATGTAAATCGTTGACGTAATTGCGATTGATCGCCCATCTTCATCTGACCATCGAGCGGTGGGACACCCCAAGCCATATATGCCATAAGCTGGACACTGTGACATTCCTCCGCTGTATAACACCTGAATACCACATACCCGCTAAGACCACTGAGGCCTGTTGTCGAATTCGAGGCGGAGAAGGGGGTCTACAAAGGCATGAGTATTGTGAGTGTATTCCCTGATTGACGCTGTTTTATCCATCAGTCTTGCCAATGTGAAATGCCTGAATAGAAACTTATCAATGACGTTCTGGCATTTCCGTGGTGCACGCGTCATTCGCTCGTATATCATCAACTTTATCATCAGCCAAGCTGTCTTTGCGCTGCAAAGTACTCTCATCCCAACCTTTTCCAAACCGACTCCACAGTAATACCCGGGGCTAATTTCAACACTTGAATATGAGCTATTCCGAGATGAAACGCCTACCCCAGTCTATGCCACCTCTGGGATGTGGACTGAGTTTGAATAAGGCGTTGGTGGATCTCCCTCGTATCTTACTATTATGCGGTGGGTCATGGCAATTTCTCTCTCCTTGGGACTGAAAACATCCCGCCTGTGAAGAGTGTCCATAAAAGGATATTTCGTTGTGCGCACCCATTCCTCCACACAAACATCCACGTCTTCTTCAGACAGTGGTATGTGCTGCTCGTCATGGTGTTCTCGGTAACATAATCAGTGCCCATGTTCGAGACAGCTACATCGCTCTCGAAGCTTCACCCCGGATCTTTCCCTCATTCCCGTGTCATCGATCACCTGTCGTTCCATCCTCAATACAGCCGTGGAAGCCAAGGGTTGTAGCCAGTCAACCTCTTGGAGGAGGGATAGGATATCCTCCCTCCTCGGAGTTATCTCGTTGGAAGTTGACATTGGTAGGTAGCAGTCGTACTCATACACTAAGGGAATGCTGTGCCTTTAAGGTGAAGTTAGTCGGAGAGTCAACTTCCTGGCATAGCATTGTGGCCGTTCTCCTACAGGATACACACCGTTCCATCCTTTCCTTTTAAACAACTTGAAGGACCACTTATATTTCTTGAATAATACAGGCAGGACACTCTCAAGTTACTTTACCATCTTTACGCTTCATCCTTACCCTTCATCAGATCATCTACCGCAGGAAACACACATGGCGGCTGAGAATAAATCGACAGGTCGTCACCGCATGATGTGCTAACTTCCGATTTCTTGAACGATAGATTTCATGGCAATCCATTTTTCCGTCAAAAGTGACATCTTCATTGATAGAATATGTAAGTGTAGTGGCGGTTATCCATCGCACTGCTGATGAGGTATAGCCCCCAGGCAGTTTGGGCTCCGGCCCTATCTAACGGAAATATCCGCTTCGTATTCAATTCTTTCATAATTCCAACGAGATATGCATTCCAATAATTCATTAGTGATTCTAATTGACGTCGATATTGAATATCCATATTTGTGGCGAATCCGTCAGCTTTTATTAACGGAATTGTGCGTGTAAACAATATTCAGTCATTATTACTCACAGGCTAGCCTTATTATTACTGTCCTTCTCAGTGCACGAATCCGCCCCAGGCTCCGTTATTTATCACGGACTTGTATATTCGACTCAACAATGTGAAGGCAGATCAAACATTGTCAGCCACTGCCCGCATGACCTGTCTTGTTATTTTCATTGTTCTATCGCCTTAATTTGTTTTAATATATTTTTTAAAGTAAATATATTTTAATGTTTTGAATATTTCTGGTGCGTTTGTATTAATACATGATTACATATATTATGATAGGCAACTTGGCAAGTTGATAGCTGGGTATCTCACTTGACGTCGCTAGCCCGCATTTTGTATCCACATATTTGGCAATTCAAGGGTGGCGGGTGGTCTTGCATTGAAGCGGGTTGACCTCGTGTGCGTTCACACTGATTCCATTATATGTGGAAGGATATAAGGGGATGTGAATTGACTATAACTCTACACAATAGAGGAGGAAAGACTACCTGAATGGGTGATTGGTCGCCAGCGTCTAACTGTTTTATATATGACCAGGACGGATATGAGTGAGAGGGAGTGTAGAGATGGAATTCATAAACGACTTCTCGTTAATATTAACCTCATGGAGTTGTTTAACCATATTGGCCCTGTCAAAGTGAGACCCAGGTTTGGAGACTCAACGATCCACCCATGCATGGCGGTATTCGACAAGTATTCCAGTCCTATGGTGTTCAGATCCTGCGGAGGTCCAGATTGGGCCTACCTATACTAGAGTCCTAGGCAGTCGTGAGCAGCACCGGGAGTGACAACACAGAAAATGATCTTGTCGGTATCGCGTGCAATTACGATTCTTCTCTGACGTTTGGGGCAGAGAGAGTGTCAGTAGTTGATGAAACCTCAGAGCCCGCGCAAGCAGATGGATCTGGGCAGAGGATTAATCGGTCGACTGGCGAGGGTAAAGCAGGGATGGAGAGAAAAAGGTCTCGAGCGGTGAAGTATGGTACTGAAGGTTTGCAGGACCGAGAAATGATTCCACAAATCGGGGAACCAAAAGTGACATTTGAAGAAAAACTCCACCCGATGAGCGTTATGCCTCCCCGTAATGACAACCTTGGACGATAGTGACATGAACCCTACATGATTAGGCCTAAGAACCCTACATATATATTGATGCGAACTCTCAATCGCCAAGAATCGTACATTGGTTGATGAGAGATGACAAAGGGTGCCGGATGACGAGGAACGTATTCATCCGGATAGTGGTGACAATGTCTTACTCTGTTCCTTGCTTGCGGGAATAGGAACTCAAAGCGAGCCAGGTGCTTAAAAGGGTTCCGTTTAAATAAGAAAAGACTTGGTCGAATTGAAGACTCGTCAGGAAAATGGCTTGCAGCGCTGGGAGGCAAAACAGCTATCTGGAATGCTCCAGGCCGTTCCAGACGCTCCACCATGTCCAGGCGCGGTCTAGATTACGGGGATTTTCCTTCGTGAGTTTCTCGGATAAAATCCAAATTCACTGGTGCTTCATACTGGTGCTTCATATTTTTCAAGACATCCCGTGGTGGTACACAACACACCGACTGCACTTGTGATGAAAGATATTCAAGCCAGTCTCACAGAATATCGATCACATACAGGTGTGTCATCTTGCAGGCTGTTATTTCTGAATTAGAACCGTTCCTTATCAAGTGGTCATGGTATCTAGATTCCGTTCACGTCTCCTGTATCCCTAAGCATGAGTTGTATATAATACCGGTCTCAAAAGTGCCTTGGGGTGCTCGTTTGACCTTCTTTGTAATATTTGCGGTTGTGTTTTTTTTTTCAATTTGAATCCCATGAGAGTGAGGTGCTCCGGCATCGGGGCAAGTTTTCGAATGCAGAGAAATACATTATGTAACCGCCTAACACCGTCCCTGTATATTTTAAAAGGCCCCTCCTGTTGAAACAGTTGAATAACACTTTGCAGAACACGCCTGTGAGTGTGATTGGAAAGTAAACACTAAGGAGACTTTTCCACACCCACAGTGGACTATACTACTAGGTGCTTATCTAAGCACCTATACAGTAGTTACTGACCTAAGGTAACTCACTCAATACTGCACCTACAGTGCTGGGAAAAATACTACAAATATCAGAAAAATATGGCGATCTAATAGACTATGTTAGAGCTGTAGTATTATACTCTAACTGTAATGTATTCAGGGGATTCTCTTAGATAGCTCAATATATGCTATAGTGTCACAGAGCTTCAACAACAAAACAAGCAAAGGTCCAGTAATTTAAATACTGATAGATTAATGAGCTGCACTATGAAGCTTAAACAACTCAAATCAATGCTTATTTTGATTATTGAAAGGTTCAATAGAACTGTGTATGACTCTTTTAGAAAATAAAAGAACTATTCCTTGAGAATAGGGGCTGGAAGCTGAATATATGCGCAGTAACTTGGCAGAGACTTGATATAAGAGCTTCGGATTCTTGTATGCTTATTTGTAACTATTAATAGTTATTTAACAAGGTGTTAAATAATTTATTAATAGAGAAAATAATTTGTATTGGATTATCTGAGTGCTTGTACTTGATTAATTCAATAAACTTAGGGCTGGGCCTTGAATAATCTAGTATTGGCAGTGATTTCAGTAAGGATACTTAGATACTTATTAGGTTTATTATCTAATTAATAAGCCTAAAGGGTAGCTGTGAGGCTGGGGAACTTAGATGATTAGCTAAGTCCAAGAGTTGCTGACAAAGATTCAAGATGCTGCAAGTGTAGGTGCTTGCAGTGAGTGTATCAGACTAAGGCTATTATTGTCCTTAGGATGATGAGGTAAGCTTCTGTGCTGTACTGTAAAATGTGAGAGAGATAAGATGATTTTATTGGAAAGTTGGCCCTCCTTATATACATTTTGACAACTCAATGATTAGCTAACTATTTAGTTTATGAGGTCATTAGTTAGGTCATAATGACCTCATATTCTACTCATTATTTACCCTTTGTCTATCATGTGATTCCCTTCTCTGAGACAAGGGTTCTAACCTCTTGCTTGAACATGAAGGTTCAAGGCCGCGGTCCCGGGGACGGAAGCAAACGATGAGTCGGCGGGATCAAATAATGACTCGGGTAGTCACAATTGTGACCTGTGTGACATCCCGATACCGGACCGTGACCTGTGTGACAGTTACTCGTGTGACTAGTGTTACAGTCACTCGCGTGACTAGTGTTACAGTCACTCGTGTGACTAGTGTTACAATCACTCGTGTGACTTTAGTCATGTGACGCCCGAATGCACACATACAAGCAAGTAATGTGCCGGACAGTAATAACTAAGTAAATAAAATATAAATAATTAATTAAAAATTATAATAAATTAATTGAGTAATAATAGCATAATATGAGTCCATATATGCTATTATTTATGCGAAGTTAAAAGGAATAGAGCCTATATTTCACAATAAAAATATAATAAAAATACAATAAATTCGAGAAAATATTAATAAATTCAAAGAAAATTAAGAGAAAATTATGAGATAAAGCTGATACCTCACACTAACACTCCCACCTAATGAGACAGCTCTATGCTAGTCCCAATAGTTTTCTCAAATATTCCATCTTTGGCTTAGCCAATGGTTTTGTTAATAAATCTGCAGGCATCTCTGAAGTAGGTAGATGAACAACTTTAATCTTCCCACTATCAACCTCCTGCCTTAACCAATATGTCCTCAAATCAAGATGCTTCATTCGACCATGGTGTTTAGGATCCCTGGCAACTGCCATAGCAGATTGGTTGTCAAGGTACAAAGTGGATGCAGTCTTTTGAGGATATCCCAATTCCTCAAATGAGTTCCACAACCATAATACCTCTGCACCTGCTGATACTGCTGCAATGTACTCTGCTTCAGTAGTAGAGAGAGTAACAATAGTTTTTAGTTTATGCTGCCAGTTAATGGCTCCAGTACCCATTTTAACCACATATGCACGAGTAGATTTTCCAGTGGATTTATCACCTCCATGATCAGTATCTGAATAGGATACAAATAGTTCCTTGTCATTACTAGAGCCATAAGTTAAACCCAAGTCAAGAGTGCCTTTGAGATACTGGAAGAGGTGTCTTACTGCTAGCCAATGAGCCTTTCCTGGATTTTGATTGAATCTAGCCAATACACCAACAGTGTAACCAATGTCTGGATGAGTGGCAACAGCCAAATACATATATAAGAGACCCAATAGCATGGATATATGGAATGTCCTTCATATATGCAATCTCGTCAGGGGACACTGGAGCCTGGTCTTTACTCAGTTTCAAGTTAGGCACTATAGGTGTACTAATTGGATTGCAATCAGCAAGACCATAATGCTGTAACATGTCCAAAATATATTGCTACTGTGATAGAGTAATGATTCACTTCTTCCCCCTGTTGAAGGTGTGGCGATGACAGAAAGGAGGGAATGAGCCGCGACGGTTATTCGTTCAAGGTAGGTACCGACGTATTGATCATTGATTGAGCCACGCATTGCGTCACAATGTGAAAGAAACGGGATTATATTGAGGTTCCGCATTGTGGTACACGCTGATTCGATGTCTGAAGATGCGGAAATCAGCTTCAGAGTAATCTCGATTAATCTTTCGTCTGACCCAGAGGAGGCACACATTTGCACTCGTCTACGTCAGAATCAGACTGGTAGGATATTGTCATGGGCAGATATGAGATGATGGCGAAAGGTAAAACAATTCTCGACATACCATAGGAGGGGCTTAATGAGTGAAGAAGCCACATTCAGCTAGTTGATATGATTCGTGAGAAGGGCGCTGTCGTCGAAGAAGGTTGTCAGGGCCCGGATATCATGACACAGTGAATACGATATGTCCGCATCTCCAGCAATATATCGAAACCAGTCATCTTGGTGGATGCAACACACGAGAAGCTGTATAGATGATTCATACAAGGAAAGTCCGCACGGGGAATTGTGTCTGTTGTAGTTTTGGTAGGATGGATGAAATGATGTGAAAATGCGGCGACGAACGGTTGTACCCAGAATTCAAGGCAACCTCTGACCGCGGTGAGCTCCTCAATAGACAGTTGACGGACGTGGCAGATGTTTTTCACAATATCCCAAGGTAGCCGACGAGGACGGTACATTTCACAAAAGACGATAAATATCCGGAGATTTGTAGAATGAATATCGACGTAACCTCATCCAGGTTGGTGTGTAGCGGTGATTTGATGACAGCATTGTAAAGCGATGACGCAATTGCAGTTGACAGCCGATCTCTATCTGCCCATCGGGCTCCGGGACAGAATACGAAGGCCCAAGCCAAATATGTCATAAGCTGGGCAGTGTGACATTTGTTCCTCCGCTGATAATTCCACATCCTCCCTAAGACTACCCACACCTGTTGTCGAATTCGAAGGGGATAGGTGGGTCTAGAAAGGCGCGAGTATTTTGAATGAATTCAATGATTGACGCTGTTGTGTCCCCACCTCAACAAATAAATGGTCTCTTGAATTACTAGTCCGAGTCTTCACAGAGTGAGATGCTTGCGTATACCTGTTAAATGTCATGTCGTCTCCATCACCATTCGCTTGTATATCATCAACTTTGTCATCAGTGAAGCCTTCTTTGCGTTGTAAAGCCCACTCATCCCAACCCTTTCCAAACCGACTCCACAGTAATACCCCGGTTCAATTTTAATACTTGAATATGTCGATGAGCTCTCATAGAGTGAATCCACGGCCCAGTCCACGTTATGACTGTAATTTGGACTCAGTTGGATATGGCATTGGCGGAACTACCTCGCATTTTAATAATAGTCGGTGGATCATGACAATTTGTCTCTCCCAGGCACTGAAAGCGTCGAATGGGTCAACAGCGTACTTGAAAGGCTATCTCATTTTTCACACCCATTCCTCAACCCACCCGTTCACATCTTCTTCAGCCAATGGTATATGCTGGTCGTCTTCGGGAACTCGATAGCACACACCGTGTCGATGTTTGATACAGCTCCACTGTTGTCGAAGCTTTACCCGAAATCGTTCCCTCTTCCCCGTGTCAATGATGCCCTCCCGTGCCTCTGAGCTCAATGGACCTGGGGAAACCAAGGGCTGTAACCACTCAACCTCTTGTAGCAGGCTTTCAGCCCGAACGATATCGTGGCTTCTCAGATTCGTCTCGTGTGAAGGTGACATTGGTGGGTAGAAGGTTGTTGTGATACCGGAAGGGGATGCTGCGTTTTTGAGGTGAAGTCATCAGGGGAATTTATTTCTAGGTATAGCATTGTGGCAGTGCTTTATACCAAGTGTTTCATCCCTTCCTTTTAACCGACTTGAAGCCCCTCAACCACCTTCATTCATGCAGGTTCCAGGATACTCTCAAGTTTCCCAACTATGTGATACTATAATGTCTTACTCTTCAACAGCTCGTCTACGGCAGAGAACAGATATGACAGCTACGAATAGTTTGATAGTCTTCACCGCATAATGTGGCAACGTCCGACTTCTTGAGCGCTAGATCTTTGGGCAATTCGGCTTTTGCGTTGATTGAGAAGTGACATATCGATTGATAGAATATGTAAATGCAGGGGATGCTATCCATGAAGTCCTTTTGTACAGCCTTGGGCGCTGTCCACTCGGGCTACATCTGACGCAAACATCCGCTTCGTGTTCAATTCTTTCAGAATCCCAACAAAGATCCCATTGTAATAATTCATTACTTAGGGTGGGTGGTTGGCGTCGAGCGTGAATATGCCTGTTTGTGGCGAGTCTCTCAGCTTTTCATTACCAAATTGTGCATGTAATCTATAATCAGTAATTAATAACTCATGTTATTTATTAGGGACTTGTTTTTAGGCTCATGGATGTGAGTAGGCAACGGAGCTCAACCTCTTTGTGGGTTCCGCTATGAAGGATGTAAGGGAGTGAGACTCCCTACACTGTGATTTGGTAATAATTAGTTCTATTGTTGTCCACATCCCATTGTAGTCCACATCCCATTGTAGTCCACATCCTATTGTAGTCCACATCCCATTGTTGCTGACATCTCATTGTTCTCCACTAGTATATATTATGTACATGTGGATTTCAATACAGTAGTGGTTTATTCCTTATCACTCATTCTAGTGTCTGTCTGCACCTGCAGCAGATACTAGTCTTACAAGGAATAGCGTAATCCCTCAGAGAGCTCTTTGCAAAAGGGAACAAAATGAGTAGGACTAGGTTCCTATTCGAAAGAGACTAAGGTAACAATACAAGGGATCTACCTATTATTTATGATAATAGTAGCATAGTCCCTTGCAACAAGTAAAAACCCATGAAACAACCAACTAGTAGTCCAAGACACCACGGGCCAGGTGGGCCCGGTGGGCCCAGCAGCCCCGATGTCAAGTCCACCCTAACCCAAGTCCGCTACCGTTACACTCTTGCATGTGGAGCTCGTCGGGCTTTTAAAGATTCAGCATTCTCACTATGTTTTTGGGTGACCTTTTACTACCACCTTGTCGACCTCTACGGCGCTGCCCACTCCATTCTTCCCTGGAACTTCACAAAAGTTCTTGTACTAATCTTAATTCCTTACCACTATAGTGATTCGGTATCGTACCCAGGCTTGTTATGTCAGTTGAACCTTTTACTTTTTTGCAAGGTTCTTGGGTTCACAATCAAAGAGTAGCGGGAGTCCGTATGAAGTGCTAATATCACATTTGTGGTGCCTTTGGTCTAGAACCACTCTGTGGGCCAATCTACCAACAGCATACCTGATGG
This sequence comes from Hysterangium stoloniferum, assembly GCA_015178975.1. NCBI lineage: Eukaryota > Fungi > Basidiomycota > Agaricomycetes > Hysterangiales > Hysterangiaceae > Hysterangium > Hysterangium stoloniferum. The sequence continues at coordinate 520,615 of WHVD01000007.1, forward strand.
GAGGGTCTGAACCTGTCGTGGGGATATTCCCATATTTCTCTTCCCTAATTATATCATTCTTCTGGCTCTAGCATTTTCATTTCCACTGTTCCTACATGATCCATTATGAAATAATTAGGGCTTCATCTGTGCATTAATTTTGGCCAACGTCTCTTCTCCTCACTCACCACTTGATTTCCCCAAAGGCTTATGTCTTTCCAAGTTCTAAATTCATGTTCAAGCCTCCTAAGGTGGACATCAGGGTTACACCGACTTGAATTAAACTGATGCTGGAAACAGCAGGAGCGGAGCAGTGATTGTGACTTGGACTGGAGTATTTCCATCTATGGGAACACTGCTTGACTTGTTGGAGTGAAAGGTAGGGTGGGGGAAGGGAAGGAAGGGGTGAAAGGCATGCATTTCCTTGTGCTGGTGAGCGCTGGCCCATGGCTTTGGATCATGCATAGAAGTCAGGGTACAACCGTGTGCCGCAACATCACATCCTTTTATCAACCAACAACAGACACGATTACCCACACCGACTTTCCTTCTATGAATTACTATACAGCTCCTCGTGGACGTGGCTGGTTTCGAGATATTTCTGGTGGTGTATTGAAAGTAGTAGTGGGCGGTATACACCTCAATATAGCGGCTTTGACTCTTCACATGGATGAGAACACGTCACATTCACTGTGGCACAATATCTTTGCCCTGGAAACCTTCTTCGATGACAGCACACTTTGCCTGGATCATATCAACCAGCTGAATGTGGTTTCCTCACTCGTTGAGCCCTTCCTAAGTTATGTTGACATTGCTTTACCTTCCAGCATAATTTGATATCCGCCCCATCAAAATATCCCACCAGTCTGATTCTGATACACATGTGTCTGTTAGAAAGTAAAACCTAAATGTAACTCAGTCACGTTTATCATATAATGGACTGGTATTTTATGTACCTAAATGTAACTAATAAACATTTATTAGTTACATCAAGTATAGATCCATAACAACTTTTACTTACCTCAGTCACATTTATTGTATAATGGACTGAGGTAGTACTACTGTAATTCCAGATTATATACTTGACCACGTACATTGCTAGGCACCACTAATAACGTGTTGTGGATACCGGGTGCCTGTATCCGATGTTACATGGTCTTGGGATCGGTCAACTTGGGCTGCATGTATTTCGATGGTGTTATCCAACACTCCTCCTCACCATTGAAACTCCTCACCATTATAACTCCTCCTCGCATGGTGCTTCCTGCATCAAAGACGTAATAAAAAAAACTGTGAGTCTTCGCAAGTTTCATTGAAGACCTAGAAAACCGCGAATCTTGACAAATTTAGATGGTTCAAGTGGTTTGGTAAAAATATCGGCAAGATTATTAGAAGTATTGACATAATATAGGAAAAAATCTTGTGAAAGGACGCATTCCTGCAGGAAGTGGAATTTAATATCGATGTGTTTGACATGGGAATGTAGGAGAGGATCTTCGGAAAGGTTAATAGCCGCATTGTTATCACAAAAGATGGTGGTGGAGGTAGAGCAAGGGAATGAGATCCTGGATAGTAATGATCAAAGCCAAGTGCCCTCTTTGACAGTTTCGAAGGCAGCGACATATTCAGCCTCACAGGAGGAGGCAGCAATGGTTTTTTGTTTCTTCGTGCTCCATGATATGATGCCAGATCCTAAAGTGAAGGTATATCCGCTAATGCTGCGACGGGTATCGAGGCAGTTGGCCCAATCAGAATCAGTATAGCCGGTAAGCATGATATCATTAGAACCACCAAGGCATAGTTTAATGTTTCTTGTTCCTTTGAAATAGCAAACAACGTGAATGGCAGCATTCCAGTGTGATGTGGAGTAGCTGTCGAGGAATTGCGAGAGTTGTTGAACAGCAAAAGATATGTCAGGCCACGTGGATTGCTAAATAAAGGAGTCATCCAATGAGAGATCAATAAGGTATTTTGAGTAGGTTAGTGATTTCAATAGTCGATAGTGAGGTTCAGTCAAATTTACAAGGTTTGAGGCTGTGATCCATAGGTGTAGAGACAGTAGTAGAATCTGCCTGACCAAATTGACGTATGATTTTATTGATAAGTGCAGTTTGGGATAGGTGGATGGACTTCGTGGGTCAATCCCAGTCCACCGCGATGCCAACAACAAAATGGATGGAGCCAAGGTCTGAAATAGTCCATACACGACGCATTTCATCCTTAAAGGCATTGTTTTCAGTGGCAGTACTCGCTATCGAGAAAAAATCATTGACATGTACTGCAGTGATGATGATACCATTGGGAGTTTGCCTATAATAAATACACGATTTGCATGTAAGTCGAGTGAAGCCCAAGCGAGCATTTGCTCGTTCATGGTTTTGTTCCATATTCGACCACTTTGTTTCATACCATATAGGCCCCGGACTATCATCCACACGTAGTCTTCTTTCCCAGATTCCTCAAAACCTTCAGGCTGTGCCATGTATTGTACTTCATCATCAGGTAGTAGACCATAGAGAAAGCGGTTTTGATATCGATTTGTTGTGCATCCCAACCAAGAGTGGTGGCAATATGGAGCAGAATTCACCAGGATTCCATGCATGCAGTCGGTGAGGTAGTTTTATGGTAGTCTTTTCCATACACTTGTTCAAAACCTTTAAAGACTAACCTGACCTTCCAACGAATGGCTTTTCCAGATTCATCACGTTTGATGCGAAAAACTGGGTGCCCTTTTCGGATTTTGCATCCCTTGAGGAACTTCAGAACAGGGGATTAGTTTGTACACCCCCATATTCTTGAGGGAGTCCAACTCTTCCTGGAATCCAGCCTGCCATCTTGAAGCGTCCCCTGAACGAAGGGCTTCAGCCCAAGTAAGTGGCTCATCATTGCATGTTAATGGGTCGATTCCAAGTGTTTCAGGTAAACCAGGTAAGTCATTATCAGTACTTACTGAATTAGAGAAAGATAACAGGATATGTTGGAGATTATCGTCATTAAGAGTTGGTGTCAAGGCAGGGATTGCTGTGTGTAACTCATTGATGGTATGTAAACATTCCTGTCGCTGTAATCTCAAATGCTCAGCACTATCCTTTGATTCCTGAATGGCACGATCAAGTCGAGCAGTTGACACAGGTTGCCCAGCAGTTGATCGACTTGAATGCCGAAGGGAGAGATCTGGTGGATCATTGATCTCCTGCATGGGAGGTAAAGTCTGCTGTGGTATGATCACTGGAGAATCAGGCAGGACAGGATTATCAAGGGATTGATAGTCAGGAGATGAGGGTATTAATTCCGGCTCTGATTCAGTGTCTAGAGGGTCAGTAGACTTGTTGGTAGTAATATGAGGATGACCATCGTGGCTTTCGAGAAATCAAACATGATAAGAGGTGTAGATGAGCCATGTTTTTGGATCAAAACACCTGTATGTTTTAGATTTTTCATTATATCCAATTAGAACACATTCAATGGAGTGTTCGTAGATCTTCAGATTTACCCTATTTGAATTAGGACAAAAGCGTGACAACCTATTTCTCTCATGTAAGAATAGTCTGGTTTTCGTCCATGCCATAGTTCCCATGATGTTTTACCCATTAAGGATTTTGTAGTTGTTTTGACATGTAAATGAGTCGCGGTGAGATAAAATTTGTCCCATAAATTAGGAGGTAGTCCTGCATATATTCTCATTGTTCTGGCTTTGGCCATTAAAGTGCGATGCAGCCGTTCAACACGTCCAATGTGTGCAGACGTGTATGGAGCCGTGAATTGGTGATTGGTTCCCCGAGAGGCCAACCAATGAGCCATTTCATGGCTTTTGAGTTTGCCATTGTCAGTCTGATAAGTTCCAACTTTTAACCCAGTTTCGACTTTGCGTGCACATTCCCATGACTGAAGATAGGAGAATGCTTCACTTTTTAGTTTGAGTAAAATAGTCCAAGAGTAACTCAAATAATCATCTACAATATTCATGATGTAGTTCTGTCCAGTATGTGAAGTGACTGAATTAGGGCCAGATAAATCTATCCACACTTTCTCCAATTTTCTCGTTGCTCTGTGCCCTTCTCCTGTTTGACGTATTTTTGGGACAGGGGTTTTTGTCTGTTTGCCAAGAATACAGGCATCACATTTAGTAGGAGTGATGGAAGTGTTGGGGGGTATCACACCTTGGATGAGTCCTGTGTTAAGCATGTTGCGAATGGCTTGGTAATTCACATGACCGAGCCGGCGATGCCAAGATTCAATGGTGGGTGTGTGATGAGCGATGAGAATATGTTCGGTTTGGGCCAAATAGAGATTGAGGGAGTATAGATGTTTATGGGGGAGTAGAGTACCTTGGGCTATAGTAGCTCCAGATGATTTTGAGGTAAGCCAACATGAGATGTCATCGAAGTGTGCTATGACGTTTGAATCTTTTGCCAAGCAATGGGTGGATATTAGTCATACTGTAGCATCCGGGATGTATAAGACATTTTTGAGCAGTATATGTGTACCACAACCTATTCGTAATTTTATGTCTCCAATACCGATTGCCCAGACGGAAGAACCACCCAAACCCTTAACAGAGCGGGGAGTGACTGCTTTCAAGGTGAGAACGTCAGTGTGGTTAGGAGAGATATGTATGGAGGCACCACTATCCATCCAAAAAGGATGCAAGTCATTGGAGATAGGCATTTGAGTGGTGTGGGACACAGGGGTGATATCAGTAGTGTTGATAGCAGCCATTGTAGGTTTGCTATGTTTAGACCAGTCGATATTTGTCTTCAACTCCTCCTCAATGACAAGCCAGCCATCATACTCAAGTTGATCATCCGGTGATAAGGGAAGGGAAGGAATGGAGGGTTGGATGACAGAGGCCAGGTTGGCAGTGGGTGTGTTCGAAGAGGAAAGATCAGGTGGGTCAATGTTGATGATGTAGATCACACCATCAGCGCCTTGCAGCCAAATGGGGATTTTCAGTTTGGGTGTAGAAGAAATTGAGCTGCTCAGTTTGGGTTCAGGGACAAGTGTGTTTGGAGCCAGGCCAGTAGATTTAGGGCTACGGGTAGCACGGCGAGCCTGTTTGAATTCCTCAAGGGATTTTCCTGCCATTCCTCCACCAGGACGGATGCAGAATTCCACCTCATGGTAAGCACGTTTGCAGTTCAAACAGATGACAGATCCAGACTTTGATTGGACTGAGAGGGAAATAGAGTCAGTGGTATGGGTCTTATCGGAGTTAAGTAGATTTTGCTCATTATCTAGATAAAAACGTAGTTGGGTAGAGGTGAATGGAGTAGAGTCTGTGGATGCTGAGATATCTCGGGTGATGATTGATCACACATTACTGAAGTCATTCCCAAGTGAGCCCAAAAGAGAAATGCATTCAATAAATCCTTTGAGATGTCGCCCATTTCATAGGCACGGTCAATGAGGGAGCAGATCTTTTCTGCAGTAACGGGTAAGGGAGTAGAGCAGGCACAGCGAGCAGTGAGAGCTTCCTGCAGCAATTGTACCTGGCAGATAGGCCCTTCGCTTTGGTGGCGTTGCCATATCATCTCCCAACAAGCCTTCACACCCAATTTGCGATCCAGGTAATCCTGCTCAGATGCCTCGACGGTGGAAATAATGAGAGCAGCAGCTAGGGAATTATTTGCTACCCAGTTGGCCTTGGCGTGAGGTTCAGTGATATCGGGTTCAGGGATTGTGCCATCGATATAACCAGATAGGCCAGTGAGGGTAATGAAGAGGTCCATGGCACGCAACCAAGGCCGGTAGTTCAATTTTAGTTTGTTGAGTTTAGGACCAGTATAGGTGATATTGGTATGGACAAGAGTAATAGAGGGTGCAAGTGCATCCATAGATGTTGGGGATGTCATAGTTTGGTTTTACTCAAAGAAATAGGCCCATAACCTGTTAGAAAGTAAAACCTAAATGTAACTCAGTCACGTTTATCGTATAACGGACTGGTATTTTATGTACCTAAATGTAACTAATAAACATTTATTAGTTACATCGAGTATAGATCCATAACAACCTTTACTTACCTGAGTCACATTTATCGTATAATGGACTGAGGTAGTACTACTGTAATTCCAGATTATATACTTGACCACGTACCTTGCTAGGCACCACTAATAATGTGTTGTGGATACCGGGTGCCTGTATCCGATGTTACATGGTCTTGGGATCGGTCAACTTGGGCTGCATGTATTTCGATGGTGTTATCCAACAGTGTCCAAATTCGTGGTTCCTGTGGTTAGACAAGAGACTAATCGAGGTCGATCGTGAGGCTGGCTGAATACAAAGAGGCTCCAATACTATTGCTAAGTCAGTTTTGAAGATAGCTTTGAATTGCAAGTGTACTTTCCGGTTGCCACAGCATGACTAGTGAAAACAAGAGAAGAGAAATTGCAACTTGATATATAACTATCCTCATATGAGGAGGGGGTCGACTTCGAATGGGTGGTCGGTAGGTAGTGTAAGACACCTGTCAAGATATTAGGCCCCTTGGTTGTTACGTATATGTTATCAACAAACTTCCTTTTTTATCTGCTTCGGATGATTTTTTGGAGGGTTGACTCACAGTCATTTATGTCATTAGCGTAAATTGTTAAGCTTACTATTTTTTGGGATTTATTCATGTATGTTGCAAGCCGTTGATTTATTCTGACCCTCGGCGGGGGTCGTACTTTACAGTAGCTTAGTCATACAAATTTAGCCTTGTCCGTTTTTCTATATACTATCAAGACCTAATACTATTCAAGCCACGAACGGGACAGAGTGCACTACAATCTTCAAGGGTGCTCGCTAATAGCCGGATCATCACGAACGTGTGCACGCATGGGAGTGGCGCTGAGTGCAGGTCGAAAGGATACGTGAAGTCCCTAAACCCTAAACCCTAAGTAGTGGAGCTCACTGAAATCAGCCGTTTCATTGAACTATGGAGTAACATCTGATTCAAAATACAGATCAGTGTTGGAGGACCACGACTGGCGTGCCGATGCTCTTGTTCCATCTATTCCTCACGCATAATTTCTCTTGGATGACACTGGTACACTATCCGAACGAGAGGGAGGGATAGTACTATTATTTGTTCCTTAACTCTCCTTGTGGGAATATTTCTCATTTATGTAAAGCTAAATTGTATGAAGCAATTCAAAAGTAGATATAGTCACTTTTGATCGGCTTTGTATGCCTTGAAGCTGCTGTTTTCAATGCCCAGGAGAGGGAAATTGTTATGACACCGCTTCTGCTGTACAATTTACATCCTACCATCCACAACAAAGACAACATTGTCCTGTCTGTGACCGACCGAGTGAGGTTGACGCAAGAACCTTATAATTATGCCGCCAAGACTGGAATAGTTATTGAAGGAAGGATTGATTTCATGATGTGGGGATACAACACGTCAATCATTAAACACCGGACATACATACTCAATGTTTGTAGACCCCCCCCTCCGAATTCGACAGCCGGCATCAGTGCTCTTAGGGTGGCTCTGGACTTCAGATTATATACAGTGGAGGAACGATTTATCGTACAAATCGCTCGGCATGTGTCATGTAATCAGCATCCCTTCCTCGTTGACGAACTTGTGTATATCGTGAAAAACATCAGCCATGTGCGTCAGCTGTCTGGAGAGGAGCGAAGGACTAAACGATGTCATTCTGAAGCTGAGAACTGGATCTTCTGACATCGACTCTGCATGGATCACAGTGCGCAGCTTCAATATCATCGCCATTCTCGCTCGTCTCCTTCCACATTGTGAGGCAATGCGTGGCTTAATCACCGAGCAATCCCTCGGTGTCGACCCTTACAGATTGCACCACATGGTGAATTTTTTCCTTTGTGTCATCGCTACACCTTTCACTGGTGCATCGGTAAACGTCTAATTCGAACTCCACATCAGTGCTAGAGGAACATGGTTGGCCTGCAGAGGGCTTTGCACCATGCATTCCGCACGATATATAATAATTTCTTTTATATCACGCGGGAAAATCTCATCCAAACTAGGAGGAGGAATACTGCCATCGCTCTTCACTTACTCGCTTTCTAACAGGATTTGTATAACCCACGTAACCTGAGCCAATTTATGAGCACATACACTCACATTGTACAATCTCCCTGCGCTTTTCAGCTTCTCGTTGATGCCTTGCACATGTGGAATGGTATTGACGAGTATTAGTTTGACATCCGATTTATGATAGACCATTACTTCAAATAGAACACCACTGGAAAGTCTCAAAGACAGCGACGCCACCGTTATTCGAATGTCAGTTATTTAGGATGGCACCAAGAAAGAAAGCCATTGAAGAACAACACAGGACACTAGCCATAATCATTCCAATCCAACGACCAATCACCCAGCTCTGTCATCGGAGCATCATTCGGCTCTGCTCTGTTCCTCCGTCACGTCTTCTTCATCCTATGCTTCCAAAACCCCCCCATACATGACCTCCTGGTGACGTTCCCTATTGGGCCGGCACCGGGAGAAATTATTGCCGCGGTCATATTTCATCTGGCCTGGTGCAGGGAATTCATCACATGTGTCGTTGAGGCCACAGAGGAGGTTTCTACAATGCAAGAAATGGGACATTCTGTAAGATATACAATATATGCAGATGTCCCGGACTTTGAAGATGGAGTAGGGTTAGCGGCGGTTATCTAGTGAGCTTCAAGAGATAGCTGCGAAGCCAGGGAGACCTCAGCAGCACACGGTGTATGAGGGACAGCTTCTCGGAATAATTATCGCGTTCCATCTCCTAAGCTAACTGACGGACTTCTCGTCGGCAAACATTTATGTTCACAATGAAGCAGCTATTTCGCCACCCACAGCCTCAAGGTCTCCTCTTCGTAGATTGGATATATCACCTGGCAACAGCACAGTATGTATCGGTCCCCAATGTTCAAGTGGAGCTGCGATGGGCCCCGGGACGTAAAGACGTCGCTGGAAATCAAAGAGGTGATAAGTAAGCAAAACGCCCTGAAGGGCATCCCACCAGACCATAGCTCTTCCTCCTCATGTTACACGACCACTTACCCATTAGTAAATCCTATCTTATGTAGCCTGGACTTCGTGGCTTGTCTTTGTATGAAGTAAATATAAGGTAATAATGAGAGTGAAATTCATGGAACAAGTGCAAAGGTTTCGGATGAGAGGTCAGCAACTTTTATACCAGTTGGAGCCATATTGATCTACTATAACCACCTCCACATGGTAGTTATGGCCAAGGAGACACCACTAGATGTACCCTTACAGGTTCATACGACTCACAGTACTCATAAATTCAGGAGGAACAATCTTGGAAAAAAGTGAACGTGAAAGGTTCAACTGACGTAGTAAACATGAATACCATACCGAATGGAATGTAAGGCTGTCGTCAATCAGCGTCACTGAATGTCTGCTGGTCACACAAGTTGAGAGGACAACGCTATATTGTTCGGAACGGAACAGCTTTGGCGGGAGTACAGGAAAAAGTATGCTTATCTAACGTAGTTAAAGGTCCGCTGTAGTATGCCTGGGGCGCCAGGCTTACACCGAATCACTATTAGAAGGAATAAAGCTTTGTACAACAATATTTGTGAATTTACAGGGACAATGAAGTTGGAAGCTCTTAGGAGTCGACAAGGGGGCATGAAAAGGCCGCGCAGAAGCATAGCGAGCATGCCGAATCATTACAACCCCGAAGAGCTTCCCCTGCAGGAGGTCGAGCTACGCTGGCTCACAATCTATGATCTGCCGTGACATCTTCGCAAGCTGATAACTAACGTGAGACTGGGGCGAATTACTCTACTCATAAGGACTGGGTAATAAAAATTCTGGCGTGTATTAATTATGACTGAATATGTATTACATGCATAATATGTTAATGAAAACCTGACGGACTCGCCACAGACAGGCATATGTACTTTCGACCCCACTCATCCTAAGTACAGAATTATTAAAGTGGGATGCTCGTTGGAATTTTGAAAGAATTGAATACGATGCGGATGTTTCCGTTAGATATAGCGCCCGAGATTGTACCTAAGAAGCACTGTCATGGATAGCATCCAATGCATTTACATATTTTATCAATCGAGACGTCACCTCTCAACTAACGTAAAAGCTGAATTTCCCAAAAATCTAACGCTCAAGAAGTCGGAAGTTGCCACATTATGCGGCGAAGGCTCATCAAACTATTTGTAGCTGCCATATGCGCACTGCCGTCGACGATCTGTTGAAGAGCCAGGAATCAGAGTATAACATAATGAGTGAACCTGAGAGTGTCCTGGAGCGAGGAGGACTCAAAGAGGTTGAAAGGCTTCAAGCTGGTTAAAGGACAGGGGTAACACGCTGGGGATCCTGTAAAGGAACGTCACAATGCCGTGCCTGGAAGTTCATTCCCCTGATAACTGCACCTTAGAAGCACAGTATCCCCTTCCGGTACCACAACAGCCTGCTACCCACTAATGTAACCCTCAAACGAGACGAATCTAAGCAGCGGCGATATCGTACCGGCTGAAAACATCTTCAAGTATTAAAATTGAGTCGGGGTATTACTGGAGAGTCAGTGTTGGGAGGAATGTGCTTTACAATGCAAAGACAGCTGCACTGATGGTAAAGTTGATGATTTACAAGTGAATGGTGTATGGAAACGGAAAGGCCTTTACCAAGTTCCCACGCAAGCATCTCACTCTGCCAAGACTCGGAAGAGTAATTCAAGAGACCGTTGACTTAATGAGGTGGGGATACTTCAGAGCCAATAATTGAATACACTCAAAATACTCACGTCTTCCTAGACCCACTTACCCGCGTCAAATGCGAGAACAGGCAGAGGTGGTCTTAAAGGGGGTCTGGAATCCAAGTATTATACAGCGGAGGAACGAAGGTCACACTCCCAGGCTTATGGTATCTTTGGTTCGCCTTTCTACTGGTGTCCCGGCACTCGATGGTCATGGCCATATGTAGATCGTCCATCAACTGCAATGACGTCTTCGCTGTACAATGCCTTAATTAAATCACCTCTCCACACCAACTTGGATGAGGTTGCGTCGACATTTATTCTAGAAATCTCCGGATACTAATTATCCCCATGCGTTCAACCTCCCTTCCTCCTCCGAATATTGTGGAAGAAATCTGCCACTTGCGTCAACTGTCTGTAGTGGAGCTCATTTGGATCACAGGCTGAATTTAAATCTGGATCCAACCGTGCGTCGCGACCTCTCATCATTCTATCCTGCCCACCAACCCACAACAGACAAAATTACCCAAACCGAATTTTTTTATGCATCTCCTATACACATTCTCGTGTTGCATCCGCCACTTTTCTTGGTTTCAATATATTGCTGGAGATGCATTGATGATTATAGTTGACGACACAACCCTCCATATAACGTCCTTGACTGTTCATATCGATCTGGACACATTGTGTTAGCTTTGGCGTGCTATATTTGCCCTGAAAACCTTCTTCGAACAACAGCACGCACCGCAAGGATCATATAAACCAGCTGAACGTGGTTTCTTCGCTCATTGAGCCCCTCCTACGGTATGTTGACAATGTTTTACCTTCCAGCATCATCTCAATCCGCCCATTCAAATATCCCACGAGTCTGGTTCCGACACACGAGTCAACATGTCTGCCTCCTTTTGCCAGGCGGGCAACTCATTGAGGTTACTTCGAAGCTGATAGCTGCATCTTCCAATATCGGCTCTGCGTGTACTGCGCAGCATCAATATAAGTGGTATTCTCGCTCGTCTTCTTCGACATTGTGACGCAATGCGTGGATCAATCAACGATCCATCCACCAATACCCGCTTTGAGAAATTAAACCCCATGGCTCATTCCCTCCTTTGCGTTATCGCCACACCTTTTATCGGTGAGTTGGTAACCTCTAATTCTAAATCCACAAAAGTGTGACAGGATCATTGTTGGCCTTCTGATGCTCTTGTTCCATCCATTCCGCACGATATATTATAATTTCTCTTGGAGAACACAGACACATTATGCGAACCAGGAGGACGAATAGTATTATTACTCTTTACCTAGCTCCCTTTTTGACAATATTTATAATTTATGTAAAGCTACATAGTTTGAGCAAATTCACGAGTGTATATAGTCACTTCTTACCGCATATGTGTGGTTGGCAGCTTCTCGTTGATGATATACACACGTTGCATATATTTGTGACTCCCACTATGGTCTTCATTTCCGGAGGGAACAATATGGTCGAATAAACACGCCAAAGCATTCAAATTTGATGTGTTTCATGAGGAGATATGCCCGCATATCGTCTGGACAATTAATATGTCCCTATGACATCGGGCTAGGTTTAACCGAGTTAAACATTGTGAGCTGCGAGACTTAGGACCAGTGTTCACTAAAAGAATCCTTGTTCCTTGCCAAACTCTCGATCAAAGCATACAATATTCAAGAGCTCTTGCCAATAGCTGGACTACGCAGGGCACAAACGTGTTCATAAACAAGAATGGCGCTCAGTGCAGACCGAGTGGATATGTCCATTCATCTCCATTGGACCATGTTTCATGATGTACTATAACCAGCTTTTCTGCCAAAGGTGAGTGGTCCTGAATGTGAAAATGAGACCAGAAAGTATACTGTAGCATGACTTCAATTCAAGTTGGTTCAACCCTGATGTGAGCCATGAGCACGTTCAAAGGGCAAAGGGTGTTTAGCCTTCTTGAAAAACACAAGCCATTGGAGAAGTCAAGTGATGAGTGAGAAGAAGAGATAATGGCCGAAAAAAACGCACAGATCAAGCTCTAATCATTTGCGGTACAGATCGTGTAGGATAGTAAAAACAAACTACTGCTGCGGAAAGCATGTTATGGCTTTGAGATGAAAATTCTGAGAAAATAGCGATGATGCTTGCAGGCCCTCCCATCAAGTATGCAAGGCAGGCCAAATATAGTTCCAGCAGGGACGGACCAACGGATGTGAGCTTAGACGTTGATACAGATTCACAGCACTAATTCTGTCTGAACACAAGAATCATGAAAACAAGTGAAGATGAATGGGTCAACTGAAATAACACCCCCGGATATGATAGGGAATAACTATATGGTAGGGAATAAAGATTACTACAACAACCTTTGTGAAGTAACCGGGGACAATGAAGTGACCGGCTTCGAAGGGGCGGACAAGGTGGCAGGAAAAGAGCACGTAAAGGAATATAGAGTATGGTGAATCATTACAAACCCGGAGAGCTCCGTCTCCGAGAGGTCAAGCTATGGTGGTTCATAATGTTTCATCTGCCTTGACATTGTCGAGTCAAATAGACAAATGCTTTATACATTAGGTGATACTGGGGTGAATTAGTTCACTGAAAAGGTCAGGATAATAATAAGACTAGCGTGTAAGTAATAGCCACTGAATATTGATTACGCGGACAATTTGTTGATCAAAACCTGACGGAGTCGCCACAAAGAAGGATATTCAGGGTTGACCCCAATTAGGATGTAATGGATTGATCGTTGCCATTATGAAAGAATTGAACACGAAGTGCAGATTTCCGTTAGATCTAGCCGGAGTCGAAAGCGCCTGGGCTGTACCTAATAAGCACCGCCATGGATAGCGTCCACTGCGCTGACATATTCTATTCGTGGAGATGTCACTGCTGACGGGAAAGCTAGATTGCCCTGAAATATAGCGCTCAAGAACTGGGAAGGTAGCACAATGCGCGGTGACGACCTGTCAATTTAATCTCAGCTGCCATGTATATTTTCTGCGGGAGATGATCTGATAAAGTGGAAGGAATATGTGTGTACAGATGGTAAGGTAACTTGAGTATATCTTGGCTATATTATTCAAAGAGGATACGTGGGACTTCAAGTTGGTTACAAGGAAAGGATTGAACGGTGTGTATCCTGAGGAGCACGGCCACAATGCTATGCTTGGAAATAGACCCTCGGGCTAACTTCAACTGAAAAGCGCAGCATTCCCTTCCTGTAAGAGTACGACTGCTACCACCAATGTCAACATCCAACGAGATAGCTCCGAGTGGTCAGGATATCCTATCCCTCCTCCAAGAGGTTGACTGGCTACAACCCTTGGTTTCCCCGGCTGTATTGAGGATGGAACGACAGGAGATTGATGACACGGGAACGAGGGAAATATCCCGGATAAAGCTTCGAGAGAGATGTAGCTGTCTCGACCATGGGCACTGTTTATGTTGCCGAGCACATGATGACGACCCGCACATAGCACTGTCGGAAGAAGACGTGGAAGTTAGTGTGGAGGAATGGGTGCGCAAACGAAACGTCCTTTTTATGGAGACTGTTCACAGAGCAAATGTTGTCAGTGCCAAGGAGAGAGAAATTGCCATGACCCACCGAATAATATTCAAATTCGAGGGAGCTCCACCAACGCCACAGCCAAACCCAGTCCATATCGTAGGCATGTCATAGCCTGGGGCGTCGTCTCATCTCCAAATAGCTCATATTCAAGTATGGAAATTAGCCCCGGGTATTACTGTGGAGTCGGTATGGAAAGGGTTGGGAGGAATGTGCTTCACAACGCAAAGATAGCTGCACTGATGGCAAAGTTGATGATATACAAGCGAATGGCGTGTGGAGAAGATAGGGCCTTTAACAATTTAATGAGAAAGCATCTCACTCTGAGAAGAATCGGAAAAGTAATTCAAGAGACCATCGACTTAATGAGGTGGGGATACTTCGGCGTCAATCATTGAATACACTCAAAATACTCACCTTTCTAGACCCACTTACCCGCGTCAAATTCGACAACAGGCGTCAGTTATCTTAGTGTGGTTCTGGCATCCAAGTGTTATACAGGGGAGGATCGAAGGTCAGCTTATGACAGAGTTGGGTTTCGCGTTCCTCTGGTGTCCCGGCACTCGATGGGGAGATAGAGATCAGCCATCTGCAATGACGTCATCACTTTACAATGCTGTCATTAAATCACCGCTACACACCAACCTGAATGAGGTTGCGTCGGCATTCGTTCTACAAATCGCCGGATATTTATCATGCCCATGCCATTCACGTACCTTCCTCCTCGCCGGGCTTGGGTTTATCGTGGAACAAACTTGCCACATGCGTCAACTGTCTGTAGAAGAGCTCACTGCGATTAGAGGTTGCATTGAATTCTGGGTACAACCGTACGTCGCGACATCACATCATTTCATCTGGCCCACCAAAACCACAACAGACAAAATTGCTCACATCGACGTTCCTTGTTTGGATCTCCTATGCAGCTTCTGGTGCGTTGCATGCACGAAGATGTCTGGTTTCGAGATATTTCTGGAGATGTATTGAAAGTTATAGTGGCTGACATAAACCACCATATAGCGTCCTTGACTCTTATTATGGATATGTACACAATGTATTCATTGCTGTATGGTATCTTGGATCTGAAAACCTTCTTCGGAAACAGAACGCTTCACACGCATCACATCAAACAACTGAATGTGGTCTATTCACTCATTGAGCCCCTCCTACGGTATGTTGAGAGTGGTTTACCTTCCAGCATCATCTAATATCCGCCCTGGAAAATATCATACCAGTCTGATTCTGACACACCCAAGTCCAAATGTGTACCTCCTCTGGTCAGGAGACAAACTAATTGAGGTCACTCTGACCCTGATCGCTGGATCTTCCGACATCGAATCCGCGTGTAGCACAGTGCGCAACCTGGATATAATTGCCATTCTCCCTCGTCTTATCCCACATTGTGACACAATGCGTGGCTCACTCAACGATAAATACCTCGTTTTCCGGCTTGAAACATTAACCCTCGCGGCTCAGTCCTTCCTTTGTGTCATCGCCACACCTTTCACCGGTGTGTGCGTAACATCTAATTCAAACTCCAGATCAGTGTTGGAGGACCATGGATGGCCTTCCAATTCTCTTGCACCATCCATTCCGTCCTACCTTTCATAATTTGTGTCGGATAACACTGACACATTATCCGAATCAAGGGATAGTAATATTACTCTCGCCTTTGGAAATATTTCTAATTTATGTAAAGCGACATAGTTTGAGCCATTTAAAGAGCGCATATATTCACCCCTTTCCGCCTTTGTGTGCTGGGCAGCTTCTCGTTGATGCTATATACACGTTGCATATATTCGTCGGCCGTGGTAGTGGCTATAATCAAATCCGATATATCAACGAGAATCACCTCAAATAGAATACCAGTCGAAGGTGTCAAAGAAAGCAATGTGTTAGTTAGTTGGGATAGCATAAAGTAAGTCATTGAAGAACAGCAAAAAAATACCCGTGACAATCACTTGATGGCCGATCTACATCTGACCATCGACCGCCGGGACACCAAATGAAGGCCCAACCTTCTGCTTGGCAGTGTGACCTTCGTTCCTGTGAATGCCACAAGCTCATACAAACTACGGACGCCTTTTTTCGAATTACAGGGGCATAAGTGACATATGCCCTTCGTGTTGAATTCTGTCGGAATTGCAATTCCGATAATTCTTTACTTAGGTTAATTGGCGTCCATCGTGAATATGCCTGTTTATGAGGAATCCCACAGCTCTTCATTAACAAATTGTGCGCGTAATCTATATTCAGTCGTAACTAATTACATGCTACTATTATGACACCGCCCTTCTAAGTACAGCAATTTGCATCAACTAACACCCCCAAAGCCCGTATGGAATGCAAAAGGCTCCGAGCGGCAAAGTAGAAATCAAAGTCTACGGCACCGATATATGATTCCACAAACCTAGGATCCAAAGTGAGAGTGGTGGGGACACTTCACGCTATGAACCTTATCCCTCCCGTAATGATAACTTGGACGATAGTCACCCGACTCCGACCTGATGACGCGTAAAAACATTAGAGACATAATGACAAGAACTCTTGATCTCCAGGACTAGTGAAATGGTCGGTTATAGATGACACAAGGTGCGCAGACGCCGAGGGACATATTCTCCCGGATAATAGCGACAACATGTCTCACTCTGGTCCTCGTTTGCGGTACTGGGAGCACGAATCCAGGCAGGTGCTCTGAAACCTTCCGTTTAAAGAAAATAAAACAGTTGGTCAAATTAAAAACTCATGAGTAAAATGGGTTTAAGTGCTGTGAGGAAGTCCGGCTATCTGGATGCTCCAAGGTATTCCAGCTCGAGCAGACTCCAGATTGCCGGGAATTCTCCGTGTGAACTGTCCGGATGAAATACCAATTTACACATGCTTCATCTTATTCAAGACATCCGGTGTCCTTGGTGTCCTCTTCATTGCCCTCCCTCAAGAAATTTCGGACAACCAATCAACTCCACTTGTCATCAAAGAGATTCAAGCCACGGTCACAGAATATCGGTCAAATGCAGGTGTGTCATCCGACCCGCTTTGTTATGTCTAATTTAGAACCGTTTGGTACACATCAAAGTGTCCTCCCTGGCGATTTCGTCTGTTATGGTTTCCGTGAACATGGTGATAATATGTGATCGTGCGACGCACGGTTATACCCAGTATTCAAAGTACTCTCTGATCGCGGTGAGCTCCTGTAAAGACAGCTGACGCACATCGCAGATATTTTCCACGATATTGCTAAGGCGAACTCTGAATCTCCAGGAAGCGTACAATTGTCGGTGAAAGATGGGACACAGTGCTCAGACGCGAGGAACGTATTAACCTGGATAATGGCGACTACATGTCTCACACTACTCCTTGTTTGCGGTAATGGGAAAGAAAAGCCATTTAGGTGCTCAAAGAGGTTCCATTTAAATACAAGAAACAAATTTGTCGAATTGAAGACTCATCACTGATGGTTTTGCGCGCTGGGAGGAAGACGGCGATGTTGCAGACGCTCCACCATATCGAGGGGCAAGCTATATTACGGGGACTTTCCTCCGTGAGCCGGGCAGATCAGATACCAATTTGCTCATCCATCCTCTTCTTCAAGACATCACGTGTCCTTGGTGCTTCTTCCTCTTCATATTCCTACCTCAGTAATTACCCGACAAAAAGCAATGACACTTGTGACGAAGGATAAGCAAGCCGCGGTCACAGCATATCGGTCATCACATGTGTCTCCCGGAAGGCTTTGTTATATTTAATTTAGAACCGTTTGCCATCAAGTCATCACGGTATCTAAATTCCTCTTAATTTTCCTGTATCGCTAAGCAGCAGTTATAGATCTACCCGCTCTCAAAAGTGGTTTTGGGTGCTCATTTGACTTCTTTGGAATGTACCTGTTTGAAGTAGGATCCCATTGGAGCGAAGCACTCCCGTATCGGGTAAAGGTTTTGAACGGAGAGAAATACGTTATTAAATCCGCCTAACGCCGTCCGTGTACAGCCCCCTGCTTTTATTCCAGAGTTTTGTGCCTCATGATGGCCAATAAGGATATTGAACATACTAGATGAAACTGACCGAGATAATCGTCGGCATGGATTAGTGAATGATCGTTGCGGGTGGGCTTTGCTGTTCTTCAATGACTTGTTTCATGCTATCTTAACTGACATACTGCTTTCTTTGAGACCTACCAGTGGCATTCTATTTGAAGTGATTCTCGATGATAAATTGGATCTTATTCTTGCGACTACTAGGGCTCACGAATATATACAAGGTCAGTATAGCATCAACAAAAGACGGTACAAAGTGGCTATATGTGCTCTTAAATTGACTTAAACTAGGCAACTTTAAATTACTGGTCAACATTGCCAAAAGGCGAGTTATATCAAGAGTAATACTACTATCCCTTCTCCTGGGTAGGATAAATTGGATTGGTGTTATCAAAGAGAAATCATGATATATCGTGCGGAATGGATGGAACAAGTGTATCGGCTGGCCAGTCATGGTCCTCCAACACTGATCTGGAATTTTAATTGAATGTCACACACACCGGCGAAAGGTGTGGTGATGACACAAAGGAGGGAATGACCCGCGAAGGTTAGTTCTTCAAGGAAGATACCGAGCCATTGATGGGTGATTGAGCCAAGCATTACGTCGCAATGTGAAGTAATATGAGCGATAATGGCGCTTATATCAAGGTTGCGGACTGTGGTACACGCAGATTCGATATCAGAAGATGCAGCTATCAGCTTAATTAGTTCCCTGCCTGACCAGAGGAGCGATAAATTGTACTTAGTGTGTGTCAGAATCAGACTAGTAGGATATTATAATGGGTGGATATGAGTTGATGCTGGAAGGCAAATATTGTCGATATACCTTAGGAGGGGCTCGACGAGCGAAGAAACCACATTCATCTGGTTGATATTATCCGTGAGGAGTGTTCTGTCGGCGAAAAAGGTTTTCAGAGTCCGGATATCACGCCACAATTAATCAATTGTATCCCTATCAAACGCCAAGGACGCTATATGCAGGTGTGTGTCGGCCACTATGACCTTCAATACATCTCCAGCAATACCTCGAAACCTGGCATCTTGGCGCATGCAAGAAACGAGAAGTTGTATAGGACATTCATCCCAGGAAAGTCGGTGTGGGGAATTTTGCCTGTTGTGGTTTTGGTGGGCGGGCAGGAAGAAATGATGTGATGTCGCGACGCACGGTTGTAGCAACAACTCAATACAACCTCTGATCGCCGTGAGCTCCTCTACAAACAATTGACGCACGTGGGACAGATTTTCCACGATGTACCCAATGTCGACGAGGAGGAGGGTACTTTGAGAACAGCATGATAAATATCCGGCGATTGCAGAATGAATGTAGAAGCAACCTCATCCACGTTGGTTTGCAACGGTGATTTGATGATAAGCAATGACGTAATTGCAGTTAATGACCGATCTCTATCTCCCCATCGAGCGCCGGGACACCAGTAGGAGACACAAGCCAAATATGCCATAAGCTTGGCAGTGTCACCTTCTTTCCTCCGCCGCATAACACTTGAATTCCAGAACCACCCTGAGACAAGTGACGCCTGTTGTCGAATTTGACGCGGGTAAGTGGGTCTATAAAAGTGAGTATGCTGAGTGTATTGAATGATTGGCGCTGAAGTATCCCCACCTCATTAAGTCGATGGTCTCCTGAATTAATATTCCGAGCCTTGGAGGAGTGAGTTGCTTGCGTATGAACCTTTTAAAGGCCGTCGCGTACACCATTCGCTTGTATATCATCAACTTTGCCATCAGTGCAGCTGTCTTTGCGTTGTGAAGCACAGTCCTCCCAACCCTTTCCAAACCGAGTCCACAGTAATACCCGGGGCTAATTTCCAGACTTGATGATGAGCTAGCCGCCAATGACACAACTCCCCAGTCTATGGCACGCCTACGGTATGGGTTGAGTTTGGATGTGGCGTTGGTGGAGCTCGCTCGAATTTGAATATTATTCGGTGGGTCATGGCAATTTCTCTCTCCTTGCCACTGAAAACATCCGGTCTGTGACCAGTCTTTATAAAAAGGACGTTTCGTTTGCGCACCCATTCCTCCACAATAACTTCCACGTTTTCTTCCGACAGTGCTATGTGCTGGTCGTCACCATGTGCTTGGCAACATAAATAGTGCCCATGTTCGAGACAGCTAGATCGCTCTCGAAGCTTTATCCGGGATCTTTCCCTCGTTACCGTCTCATTTATCTCCTGTCGTTCCATCCTCAATACAGCCGGAGAAACCAAGGGTTGTAGCCAGGCAACCTCTTGGAAAAGGGATAGGACATCCTGCCCACTCGGAGCTATCTCGTTGGAAGTTGACATTGGTGGGTGGCAGCCGTACTCGTACCGAGAGGCAATGCTGCGCTTTTGAAGCTGAAGTTAGCCCGAGAGTCGGTTTCCAGGCATAGCATTGTGGCCGTGCTCCACAGGACACACACCGTTTAATCCCTTCTTTGTAACCAACTTGAAGTCCCACTTATCCTTCTTGAATAATGCAGCCAGAATATTCTCAAGTTACCTTACCATCTTTACACATATTCCTCCCGCTTCGTCAGATCATCTCCCGCAGAAAACACACATGGCAGCTGAAAATAAATTGACGGGTCGTCACCGCGCATTATGCTACCTTCCGAGTTCTTGAGCGCTAGATGTCAGGGCATCCAGCTTTCCCGCCAGAAGTGACATCTCCACGGGTAGAATATGTCAGTGCGGTGGATGCTATCCATGGCAGTGCTTATTAGGTACAGTCCCAGGCGCTTTCGACTCCGGCTTTATCTAAGGGAAATCTCCGCTTCGTGTTCAATTCTTTCATAATGGCAACGAGAAATCCATTACAACAATTCACTACTGATGCTAATGGGCGTCAACCCTGAATATCCTTCTTTGTGGCGACTCCGTCAGGTTTTTATCAACACGTTGTGCGCGTAATCAATACTCAGTGACTATTACTTACACGCTAGTCTTATTATTATCCTGACATTCCCAGTGAACTAATTCGCCCCAGGATCACCTTATATATAAATCATTTGTCTATGTGGCTCGACAATGTCAAGGCAGATGAAACATTGTGAGCCACCATGGCTTGACCTCTTGGAGACGGAGCTCTCCGGGTTTGTAAAGATTCACCGTACTCTATATTCCTTTACGTGCCCTTTTACTGCCACCTTGTCCGCCACTTCGAAGCCGGTCCCTTCATTGTCCCCGGTGATGTCACAAAGATTGTTTTAGTAATCTTTATTTCCTACCACTATAGTTATTTCCTATTATATCCGGGGGTGTTATGCCAGTTGACCCATTCACCTTCACTTGTTTTCATGATTCTTGTGTTCAGACTGTATTAGTGCTGTGAATCTGTATCAACATCTAAGCTCACATCCGTTGGTCTGTGCTCGCTAAAACCATATTTGGCCTCCCTTGCAAACAGTATACTTTATGGGAGGGCCTGCAAAGATCATCGCTATTTTCTCAGAATTTCCATCTCAAAGCTATGTCATGTCCTCCGCAGCAGCATTTTGATTTCACTATCCCTACAGGCTCTGCACACGCAATGATTAGAGCGTGATCTGTGCGTTCGTTTCGGCCATGATCTCTTCTGCTCAGTAATCACTTCATTTCTCCAAAGGCTAGTGTTTTTCCAGGAGGCTAAACCCCCTTTGAACGTTCTTATGGCTCACGTCAGGGTTGAACTAACTTAAATTGAAATCATGCCACAGTATACCTTCTGGTCTCGTTTTCACATTCAGGACCGCTCACATTTGGCAAAAAGGGTGGTTATAGTACATCATGCAACATGCTCCAACTGAGATGAAAGGAGATATCCACTCGGTTTGCACTGAGCGCCATTCTTGTTTATGAAACTCGTTTGTGCTTTGCATAGTCCAGCTATTGGCAAGAACTCTTCAATATTGATCAAGGGTTTGACCAGACAGAAGGTTTCTTTTATTGAGTGCTGGGTCTAAGTCTCGCAGCTCACAATTCTTAACTCGGCTAAATATAGCGCGATGTCATAGGGAGATATTATTTGTCCAGACGATATGCGGGCATATGTTCTCCACATGAAATACAAGAACGAATTTGAATGCTTTGGAGCGTTTTTACACCATGTCGTTCCCTATGGAAATGAAATCCATCGTCGGACTCATAAATATATGCAATGTGTGGATAGCATGAACGAGAAGCCGCCAACCACACATATGCGGTAAAAGGTGACTATAAGCGTTCCTGAATTCACTCAAAGTATGTAGCTTTACATATATTATAAATATTTCCAAAAGGGAAGCTAAGTAAAGAGTAATAGTACTATTCTTCCTCCTGTTTCGCATAATGTGTCTGTGTCAGCCAAGAGAAATTATGATATATCTTGCGGAATGGATGGAACAAGAGCATTAGCAGGGAAAAAATTATCTTTAAACACTGATGTGGAGTTCTAATTAGAGGTTACCGACACACTGGTAAAAGGTGCGGCGATAACTCAAAGGAGGGAATGAGCCATGATGTCTAATTTCTCAAAGCGGATAGGTGGATGGATCGTTGATTGATCCACGCATTGAGTCACAATGTCGACTAAGACGAGCGAGAATGGCGGTTATATTGCTGCTGCCCACTGTGGTACACGCGGAGTCGATGTGGGAAGATGCAGCCATCAGCGTCAGAATAACCTCAATGAGTTTCCTGCTTGACAAGAGGAGCCATAAATGTTGATGCGTGTGTCGGAATCATACTGGTGGGATATTTGAATGCGCGGATATGAGATGACGCTGGAAGGTAAAACATTGTCAACATACCGTAGGAGGGGCTCAATGAGCGAAGAAACCACGTTCAGCTGGTTGATATGATCCGTGCGGAGCATGCTGTGGTCGAAGAAGGTTTTCAGGGTAAAGATATCACGCCACTGCGAAAACAATGTGTCCAGGTCGATATGAACAGTCAAGGACGTTATATGGAGATTTGTGTCGTCCACTATAACCTTCAATGCATCTCCAGCAATATGTCGAAACAAGGAAAATTGGTGGATGAAACACAGAATGTGTATAGGAGATGCATGAGAGGGGAGTCGGTTCGTGTGATTTGTCTGTTGTGGTTTGGTGGGCAGGCTAAAATGATGAGAGGTCGCGACGCACTGTTGCATCCAGAATTAAATACAACCTCTGATCGCAGTGAGCTCCTCTACAGACAGTTGACGCATGTGGGAAGTTTGTTCCACGATATGCCCAAGTTCGGCGAGGAGGTACGGTTACAAAAGGATGATAAATATCCGGCGATGTGTAGAATGAATGCCGACGCAACCTTATTCAGGGGTGTAGCGGTGATTTGATTACAGCATTGCAAACCGATGACGTCATTGCAGTTGATGGCTGATCTCTATCTTCCCATCAAGCGCCGGGACAGCCCTCGCCCAAATATGGCATCAGTGTGACCTTCGTTCCTCCGCTGTGTCAGATAGATATGAACAGTCAAGGACGTTATATGGAGGTTTGTGTCCCACAATAATCTTCAATGCATCTCCAGCAATAGAGAACATTTGCAACTAATATCTCGAAACTAGGTATCTTGGTGGATGCAACACACGATAATGTGTATAGGAGATCCATAAAATGAAAGTCGGGGTGGGTAATGTTGCCTGTTGTAGTATGGTGGGGAAGGATAAAATGATGAGAGGTCACGACGTATGGTTGTATCTAGATTTCAATACAGCCTCTGATCACAGTGAGCTCCACTACAGATAGTTGACGCACGTGGCAGATGTTTTCTACAATACCCGCAAGGTCGCGGAGGAGGAAGGGAGGTTGAGTGCTTGAGGATGATAAATATCCCGCAATTTGTAGAATAAATGTCGACGCAACCTCATCCACGTTGGTGTGTAGCGGTGATTTCATGACAGTATTGTAAAGCGATGACGTAATTACAGTTGATGAGTGCATCTGTCAAGGGTTATAGGGAGGAGTCCGACGACACACATTGCCATCGCCGATATTGTGGCATCACCCTTAATGTATAAAAAATGGCTTTCGTTCTACAACTGCAAATGTTGCTAAGATGTGGATTTAGAGCCGAAAGGGATGCATAGGATATATATCACGCATCTGAATTGTGTGTTAGAGAGCGGCATGAATTTACTTGATCATAAATATAGTCGATTTTGTATCGGATGATGACCCGGACAACGCTGGTGGTTCTCCAGCGAGGAATCCGAAGAACGACCCCAAAGATACAGAATATCGAATATCTTGAACGAGGCGACGTTTCTCATTGACCAAGTCTCCCTTTTATCCAAAATGACACTCTTTGCCCACCTGGCTAGCGCAAAGTAGGAGAAGTTCTTCCATTGTCCTAATAAATAGGTTCCTTGGCGTCCGCGCCTCTTTCGACATCTCTCACCGGCCATTGCACGATCTCCATGTTGGCACTCACTATATCCGCCTTTGTAATAGAAAACAGTCACACGCCGGCGGATAAACGTAGGAAGACTTTCTTCCTCCATTGCGTGGTGATCGGTCGATTTATCCCTTTTGTATGTCTTTCCAGATATAATAATATCAGGTGAAGGCACACAAGGTCGACTCCCTCGGCTACAGGACTACCAGACACTCATTAATGTTTATAGAAGTACATCAAAAATCCGAGTCAGGCACATCAAGTCGGATCCCGAGATGTCAAGTTCTCAACTCACAGATACGACTCTATCGCCGTGAAGCTATTAGCCAGCTTTTAGATAGACTGGAATATCTGCTGGATAAATCATATCACCTTGTGACATTGGACTAGATTTAAGAAAATTAAAGAATTGTGAGCTGCAAGACTTAGGACTTGCACTTCCAACGAAACTCTTGTGCATCGTCAAACTCTGGATCAACGCATACAAGCCTCCACTAATAGACGGATCATCAATGGCACAAACGTTTGCACACACGGGGGGTGGTGTTCAATTCCAGTCGAGATAATACGGTCAAGCCGGCATGGGTGCCGTGTCTTTCTATGAAGTAGCCAAAACGAATGCGCAGGTGAACTCTACGTATTGCATGGACGGATCGGGAAAGGATAGTGGGGATGAAGATACTGCAGCGAGAAGCATGATATAACTTTGAGAAGAAAACTCTGGGAATATGGCCATGAGGCTTCAGACCCTCCCATCAAGTATGCTGTTGGAAAGTGAACCCAAATGGTGGTTCTAGCCCAGGAAACACCACCAGATGTCCCCTTAGAAGTTCATTCCGACTGAGAGTACTCATTGATTCCGAAGCCAAGAAACTGAAAAGGAAAAACACAATGTGATATTCAGGTGTGACCGCAATTAGCATAATTAAGGAATTATTAAAATGGGTTCCTCGTTGGAATGCTGAAACGAGCGCCTGAGGCTGTACCTGATAAGCACTGCCATGGATAGCATCTCCATTTACATATTCTATCCATTGATATGTCACGTCTGAAATGATGGGAAAGCTGGATTGGCAACGCTCAAGATCTGCGAAGTTACCACATTATGCGTTGACAGCTTGTCAATAAATTCCCAGCTGCTACATATGTTGTCTGCAGTATGTGATCTAATGAAGTTCAGGAATATCAGTAAACAGTATTAAAGTAACTTGAGAGTATCCTGGCTGTATTTTTGGAAAAGGACGAGTGGGCCTTCAAGTCATTTAATCGGAAACGATGGAACAGTGGGTATCCTGTAGGAGCACAGCCTCAAAGCTATGGCTGAACATTGACTGTCCAGCTAACTGCACCTCAAAAGGGCAGCATTCCCTTCCGGGATGAGCATGACTCCTATCATCAATGTCAACTTCCACCGAGATAACTCCGAACAGGCAACAACATATCATACCACTCCTACAAGGGGTTGAGTGGCTACAACCCTTGGTTTCACCAGCTATATTGAAGGTAGAACGACAGGATATCAATGAAACGAGAATGAGGGAAAGATTCCAGATGAAACTTCGAGAACGATGGAGCTGTCTGGAACATGGTCAAGGTTTATGTTACCGAGCACCTAAAGACCGCGGGCACATACTACTGTCTAAAGAAGATGTGGAATTTTGGGTGGAAGAATGGGCGTGAAAAATGAAATATGCTTCTCACATACACACTTGACAAACCTCATGCCTTCAGTGCCAAGGAGAGAGAAATTGTCATGACCCCCCGACAATTATTAAGATGCGAGGGGGGTCCACCAACACGACATCATATCTTGGTGCATATCAGAGCCGTAATATCGACTGGGGAGGGGGCTCACTTCCTGATAGCTCATCTTCAAGTATTAAAATTGGCCCAGGATATTTCTTAGGAGTCGGTTTGGAAAGGATTGGAATAAAAGTGCTGTTCAACGCAAAGAAGGTTTCGCTGATGACAAAGTTGACACTATACAAGCGAATGGCGCGTGGATACGGAGACGACAAGGGCTTTAACAAGCTTCTACAAAGGTATATTACGCTGAAAAGACTGGGAACAGTCATTCAAGAGAGCATTGATTTTATGAGGTAGGGCCACAACATGGCAATCATTAAACACCGAACATACTTAGTCAATGCTTGTAGACCTATATACCCACTCCAAATTGGACAACAGGCATCAGTGGTATTAGTGGGTTCTATAGTTCAAGTGTTATATAGCGGAGGAAGGGAGGACACACTGAAAAACTGATAGTATCTTTGGGTTCGGCCTTCCTCTGGCGTCCCGGCGCTCGATCGCCGGATGTAGATCGGCGATCAGCTTCAATTACGTCTTCACTTTACAATGCTGTCATAAAATCACTGCTACACACGAACGTTAATGAGGTTGCATCGACATTTATTCTTCAAATCGCCCAATATTTGTCATCCCCCTGCAATCCACCTCCCTTCCTCCTTAGCACCTTGCGGTTATTGTGAACATGACTTGTCATGTGTGTCAAGGTTTTTTTTTTTTTTTTTTTGATATATTTGTATCCCACTTCAAGCAACAATGGCTAACTGCGGCTAGGGGGTGAAAAGGCCCCCAGAGAAACTATGCTATGGTGGTATGAAGTTCCGAGTGAGCTACGTGCATAGAAGGGATTTTAGTAAGCAAAGGGAGGGCATGTAGATATATACATGGTATAGAGCTGAGGCCTTGAGGCCTTGGGCCAAAGCCCCAAGAAAAGCCCAAGATCCTGCTAGCAGGCATCGACAAGGCCTGCAGGCACACCGAAGTCTTGCATTGCTAGTGCATAGGTGAATGCTGGAGTTGGGGGTAGGTAGGAAGGGTAGACCACTGCCGGGCAGCAGTCATGGTTGGTAGGTGCCAGTGAAGTTCCGCAGACGACACTGGTGTGCAGCTGAAGGCTGCCGACTTTGACAGAGCGGTAAATTCAGAAGCCCCCAAACCTGTTCACTGTCATCCGCCTCTCCACCCCTCACCACGAGCACTGGGGGCCCCAACACCAGGGCAGGTGGTGGTCACGGAACAAGAGAGCCTTGTCACATGTGTCAACTGTCTGTAGTGGAGCTCACTGCGATCAGAGGCTTCATTGAATTCTGGGTAAAACTGTGCATCCCAACATCACATCCTTTTGTCCTGCTCACCAAAACCACAACAGACAAAATTACTCATACCGACTTTCCTTTTATGAATCTCCTATACAGCTTCTCGTGTGCTGAATCTATGGTTTCGAAATATTGCTGGTGATGTATTGAAAGTTGTAGTGGACGACATAAACCTAGATATAGCGTTCTTGACATTTCACATCGATGAGAACACATCACATTCACTGTGGTGCAATATATTTTCCCTAGAAACATTTTTCAATGACAGCACACTCCTCCTAGATCATATCAACCAGCTGAATGTGGTTTTTTCGCTCAATGAGCCCCTCCTAAGGTCTGTTGATATTGTTTTACCTTCCAGCATCATCTCATATCCTCCCCATCACAATATCCTACCAGTCTGATTCTGACACACATGTGTCCAAATTCGTGGTTCATGTGGTTAGGCAAATGACTAATCGAGGTCACTCTGAAGCTGATAGCTGCATCTTATGACATCAATTCCACATGTACCACAGTGTGCAACCTCAATATCATCCCCATTCTCGCCCGTCTTCTTCCACTTTGTGATGCAATGCGTGGCTCAATCACCGATTAAAAGCTCGGTGCTTCCCTTGAATGAGTAACTGTTGCCGCTCATTCCTTCTTTTGTGTCATCACCACACCTTTCACCGGTCTGTGTGTATGTAGTTTTCTTCGTTGATTGGCCCCCTTCTATGGTATGTGTACAACATTTTCCTTTCCATCATCTTCTCACATCCACCTATGAAACTATCCTACCAGTCTGACTCTGACACATGTTGGAAAGCATCATGGACAACAGTGTCTATACTTAGAATGACAAAGGGGTGGTCTCCGGAACTTGTGGGCACACGGGGATATAGGGCCATATCACCTTGTATAAATACTAAGAGTCTGTCACTATGTTACCTAGTCTGTTATACTTATCCATAGCTCCCTAATGATATGGGTCTTGAATCTTAACAACACACACATGTCCAAATTGGCCACTCCTAGAGTCTAGCAAGGGACTATTGAGTTCATCCTGAAGCTGATATCTGGGTCTTCTGACACCAAATCTGTGTGTACCACAGTCCCCAGCTTCAATATTATGACCATTGTCACTCATTTCCTTCATTGTGACACAATGCGCCCCTCAATTAACAATTAATTTTGTAGTAGCTGCCTACATTTTTTAAATGACATCATAACTTCCTTCCTTTGCATGAATGCCACACCTTTCACTGGTGTGTCAGTCACATCTAATTCAAACACCACATCAGTATTGAACAATCAAGGCTGGCCTGTCAAAGGCCTTGCTCCATGATCTAGGCTCGACATATAATCACTTCTCTGGATAACCCCGACACATCTTATGAAACCAGAGGAGAGATAATGCTAGTACTCCCTACTTTAATTGTTAGATTTAGTAACTTGGCACAGTAGCTACAAGTTGTGTACAATTGTGGGTCTGTAGTGTGTGCTGGTGAAATTTGCATTCACTTGTTCATGTCTGTGTCTGTGTCTGAGCTCTCACACTTCTTGTGTTTCATATCCACCTCCCTTCTTTATTCTAACATAAATTGCTTTGTAACAGGAGCTACAAGTTTGTTGAACTTTAGGCTCTTGCACTCTGACTTACCAGCATTGAACAAACAGCTACCTCACACTGTATCTGGATATGCCACACCATACATGGTTATACCAAGCCGCATTATTCCCTGTCAAATATACCATGGCTTACTACCATCATCTCCACCTAATTTAGACATTTTACTATTTAGTCTCAGACGCTTCAATACCTATACCTCAGTTGAGTCACTATTTGTGTCAACTGAGGTATGTTACCACAACTATATCTTGCCTTCACACTCGTACCTTGATGTAACATAGCATATTTCTTACAGGTAGTAAATATTAGTTGAGTCACTATTTGTGTCGACTGAGTGTATTTCTTACAAAGTTGTATAACACTACATAGTTTGGGGAAATTTATCATGCATACAGTCACTTTTTACCATTTCCTGGTTTGTTGTAACTTCTCGTTCATGCCATGCACATGTAAAATAATATTTGCGAGCCTTAGGTGTGGCTAAAATAACCTCTGATTTATGAACAACAACTATTCCAAATAGAGTAGCAATTATAATTCTCAAAAGACACCACTGTGAGTTTGGTGTCAGTTAGTTGGGATAGCATGGAGCGAGTCATTGAAGAAAGCAAATAATACCTGCAACAATCCACACTAATCCATGGTAACATGGATCTCGGTCAGACACATCTAATCGATCACACAAGGCACAAAACTCGGTAATAAAAGGAGGGGCCTTTAGACCGTACAGGGATGGTGGCAGAGATGCCATGCACATGTGAGATGAAATGGTTCTAAATTAGATACAAGAAACCCATCCGGGTGACACACCTCTACATGGCCAATATTCTGTGACCGTTGCTTGAATATCTTTAATCATAAGTGTAATGGATAATTCCTGAGAGAGGAAAATGAAGAGAAAGGAACACCAAGGATGCAGGATGTCATGAAGAACATGAAACATCTGTAAAAATAGTATTTCATCCAGATGGTTCATGAAGGGAAGTCCCGGAAATCTAGAATGCACCTGGACTGGAGCACCTCGGAGAAAACCAGATCGCTGTACTTTCTCACAGTGCTCAAAACCATTTTACTAATGAGGTTTCAATTTAACAAATGCTTTGTTAAATTTGATGATGAAACACACCTTTTTATGAGAGGAGTCCACCAATATTGCAACTTTTTATATGGAGATGCTAATTGTGGACCATGCATTTGGAGTGTAATGTGTGTCAGAACCACTATACACCTCCCAGAGCACCAAACCTATATTGTCAGGAGGTGCTACACTAACTGACACAAGATATTGAGACACAAGTACTTTCATTACAAGCTAATTAAACCCTTGTAGATTGTGTCTTGCAATAGAGTCAACTCATACTATTTTTAATACTGACATAGCTTTGAGATGGAAATTCTGAGAAAATAGCAATGATCCTTGCAGGCCCTCCCATCAAGTATACTGTTTGCAAGGGATGCCAAATACAGTTCTAGCGAGCATGGACCAACAGATGTGAGCTTAGATGTAAGGCTGTCGGTATCAGCCTCACTCGGTCAACACAGACAGGACTAAGTTTTCTTTATTTTTACATATCAGTAGAATACAAGGTGAATGTGAGGTTCCCTAGGGAAGAGTGGGGAAAGGATTAATGGTCAAAGAGAAAATATACTATCACTATAGGATATGGGGTTTTTCATATAGAGTCAAGGTGAATGGAGTGGAAGAACAAGGAACTGCATGATCAGGCACAGGGGTGCTACTTAACAATAAAGTGGCGGATCAATGAGTGGCTGATGGGAGAGGTTGGTGATGATGACTGCATGATAAGGCACAAGGGTGCTACCAAGTGGCGGACCAATGAGTGGTTGATGGGAGAGGTTGGTGATGACGTATAGAGGATAACCCAAAACTTTAAAAATTACTTATCCACTAAAGTATATATATTTATATTGTTTGTTGTAAAATTAATATTTAATCAAATTCAGTTGATTAGGTATCACTCTGAAGAATGCAAAAATATTAATATTTATCCTATATCTGACAAAATTTAGTCAAACAATCATCTGTAGATTATTCTTTTGGAATAAATTGCACAATGGGGATTGGTACTCCAGATAGTTCTGGTTAACTCTCTAAACCAACTAAATTTAAATTATATGAAATATATTTGAAAGTTTGCTTGTATACAACAGAATACATCATAACCCAAAGATTAAGTCATAACCCAAATAATCTTGTTTAACCCAAATGATCTTGTTTAACCCAAATGATCTAGGTTAACCCAAATAATCTAGGTTGACCCAAATAATCTCGTGTAACTATATCATTTGCGTGTATTTTAAAAGGACATGCATATTTTAAAGATGAAATTTCAGGTAATTAAATATAAACTCATAGAATATGTTGTCATGCCCAGAAGGAATGGACTCACTTGGAAAATATGAGGATTATTCAGTAAAAATTTGTATATTCAATTAAGTGTGACCATCCTCCTATGTGGTAAGGTGGCCAGGCTTACATTAGACATTGATACAGATTCACAGCACTAATTCAGTCTGAACACAAGAATCATGAAAACAAGTGAAGGTGAATGGGTCAACTGGCATGACACCCCCGGATATAATAGGAAATAACCATAGTGGTAGGAATAAAGATTACTACAACAACCTTTGTGAAGTCACCGGGGACAATGAAGTGACCGGCTTCGACGGGGCGGACAAGGTGGCAGGAAAAGGGCACGTAAAGGAATATAGAGTATGGTAAATCATTACAAACCCGGACAGCTCCGTCTCCAAGAGGGCAAGCTATGGTGGCTCACAATGTTTCATCTGCCTTGACATTGTCCATTCAAATAGACAAATTCTTTATGCATAAGGTGATCCTGGGGGATATTGGTTCACTCAGAAGGTCAGGATAATAATAAGACTAGCGTGTAAGTAATAGTCACTGAATATTGATTACGCACGCAATTTGTTGATAAAAACCTGACAGAGTCGCCAGAAAGAAGGATATTCAGGGTTGACGCACATTAGCATCAGTAATGAATTTCTATAATGGATTGCTCGTTGCCATTATGAAATAATTGAACACGAAGCGCGGAGTTCCGTTAGATATAGCCGGAGTCGAAAGCCCCTGGGGCTGTATCTAATAAGCACTGCCATGGATAGCATCCACCGCACTGACATATTCTATCCCTGGATGTCACTTCTGGCGGGCAAGCTGAATTGCCCTGAAATCTAGCACTCAAGAACTCGGAAGATAGCACAATGCGTGGTGACGACCCGTCAATTTATTCTCAGCTGCCATGTGTGTTTTCTGCGGGAGATGATCTGACGAAGTGGGAGGAATATGTGTAAAGATGGTAAGGTAACTTGAGAATAATCTGGGTGCATTATTCAAGAAGGATAGGTGGGACTTCAGGTTGGTTACAAAGAAGGGATTAAACGGTGTGTATCTGTGGAGCACGGCCACAATGCTATGCCTTGAAACTGACTCTCGGGCTAACTTCAGCTTCAAAAGCGCAGCATTGCCTCTCAGTACGAGTACGGCTGCTACCCGCCAATGTCAACTTCCAACGAGATAGCTCCAAGTGGGCATGATGTCCTATCCCTCCTCCAAGAGGTTGACTGGCTACAACCCTTGGTTTCCCCGGCTGTATTGAGGATGGAGCGACAGGAGATTGATGACACGGGAAAGAGGGAAATATCCCGGATGAAGCTTCGAAAGCGATGTAGCGGTCTCGAACATGGACACTGTTTATGTTACCAAGCACATGATGACGACCAGCACATAGAACTGTCGGAAGAAGACGTGGAAGTTAGTGTGGAGGAATGGGTGCGCAAACGAAACGTCCTTTTTATGGAGACTGTTCACATACCGGATGTTTTCAGTGGCAAGGAGAGAGAAATTTCCATGAGCCACCGAATAATATTCAAATTCGAGGGAGCTTCACCAATGCCACATCCAAACTCAACCCATATCGTAGGCGTGCCATAGACTGGGGAGTTGGCTCATCTGCGGATAGCTCATCATCGAGTCTGTACATTAGTCCCGGGTATTACTGTGGAGTCGGTTTGGAAACGGTTGGGAGGACTGTGCTTCACAACGCAACGACAGCTGCACTGATGGCAAAGTTGATGGTATACAAGCGAATGGTGCAGGGACACGACAATACGCAAGCATCTCGATCTGAGAAGAATAGGAATAGTAATTCAAGAGACCATCGACTTAATGAGGTGGGGATACTTCAGCGCCAATCATTGAATACACTCAAAATACTCACCATTATAGACCCACTTACCCGCGTCGAATTCAAGAACAGGCAGGGGTGTTCTTACAGCATTTCTGGTATTCAAATGTTATACAGCGGAGGAGCGGAGGACACACTGCCAATCTTCTGGCATCGTTGGGTTCGGCATTCTACTGGTGTCCCGGCGCTCGATGGAACGATAGAGATCAGCCATCAACTGGAACTACGTCATCACTTTACAATGCTGTCATAAAATAACCGTTACACACCAACGTGGATGAGGTTGCGTCGACATTCATTCTACAAATCGCACGATATTTGTCATGTCATCAATATCCCTTCCCCTTCGACCAACTTGTGGATATCATGCAAAGCATCTGCCATGTGCGTCAATTGTCTGTAGAGGAGCTCACTGCAATCAGAGGTTGTATTGAATTCTGGTTACAACCGCGCGTCGCAACATCACACCATTTCATTCTGCCCACCAAAACCACAACAGGCACAATTACTCACACCGATTTTCCTTGTATGGCACTCCTATACCGCTTCTAGTGTTCTGCATGCACCAAGATCCCTGGTTTCTAAATATTGCTGGAGATGTATTAAAGGTTATAGTGGCTGACATAACCCACCATATAGCGTCCTTGACTCTTATTATGGATATGGACACAACGTATTCATTGTGGTATGGTATCTCGGATCTGCAAACCTTCTTCGGCAACAGCACGCTTCACACGCATCACATCAAACAACTGAATGTGGTCCATTCACTCATTGAGCCCCTCCTACGGTATGTTGAGAGTGGTTTACCTTCCAGCATCATCTAATATCCGCTCTTGAAAATATCATACCAGTCTGATTCTGACACACCGACACACCCAAGTCCAACTGTGTACCTCCTCTCATCAGGGACAAACTAATTGAGGTCACTCTGAACCTGATCGCTGGATCTTCCGACATCGAATCCGCGTGTAGCACAGTGCGCAACCTGGATATAATTGCCATTCTCCCTCGTCTTATCCCACATTGTGACACAAAGCGTGGCTCACTCAACGATAAATACCTCGTTTCCCGGCTTGAAGCAATAACCCTTGCGGCTCAGTCTTTCCTTTGTGTCATCGCCACACCTTTCACCGGTGTATGCGTAACATCTAATTCAAACTCCAGATCAGTGTTGGAGGACCATGGATGGCCTTCCAATTCTCTTGCACTATCCATTCCGTCCGATATTTCATAATTTCTGTTGGATAACACTGACACATTATCCGAATCAAGAGGAGGGATAGTAATATTACTCCCGCATTTTGGAAATATTTCAAATTTATGTAAAGCGACATAGTTTGAGCCATTTAAAGAGCGCATATAGTCACCCCTTTCCGCCTTTGTGTGCTTGGCAGCTTCTCGTTGATGCTATATACATGTTGCATATATTCGTCGGCCGTGGTAGTGGCTGTAATCAAATACGATATATCAACGAGAATCACCTCAAATAGAATACCAGTCTAAGGTGTCAAAGAAAGCAATGTGTTAGTTAGTTGGGATAGCATAAAGTAAATCATTGGAGAACAGCAAAAAAATACCCGTTACAATCACTTGATGGCCGATCTACATCGAGCGCCGGGACACCAAATGAAGGCCCAACCTTCAGCTTGGCAGTGTGACTTCGTTCCTGCGAATGCCACAAGCTCATCCAAACTACGGACGCCTTTTTTCGGAATCCAGGGGGATAAGTAACATATGCCCTTCGTGTTCAATTCTTTCGGAATTCCAATTCCGATAATTCTGTACTTAGGTTAATTGGCGTCCATCGTCAACATGCCTGTTTATGGGGAATCCCACAGCTCTTCATTAACAAATTGAGCGCGTAATCTATATTCAGTGGTAACTAATTACATGCTACTATTATGACACCATCCTTCTAAGTACAGCAGTTTGAATCAACTAACACTGGGAAAGCCTGTATGGAAAGCAAAAGGCTGCGAGCGGCAAAGTGTGGAAATCAAAGTCTGCGGCACCGATATATGATTCCACAAAGCTAGGATCCAAGTGAGAGTGATGGGGACACTTCACGCTATGAACCTTATGCCTCCCATAACGATAACTTGGACGATAGTCACCCGACTCCGACCTTAGAGACATAATGACAAGAACTCTTGATCGCCAGGACTAGTGAAATGGTCGGTTATAGATGACACAAGGTGCGCAGACGCCGAGGGATATATTCTCCCGGATAATAGCGACAAGATGTCTCACTCTAGTCCTTGTTTCTGGTACTCGGAGCACGAATCCAGGCAGGTGCTCTGAAACATTCCGTTTAAATAAAATAAAACAGTTGGTCGAATTAAAAACTCATGAGTAAAACGGGTTTAAGTGCTTTGAGGAAGTCCGGCTATTTGAGATGCTCCAAGGTATTCCAGCTCGGGCAGACTCTAGATTGCCGGGACTTCTCCGTGTGAATTGTCCGGATCAAATACCAATTTACAGATGCTTTATCTTCTTTAAGACATCCGGTGTCCTTGGTGCGTAATCCTCTTCATTTCCCTCCCTCAAGAAATTTCGGACCCCCAATCTGTTGAAACAGTTGAATAACACTTTGCAGAACACCCCTGTGAGTGTGATTGGAAAGTAAACACTAAGGAGACTTTCCCACACCCACAGTGGACTATACTACTAGGTGCTTATCTAAGCACCTATACAGGAGGTACTGACCTAAGGTAACTCACTCAATACTGCACCTACAGCACTGGGAAAAATACTACAAATACTAGAAAAATATGGAGATCATAATAGACTATGTTAGAGCTGTAGTATCATACTCTAACACAATCAACTCCACTTGTCATCAAAGATATTCAAGCCATGGTCCCAGAATATCTGTCAAAAGCAGGTGTGCCATCCGCCAGGCTTTGTTATATCCAATTTAGAACCGCTTTCTATCAGGTGGTGCCATTTAGAATCCTCGCACTTTTCCTGTATCGCCAAGCATCAGTTATACATTATACCGGGCTCAAAAGCCCCTCCGGGTGCTCTTTTGACCCTCAGTGCAATATTCACGACTGTCGGCTTTGAAACTTGGATCCCATGGGAACGTTTTGATTGGAGAGAAATACTTAATGGAATCCTCTCAACGCCATCCCTGTACGTTCTAATGGCCCCTCTTTTTGCGCCTCGTGATAGCCGATCACGAGATTAAAGATAGACTTTAAATATTAGATGAGTCTGACCGAGATAACCGTTGCCATGGATTAGTGAGTGATTGTTGTGGGTCTTTTTTGCTTTTCTTCATGACCTTCTTCATGCGATCCCAACTAAGTGACACGAAAATCACGGTGATGGGGCTGTCTGCTGAGAATTATCAGTGCTATTCTATGTGGACTCGTGTCGTTCATAAATCCGAGGCCATTCTAGCCACTCCAAAGCCTCCAAATATTATTCTACATGCGTATGGCATGAACGAGGAGCTACCAAACACCGGGAGATGGTGAAAAGTGACTGTATGCGCTATACATTGCCCCAAACTATGTAGCGTCATACAACTTGTAAGTACGGTTACAAACGATTTAATCGTAATAGCACTATCTCTGCTTGTTTTGATAAGTTACGTCGGCGTTATCCAGAGAAATGATTGTATGTCGTGCCTAAATCGTGAGGAGGTCCTTTGACAGCCTAACCATAATTCTTCAACACTGACGTGGAGTTTTGATGACACGTTACCGACACACCAGTGAGAAGTGTGGCGATTACGGAAGGGAAGGGATGAAGAATGTGATTTCCAAAATGTAGGCAGCTACTGCACAATTTATCGTCAACTGAGCGGCGCATTATGTTACAATGTGGAAGGAAATGAGCGAGAAATGGAGATAATATTGAGTATGTGGACTGTGCGCCCTTTCCAGACTGGTAGGATAGTTTCATGGGTGGATGTGAGACGATGCTGGAAGGTAAAATATTGTACACATACTGTAGAAGGGGTCAACGCAACGAAGACACTATGCAGCTGGTCTATATGATCCGTGCGAAGCGTGCTGTCCTCGAAGAAGGTTTTAGGGCCCAGATATTACGCCACAGTGAATGTGACTTCCCCTCATCGATATGAAGAGTGAATGTGACCTGCCCTCATCGATATTAAGTGTCAATGACGCTATATGGATATTTTTGCCGACCATATAGCCTTTAATAAATCACCAGGTATATTTCGAAGCCACGCCTCTTGGTACATGTAACGCACGAAACGCTGTATAAGGTACACATCAAAGCGTCCTCCCTGGCAATTTTGTCTGTTATTATTTTCGTGAAGATGGTGCTAATATGTGATCGTGCGACGCACGGTTGTAACCGGAATTCAAAGCAATCTCCGATTGCGGTGAGCTCTCTTGTACAGACAGCTGACGCACATGGCAGATATTTTCCACGATATTGCTAAGGCCGGCAACGAGTAGGGTTTGGTGATCGGATAAGAAACATCGTGCAATCTGTGTGATAAATTTTGATGCAACCTCATCCAAGTTGGCGCGTAGCTGTGCTTTGATCAAAGCGATGACATATTTGCAGTCGATGTCCGATCACTATCTGCCCATTGAGCGCGGGGACACCAAATGAAAGCCAAAGCCAAATATGTCATAAGCTGACCTTGGGTCGTCCACTGCATATCACTCTAATTCCAGAATCCCCCTAATACCACCAAGGCCTGGTGTCGAAATCGAGGCGGGCAAGTGGGTCTAGAAGACATGAGTATTGTGAGTGTATTCACTCATTGACACTGTGTTATCCCTGCCTCATTAGATCAACGCTCTCTTGAATGATTATTCCCAGTCGTGGCTGCGTGACAGACCTTAGTAGAAACTTGTCAACGCCGTTCTGGCCTTCCCGTAGTCCATACGTCATTCGTTCGTATATCATCAACTTTGTCATTAGCGAAGCTCTCTTTGCGCGGTAAAGCACTTTCATCGCACCCCTTTCCAAACCGACTCCACAGGAATACCTAGGGCTAATTTCCACACTGGACGATGAGCTATCCGGCCAGGAGACGATTCCCCAGGCCATGTCATACGTGCGAGATGGACTGAGTATGCATGTGGCGTTGGCGGTTCTCCCCCGTCTCTTGATATTATTCGGTGGTTCGTGGTAATTTCTCTTTCCTTGGCACTGAAAACATCCTGTCTGTGAACAGTCTACATCAAAAGGACATTTCGTTTTACGCACCCATTCCTCCGCACACACTTCGACGTCTTGTTTGGAAAGTGGTATGTGCTGGTCGTCATTGGCTACTCGGTAACATAAACAGTGCCGATGTTCGAGACACCTAGATCACTCCCGAATCTTCATCCTGGATCTTTCCCTCATTCCCCTCTCATTTATTTATCTGCTGCCGTTCCATGCTCAATACGGCTGGGGAAACCGAGGGTTGTAGCCACTCAACCTCTTGTAGAAGGGATAGGATATCCTGTCTCCTCGAAGCTATATTGTGGCCGTGCTCCTACCCGTTCCATCCATTCCTTTTAACCAACTTGATGGCCCACTAATCCTTCGTCTATAATACAGGCAGGACACTCTCACGTTCCATTACCATTTTTACACTTATTCCTTAGACTTCATGAGATAATCTACCGCAGAAAAGACACATGGCAGCTGAGAATAAATTTAGAGGCGGTCACCGCATAATGGGCTAAATTCCGAGTTCTTGAGCGGTAGATTTCATGGGAATCGAGTTTTCCGTCAGAAGTGACATCTCCATGTATAGAATATGTAAGTGTAGTGGAAGCTATCTATGGCACTCGTTTAACCTTTTGTGCAATATTCGTGATTGTCGTTTTCCTTTTAAGCTGGATCCTGTGGGAATGAGGCGCTCAGGCGTTGGGATAAGGGTTCGAATAGAGAGAGCGAGATCAATGTCGGCATGCAGTAGTAAATGTTTGTTACGGGTGTCTTTGCTACTCTTCAATGACTTGCTTCATCTATCCAAACTACCTGACATGCCGCTTGAGACCTCTCAGTGGTAGTATATTTGAAGTGATTCTTGTTGATAAATAGGACGTGATTCTAGCCACTGCTAGCGCCCACCAGTTTGGAAAATGTGTCTCGCATCAACGAGAAGCTGCCAAGCACACAGGGGGTACAAAGTCACCAAATGCGGTCTTAATTGGCTCAAAATATGTAGAATTACAGAAATTAGATATATTGTCAAAAGGCGAGTTAAGTAAAGAGTCACAGTACTATCCCTCCTCCTCCTGGTTCGGATTGTGTATTGGTGTTATCCAAGAAGAATTGTACGTCGGCACGCCAATCATGGTCCTCCAACACTGATCTGGAGTTTGAATTAGATGTTACGCACACACCGGTGAAAGGTGTGGCGATGACACAAAGGAAGGAATGGGCCGCGACAGTGACTCGTTTAAGGCAGTCATCGAGGAATTGATCGTTGATTGAGCCCCGTATTGTGTCACAATGTGGAAGAAGACGAGACATAATGGGGATTATATTGAGGCTGCGCACTATGGTACACGCGGATTCGATGTCGGAAGATGCAGCTATCAGCTTCAGAGTAACCTCGATTATTTGCCGGCCTGACAAAAGGAGCCCAGGGTTTTCACTCGTGTGTGTCAGAATCAGACTGGTTTCATGGGCGGATATGAGATGATGCTGGAAGGTAAAGCATCGTCAACATACCTTAGGAGGGGTTTAATGTGGGAAGAAACCACATTCAGCTGATACATATGATCCGTGAGAAGCGTGCTGTCGTTGAAGAAGACTTCTAGGGAACGTCTTTCCATCGATATAAAGTGTCAAAGACGCTATATGAAGGTTTGTATCGTCCAATATGATCTTTAATGCATCTCCAGCAATATTTAGAAACCAGGAATCTTGGTGCATGCAACACACTAGAAGCGGTATAGGAGTGGCATACAAGGAAAGTCGGTGTGAGTAATTGTGTCTGTTGTGGTTTTGGTGGGCAGGATGAAATGATGTGATGTAGCGACGCACGGTTGTAACCAGAATTCAATGCAACCTCTGATTGCAGTCAGCTCCTCTACAGATAGTTGACGCAATTCGTAGATGTTTTGCACGATATACACAAGTTCGTCAGCGAGGAGGGGATATTGATGGCATGACAAGTATCGTGCGATGTGTAGAATGAATGTCGACGCAACCTCATCCACGTTGGTGTGTAACGGTGATTTTATGACAGCATTGTAAAGCGATGACGTAATTACAGTTGGTGACCGATCTATACCGTACCATCGAGCACCCGGACACCAGTAGAAGGCCAAACCCAAGGATGCCATAATATTGGCAGTGTGTCCTCCGTTCATCCGCTGTATAACACTAGAAAAACGGGAGCTGGTGTAAGACCTCCGACGCCTGTTTTCGAATTCGACGCGGGTAAGTGTCTACAAAGACGTGAGTATTTCGACTGTATTCAATGATTGTGGCTGAAATATCCCCACCTCATTGCGTCAATGGTCTCCTGAATTACTATTCCGAGTTTAGGCAGAGTGACACGCTTGCGTATAAACTTATTGAAGGCCCTGTCCTCTCCATCTGCCATTGGCCTGAATATCATCAACTTGCCATCAGTGAAGCTTTCCTTGTGTTGAAAAGCACACTCATCCCAACCCTTTCCAAAATAAGTCCACAGTAATACCCGGGGATAATTTCAACATTTAGAGATGTCAATGAGCCCCCATACATTGAGTCCACTTCCCCGTCCACGTCATGATTATAATCTGGATTGAGGCTGGATGCAGCCTTGGTGGATCTACATCGCCTTTTAATAATAGTCGGTGGATCATCACAATGTGTCTCTCCTAGGCACTGAAAGCGTCCATTTTATTAACAGTGTACATGAAAGGCTGTCTAATTTTGCGTACCCATTGCTCAACCCAAACTTCCACTTCTTCTGCAGACAATGGTATATGCTGGTCGTCTTCGGGAACTCGAAAACACAAACGATGCCGATGTTCGATACAGCTCCATCGTTCTCGAAGCTTCACACGGAATAGTTCCCTCATTCCCGCGTCAATGATCTCCTCCCGTTCTTCTGGTCGCAATGCAGCTGGCGAAACCAAGGGTTGTAGCCACTCAACCTCTTGTAGGAAGGTTGCAGCCGGTATGATATCGTCTCTGCTCAGAGTCGTCTCGTTTGAAGTTGACAT
Source organism: Hysterangium stoloniferum (assembly GCA_015178975.1). Classification (NCBI taxonomy): domain Eukaryota; kingdom Fungi; phylum Basidiomycota; class Agaricomycetes; order Hysterangiales; family Hysterangiaceae; genus Hysterangium; species Hysterangium stoloniferum. Next base: position 562,366 of record WHVD01000007.1, read on the forward strand.
TAGTGTGTAACAGGTTGTTGTGACACCAGAAGGGGATGCTGCGCTTTTAAGGTGCGGTTATCAGGTGAATTAATGTTCAGTTATAGCATTGTGGCGGTGATGTATATAGGATACCCAGCGTTTCATCCCTTCCTTTTACACAACTTGAAGCCCTCGACCTCCAGGATACTCTTAAGTTCAATCACTATGCGATACACTAATTCCTTACTCTTCAACAGATCGTCTAGGTCAGAGATCACATGGCGGATACGAATAGTCTGATGAGCCTTCACCGCATAATATGCCAACTTCCGACTTCTTGAGCGCTAGAATTCTGGGCAAATCAGCTTTTACGTTAGTTTAGAAGTGACATCTCGATTGATTGAATATGTAAATGCAGTGGATGCTATCCACGACAGTGCTTCTCAGGTACAGCCTCTGGCGCTTTCCACTCGGGCTATGTCTAACAGACATATGGGCTTCGTGTTCAATTCTTTCAGAATTCCAATTCCGATAATTCTGTACTTAGGCTAATTGGCCTCGACCGTGACTATACCTGTTTGTGGGGAGTCTGTCAGGTTTTTATTAACAAATTGTGCATGTATTATATATTCCGTCATCACTAATTACACGCTACTATTATCACACGGACCTGCGGAGTGAAGTAATTTGCTTCAGCTAACAAGGGAAAAGCCCGTCGCAAAACATAAGGCGCCCAGGGGCGAAGTGTGGAAAAAAAGTCTGCGGCATGAGATATGATGTCACAAAACCAGCACCCAGAGCGACAGTGGCAGAAAACCTTCACGCTATGAACCTTATGCCTCCCGTAATGATAACTTGAGAATGGTCAATTGAATCCGACCTGATGACGCCTAAACCCTTTAGAGAGATAATGCCGAGAACTCTTAATCGCCAAGATTCGTGCAATGGTCTGTGAGAGATGGCAAAAGGAGTTCGGAAGCCGAGGAACGTATTCTCCTGGAAAATGGCGACAACATGTCTCACACTGGTCCTTGTTTGCCGTACTCGGAACACGAATGCCGGCAGGTGCTCAAAAATTTTCCGTTTAAAGAAAGTGTTTAAAGAAAATCAATGAGTTGGTCAAATTGAAAACTTCACGAGTAAAATGGTTTTAAGCGCTGTGAGGAAGTCCGGCTATCTGGGATGTTCCAGTCCCGGCCCATTCTGGACCTCACTGCTTGAACCGTCCGGATCGAATACCAATTTACAGATGCTTCGTCTTCTTCAAAATATCCCGTGTCCGTGGTGCTTCTTTCGCTTCATTTCCATCCCTCACGAAATTTCGGACAACCAATCAACTACATTTGTGATCAAAGATATTGAAGCCGCGCTCATAGGATATTGGACATATAACGGTGTGTCATCCGGCAGGCTTTGTTATATCTGATGAAGAACCGTTTTCGACCTGTGCTCATGGCAGCTAGATTTATCGCACTTCTCCTGTATCCCGGGCATCAGTTATACATTACACCAGTCTCAAAGTGACTCGCGGTGCTCGTTTGACCTTCTCTGCAATATTTACGACTATCGTTTGTTCCAAGTCGGATCCCATGGGAACGAGGCGCTCCCACGTCGGGTCCAGGTTTCCAATGGAGAGAAATACTTTATGGAATCCGCCTAACACGGTGCCTGTATGGTCTAAAGACCCGAGTTTTGTGCCTCGTGATAGCCGATCCGGAGATTGAATATGGCCTTTGAAGTTAGATGAGTCTGACCGAGATACACGTGGCCATGGATTAGTGAGTTATTGTTGCAGGTGTTCTTATTAAAAATAGTATGAGTTGACTCTATTGCAATACACAATATACAAGGGTTTAATAGGCTTGTAATAAAAGTACTTGTGTCTCAATATCTTGTGTCAGTTAGTGTAGCACCTCCTGACAATATAGGTTGGATGCTCTGGGAGGTGTATATTGGTTCTGACACACATTAACCTTCAAATGCATGGTCCACAATTAGCATCTTCATATGAAAAGTTGCAATAATTGGTGGACTCCCCCTATAAAAAGGTGTGTTTCATCATCAAATTTAACAGTTCTTTGGTTCCCTTCAATGGCCTTATTCTATGTGGACTCATTGTCTTTCATAAATCCTGGGCGATTCTACCCACGGCTAAGCCTCGCGAATATTATTTTACATGTGTTTGGAATGAACGAGAAGCTACGAAAAACCTGACGATGCTAAAAGGTGAATGTATGCGCCATCAATTACCCACACTATGTAGCGTTATACAACTTGTAAATCCGGTTACAAAAAGATTCGAGTAGGGAGTAAGGGCACTGTCTATCCTCCTGGTTTTGATAAGATGTATTGCCATTATCCAAGAAATAATTATATGTCGTGCCTGTATCATGGATCAAGGCCTTCGACACGCCAGCCATTATTCTTCAACACTGATGTGGCGTGCGGATTAGACGTTACCGACACACCCGTCAAAGGTGTCATAAAATGCCGGTAAGGCACGTCAAGTGAGATACCCAGCTGTCAACTTCTGAACTTGCATATAACAATGAATGCAATGATGGACTAATCCACACACACCAGCAAGCTTCAAAGCATTAAAATATATACACTTTACACAATATATTAACACACTAGGGTGATAGACAAATGAAAATACAATGATAACACGTGGCAAGATATTACATATTCAGTTCGCATCATGAACCTTCAATGTCCAGGGAGGGAAACGAGAAGCATAATCATGACAAGGTACGATCATACCAAGGTGCCCGCGTCGAATTCGACAGGTGTGCGTGGTCTTAAAGGGTTCCATTCAAATTGTATATGGCGGAGGAACGAAGGTCACACTGCAATGCGTATGGCACATTTGGCTTCGGCCTTCTACCGGTGTCCCGGCGCTCGATGGGGAGACTGAGATCGGCCATCAACTGGAATTATGTCATCGCTTTACAATGGTCTCATCAAATCACCGTTACACACCAACCTGGATGAGGTTGCGTCGACATTTATTCTACAAATCGTCGGATATTTATCATCCCCCATGCAATTCTCCCTTGTACCTCGACCACTTTGGGTACCTTGTGGTAAATATCTGCTAGGTCTGTCAACTGTCTGTAGAGGGGGAGCTCAGAGGTTGCATTGAATTATGGGTACAACCGTGCGTAACGACATCACATTATTTCATCCTGCCCACCAAAACCACAACAGACCACATTACTCACACCAACTTTGCTAGTACGTTGCATGCACCAAGATGCGTGATTTCGAGATATTTCTGGTGATGTATTAAATGCTATAGTGGACGACATAAACATCCATATAGCGTCATTGACACGTCATCTCGACGAGGACACGTCACTTTCACTGTGGCATGATATCTGGGACCTAGACACCTTAGCTGACAGCACGCTTGGCACGGATCATCTAAACCAGATTAATATGGTTTCTTGTCAGGCGAGAGACTAATTGATGTCACTCTGGACCTGATGGCTGGATCTTCAAATCCGCGTGTACCACAGTGCGCAACGTCGATATAGTCGCCATGCTCGCTCGTCTTCTTCCACAATGTGCCGTTCAATCAACGATCAAATTTTCAGTAGCTGCCTAAATTTGGTAAATGAAATTGTACATTCCTTCCTTTCCGTGATCGCCTCTATATCTGTGTCAATTAGAGTGGCTGGTGGCCCAACTTGGAGTATAGTTACTTGAACCCCACGTGAGGAGGCCTACTAACCTTAGATACATAATGATGTCATCTATGAATCCCCAGGAATCGTGTAATTGTCGGTGCGAGATGGCAAAAGGTACTCGGACGCGGACGAACGCACTCACCCGGATAATGGCGACAGGATGTCTCACTCTGTTGCTTGTGTGTGGAAATAGGAGCATAACGCCATCCAGGTGCTCAAAGAGGTTCCGTTTTAATAGAAGAAATGACTTATACCAATTGAAGACTCATTACTACAATGGTTCAAGCGCTGGGAGGAAGAACGGCTCTCTGGGATGCTTCAGGCTGTTCCAGACGCTACACAATATCCTGGGGTACATTCTAGAATACGAAGACTTCCTTCCTTGAGCCACCCGGATCAAATACCAAGTTACTGATGCTTCGTCTTCTTCAAGACATCCCGTTTCTTTGCTGCTTCTTCCTTTTCAGTTTCCTCCCTCAAGCCGCGGTCACAAAGTCTCACTCTGTTGCTTGTGTGTGGAAATAGGACAATCACGCCATCCAGGTTCTCAAAGAGATTCCGTTTAAATATAAGAAACGACTTATACCAATTGAAGACTCATCACTACAATGGTTTAAGCGCTGGGAGGAAGAGCGGCTCTCTGGCATGCTCCAGGCTATTCCAGACGCTACACAATGTCCTGAGGCACATTCTAGATTACGGGGACCTCCTTCTGTGAGCCACCCGGATCAAATACCAACTTACTGATGCTTCGTCTTCTTCAAGACATCCCGTGTCTTTGCTGCTTCTTCCTATTCAGTGTCCTCAAGCCGCGGTCACAAATTCTCGGTCATATACAGGCGTGTCGCCCGGTCAGCTGTGTCATCTTTAATTTAGACCCATTTGCTTTAAGTGGATGACTCTCCGTAGCCCTAGAATCCTAAATTCTCAGTTCTAAGTGATACTGCCGGTATGCCGATGGTTAAGCGATGACAGGGAAGCTGTCACGTTACCTTTCGAAGGTGGATGATTCGTCCTAAACAAAAAATTATGAACGAGGGGTTCATAATTTTTGTGAGTACTTAATTCTCAGTGTGTCATATATTAATCTACATATCCTTTTCAGTCATTTGCTTCCCCCCTGCCACCTGGCCCTCTGTATCCGGTTTGCAGCTGCGACTCCTGCTTTGTTCATTGCTCTACCCTTTTTGTCTGGAAAATCCTTTAAGGTTTACTGGTAAGCAAATACATTATTTAAAGTTCAGTAAAATGTGTCAAACAATTTACACAAATAGATACAAAGGTTACAAACATATAGGGGGCTGTAGATTGAAATATGAGTGAGGCTTTCAACTTGCTGTTCATTTCGAATATCTTACAGCACCCTTTGAACCATGTCCTGCACGTGAACACTGAGGTAAATATGGCGCTGTGACATGAGGGGTAGCATTAGAAGGTCACAACAATGGGATGGCTATGACGGTCCGGTCATATATATCTAATCCCCATTTTATGGAAATTGGCTCTACGGTTTTAACAGCAAGTTCTACACCATGTCACCTGTCACAGCTGTCAGTTTGAATTAGAAACCTAGAGTTTTAGTGTTACGGAGAGTCAGCCAATACAGAATTATCGGAATTGGAATTCTGAAAGAATTGAACACGAAGCCCATATGTCTGTTAGACATAGCCCGAGTGGAAAGTGCCAGAGGCTGTACCTGAGAAGCACTGTCGTGGATAGCATCCACTGCATTTACATATTCAATCAATCGAGATGACACTTCTCAACTAACGTAAAAGCTGAATTTCCCAAAATTCTAGCGCTCAAGAAGTGGGAAGTTGGCACATTATGCGGTGAAGGCTCATCAGACTATTCGTATCCGCCATGTGCTCTCTACCCTAGACGATCTGTTGAAGAGTAAGGAATTAGTGTATAGCATAGTGATTGAACTTAAGAGTATCCTGGAGGTCGAGGGCTTCAAGTTGTGTAAAAGGAAGGGATGAAACGCTGGGTATCCTATATACATCACCGCCACAATGCTATAACTGAACATTAATTCACCTGATAACCGCACCTTAAAAGCGCAGCATCCCCTTCTGGTGTCACAACAACCTGTTACACACTAATGTCAACTTCAAACGAGACGACTCTGAGCAGAGACGATATCATACCGGCTGCAACCCTCCTACAAGAGGTTGAGTGGCTACAACCCTTGGTTTCGCCAGCTGCATTGCGACCAGAAGAACGGGAGGGGATCATTGACGCGGGAATGAGGGAACGATTCCGTGTGAAGCTGCGAGAACGATGGAGCTGTATCGAACATAGGCATTGCTTGTGTTATCGAGTTCCTGAAGACGACCAGCATATACCATTGTCTGCAGAAGAAGTGGAAGTTTGGGTGGGAGCAATGGGTGCGCAAAATGAAATAGCCGTGGATGTACATTGTTCATAAACTGGAGGCTTTCAGTGCCTAGGAGAGACAATTTGTCATTATCCACCAACTATTGTTACAAGGCGATGTAGATCCACCGAGGCCGCATCCAGCCTCAATCCATATTATAGTCATGACGTCGACTGGGAAATGGACTCACTGTTTGGGGCCTCATCGACATCTCCAAATGTTGGAATTAGCCCCGGGTATTACTGTGGAGTTTTTTTGGAAAGGGTTGGGATGAGTGTGCTTTTCAACGCAAGGAAAGCTTCACTGATGGCAAAGTTGATGATATATAAGCGAATGGCATATGAAGACGACAGGGCCTTTAATAGGTTCATGCGTAAGCATCTCACTCTGCCAAGATTCGGAATAGTGATTCAGGAGACCATGGACGCAATGAGGTGGGGATACTTCAGCCCCAATCGTGAAAATACTCAGGTCTTTCTAGACCCACTTACCCGCGTCGAATTCGAGAACAGGCGCGGGTGGTCTTAGGAACGTTATGGGATTCAAGTGTTTTACGGCGGTGGAGCAGAGGACACACTGCCAATCTCATGGCATCGTTGGGTTCGGCATTCCACTGGTGTCCCGGCGCTCGATGGGACGATAGAGATCGGCCATCCACTGGAATTACGTCATCGCTTTACAATGCTGTCATAAAATCACCATTACACACCAACGTGGATGAGGTTGCGTCAACATTCATTTTACACATCGCACGATATTTGTCATGCCATCAATATCCCTTCCTCTTCGAAGAACTTGTGGATATCGTGCAAAACATCTGTCAATTGTCTGTAGAGGAGCTCACTGCAATGAGAGGTTGCATTGAATTCCGGTTACAACCGTGCGTCGCAACATCACATCATTTCGTTCTCCCCATCAAAACCACAACAGACAAAATTACTCACATCGATTTTCCTTGTATGCCACTCCTATACCGCTTCTAGTGTGCTGCATCCACCAAGGTCCCTGGTTTCGAAATATTGCTGGAGATGTATTAAAGGTCATATTTGAGGATACAAACCTCCATATAGCGTCCTTGACACTTTATATCGATCACAAGACGTTACATCCACTGTCGCGTGATACCAGGGCCCTAGGAGCCTTCTTCAAAAACAGCACGCTTCGCACAGATCATATCCATGAGCTGAATGTGGTTTCCTCGCTCATTGAACCCCTCATAAGGTATATTGACAGTGCTTTAACTTCCTGCATCATCTCATATCCGACCAGTCTGATTCTGACACACACGAGTGAACGTCATCTCCTTTGTCGGCCCCAGAAATAATCCAGGTTATTCTGAAGCTGATAGCTGCATCTTCAGACATCGAATCCGCGTGTACCACAGTGCGCAGCCTGAATATAATCTCCATTCTCTCTCGTCTTCTCCAACATTGTGACACGATGCGGGGCTCAATCAATGATCAATTCGTCGGCGACTGCCTTGAACGAGTCACTGTCGCGGCCCATTCCTTCCTTTGTGTCATCGCCACACCTTTCACTGGTGTGTGCGTAAACTCCATATCAGTGTTGAAGTACCATTATTGGTGTGACGACGTACTTCTAGGATAACCCCAATACACAATCCGAACCAGGAGGGATGGTACTATGACTCTTTACTTAACTCGCGTTTTGGAAATAGATCTAATTTATGTAATGCTACATATTTTGAGCCAATTCAAGATCGCATGTGGTCACTTTGTACCCCCTGTGTGTTCTAGGCAGCTTCTCGTTGATGCGAGACACATTTTGCAACTGGTGGGCACTAGCAGTGGGTAGAATCACGTCCTATATATCAACGAGAGTCACCTCAAATAGCCAACCACTGAGAAGGCTCAAGCAGCATGTCAGGTAGTTGGGATAGATGGAGCAAGTTATTGAAGAGTAGCAAAAGACACCCGTAACAAACATTTACTAATGCATGCCGACATTAATCTCGGTAAGAGTCCATAATAATATATTTCTCTCTATTCGAACTATCCCAACGCCAGAGCGCCACGTTCCCACAGGATATAACTTAAAAACAAAACGACAATCAGCAATATTGCACAGAAGGTTAAACGAGTGCCATGGATAGCGTCCACTACACTTAGAGACGAGGGAGATCCGCCAACGCCACATGCATACTTAGTCCATCTCATACGCATGACATGGCCTGGGGAGTCGCCTCATCGCCGGATAGCTCATCGTCCAGTGTGGAAATTACCACTGGGTATTCCTGTGGAGTCGGGTTGGAAAGCGTTGGGAGGAAAGTGCTTTACAGAGCAAAGAAAGCTTCGCTAATGACAAAGTTGATGATATACGAAAGAATGACGTGTTGACCACGGGATGGCCAGAACGTCGTTGACAGGTTTCTACTCAAGTCAAGCCGCCACGACTCGGAATAATCGTTCAAGAGAGCGTTGATCTAATGAGGCAGGGATCACACAGCATCAATCAGTGAATACACGTACAATCCTCACGTTTTTCTAGACCTACTGACCCCCCTCGAATTCGACAACAGGCGTCAGTGGTATTAGGGGGGATCTGGAATTCGAGTGATATGCAGTGGACGAACCAAGGTCAGTTATGACATATTTGGCTTGGGCCTTCATTTGGTGTCCCGCCACTCGATGGGTAGATAGATATCGGACATCGACTGCAAACACGTCATCGCTTTCATCAAATCACCGCCACACGCCAAATTGGATGAGGTTGCATCAACAATTATCACACAGATCGTACAATGGTTGTCATCCGATCATCAAATCAAACCTTACTCGCTGCCGGCCTTAGCAATATCGTGGAAAATATCTGCCAGGTGCGTCAGCTGCCTTGACAGGAGCTCACCGCGATCAGATAGTACTTTGAATTCTGGGTACAACCTTGTGTCGCACGATCACATTGTAAGACTAGTATCTGCTGCAGGTGCAGACAGACACTAGAATGAGTGATGGGGAATAAACCACTACTGTATTGAAATCCACATGTACATAATATATACTAATGGAGAACAATAGGATGTAAGCACAATAGGATGTGGACTACAATAGGATGTGGACTACAATGGAGTGGGTAACAATGGAGACTCAACATTACCAAATCACAGTGTAGGGAGTCTCACTCCCTTACACCATCAAGTGATTGTAACGGGTATTTTTTCCTGTTCTTCAATGGCTTGCTTTATGCTATCCCAACCAACTAACACATTGATTTCTTTGACACCTTAGACTGGTATTCTATTTGAGGTGATTCTCATTGATATATCGCATTTGATTACAGCCACTACCACGGCACGAATATATGCAACATGTATATTGCATCAACGAGAAGCTGCCAAGCACACAAAGGTGGAAAGGGGTGACTATATGTGCTCTTTAATTGGCTCAAACTATGTCACTTTACATAAATTAGCAATATTTCCAAAACGTGAGAGTAATATTACTATCCCTCCTCTTGGTTCAGATAATGTGTCAGTGTTATCCGAGAGAAATTAGGACATATCGGACGGAATGGATGGAGCAAGAGCATCCGCAGACCAGCAATGGTCCTCCAACGCTGATCTGGAGTTTGAATGAGATGTTGCGCACACACCGGTGAAAGGTGTGGCGATGACACAAAGGAAGGACTGAGCCGCAAGGGTTAATGCTTCAAGCCGGGAAACGAAGTATGTATCATTGAATGAGCCACGCATTGTGTCACAATGTGGGATAAGACGAGCGAGTATCGCAATTATATCCAGGTTTCGCACTGTGCTACAAGTGGATTCGATGTCGGAAGATCCAGCGATCAGGTTCAGAGTGACCTCAATTAGTATGTCTCCTGAACAGAGGAGGTTCAAATTTGGACTTGGGTGTGTCAGAATCAGACTGGTATGATATTTTCAAGGGCGGATATTAGATGATGCTGGAAGGTAAACCACTCTCAACATACCGTAGGAGGGGCTCAATGAGTGAATAGACCACATTCAGTTGTTTGATGTGATGCGTGTGAAGCGTTCTGTTGCCGAAGAAGGGTTCCAGATCCGAGATACCATACCACAATGAAAGCGTTGTGTCGATATCCATAATAAGAGTCAAGGACGCTATATGGTGGGTTATGTCAGCCACTATAACCTTTAATGCATCTCCAGAAATATCTCGAAACCATGAATCTTCGTGCATGCAACACACCAGAAGCTGTACAGGAGATCCAAACAATGAACGTCGATGTAAGTAATTTTGTCTATTGTGGGTTTGGTGGGCCAGATGAAATGATGTGATGTCGCGACGCATGGTTGTACCCAGAATTCAATGCAACCTCTAATCGCAGTGAGCTCCTCTACAGACAGTTGACGCAGCGGGCAAGGTTTCTCCACGATATACCCAAAGTCGGCGAGGAGATAGGTACGTGAATGGCATGGGCATGATAAATATGTGGCGATTTGTAGAATGAATGCCGATGCAACCTCATTCAGGTTGGTGTGTAGCGGTGATTTGATGACCGCATTGTAAAGCAAAGACGTAATTGCAGTTGATGGCCGATCTCTATCTTCCCATCGAGCGCCGGGAAACCAGTAGAAGACATAAGCCAAATATGTCATACGCTCACCTTCATTCCTCCGCCGTAAAACAAAGGAATTCCAGCACTCCGCTAAGACAACTGACACCTGTTGTCGAATTTGACGCGGGTAAGTCGGTCTAGAAAGGTGAGTATTTTGAGTGTATTAATGATTGGCGCTGAAGTATCCCCACCCCATTAAGTCGATGGTCTCTTGAATTACTATTCCTATTCTTCTCAGAGTGAGTTGCTTCAGTGCAGCTGTCTTTGCATTGTGAAGCACAGTCCTCCCAACCCTTTCCAAACCAACTCCACAGTAATACCCGGGGCTAATTTCCAGACTCAATGATGAGCTATCCGGCGATGAGACAACTCCCCAGTCTATGGCACGCCTACGATATGGGCTGAGTTTGGATGTGGCGTTGGTGGAGCTCCCTCGAATGTGAATGTTATTCGGTCGGTCATGGCAATTTCTCTCTCCTTGGAACTGAAAACATCCGGTCTGCTAACAGTCACCAAAAAATGGATGTTTCGTTTGCGCACCAGTGTTGTGTCTTAACTGATGCATGCCGATAAAGAAGATGTCCTAGGAATCTAGATGCCATGGCCACTTGATAAAAACGCCTCTAAATTAGATATATCAACGCCTTCCGGGTAACACACCTGTATATCACCGATATTCTGTCCCCGCAACTTGAATATATTTGATCACATGTGGAGTTGATTGGTTGTCTGAAAATTCTTCAGGGAGGAAAATGAAGAGGAGCAAGCACCAAGGACACAGGATCTGTTGAAGAAGATGAAGACTCTGTCAATTGACATTTGATCGGGACGGTTCACGGAGAGAAGTCCCGGCAGCGCCCAGACTGGAATGCCTTGGACTATCCCAGATAGCAGGCTTCCTCACAGCGTTTGAAACCATTTTACTCATGAGTTTCCAATTTGACCAACTCATTTATTTTCTTCAAACGGAACATTTTTGAGCACCTGCTGGAATTTTTGTTCGAGTACCGCAAACAAGGACCAGAGTGAGACATGTGGTTACTATGATGTCGGAAACATCCGAAAACCATAATCAGGCCTGAGCATGCCTTAACAGGCCGATCAGGCGCTCAGGTTCACCGAAAGGCTGATCAGGCCTGATTTGGTTAAGAGTTTAGAGCAGGCCCTGACCAGGGAACTGGATGCATGGAGCAGGCAATCAGCATGATGTACCCTGTCCAGGCTCATCAGGTGACCTGTTCAGGCTCATCATGTGACCTGTCCAGGCTTGGACAGGCCACGTCAGCTGTCCAATAAAAAAAAGAAAGCTGTGGGTCTTGGGACTCCTCATTCGAGAGACACCATCCCACTTAATACATGTAACTTAGGTGCCCAAGAGGAAAATATACTAAATAATACAACTATTTCCAACAGGAATTGAACACACGACCAAGAGAGATTACCAAATAAAATACATAAACAAAATACAATTACTATTACACCACGGAACTGACATATGTAAAGCCTTCATTTAAGCCCCATAACCATCAATAACTGGCTCACTATTATTTAATAATAACCAAGATATTGATATTAAACTGCCACTTGCATAGATTATTTCACCTGTGTAGGATTAGCATGACAATAGTATCGTTTATTCCACAAAAAACTTTAAAAATAAATAAAAATAAACATTCTACAATGGATCTGGCAAAGTTTATTGGAATGCTTTCGTGCAATGGCGGGAGTGGCAGGTGCAATGGTGGCTCACCATCTGGCTGTGGCTAAATGTCAGCTGAATTTCCATCCTATTATCACACTGCACCTTGCTCTAAAAACTTTGCCAGGGTCGATACTGTGCTTGATTGAATGGAACAGTCAGAGCCCTTCAAAAGTGCAACAATGTCGGGAATGCCAGGCCTAATGGCAGCTTGAAATTCGGCTGTGGTCAAATGTGAGCTGGATTCCCATCCCATTATCATACTGCACCTTGCTCTGAAACATTCCCTAGCACTGATACTACCTTTGATCAAATGTCAAATTCAGGGTGTTTCAACAGAGACGGGAAGGACAGGTACAATGGCCCCTCGAAATTCGGCTTCAGTCAAATGTCAGCTGGATTCCCATCCCATTATTACATACCGCACCTTGCTCCACAACCTTCCCAGGACCAATACTGTGTTTATTTGAACCCCCCAGATAGAGTCCTTCAACAATTCAACAATGGTGGGAATGACAGACTCAATGGCCACTCAAAATTCAGCTGTGATCAGATCTCAGCTGGATTCCCATCCCATGATCACACACCACACCTTCCTCTGAAACCTTGCCCAGGACCGATAGTGCACTTAATTGAACCCCCCAGTTAGAGTGCTTCAACAGTTCAACAATGGCAGGAATGACAGGCACAATGGCCACTCAAAATTTGGCTTTGGTCAAATGTCAGCTGAATTCCCACCCCAGTATCACACACCGCACCTTGCTCTGAAACCTTCCCCTGGACCGATACTCGATACTGCGCTTGATCGAAAATCAGAGTCAGAGTCCTTCAACAGTTCATCAATGGCAGAAATGACAGGTGCAGTGGCCGCTCGAAATTCAGCTTTGGTCAAATGTTAGCTGGATTCCCATCCCATTATCACACACTGCACCTTGCTCTGAAACCTTCCCCAGGACCGATAGTGTGCTTCATCGAAGACCAGAGTCAGAGTCCTTCAACAGTGCAATAATGTCAGGAATGACACTGGCAATGGTGGCTCGAAATTCAGCTGTGGTCAAATGTCATCAAGATGCCCATCCTGTTATCATATACCACACCTTGCTCTGAAACCATCCCCAGGACCGATACTGCACTTGATTGAACATTAAAGTCAGAGTGCTTCAACAGTTCAACAATGGCGGGAATGAAACCCCTGATGGTCACTTGAAATCTGGCTGTGGTCAAATGTCAGCGGGATTCCCATCTCATTATCACACACCACACCTTGCTCTGAAACCTTTCCCAGGACCAATAGTGCACTTAATTGAATGCTGCAGCTAAAGTCCTGCAACAGTTTAACAATGGCGGGAATGACAAGAGGAATGGCCGCTCGAAATTTGGCTTTGGTCAAATGTCAGCTGGATTCCAATCCCATTATCATGCACTGCACCTTGCTCTGAAACCTTCCCCAGGACTGATACTACCCTTGATCGAATGTCAAAGTCAAAGTGCTTCAATAGTTCAACAATGGTGGGAATGACACCTGCAATGGTCGCTCGAAATTCGGCTTTTGTCAGATGTCAGCGGATCGCATTATCACTGCAATGGGCTTAGTCGGAGAGAGGTTGCCTATGACTCGGGATATTTCCTCAATGTCCCCAAGGCAATGCCTTCAAACGAGAGTCGGGAGATGAGTGATCTCTCCGACTATGAACTCCGGCAGACAGGGAAATGATCAAAGACTATGCTTGTCATAGAGAGTGAGGTCTCCGACGTGGAGACTGAGGATGGTGAGGCCTCCCGCTATGGTCAAAAATATTACACTCAGGGAGATGGCACAGCCTCATCAGCATTTAAAGTTAAAATGTTAAAAGGGTCCAGTACTCGTTGGGAAGAGGACATTCCTGACACCTTTCTGTTTGCAGAATGTACTCCCTCCCCAGTTGTTAGAAAGGGAATTCCAAAGAAAAACGTGCAGCAGTCAAGAAAGGGTGGGTGGAGCTTGCGATGGACGAACTTGTTGTTGACAACTTCGTACCCCTGGTCGTGAATGAAGTAGTATAAAGGTTTAACCACTGTGAGCAAGTAGAGATCTTCTGGCACAGAGTCAAGCTGGGTCTGACATTCAGGTGAGTGATAATAGTTATCTGCATATTTAAAAATGAAGCAAAGACACTCAGGAATGAACTGGACCTGTGAGGCCTCTCCCCAGCACAGCAGATACAGCGCAAGCTGCCTAAGCCAGTCATATTGGCTCATATTATGCATTGCCTGTTGCCATCAATCATGGGCAATGTTCAAGGATTTTTCCAAACTCGAGCGTGGACCGGAACCACATTTTACGCTCGTTAGGTGCTGCAAACCAGGATTTTGTGCAACGCTGACTGCATCATCGAGGTCAAGTTGAGCGGCAAAATACCATTTTCGATAATTGGCGTGTTGGCCACCAATGTAGTCTGCATGCAAAGTGAGGAGCACTTGATTGGGTGTCATTCGGGAAGCACAGCTGTCGAGTTGTTGCATAAGTCAAACTGTAGTGCTTTAGAATGTAAACATCTAGGGCAAATGAATATCTGCACACCATGTTTCTCATTGAATCTTTTGAAATTCAAACTTCTGAGTTAAGTTGAGGAAAATATCTTTGATTTCCCTAAGTGAAAATATCACAAAAAGAAATTATTGCATAACAGTATTCAACATACTCTTTCAACAAGGTAATTTGACAATCAGATGACATGTCGGATAAGGCTCTCTCTGTTCAAGCTTGTCCATGGATCATGAGCGATCAATGCCTCATTATAGTCAGGCTGGATTGTTGTAGATTGAGGCTGCCTCAGGACAAAAACCTCAGCCTCAGAGTCGGTGTCCATCTCTGGCTTTATGGCTGAGGAAAACAATAGTATGTTAGAAATAGGCATACTCTGCATTCAACATACCATATGGATCATGACTGTTGGCCTGTTTGCCATAATATTGTTCTAGAGGTCCATCTCGCCATCTTTGGTTCCCAGGATCATCATAGTATTGGCGCGACATAGAGACAGCCTCAAGAATTTAGTGAAACAACAAAATTGAGAATGGAAGCATAGATGGAAGGTCGTAAGTTGTGGGCATAAGAAGTGCCTAAAGCATACCTACACACAGAGTGTCTGCACAGATCTTAGTCAGAGTGCCAGGCGTCTGTGCAGGCCTTGATCAGGCTGCATGACTTTGCACCTATACACAGAGCGTCTGTGCAGATCTTAGTCAGACTGCCAGGCATCCTTGATCAGGCTGCGTGACTTTGCACCTACACATAGAGCAACTGCACAGATCTTAGTCAGACTACCAGGCGTCTGTGCAGGCCTTGATCAGGCTGTGTGACTTTGTGGCAGGCTATGTGACCTTGTGGCAGGCTGCGTGACCCTTTGTAAGGTTCGGCTATAAGTTAGCGTAATCCTTCGGTTTGAGCTTCTTACGAAGAGGAACGAGTAGAGTAGGAATAGGCTCCAATTCGAAATAACTACTGTAGCTAATGGGTGGTTTCCCTATTTATGCTTGCATTCGTAGACTAAACCCCCTAGTGACAGATAATAGAAATGAAACAGTGTTCTGATCAGAAAATTATCTACCCTCTCTTTACCCCCTGAGACAGCGGCGGTAGACCACTCTGTGCCAAGTCTGCCACCAGGTCCGCTCCCGTTACACCTGCCCTCCCACGCTGCAATGCAGTGTGCCATTAACAGCGGGCTGGTTTAGCTATGCAAATCCCTCACCCCCTGCTCCAGCTTGTCTAAGTCATCACTCACGTAACCGCCATCGAGGTCCATCTCCTCCTCGTGGCCATGACCAATCTGTTGCGTCAATGCATGTGGTCCGTCCTTCTTGATCACCTGAGATGGTGCTGGCGCCCTTACACACTCCTCCTTGGCCTGCAGCGGACGTAAGACTGGCATGCGAGTTTCGAGGCGGTGTACTGAAGATGATGCCACTGGCCCGGAAGTACCCTGCTGCTGCCTTCTTCGCTGGTGATGGAGTGCACTTGAGGCCTGTGGTGACGGTAGGGTGCCTGGTACTTCTCGCCGTGGAGACAACCTGTCGATCAGTGACGAAGGTTGTTGTCTCTCCCTCCAGGCACGGGTCTGTTCCCTTACACGAGGGTTGACCGTAGATTTGGATTGCGGTATGTTATTCCTCTGCTGTGCTTCAAGGAGTTGACGCTGCATAGTCTCGAGCTGCTCCATAAGCAAATCCCATGCCACTTGGATGCCTCGAAGAGCACTATCGTGAATGGCAGCCATTGTAGTCGTCAAAAACTCTGTGGATACCTGTGTTGGATAATCTTGAGCATCCATAGTGGGTGATTCTTTTTCAGCGATTGGGACAGCTGAACCAACATAAATAGGAGGCAAGTCTTCAGCGCTTGATATGTAAGACATTCCCTGATGAAAGTTTGAGCTCAAAGACATCTTGGCAACTTCGATGCAATTCGAGAGCCTCCCTTGGCCCCTGGGCAACGATTGAGCACTTGTAACACCTAGTGCCTCCAGGTAAGCCTTCAAAGGATGAACATGCTGAACAGCGTGATATGGCAACCAGGTAGTTTCTCCAGTGTTCCACAAAACCTCAAAGAAGGCCTTGAGGCCCTTGCCTGAATGAGCCAGGATCTTCTTCACTGCCCACTCGCACGGCTGACTACCAAAACCCAGAATCTGCCTCAACTGCCTCCCTGGGAACAGACGATCGTCATTCGGAATGTGTATCCGAAGCAATGAGGCATGAAAACTTGGGTTAATCCCCTGTTGCTTGAGCTCCCGTGACAGTTCCAACTGGTATGTCGCTCCTGGCTCCAGTACCCGGCTGATCCTAAACAGTCCGATATATTTTGGAAGCAGTTTACATGCCCGATTTTTTGGTAAACGTAAGTTCTTCGTGGATAGATAAACTAAATCATTGACGTTAAATACAGCAGACCTCCAGTGTCGATTTGCCTGCCGCATCTGCTTAACCCTAGCGGTCAGTATCTCATTGTGTGCATTCATGATCGCCAGCTTCATCCGTTCTGCAAATTCAAGGACACCTGGATACTTCGTATTGTTGTCCCAGAGCAGTGGCCGTGGCAGCCGGCCATAATTCAAAAAAAATGGTGAGAATCCAGTCGTTTCCGATGTGGCGTTATTCATCGCAAACTCAATAGCTGACAGCTTCGACACCCAATCTTTCTGGTTTGGTGCTACACATTGCCTAAGCATTTGTGTCATCGTCCGATTCGCCCGATCAGTAGCGCCATCTGTTTGGGGGTGGTATGATGAGGACATCCGCAGTTCAACTCCTATCAACCGATGAAGCTCCCTCCAAAAAATACTTGTAAATAATGAATCTCGATCACTAACAATTCTTTTTGGCAGTCCATGCAACTTGTAAACATGGTCGAAGATCACCTCAGCCATTTGAATAGCAGTATAGTTGCTGCGCACTGGTACCAAATGGACCATGCAAGTTAAGTGGTCAATAATAACGCAGATGCTATTGAACTCTCCAAGGCGATTCCTGGACGCTGGCAAGGGTCCTACAAAATCAATTCCAATTGCCTCCCACGGCTGTGATGGGACTTCCATTGTGCGAAGTTGTCCCTGCGGTTTCTGTGTTTCGGATTTTGACGTGGCACACACACTGCATGACTTGCAAAATAATTCAACATCTTTGGTTAATGACGGCCACCACACATTGGTTCGCAAATATGTAGCAGTTTTCCTAGCCCCTAGATGTGCGAAGATGGAATGGGCATGCGAAATGACAATTTCCCACACTCGTCAATTCCCAATGGTAATGTCAGGGGTGCAAAGTAGCTTAACGCCCTCCAGATTTAAAAACAGAAACCCATCCTGCGACGTAAAGCCCTTATATTCCTGCGGCGTTGCCCATATCCTCGAAAAGAAAATGTCCGATCCATACTGTCGTCGTAAGACTTCTGGGATGTCCAATCCAGCATGGCCCTCCAATGGGATTTCTGCTAGTAGGGAATCCGAAGGCAACTCAGGTAACGCACCCTCCATTGCCTCTCGTGAAGAAGGTCGTTCAACATAATCTTGCTGACCAGACGTATTCGGTGTTTTTTTCCTCACCCCTTGTGACGGATGCTCCAGGGGTGATCCAGATGACTTACTATGACCAATGTGTGTCTTTTCGGTCGTCTCTCCTAATCCTTCAGTACGTCCTTTCCTCCTTGCTCTCAACCCTACGAGTGTTGCATATGATGGACGCGTTTGATTAGCCAACCTTCCTGACCGTCTTGGTGCTTCCTCCAATGCTACCGCTGCGGACCCCGTATACAGTGGTGTCGACACGCTGTTTAAGCCAGTTACCCCTGAACCGTAGTGCACCCCCCATGTATCCTCCTCCATCCCTGGAATGTCAGTTACGTACTCAGATTCAGCCCTAATGGTGCCCAAAGGCTCATCGCTATAGATTCTTGATAGAGCATCTGTGTTACGACCCGTTCCCGGATGTTTCAATATCCGACTTCCGATATCCGACTTCCGACTTCCGATCCCCGACGTCTGACTTTCAACCTCCGACTACGGAACATCATAGTTACCGTATCATCCGCATTCTTCCCTTGTTCTGCATCTGGTAATTTGTCCGTTGACAAGTATTCACTCGTTTGTTTGTTATATTCCCGTTACGGAATATTGTCTTCCTAATATGTCTTATTGTATTTCCGTTTTAAGAACACTTCCGTTTCCGTCTTATTATGGTCTTAGTTTGTAGTACAATAACAAGCAGACTTATATTAGTTTCAGCGAATTTGTACTTTACCTTAGATCTGATATCGACTTAGTTTCTTATTCCTTCTCCCGTCTTTCTGTACGCTCGATATTCGGAACTCTTTGGAACTCTGAATATCCGTATCTTCCATCATAAGTCTCTTCTCCGAAATTAAGGACATTGAGCGTTTGCGTAGAGGCGCAGCACATAAGCTGAAGCTGACGTCCTGACCCTATCTAGAAGTTTCCGACTTTCCAGTGACTTCCCGATAGTTCCGGAATAAGTTCCCGACACAGCACTTAACAATCTGCAAACATATTCAACTTTCCAGGGATATAGTGAATCTCGAAGTTGGAATTCGTTTAGGAGATCCAGCCACCGTGTCTGCCTTGGAGACAGGTTTTTCTGCGTAAGTATATATTCTATCCCTTTATGGTCAGTACATATTCGGAATTTTACCCCCAACAGTTGTGATCGGAATCGTTTCAATGATTCCACAATAGCCAACAACTCCTGTTCGTGGACAGGGTAGTTCTGTTGTGCCGAATTGAACTTTCCTGACCAGAATGACACTACTGCGGCAGTGCAGAGATCTTCACCTTGGCTGAGAATGCCACTTGCACCTGTCAAACAAGCGTCTGTCACCAAGTTAATGGTTTGATGACCTCGTGAGTAGTCCAACGCAATTCTATAACTGTCACGATGGGCCTGAACAATACACTTGACGTCTTCAAAGGCACGCTGCTCTGTTGCACCCCAATGCCACTGCCTGTTTACTCCTGTCTGCGCTGCTAAAATAGCCATTGGAATTCAAACCCCCCCCACAGTTGTTAGCGAGATATCCCACTGCCCCCAAAAATCCTGCCAGTAGTTGCTTATTCATCGGAATCTTCCAGTTGCCCACTGTATCGACTTTATGTGGGTCCATTTTTATACCTTTATCGTTAATGACATGCCCTAACACTGGTAACTCCGAAGCAAACAAGTGCATCTTATTGACCGCGAGGTATACTTTTTCCCGACGGAGCACAGTAAACACGGTGCGTAGATGCTTGACATGATCACTGATAGCGTCAGAGTATACGACAATATCATCCAAGTATACATCCATGAAGATGCCAATGTACGGTGCAAAAATGTGGTTCATCAATGTCTGGTAGGTCGACGGACCATTGCAATCCCCTATTTGTAATGTCAGGCTTTCCATAGTGCCATCAGAAGAGGTGAACAATGTCCAGCGGACACGAGGGGGCCTTTAAAAGGTTAATACGCAAGCATCTCACACCTCCAAGGCTCGGAATAGTAGTTTAAGAGACCATCGACTTAATGAGGTGGGGATACTTCAGCGCCAATCATTGAATACACTCAAAATACTCACCTTTTTAGACCCACTTACCCGCGTCAAATTCGACAACAGGCATCACTTGTCTCAGAAATGTTCTGGAATTCAAGTGTTATACGGCAGAGGAAAGAAGGTGACACTGCCAATCTTATGGCATATTTGGCTTATGTCTTCTACTGGTGTCCCGGCGCTCCATGGGAAGATAGAGATCGGCCATCAACTGCAATTACGTCATCGCTTTACAATGCTGTCATCAAATCACCGCTCCACACCAACATGAATGAGGTTGCATCGGCATTCATTCTACAAATCGCCACATATTTATCATGCCCATGCCATTCACGTACCTATCTCCTCGCCGACTTTGGGTATATCGTGGAGAAACCTTGCCCGCTGCGTCAACTGTCTGTAGAGGAGCTCACTGCGATTAGAGGTTGCATTGAATTCTGGGTACAACCGTGCGTCGCGACATCACATCATTTCATCTGGCCCACCAAACCCACAATAGACAAAATTACTCACATCGACGTTCCTTGTTTGGATCTCCTGTACACCTTCTGGTGTGTTGCATGCACCAAGATGCCTGGTTTCTAGATATTGCTGCAGATGTATTGAAGGTTATAGTGGACGACGCAAACCACCATATAGCGTCCTTGACTCGTATTATGGATATGGACAAAACGTATTCGTATTCATTGTGGTATGGTATCTCGGGTCTGAAAACCTTCTTCTGCAACAGCACGCTTCACGCGCATCACATCAAACAACTTATTGTGGTCTATTCACTCATTGAGCCCCTCCTACGGTATGTTGAGAGTGGTTTACCTTCCGGCATCATCTAATATCCGCCCTTGAAAATCTCATCCCAGTCTGATTCTGACACACCCAAGTCAAAATTTGGCCCTCCTCTTGTCAGGAGACAAACTAATTGAGGTCATTCTGTCCCTGATCGCTGGATCTTCCGACATCGAATCCGCTTGTAGCACAGTGCGAAACCTGGATACAATTGCCATTCTCCCTCGCCTTCTCGCACATTGTGACGCAATGCGTGGCTCACTCGACGATCAATCCCTCGAAGCATTAACCCTCGCGGCGCAGTCCTTCCTTTGTGTGATCGCCACACCTTTCACCGGTGTGTGCGCAACATCTAATTCAAACTCCAGAGCAGTGTTGGAGGACCATGGATGGCCTGCCAATTCTCTTCCACCATCCATTCCGTCCGATATTTCATAATTTCTGTTGGATAACACTGACACATTCTCCGAATCAAGAGGAGGGATAGTAATATTACTCTCGCCTTTGGAAATATTTCTAATTTACGGAAAGCGACATAGTTTGAGACATTTAAAGAGCGCATATAGTCACCCTTTCCGCCTTTGTGTGCTTGGCAGCTTCTCGTTGATGCTATATACACGTTGCATATCTTCGTCGGCCGTGGTAGTGGCCATAATCAAATCCGATATATCAACGAGAATCACCTCAAATAGAATACCAGTCGAAGGTGTCAAAGAAAGCAATGTGATAGTTAGTTGGGATAGCATAAAGCAAGTCTTTGAAGAACAGAAAGACAATACCCGTAACATTCACTCACTAAGCCATGTTGACAGTCAAATTGATCTAATATTTCAAATCTATGTTCTGGCCGGTCTACATCTGACCATCGAGCGCCGGGACACCAAATGAAGGCCCAACCTTCAGCTTGGCAGTGTGACCTTCGTTCCTGTGAATGCCACAAGCTCATACAAACTACGGACGCCTTTTTTCGAATTCCAGGGGGATAAGTGACATATGCCCTTTGTGTTCAATTCTTTCGGAATTCCAATTCCGATAATTCTTTACTTAGGTTAATTGGCGTCCATCGTGAATATGCCTGTTTATGAGGAATCCCATAGCTCTTCATTAAAACGTTGTGCGCGTAATTGTAAGGCTGTGGGTATCAGCCTCACTCAGTAACAGACAGGACAAGATTATCGTGTTTTTCGTACTTCTCTATCTATTTTACAGATGTATGTAGTGCAGCTATTATATAGATTGTGAGATTATTGCGTGACCTTAACAACCGAGATAGGAACAGGAATGAGGGGTCTGGAATTGTGTAGTCAAGACGAGAAGGCGAAATAGGATCTTGATCCGGTTCAACCAGGAGGACGACCATTAGGGGAGTGGGCCCGTGATCGATTCCAATAGCGGGTTGGCACTCGATCGGGGGAATAGTGGAAAGGCGGCCAGGGGTCGCCAGTGGTCAGAGCTGCGGCTCTGTATGTGTGGTAAGGCGGCCAGGATTACAGTAATCTATATTCAATGGTAACTGATTACATGCTACTATTATTACACCGTCCTTCTAAGTACAGCAATTTGGATCAACTAAGACGGGTAAAGCCCGTATGGAAAGAAAAAGGCTCCGAGCGGCAAAGTGTGGAAATCAAAGTCTGCCGCACCGATGTATGAGTCCACAAAGCTAGGATCCAAAGTGAGAGTGGTGGGGACACTTCACGCTATGAGCCTTATGTCTCCCGTAATGATAGCTTGGACGATAGTCACCCGACTCTGACCTGATGACGCCTAAAAACCTTAGAGACATAATGACAAGAACTCTTGATCTCCAGGACTCGTGAAATGGTCAGTTAGAGATGGCACAAGATGCGCAGACGCCGAGGGACATATTCTCCCGGATAATAGCGACAACATGTCTCACTCTGGTCCGTGTTTGCGGCACTCGGAGCACGAATCCAGGCAGGTGCTCTGAAACCTTCCGTGTAAAGAAAATAAACAGTTGGTCAAATTAAAAACTCATGAGTAAAATGGGTTTAAGTGTTGTGAGGAAGTCCGGCTATCTGCGATGCTCCAAAGTATTCCAGTTCGGGCACACTCTAGATTGCCGGGACTTCTCCGTGTGAACTGTCCGGATGAAATACCAATTTACAGATGCCTCATCTTATTCAAGACATCAGGTGTCTTTGGTGCGTCTTCCTCTTCATTTCCCTCCCTCAAGAAATTTCGGACAACCAATCAACTCCACTTGTCATCAAAGATATTCAAGCCATGGGCACAGAATATCGGTCCAAATGAATTTCTAGCTATAGCATTGTGGCTGTGCTTTATACAGGATACACAGCGTGTCATCCCTTCCTTTCAAATAAATTGACGCCCCTCGAGTGTTTCATTCGTATAGCCTCCAGGATACTCCCAGGTTCACTCACTATGGTATACACTAATTCCTGACTCTTCAAAAGATCGTCTACAGCAGAGAGCACATATGGCAGCCACGAAAGGTTTGATGAGCCTTCACCGCATAATGTGGCAACTTCCGACTTCTTGAGGGGTAGATTTTTGGGAAATCCGGGTTTTCCGTTTGTTGAGAAGTGACATCATGTTTGAAAGAATATGTCAAATGCAGTGATGCTATCCATGACAGTACAGCCTCGGGCGCTTCGTGTTCAATTCTTTCCGCATTCCAATTTCGATAATTTTTCACTTAGGTGAATTGGCGTCCATCGTGAATATGCCTTTCTTCATTCCCAAATTGTGCATGTAATCTATATTTAGTCATAACTAATTACACGTTAATATTACTACACCGCCCTTCTAAGTACAGTAATTTTCTACTAACACGGGTAAAGCCCGGATGGAAAGCAAAAGGCGTCGAGCGGCGAAGTGTAGAAAATAAAAGTTTGCGGCACCGAGATATGATTCCACAAAGCCAGGACACAAAGTGACAGTGGTAGGGACACTTCACGGTATGAACACTATGCCTGCCATAACGATAACTTGGACGATAGCCACCCGACTCCGACCGATGAGGTCTAAAAACCTTAGAGACATAATGACGAGAACTCTCAATTGACAGGACTCGTGAAATGGTCGTTGAGATATGGCACAAGGTGCTCCGACCCGGAGGAACATATTGTCCTGGATCATAGTGACCACATGTCTCACTCTGGTCCTTGTTTGCGGTACTCGGACAAAAATTCCAGCAGGTGCTCAAAAATGTTCCCTTTGAAGAAAATAAATGAGTTGATCAAATTGGAAACTCATGAGTAAAATGGTTTCAAACGCTGTGAGGAAGCCCGCTATCTGGGATAGTCCAAGGCATTCCAGTCCGGGCGCATTCTAGATTGCCGGGACTTCCCTCCGTGAACCGTCCCGATCAAATGTCAATTGACAGAGTCTTCATCTTCTTCAACAGATCCTGTGTCCTTGGTGCTTGCTCCTCTTCATTTTCCTCCCTCAAGAATTTTCAGACAACCAATCATCTCCACATGTGATCAAATATATTCAAGCTACCCACTTACCCGCGTCAAATTCGACAACAGGCATCACTTGTCTCAGAAATGTTCTGGAATTCAAGTGTTATACGGCGGAGGAAAGAAGGTGACACTGCCAATCTTATGGCATATTTGGCTTATGTCTTTTACTGGTGTCCCGGCGCTCCATGGGAAGATAGAGATCGGCCATCAACTGCAATTACGTCATCGCTTTACAATGCTGTCATCAAATCACCGCTCCACACCAACCTGAATGAGGTTGCATCGGCATTCATTCTACAAATCGCCGGATATTTATCATGCCCATGCCATTCACGTACCTATCTCCTCGCCGACTTTGGGTATATCGTGGAGAAAACTTGCCCGCTGCGTCAACTGTCTGTAGAGGAGCTCACTGCGATTAGAGGTTGCATTGAATTCTGGGTACAACTGTGCGTCGCGACATCACATTATTACATCCTGCCCACCAAAACCAGAACAGACAAAATTACTCACACCGAATTTCCTTGTTTGAAGATCCAATAAGGATTCTCGTGTGTTGCATCCACCAAGATTCCTGGTTTCGAAGTGTTGCTGGGGATGCATTGAAGCTTATTTTAGACGAAGCAAGCCTGCGTATAGCAACATTGACACTTCATATCGATGAGGACATGTCATATTCTCTTTTTCGCCGTATCTGCTACCTAGAAACCTTCTTCGACGACAGCACGCTTCGCACGGATCATATCAACCAGCTGAATGTGGTTTCTTCGCTCATTGAACCCCTGCTAAGGTATGTTGACAATGTTTGACCTTCCCGCACAATCTCATATCCGCCCATTCAAATATCCTACCAGTCTGGTTATGACACACACGAGTGCAACCTTTACTCTCCTCCTTTCAGGCAGGAAAATAATCGAGGTCGCTCTGAAGCTGATAGCTGCATCTCCCGACATCGAATCCGCGTGTACCATAGTGCGCAGCCTCAATATAATCGACATTCTCACTCGTCTTCTTCCACATTGTGACTCAATGGATTGCTCAATTAATGGTCAATACTTCGGTGCCGACGTTGAACAATTTTACCTCGCGTCGTATTCCTTCCTTTGTGTGATCGCCACACCTTTCACCGGTGTGTGCGTAGCATCTCATTCAAGCTCCCGATCCGTGTTGGAGAATCATGGTTGGTCTTCCGATGCTCTTCTTCCATCCATTACGCACAATCTATCATAATTTCTCCTTGGTAACACCGACACATTATCCACCCAGGAGGAAGGATACTACTATTCGTCTTCAGTTAACTCCCCTTTGGCAATATTTCTAACTTATGTAAAGCTACATAGTTTGAGCAAATTAAAGAGCGCATGTTGTCACTTTTACTTTTTGTGCTTCGCAGTTTCTCGTTGATTCTATACATACGTTGCATATATTGGTGGGCGTTAGTGGTGGCTAGAATCACATACAATTTATCAACGAGAATCACTTCAAATAGAATACGACTTGGAGCTTTCAAATAATGCAGCGTATCAGTTAGTTGAGATAGCAGGAAGCAAGTCATTGAAGAGCAGTGATAGGGACACAATTGATGCATTGTGGCGTGATATCCTGGCTCTGAAACCCTTCTTCCCTGACCGAACATTCCTCACGGATCAGATCAACTAGCTGTATGTGGTTTCTTTGGTCATCGAGCCCCTCCTAATGTATGTTGACAAATCGTTGCCTTCCAGCATCATCTCAAATCCACGCGTTAAAATATCCTACTAGTCTGATTCTGACACACGAATTACAATTTATCGCTCCTCTTTTCAGGGAAGGAACTAATTAAGGTCACTCTGAAGCTGATAACTGCATCTTCTGACATCGAATCCGCGTGTACCACAGTCCGCAACCTTGAGATAATCGCCATTCTCGCTCGTATTCTTCCACATTGCCACGCAATACTTGGCTCAATCACCGATCAACGCCTCGGTATCTACTTTGAAGGAGTAAACCTGGCGGCTCACTCCTTCCTTTGTGTCATCACCACATCTTTCACCGGCGTGCGCGTAACATCCAATTCAAACTCCAGATCAGTGTTGGAGGACCATGACTGGCCAGCCGATACACTTGTTCCATCCATTCCGCACGATATATCATTATTTCTCGTTGATAACACAAACCAAATTTATCCTACCCAGGAGAAGGGATAGTAGTAGTATTACTCTTGATATAACTCGCCTTTCGGCAATGTTGACCAGTAATTTAAATTTGCCTAGTTTAAGTCAATTTAAGAGCACATATAGCCACTTTGTAACGTCTTTACATGCTTGGCAGCTTTGTTGATGCTATACTGACCTTGTATATATTCGTGAGACCTAGTAGTCACAGGAATAAGATCCAATTTATCATCGAGAATCACTTCAAATATAATGCCACTGGGAGGTCTCAAAGAAAGCAGCATGTCAGTTAAGATGGCATGACACAAGTCATTGAAGAACACCAAAGCCCACCCGCAACGATCATTCACTAATTCATGCCGACGATTATCTCGCTCATTTTCATCTAGTATGTTCAATATCCTTATTGGCCATCCATGAGGCACAAAACTCTGGAATAAAAGCAGGGGGCTGTACACTTTCGGCGTTAGGCGGATTTCATAACGCATTTCTCTCCGTTCAAACCTTTACCCGATACGGGAGTGCTCCGCTCCCATGGGATCCTACTTCAAACAGGTACATTCGGGAATATTCCAAAGAAGTCAAATGAGCACCCGAAACCACTTTTGAGAGTGGGTAGATCTATAACTGCTGCTTGGCGATACAGGAAAATTGGGAGGAATTTAGATACCATGATGACTTGATGGCAAACGGTTCTAAATTAGATATAACAAAGCCTTCCGGGAGACACACATGTGATGACCGATATGCTGTGACCGCGGCTTGCTTATCCTTCGTCACAAGTATCATTGCTTTTTGTCGGGTAATTATTGAGGTAGGAATATGAAGAGGAAGAAGCACCAAGGACACGTGATGTCTTGAAGAAGAGGATGGATGAGCAAATTGGTATTTGATCTGCCCGGCTCACGGAGGGAAGTCCCCATGATATAGCTTGCCCATCGATATTGTGGAGCGTCTGGAACATCGCCGTCTTCCTCCCAGCGCGCAAAACCATCGGAGTGATGAGTCTTCAATTCGACCAAGTTGTTTCTTGTATTTAAATGGACCCTCTTTGAGCACCTAGATGGCTTTTCTTTTCCATTACCGCAAGCAAGGAGTACTGAGACATGTAGTCGCCATTATCCAGGTGAATACGTTCCTCGCGTCTGACCACCGTCTCCCATCTTTCACCGACCATTGTACGCTTCCCGGAGATTCAGAGTTCTCGTCATTGTGGGGAACTTGCGCACCCCACAATACATATTAAACTATATAACTTGGCGTGTATCTATGAGTGAACTCCTGGGGATTATATGTATTTACAGGGAAGAAAGTCTTGGAAGGGATGACAGAGATATTACCCAAAGCTATGTTAATTATATTCGAAGGTATTCTATACTATTGTTAGGCATCAGGTCGGTGTCAAGTTACTGGGTATAAATAGACCCAATCTGAACCCCGTCAGGATCTGAACTATCCGCCCAACGTTTTATGACTGGAATGCTTGTCGAATACAATATGCAAGGGTGCTTATGTGGTACTTGTTTGTCCCTATGTCTATCTTAATTTCTATGACCCACTATACTCTATACAGCTTTATTATGGCTGACGGATGGGTCTCGGCAAGGTTCTACAATCCCGTACTCCTATGGATCGTTACGAGACAATCATCGCTCGAGGGGAGTACAGCGACAATTGAAAAATAGATCGTTGAGTGTTTAATGCTTAGTCTCGTTCTTACCAGCTATAACACATTTAAACGACTGCATCAGGCTAATGGTACCGACCACTTCTTAATGAATTCAATGTCGACACTCACTCATCTCCATCCAGGTGGTGGAGACAGCCACACGCTGGCGACCAAACACCCATGTAGGAAGGTATTATTCTTCTATTTCCCGGAGTCATAGGTCGATTTAGACTCTCGTATTATCTAATGTCATCACCTGTAAAGGCACACCTGGTCAACTCGCTCCGCTACAAAACCAGGAGCCACTCTTTAATTGTCAAATATGTAAATACACACTGCGGGTCAGGCACGTCACGTTAGATACCCAGCCGTCAATGTCTCGACTTGGACGTAATAATATATGTAATTATGTACTAATCCACACATACCAGCCATCTTCAAAGCATTAAAATATATTCACTTCGCAAATATATTAAAAGAATTAGTGCGATATATGACTTTCGCATCATGACCTGTGCCGGTCCAGCGAGGGAAAAAGGGAGCATAACCATGACAAAATCCAATCATATCAGGGCTTCCATAGCGATCGATGTGCAGGCTGCGGGTAGAAGGCAGATACCTACAACTCAACCTGGCAACCGCAGGAGCGTAGCACTAATTGTTACTTGGACTGCGACGTGTTCATTGATGTGACTACTGCTCAACGTGGTTGAGTGAAAACGGGCGGGGAGGGCGAAGATGTGAGGTGGTGCACTTGTGTGGGGTGAGCGCCGGCCGCGGCTTCCCATCCTGCGTAGAAGTCAGGATCGTGAGGCCGGACGAATACGAGGGTTGAAGATAGCTTTGCATTGCCAATGTACTCGTCGGTTGCCACAGGACGACTAGTGAAAGTAAAAGAAGACCAAGACCAATTACAGCTTGCTGTCACTATCCTCATATGAAGAGGGGGTGGAGATCTAATGGTTGGGGGTAATAGGTGGTCTGGAAGGAGTATGCAACACTGGTGAGACGCTGTAAAGACATAAGCCACCTTGGCTTTTGCTTACATGTTCACAACAAACCTACATTTTTATCCTGCATCGGGTAATCTGTTGCAGGGTCGACGACTTCACATGCTTTTCATTACTGAAAATGACCAACTTGCCATTTAAGCCACGATAGGTACAGAGTCCACAGGATAATCCGGATATAGTCTTCACCTCCACGAACGTAGGCATTATCCGAACCAAGAGGAAGAATGGTACTATTACTCTTTAATTAACTTAAAGCTACATAGTTTGAGCGAATTAATGAGCGCATATAGGCACTTCTTACCTCCTTTGTGTTCTTGGCAGCTTCTCGTTGATGCTATACACATGTTACATATATTGGCAGGTTGTAGTCGTGGCTAGAATACCATTCTGAGTTTTCAAAGAAA
This sequence comes from Hysterangium stoloniferum, assembly GCA_015178975.1. Classification (NCBI taxonomy): domain Eukaryota; kingdom Fungi; phylum Basidiomycota; class Agaricomycetes; order Hysterangiales; family Hysterangiaceae; genus Hysterangium; species Hysterangium stoloniferum. The sequence goes on from WHVD01000007.1 coordinate 592,209, forward strand.
GAAGGGTGTCAGTTAGTTGGGATAGCATGAAGTAAGCCATTAAAGAGCAGTAAACAACACCAGCAATTCACCAATCCATGCGGAAGGTTATCTCGGTCAGATTCACCTAATATTCCAAATCTATGTTCAATCTTCGGATTTGTTATCATTCGGCACAAAGTCTGGAATAAATGGAGGGGCTTTGAAAACGAACAGCGACGGCGTTGGGCGCCATTCCATTCGGTATTTCGCTCTATTAAAAACCTTGACCCGATTCGGGAGCGCCCCACTCCCATGGGATTCGACTTCAGGAAAAATACCACCGCTAATATTGCAAGAAGGTCACACGAGCACCCAAAGGCACATTTGAGACCGATATAATACATCCCTGATGGCTAGCGATGCAAGAGAAGTGCGAGGAAGCCGGAATCCCTGACCACCTGATAGCAAACGGGTCCACGTTAGGCATAAAAAAGCTTACCCGGTGACACACCTGTATATGACCATATTCTGTGGCTGCGGCTTAAGGGATGACAATGAAGAGGAAGAAGCGTTAAGGACTTGAAGAAGACGAAGTATGAGTTAGGTGTTATTCGATCCGGGCTGCTCACGGATGGAAGTCCCCGTAATCTAGAATGCGCGCCTGCACATACACATGGTATAGCCTCTGGAACAGCCTGGAGCATTCCAACTCAAAACAATATTGTGAATCGTCAAATTCTAGATCAAATCATACAATATTAATGGGTTCTCACTGATAGCCCGACCATGCATGGCATGGATGTATGCACGCACAGGAGTGGCGCTCCGTGCAAGTCGAGAGGATACGCTCGGGCCGCCCATTCAACCATGACCCTGCTATGAAGTTTTCTTTTGGCTAGTTAGCCCATATCGTGGCTATGGGCAAAGTGGCACCGCAGATGCTTGGGTTGAGGAATGGGTGCGCAAAATGAGATAGCCTTTTATGTACATTGTTGACAAACTAGACGCATTCAGTGCTTAGGAGAGACAAATTGTCATGATCCACCGACTATTATTCAAATGCGATGTAGACCCACGGAACCCACATCCAACCTCAGTCCATACTACAGTCATGACGTGGACTGGGGAGTGGTCTCACTGGATGAGAGCTCATCGCCATCTTCAATTATTGAAATCGAGCCGGGGTATTATTGTAGAGTCGGTTTGGAAAGGGTTGGGAGGAATGTACTTTACAACGCAAAGACAGCTGCACTGATGGCAAGTTAACGGTATACAAGCGAATCGTTCATGGAGACGACAAGCCCTTTAACAAGTTCCTACACAAGCATCTCACTCTGCCAAGACTCGGAATAGTAATTCAAGAGACCATTGATTTATTGTGGTGGGGATACAATGGCATCAATCATTAAACACACAGGACCTACTTACTCAATGTGTATAGACCCATATACCCACACCGAATTCGACAACAGGCGTCAGTGGTCTTAGGGAGGGTCAGGATTTCAGATGATATGTGGCGGAAGGACGGTAACAGTGCCATGCTTATGAAATATTTGGCTTGGGCCTTCTACTGGTGTCCCGGCGCTTGATGGGAAGATACAGATCGGTCATCCTGCAATTACGTCATTGCTTTATAACACTGTAATCAAATCACCGCTACATACCAACCTGAATGAGGTTGCGTCGACGTTTATTCTACAAATCACATGATATTTGCCATGTCATCAATATCCCCTCCTCGTTGACGAACTTGTTGTTGAGTAGGAGACAAGAATTCGGAAGGGGAGAGTCTAAATTCGAAGCTCAGTGAGTGAGTGAGTAAACTTCACTATATATTATAGTACCTAAATTCGAAGCTATAAGACGTTTTTTAAGTAATAGAATAAGAATAGATGATTGCGCATATACCTCAGTGAGTGAGTGAGTAAACTTCACTGAGGTATATGGCGAAATATTGCGACTTTTTATTTACTTTCTAATTATTTTAGGAGAGTTATTAGGGGAGTAAAAAGGGGAAATTTTTGATGCTCGAAGTTTCTAGTCAATTGCATCATTAAGGAGAAATTCGTAATTAGGAGTTACTCCCCCCTTAACGGCACTACAATATATACGCATATATGCGCATATACTCGTCATCGGATCCATATTTCAGTTACATTTTATGCGAAGACTTGATTACTAACACTTGTGTATATCGTGCAAGTGATCTCCCACGTGAGTCAACTGTCTGTAGAGGAGCTCGCTGCCATCAGAGGTTGCGGGAGAGCTGGATTTCCCTGAAAGCTAGCACTGAAGAACTCGGAAGGTAGCATATTGCGCGGTGACGGCCTGTCAATTTATTCTTAGCTGCCATGTGTGTTGTCTGCGGGAGATCATCTGTTGAAATGGAAGGAATATGTGTAAAGAGGGTAAGGTAACTTGAAAATATTTTGACTTTATTATTCAAGAAGGATAAGTGGCACCTCAAGTTGTTTGCAAGGAAAGGATTGGACGCTGTGTATCCTGAGGAGCACGGCCACGATGCTATTCTTGGAAATCGACTCTCGGGCTAACTTCAGCTTAAAGGCGCAGCATTCCATCCCGGTCCGAGTACTACTGCTACCCACCAATGTCAACGTCCAACGAGATAGCTCCGAGTGAGCAGGATGCCCTCTCCCTCCTCCAAGAGGTTGACTGGCTAAAATCCTTGGTTTCCCCGGTTGTATTGAGGATCGACGACAGGGGATCGACGAAACTGGAATGAGGGAAAGACCTCTGATGAAGCTTCGAGGGCGATGTAGCTGTCTCGAACATGGGTCCTGTTTATTTTGCCGAGCATATGACGACGACCAGCACATAGCACTGTCGGAAGAAGACGTGGAAGGTGGTGTGGAGGAATGGGTGCGCAAACGAAACATCCTTTTGGTGGAGACTGTTCACAGAGCGGATGTTTTCAGTGCCAAGGAAAGATAAATTGTCATGACCCACCGAATAATATTAAGACACGAGGGAGATCCACCAACGCCACATCCAAACTCAGTCCATATCGTAGGCATGACATTGACTGGGGACTCGTCTCATTGACTGGGGACTTTGGGAAGAATGTTCTTTATAACGCAAAGACAGCTGCACTGATGACAAAATTAATGATATACAAGCGAATGGCGTATGGAGACGATAGGGCCTTTAACAATTTAATGAGAAAGCATCTCACTCTGCGAAGAATCGGAATATTAATTCAAGAGACCATTGACTTGATGAGGTGGGGATACTTCAGCGCCAATCATTGAGTACACTCAAAATACTCACCATTCTAGACCCACTTACCCGCGGAAAATTCAACAACAGGCGTCAGTTGTCTTACAGATGTGCTGGAATTCATATGCTTTTACAGTGGAGGAACGAAGGACAACTTATGACAGAACTGGCTTCGGCCTTCCTCTGGTGTCCCGGCGCTCGATGGTCAGATGTAGATCGGCCATCAACTGGAATTACATCTTCGCTTTACAATGCTGTCATTGAATCACCGCTACACACAAATGTGAATGAGGCTGCGTCGGCATTCATTCTACAGATCGCCTGATATTTATCATCCTTGTGTAAACCTACCTCCTTCCTCGCCTTGCTTGGGTATATCGTGGAACAAACTTGCCACGTGCGTCAACTGTCTGTAGAGGAGATCACTGCGATTAGACGTTGCATTGAATTCTGGGTACAACCGTGCGTCTCGACATCACATCATTTCATCTGGCCCACCAAACCCACAATAGACAAAATTACTCACATCGACGTTCCTTGTATGTATCTCCTATGGAGCTTCTGGTGTGTTGCATGCACCAAGATGCCTTGTTTCGAGATATTGCTGGTGATGTATTGAAGGTTATAGTGGACGACGCAAACCTCCTTATAGCGTCTTTGACACTTTGTATCGATGTCAACACGTTAAATTCACTGTCGTGTAGTACCATTGCACTAGAAACCTTCTTCCTCGACAGAACGCTTCGCAAGGATCACATACATCAGCTGAATGTGGTTTCTTCGCTCATTGAACCCCTCCTAAGGTATGTTGACAATGCTTTACCTTCCAGCATCCTCTCATATCCGCCCATGAAAATATCCGATCAGTCCGATTCTGAGACACACGGGTCCAAATTCGTGGTTCCTCTTGTCAGAAGAGAGCATAATCGAAATCACCCTGAAGCTGAGAGCTAGATCTTCCGACATCGAATCCGGGTGTACCATAGTGCGCAGCCTCAATATCATCCCCATTCCCTCTCGTCTTCTTCCACGTTGTGAAGCAATGCGGGGTTCAATCAACGATCAATACCTCGGTCGCTGGAATCCCGTTGTCAATGGGATCACTGGTGGTCACACGAGTTGACAGGACCACGGTGTATTGTCTAGAACTGAGACGGGATACAGGAGGTTACAGCGTACGGCAAGGAAAGAGAGAGAAAACTACCTAGGCTATATACATGTCTGCTGTGGTCACGTGCCAGAACAAAAGGAATGGAACAAGGGGAACAAGAAACAAAGAGTGAACGCATAACAAAGAGCGAACACATAACGGGAACAATGAGTGAAAGAGTAAGACTGGGGCGCCAGGCTTACAGTCGCTGCCTTAAACGCGTAACTGTCGCGGCCCATTCCTTCCTTTGTGTCATCGCCACACCTTTCACTGGTGTGTGCGTAACATTTAATTCAAACTGCAGATCAGTGTTGGAGGACCATGATTGGCGTGCCGATGCTCTTGTTTCATCCATTGCGCCAGCCCAATTTCTCTCGGATAACACCAATACACAATCCGAACCAGGAAGGAGGGATAGTACTACGACGTTTTACTTAACTCGCCTTTTGGCAATATATCTAATTTATGTAATGCTACATAGTTTGAGCCCATTCAAGACCGCATACGGTGACTCTGTACCGCCTGTGAGTGCTTAGCAGCTTCTCGTTGATGATAGACACCATTTTCCATACTGGTGGGCACTAGTAGTGGTTAGAATCACGTCCTATTTATGAACGAGAATCACTTCGAATATACTACCACTGAGAGATCACAAGCAGCATGTCAGGTCGCTGGGATAGATGAAGCAAGTGATTGAAGAGTAGCAAAAGACACCCGTATCAAACATCCACTAATGCATGCCGACATTGATCTCGGTCAGATCCATCATCTTCAAAATCTGTGTTCAATTCCCGGATTGGTTATCATAAGGCACAGAACTTGGAACAAAATTAGCGGCCTTTAAAGCGAAGACGTAATTGGAGTTGATGGCCGATCTCTATCGTCCCATCGAGCGCCGGGAGACGAGGAGCCCGAACCAAAATTTGCCAGAAGCTTGGCAGTGTTTCATCAGTTCCTCTGCGATCCACCATTTGAAACCCAGAACCCTTCTAAGACCATCCACGCCTGTTTTCGAATTCGACGGGGATAGGTGGGTCTGGAAGGACGTGAGTGTTTTGAATGTATTAGCTGATTGACGCTGTTGTATCCCTACCTCATTAAATGAATCCTCCCTTGAATTACTATTCCCAGCCTGAGCGGAGTGAGATAGCGGAGCCGAGACCCATCAACGAGATTTTGGCCTTCCCATCGTGCACGCACATTCGGTTGTATATCATCAAATTTTTCATCAGCGAATATTTATTTGCTCTGTAAAGTACTTTGATCCCCCAGCTTGAGTTGGAGTCCTTTGTCTTTTCCCAGAAACTTGGATCATGACGGAAAACCGATATGGTTGAATGTTGTCATGGTTATGCTCCTCGTTTCCCTTCCTGGCCCTTCACGGTCCATTATGAAAAAGGTATATGTAATATCTTGCCCGCGTCACTTATCGTTGTATTTTCATTTTCTTATCGCCCTAGTTTTGTTAATATATTGTGTACAGTGGATATATTTTCATGTTTTAAAGCATGCTGGTGGGTGTATTAGTACATAATTACATAGATTATTGTATGCAAGTTCATAAGTTGACAGCTGGGTGTCTCATTGGACGTGCCAGACCCGGGTTTTTATCTATATCATTGTCATTTCTAGAGCGGCTGGTGGTCTAAATTGGATTATAGTCGCTTGTAACTGACATAAAGAGACCTACGATGCTTAGATACATAATGACGAGAACTCAGGATCCCAAGAAATCGTGCAATGGTCGGTGAAAGATGGCAATAGATGCTCGGAAGCCGAGGAACGTGTTCACCCAGACAAGATGTCTCACTCTATTGATTGTTTTTGGTAATAGGAGTCCAAAGGCAGCCAGGTGCTCAAAGAGGTTCTGTTTAAATATAAGAAAAGACTTGATCCAATTGAAGACTCATCACTCCAATGGTTTGAAGCGCTGGGAGGAAGAACGGCTAGCTTGCTCCAGGCTGTTCCACACGCTCGACCATGTCCACGTGCACATTCTAGATTAAGGGACTTCCCTCCGTGAGCCGCCCGGATCAAATACCAATTGACTGATGCTTTTTCTTCTTCAAGACATCTCGTGTCCTTGTTGCTTCTTCCTCTTCATTTTTCTCCCTCAAGAATTGTCCAGCAAAAAATCAACTACACTTGTGATCAAAGATATTCAAGTCGCTGTCACATAATATCGGTCATAACCAGGTGTGTCACCCCGAAAGCTTTGTTATCGCTAATTTAGACTGGTTTTCCATCAAGTGGTCATGGAATATGGCTTCCTCGAACTTCTCCTGTATCGCTAAGTATCAGTTATACACTATATGGGTCTCAAACGCGCTTTGTGGTGCTCGTTTGACATTCCTTGCAATATTGGCGATGGTCGTTTTTCTTATGTCGGATCCCATGGGAGCGAGGCGCTCCATCATCGGGTCAAGGTTTCGAATGGAGAGAAATACTTAATTGAATCCGCCCAACACCCTCTCAAAGGCCCTTCCTTTTATTCCAGATTTTGTGCCTCATGGCAGCCAATCAGGAGATTAAACATAGATTTTAAATATTAGGTGAGTCGGACCGAGATAACTGTCGGCATGGATTAGTGAGTTACGGGTGGTGGTTGCTGCTCTTCAATGACTTGCTTCCTGCTATCTCAACTAACTGATACGCTGCATTCTTTGAAAGCTCCGAGTCGTATTCTATTTGAAGTGATTCTCGTTGATAAATTGGATGTGATTCTAGCCACCACTAACGCCCACCAATATATGCAACGTATGTATAGAATCAATGAGAAGCTGCGAAGCACACAAAGTAAAATGTGACTACATGCGCTCTTTAATTTTCTCAAACTATGTAGCTTTACATAAATTAGAAATATTGCCAAAGGGGAGTTAACTGAAGACTAATAGTCAAGAGCATCTGAAGACCAATCATTATTCTCCAACACGGATCGGGAGCTTGAATGAGACGTTACGCACAAACCGGTGAAAGGTGTGGCGATGACACAAAGGAAAGAATACAACGCGAGGCAAAATCGTTCAACATCGGCACCGAGGTATTGACGGTTGATTGAGCCATGTATTGGGTCACAATGTGGAAGAACACGAGCGAGAATGTTGATCATATTGAGGCTGCGCACTATGGTACACGTGGATTCGATGTCGGGAGATGCAGCTATCAGCTTCAGAGTAACCCCGATTATTTTCCTGCCTGAAAAGAGGAGAAAACATGTTTCATTCGTGCGTGTCGTAATCACACTGGTAGGATATTTGAATGGGCCGATATGAGATTATGCTTGAAGGTCAAACATTGTCAACATACCTTAGGAGGGGTTCAATGAGCGAAGAAACCACATTCAGCTGGTTGATATTATCCGCGCGAAGTGTGCTGTCGTCGAAGAAGGTTTTTAGGTCGCAGATACGGTGAAAAAGTGAATATGACATGTTGTCATCGAGATGAAGTGTCAATGTTGCTATATGGAGGCTTGCGTCGTCTAAAATAACCTTCAATGCATCTCCAGCAACACTTCGAAACCAGGAATCTTGGTGGATGTAACACATGAGAATCCTTATAGGAGATTCAACCAAGGAAATTCGGTGTGAGTAATTTTGTCTGTTCTTGTTTTGGTGGGCAGGATGCAATAATGTGATGTCGCGACGCACGGTTTTAACCAGAATTCAATGCAACCTCTGATCGCAGTGAGCTCCACTGCAGACAGTTGACGCACGTGGGAGATGTTTTCCACGATATACCCAAGGCCAGGGGGTGAGGAGACTTGGATTAGGAGAGGATGATGAATAATTATCAGCGATTTGTACAATGAATGTGGACGCAACCTCATCCACGTTGATGTGTAGCGGTAATTTGATTACAGCATTGTAAAGCGATGATGTAATTGTAGTTGATCGCTGATCTACATCTGGCCATCCAGCGCCGGGACACCAGAGGAAGGCCCAAGCCAAATGTACCATAAGCTCGGCCGTGTGAACTGCGTTTCTCCGCTTTAGAAGACTTGAAAAACAGATCCGTTGTAAGATCCCCCACTGCTCTAAGACCCTCCACGCCTGTTGTCGGATTCGAAAGGGATAGGTGGGTCTAGAATGACATGAGTATGTTGAGTGTAATCAATGATTGACGTTGTTATATCCCTACTTCATCAAATCAATGATCTCTTGAATTACTATTCCCAGTCTTGGCAAAGTGAGATACTTCTGTAGACACTTGTTAAAGCTCTTGGTCCTTCCATATCCATACGCTATTGCCTCGTATATCGTCAACTTTGCCATCAGTGAAGCTGTCTGTGCGCTGTAAAGCACTTTCATCCCAATCCTGTCCATGCCAACTCCTAGGTAATACCCGGGGCTAATTTCAACACTTGAAGACGAGCTATCAGCCCGTGAAACCACTCCCCAGCCAAGGTTATGATGACTGCGATATAGGCTCATGTTCGATGTCGTGTTGGTGGATCTACTTCGCGCTTTAATAATATTCGGTGGGTCATGACAATGTGCTTCTCCTAGGCACTGAAAGCGTCCAATTTGTCAACAGTGTACATAAAAGACTATTGTATTGTGCGCACCCATTCCTCAACCCAAACTTCCACGTCTTCTTCAGATAGTGGTATATGCTCGTCGTCTTCGGGACCTCGATAACACACACCATGCCCATCTTCGATACAGTTCCATCGGTCTCGAAGCTTTACCCGGAATCTTTGCCTTCTCACCGCTTCAAATCTCTCTTCCCGTTCTTCTGCGCTCCATGCAGCTGGGGAGACCAAGGGTTGTAACCACTGAACTTCTTGTAGGAGGCTTTCAGCCCGTACGACATCGTTGCTGCTCAGAGTCCTCTCGTTTGAAGTCGACATTGGTGGGTAGCAGGTGGTTGTGATACCGGAAGGGAATGCTGCGCTTTTAAGTTACAGTTATGAAGGGAATATATTTCAAGGTATCGCATTGTGGCGGTGCTTTGTACAGGATACCCAGCTATTCATCCCTTCCTTTTACACAACCTCAAACCTCAACCTCCTTCATTCATACATGCTCCAGGATTGTCTCAAGTTCTCTCACTATGGTATACACCAATTCCTTGGTCTTCAACAGATTATCTACGGCAGAGAGCAGATGTGGCAGTTATGAATAGTTCGATGAACCTTCACCGCATATTGTGGCAACTTCCGACTTCTCGAGCGCTAGAGTTTTGGGAATTAATCTCTTACATTACTTGAGAAATGACATGTCAATTGATGGAATATTTAAATGCAGTGGATGCTATCCATGACAGAGATACAGCCCCGCCCCTCCGGCTATATTTAGCGGAAGCATCCGCTTCGTGTTCAATTCTTTCAGAATTCCAACGAGCATCCCATTTTAATAATTCTTTAATTGGGCTAATTGGCGTAGAAAGTAAATATGCCTGTTTGTGGCGAGTCCGCCAAATTTTCATTAACAAATTGTGCATGTAATCTATATTCAGTCAGAATTAAGTACACGCTAGAATTAGTATTACCCGGTCCTTGTGAGCGGAGTAATGGGGAACCCCTCATGATTAAATGGTATCATGGTTTTGCTCCTCATTTCCCGTCCTGGACCGGCAAGGTTCATGATGAAAACATCATATGTAATATCCTGCCCGTGTGACTTATCGTGGCATTTTCATGTTTCTACCTATTTTTGTTAATATATTGTGTAAAGAGGACATATTTTTTAATGCTTTAAAACTTGCTTATGTATGTGTATTAGTACATGATTAACTTGATTATTATATGCAAGTTCAGAAGCTGACAGCTGGGTATCTCACTTGACGTGCCTGGCCGGCATTTTGTACATATATCTTTGTCAATTAAAGAGTGGCTGGGAATCTAACCTGGAGTATAGTCATTTTAAACCCACGTGATGAGGCCAACGAACCTTAGATACATACTAACAGAATTCTGAATCGCCAGGAATCGTGCAAAGGTGGGTTGAGAGATGGAAAAACGTGCTCGGACGCTGAAAACCGTATTCACCTCGATAATGGCGACATCATGTTTCATTAAGTTGCCTGTTTGTGGTAATAGCAGCACCAATCCAGCCAGGTGCTCAAAAGGGTTCCGTTTAAATAAAAGGAAAGACTTGTCCGAATTGAAGACTCATCACTACAATGGTTTCAGGGGCTCGGAGGAAGAACGGCTATCTGGGATGTTCTAGGCTGTTCCAGACGCTACACCATGTCCAGGGGCGCATTCTCGATTACGGGGCCTTCCTTCCGTGAATAGCCCGAATCAAATACCAATTTACTGATGCTCCATCTTCTTCAAGACATTCCGTGTCCTTGGGGCTTCTTCCTCTTCGTTTTCCTCCTTCACGCCGCGGTCACAGAATGTCGGGGATATACAGGTGTGTCACACGGTAAACTTCCTACACCTAATTTAGACCCGTTTGCCATCAAGTGGTCATTCAAGTGGTCACGGCCTCTGGCTTCCTCGCACGTCTTCCTGTATCGCTACGCATAAGGTATACCTTATAGCGCTCTTACAAGTGCTTTTGATGCTGGTTGACCTTTTTTGCAATATTCGCCTTGTCTTTGTCCTCAAATCTGATCCCATGGGAGCGAGGCGCTCCAGCATCGAGGGGATGTTTCGAATGGAGGGAAATACTTAATAGAATGCTCCCAACGCAGTCGCTGTACGTTTTAAAGCCTCCTCTTTGCATTCCAGAGGTTGTGCCCCACGATATCCAATCAGGAGATTGAACATAGATTTTGAAGATTACGTGAATCTGACCCCTCGGCATGGATTAGTGAGCTGCGGGTGTTGCTTTCTGGTATTCAATGACTTTATTCATGCTATGCCAACTAACTGATACGCTGCTTTCTGTGAAACGTCTGAGGGTGATATCAACGTGCGTATAGCATCAACGAGAAGCTTCCAGGCACACAAAGGCGGGAAAAAGTGACTATAGAATCGCATGTGGGAAGTTTGTGCCACGATATGCCCAAGTTCGGCGAGGAGGTACGGTTACAAAAGGATGATACTATCCGGCGATGTGTAGAATGAATGCCGACGCAACCTCATTCAGGTTGGTGTGTAGCGGTGATTTGATTACAGCATTGTAAATCGATGACGTCATTGCAGTTGATGGCTGATCTCTATCTTCCCATCAAGCGCCGGGACACCAGTAGACGGCCTCGCCCAAATATGCCATCAGTGTGACCTTCGTTCCTCCGCTGTGTCAGATAGATATGAACAGTCAAGGACGCTATATGGAGGTTTGTGTCCCCCACAATCATCTTCAATGTATCTCCAGCAATAAAGAACATTTGCAACTAATATCTCGAAACTAGGTATCTTGGTGGATGCAACACACGATAAGATAATGTTGCCTGTTGTAGTTTGGTGGGGAAGGATAAAATGATGAGAGGTCACGACGTATGGTTGTATCTAGATTTCAATGCAGCCTCTGATCACAGTGAGCTCCACTACAGATAGTTGACGCACGTGGCAGATGTTTTCTACAATACCCGCGAGGTCGCGGAGGAGGAAGGGAGGTTGAGTGAATGATGATAAATATCCCGCAATTTGTAGAATAAATGTCGATGCAACCTCATTAACGTTGCATTGAAAATTGAAGACGTAATTAAAGCTGATCGCCGATCTACATCCGACGATCGAGCGCCGGGACGCCAGAGGAAGGCCGAACCCAAAGATACTATCAGTTTGTCGGTGTGTCCGCCCTTCCTCCGCTGTATAACACTTGAATTATAGAACCCCCCCTAATACCACTGATTCCTGTTGTCGAATTCGGAGTGGGTATATAGGTCTACAAGCATTGACTAAGTATGTCCGGTGTTTAATGATTGCCATATTGTGGCCCTACCTCATCAAATCAATGCTCTCTTTAATGACTATTCCCAGTCTTTCAGCGTAATATCCCTTCCTAGAAGCTTGCTAAAGCCCTTGTCGTCTCCGTATCCACGCCCCATTCGCCTGTATAGCGTCAACTTTGCCATCAGCGAAACCTTCTTTGCGTTTAACAGCACTTTCATTCCAATCCTTTCCAAACCGACTCCGAAGAAATATCCTGGGCCAATTTTAATACTTGAAGATGAGCTCTCAGGAAGTGACCCCCCTCCCCAGTCGATAGTATGGCTCTGATATGCACCGAGATTTGATGTCGTGTTGGTGGACCCCCCTCGCATCTTAATAATTGTCGAGGGGTCATGGAAATTTCTCTCTCCTTGGCACTGACAGCATGAGGTTTGTCAAAGTGTATGTGAGAAGCATATTTCATTTTGCACACCCATTATTCCACCCAAAATTCGACGTCTTCTTCAGACAGTAGTATGTGCTCGTCGTATTCAGGTGATCGGTAACATAAACCTTGCCCATGTTCCAGACAGCTCCATCGTTCTCGAAGTTTCATCTGGAATCTTTCCCTCATTCTCGTCTCATTGATATCCTGTCGTTCTACCCTCAATACAGCCGGTGAAGCCAAGGGTTGCTTACCAAAACCACAACAGACAAAATTACTCACACCGACTTTCCTTCTATGAATCTCCTATACAGCCTCTCGTGTACTGCATCCACCAAGATACCTGGTTTCGAAATATTGCTGATGATGTATTGAAAGTTGTAGTGGACGACATAAACCTAGATATAGCATCCTTGACATTTCACATCGATGAGAACACGTCACATTCACTGTGGCGCGATATATTTTCCCTAGAAACCTTCTTCGATGACAGCGCACTCCGCATGGATCATATAAACCAGCTGAACGTGGTTTCTTCACTCGTTGAGCCCCTCCTAAGGTATGTTGAGATTTCTTTCCCTTCCACCATCATCTGATTCCCGCCCCATCAAAATATCCTGCCAGTCTGATTCTGACACGCATGTGTCCAAATTCGTGGTTCCTGTGGTTAGGGAAACGACTAATTGAGGTCACTCTGAAGCTGATAGCCGCGTCTTACGAGATCAAGTCCGCGTGTACCACAGTGTGCAACCTCAATATCATCCCCATTCTCGCCCGTCTTCTTCCACTTTGTGACGCAATGCGCGGCTCAAGCACCGATCAAAACCTCGGTGCTTCCCTTGAACGAGTAACTGTCGCGGCTCATTGCTTCCTTTGTGTCATCGCCACACCTTTCACCGGTTTGTGCGTGACATCCAATCCAACATCCATATTAGTGTTGGAGGACCATTACTAGCGCGCTCATGCCCTTGTTCCATCCATTCCGCAGCTTCACTCGCCCTGTGGCGATATTTCTCATTTATGTAAAGCTACATCCAGTGCATATAGTCACTTTTGACCGCCTTTGTGTCCCTGGAAACTTCTCGTTGATTCTATTCGCACGTTGATATCACCCTCAGAAGATTCACAGCAAGCAGCGGATCAGTGAGTTTGGATAGGATGAATCCAGTCATTGAATAGCAGAAAACAACACCCGCAGCTCACTAATCCATGCCGAGGGGTCAGATTCACGTAATCTTCAAAATCTATGTTCAATCTCCTAATTGGCTATCGTGGGGCACAACCTCTGGAATGCAAGGAGGAGCCTTTGAAACGTACAGCGACTGCGTTGGGCGCATTCTATTAAGTATTTCCCTCCAATCGAAACCTCCCCTCGATCCTGGAGCGCCTCGCTCCCATGGGATCAGATTTGAGGACAAGGACAAGGCGAATATTGCAAAAAAGGTCAACCAGCATCCAAAGGCACTTGTGAGAGCGCTATAAGGTATACCTTCTGCGTAGCGATAGAGGAAGACGTGCGAGGAAGGCAGAGGCCATGACCATTTGATAGAAAACGCGTCTAAATTTAATATAATCTCCATTCTCGCTCGCCTTCTTCCCCATTGTGACGCAATGTGTGGCTCAATCAGCGATCCATTCACCCGTACCCGCTTGGAGGAATTACATCTCATGGCTCATTCCTTCCTTTGCGTCATTGCCAAATGTTTCACCGGTGTGTACGTAACATCCAATTCAAACTTAAGATCAGGACTATGACCGGCCTTCCCGATCCACTTGTTCCATCCATTCCGCATGATATGTCATGATTTCTCTTTGTAACACCGACACAATTTATACCACTCTGGAGCATGTATAGCAGTATTTCTCTTGACGTAACTCGCCTTTTGTAAATATTTACAGGTAATTTAAAGTTACATATTTTGAGCCAATTTAAGAGCGCATATAGCCACTTTGTACCGCCATACGCATGTAGAATAATATTTGGAGCCTTTGGCGTGGCTAGAATCCCCTCGGATTTATGAACGACAACGAGTCCACATAGAATAGCACTGATAATTCTCAGAAGACAGCCCCATTACCGTGATTTTCGTTTCACTTAGTTGGGATCGCATGAAGAAGTTCATGAAGAAAAGCAAAGAAGACCCACAACAATCACTCACTAATCCATGGTAACGGTTATCTCGGTCAGACTCATCTAATCTTTAAAGTCTATCCTCAATCTCGGGATCAGCTATCACGAGGCACAAAAAGAGGAGCCATCAGAACGTACAGGGATGCGTTGATAGGATGCCATTAAATATTTCTCTCCAATCGAAACGTTCCCATGGGATTCAAGTTTAAAACCCGACAGTCTTGACTATTGCACTGAGAGTCAAACGAGCACCCGGCGGCGCTTTTGAGAGGGGTATAATGTATAACTTATGCTTGGCGATACAGGAGAAGTGCGAGGAATCTAGATGCCATGACCACCTGATAGAAAACGGTTCTAAATTAGATACAACAATGCCTGTCGGATGGCACACCCGCATTTGACCGATATTCTGTGACCATGGCTTGAATATATTTGATGACAAGTGGAGTTGATTGGTTGTCCGAAATTTCTTGAGGGAGGGAAATGAAGAGGATGACGCACCAAGGACACCGGATGTCTTAAAGAAGGTGAAGCATCTGTAAATTGGTATTCGATCCGGACAGTTCACACGGAGAAGTCCCGGCAATCTAGAGTCTGCCCGAACTGGAATACCTTGGAGCATCCCAGATAGCCGGACTGCCTCACAGCATTTAAACCCATTTTACTCATGAGTTTTTAATTTGACCAACAGTTTTATTTTATTTAAACGGAAGGTTTTAGAGCACCTGCCTGGATTCGTGCTCCGAGTATCGCAAAGAAGGGCCAGAGTGACACATGTTGTCGCTATTATCCGGGAAAATATGTCCCGCGGCGTCTGCGCACCTTGTGCCATCTCTAACCGACCATGTCACGAGTTCTGGCGATCAAGAGTTCTTGTCATTATGTCTCTAATTCTTTTAGGCGTCATCAGGTCGGAGTCGGGTGACTATCGTCCAGGTTATCATTACGGGAGACATAAGGTTCATAGCGTGAAGTGTCCCCACCACTCTCACTTTGGATCCTACCTTTGTGGACTCATATATCGGTGCCGCAGACTTTGATTTCCACACTTTACCGCTCGGAGCCTTTTGCTTTCCATACGGGCTTTACCCGTGTTAGTTGATGCAAATTGCTGTACTTAGAAGGGCGGTGTAATAATAGTAGCATGTAATTAGTTACCACTGAATATAGATTACGCGCACAATTTTTTAATGAAGAGCTGTGGCATTCCCAATAAACAGGCATATTCACGATGGACGCCAATTAACCTAAGTAAAGAATCATCGGAATTGGAATTCGGAAAGAATTGAACACGAAGGGCATATGTCACTTATCCCCCTGGAATTCGAAAAAAAGGCGTCCGTCGTTTGTATGAGCTTGTGGGATTCACAGGAACGAAGGTCACACTGCCAAGCTGATGGTTGGGCCTTCATTTGGTGTCCCGGCGCTCGATGGTCAGATGTAGATCGGCCATCAAGTGATTGTAACGGGTATTTTTTTGCTGTTCTTCAATGACTTACTTTATGCTATCCCAACTAACTAATACATTGCTTTCTTTGACACCTTCGACTGGTATTCTATTTGAGGTGATTCTCGTTGATATATCGGATTTGATTATAGCCACTACCACGGCCGACGAATATATGCAACGTGTATATAGCATCAACGAGAAGTTCCCAAGCACACAAAGGCGGAAAGGGGTGACTATATGCGCTCTTTAAATGTCTCAAACTATGTCGCTTTACATAAATTAGAAATATTTCTAAAACGCCAGAGTAATATTACTATCCCTCCTCTTGGTTCGGATAATGTGTCAGTGTTGGCCAACAGAAATTATGAAATATCGGACGGAATGGATGGTGCAATAGAATTGGCAGACCAGCCATGGTCCTCCAACACTGATCTGGAGTTTGAATTAGATGTTATGCACACATCGGTGAAAGGTGTGGCGATGACACAAAGGAAGGACTGAGCCACGAGGGTTAATGCTTCAAGCCGGGAAACGAGGTATTTATCGTTGAGCGAGCCACGCATTGTGTCACAATGTGGGATAAGACGAGGGAGAATGGTAATTATATCCACGTTGCGCACTGTGCTACACGCGGATTCGATGTCGGAAGATCCAGCGATCAGGTTCAGAGTGACCTCAATTAGGTTTTCTCCTGACGAGAGGATGATCACATTTGGACGTGGGTGTGTCAGAATCAAACTGGTATGATATTTTCAAGGGCGGATATTAGATGATGCTGGAAGGTAAACCACTCTCAACATACCGTAGGAGGGGCTCAATGAGTGAATGGACCACATTCAGTTGTTTGATGTGATGCGTGTGAAGCGTGCTGTTGCCGAAGAAGGTTTTCAGCTCCGAGATACCATACAACAATGAATACGTTGTGACCATATCCATAATAAGAGTCAAGGACGCTATATGGTGGTTTGTGTCAGCCACTATAACCTTCAATACATCTCCAGCAATATCTCGAAACCATGAATCTTCGTGCATGCAACACCCCAGAAGCGGTATAGGAGATCCAAACAATGAACGTCGATGTGAGTAATTGTGTCTGTTGTGGTTTTGGTAGGCCAGATGAAATGATGTGATGTCGCGACGCACGCTTGTACCCAGAATTCAATGCAACCTCTAATCGCAGTGAGCTCCTCTACAGACAGTTGGCGCACGTGGCAAGTTTGTTCCACGATATCCCCAAGCTCGGCGAGGAGGAAGGTACGTGAATGGCATGGGCATGATAAATATCCGGCGATTTGTAGAATGAATGCCGATGCAACCTCATTCAGGTGGGTGTGTAGCGGTGATTTGATGACAGCATTGTAAAGCGATGACGTAATTGCAGTGGATGGCCGATCTCTATCTTCCCATCGAGCGCCGGGACACCAGTAGAAGGCATAAGCCAAATATGCCATAAAGTTGGCAGTGTCACCTTCTTTCCTCCGCCGTATAACACTTGAACCCCAGAACAGCTCTGAGACAAGTGACGCCTGTTGTCGAATTTGACGCGGGTAAGTGGGTCTATAATGATGAGTATTTTGAGTGTATTCAATGATTGGCGCTGAAGCATCCCCACCTCATTAAGTCGATGGTCTCTTGAATTACTATTCCTATTCTTCTCAGAGTGAGATGCTTGCGTATTAACTTTTTAAAGGCCCTGTCGTGTCCGTGCACCATTCGCTTGTATACCATCAACTTTGCCATCAGTGCAGCTGTCTTTGCGTTGTGCAGCACAGTCCTCCCAACCGTTTCCAAACCGACTCCACAGTAATACCCGGGGTTAATTTCCAGACTCGATGATGAGCTATCTGGCGATGAGCCAACTCCCCAGTCTATGGCACGCCTACGATATGGGCTGATTTTGGATGTGGCGTTGGTAGAGCTCTCTCGAATCTGAATATTATTTGGTGCGTCATGATAATTTTTCTCTCCTTGGAACTGAAATCATTCGCTCTGTGAACAGTCTCCTTAAAAATGATTTTTCGTTTGCGCACCCATTCCTCCACACCAACTTCCACGTCTTCTTCCGACAGTTCTATGTGCTGGTCGTCATCATGTTCTCGGTAACATAAACAGTGTCCATGTCCGAGACAGCTACATCGCTTTCGAAGCTTCATCCGGGATATTTCCCTCTTTCCCGTGTCATCAATCTCCTGTCGCTCCATCCTCAATACAGCCGGGGAAACCAAGGGTTGTAGCCAGTCAACCTCTTGAAGGAGGGATAGGACATCCTGCCCACTCGGAGCTATCTCGTTGGAAGTTGACATTGGTGGGTAGCAGCCGTACTCGTACCGAGAGGCAATGCTGCGCTTTTGAAGCTGAAGTTAGCCCGAGAGTCGGTTTCCAGGCATAGCATCGTGGCCGTGCTCCACAGGATACACACCGTTTAATCCTTTCTTTGTAACCAACTTGAAGTCCTACTTATCCTTCTTGAATAATGCAGCCAGAATATTCTCAAGTTACCTTACCATCTTTGTACATATTCTTTCTACTTCATCAGATCATCTCCCGCAGAAAACACACATGGCAGCTGAGAATAAATTGACGGGCCGTCACCGCGCATTGTGCTACCTTCCGAGTTCTTGAGCGCTAGATTTCAGGGCAATCCAGCTTTCCCGCCAGAAGTGACATCCACGGATAGAATATGTCAGTGCGGTGGATGCTATCCATGGCAGTGCTTATTAGGTACAGCCCCAGGCGCTTTCGACTCCGGCTATATCTAACGGAAATCTGCGCTTCGTGTTCAATTCTTTCATAATGGCAACGAGCAATCCATTACAACAATTCACTACTGATGCTAATGGGCGTCAACCCTGAATATCCTTCTTTGTGGCGACTCCGTCAGGTTTTTATCAACACCTTGTGCGCGTAATCAATATTCAGTGACTATTACTTACCCGCTAGTCTTATTATTATCCTGACCTTCTCAGTGAACTAATTCGCCCCAGGATCACCTTATTTATCAACCACTTTGAGAGGTCGCGACGCATGGTTGTATCTAGATTTCAATGCAGCCTCTGATCACAGTGAGCTCCACTGCAAATAGTTGACGCACGTGGTAGATGTTTTCTACAATACCCAGAAGGTCACGGAGGAGGAAGGGAGGCTGAGTACATGATGATGATAAATATCTCGCAATTTGTAGATTCAATGTCGACGCAACCTCATCCACGTTGGTGTGTAGCGGTGATTTTATGACAGCATTGTAAAGCGGTGACCTAATTGCAGTTGATGCCCGATCTGTATCTTCCCATTGAGCGCATCTGTCAAGGGTTATAGGGAGGAGTCTGACGACACACATTGCCATCACCGATGTTGTGGCATCACCCTTAATGTATAAACAATGGCTTTCGTTCTACAACTGAAAATGTTGCTAAGATGTGGATTTCGAGCCGAAATGGATGCATAGGATATATATCACGCATCTGAATTGTGTGAGAGAGAGCGGCATGAATTTACTCGATCATAAATGTAGTCGATTTCTTATCGGATGATGATCCTGACAACGCTGGTGGTTCTCCAGCGAGGAATCCCAAGAACGACCCCAAAGATACAGAATATCGAATATCTTGAACGAGGCGACGTTTCCATTGACCAAGTCTCCCCTTTATCCAAAATGACACTCTTTGACCACCTGGCTAGCGCAAAGTAGGAGAAGTTCTTCCATTGTCCTAATAAATAGGTTCCTTGGCGTCCGCGCCTCTTTCGACATCTCTCACCGACCATTGCACGATCTCCATGTTGGCACTCACTATATCCGCCTTTGTAATGGAAAACAGTTACACGCCGGCGGATAAACGTAGGAAGACTTTCTTCCTCCATTGCGTGGTGATCGGTCGATTTATCCCTTTCGTATATCCTTCCAGATATAATAATATCAGGTGAAGGCACACAAGGTCGACTCACTCGGCTACAAGACCACCAGCCACTCATTAATGTTTATAGAAGTACATCAAAAATCCGAGTCAAGCACATCAAGTCAGATCCCGAGATGTCAAGTTCTCAACTCACAAATACGACTCTATCGCCGTGAAGCTATTAGCCAGCTTTTAGATAGGCTGGAATATCTGCTGGATAAATAATATCACCTTGTGACATTGGACTAGATTTATACCTAATTTAGACCCGTTTGCTATCAAGTGGTCATGGCCTCTGGCTTCCTCGCACGGCTTCCTGTATCGCTACCCATAAGGTATACCTTATAGCGCTCTCATAAGTGCTTTTGGATGCTGGTTGACCCTTTTTGCAATATTCGCCTTGTCTTTGTCCTCAAATCTGATCCCATGGGAGCGAGGCGCTCCAGCATCGAGGGGAGATTTCGAATGGAGGGAAATACTTAATAGAATGCGCCCAGCCGAGTCGCTGTACGTTTTCAAGGTTCCTCCTTGCATTCCAGCAGTTGTGCCCCATGATAGCCAATCAGGAGATTGAACATAGAGTTTTAAGATTAGGTGAATCTGACCGAGATAACCGTCGACATGGATTAGTGAGTTGCGCTGCGTTCTGTGAAACCTTTGAGGGTGATATCACCGTGCGTATAGCATCAACGAGAAGCTTCCAGGCACACAAAGGCGGTCAAAAGTGACTATATGCACTGTGGAATTGGTTCATACTATGTAGTTTTACATAAATGAGAAATATCGCCACAAGGCGAGTGAAGGAAAGAGTAATAGTACTATCCTTCCTCCTCGTTCGGAGAGTGTATCAGTGCTATCCAAGAGACATAATGCGTGCGGAATGGATGGAACAATAGCATCAGCACGCTATTCATGGTCCTCCAACACTAATCTGGATGTTGAATTAGATGGTACGCACAGACCGGTGAAAGGTGTGGCGATGACACAAAGGAAGGAATGAGCCGCGACAGTTACTCGTTCAAGGGAAGCACCGAGATTTTCATCGGTGATTGAGCCACGCATTGCGTCACAAAGTGGAAGAAGACGGGCGAGAATGGGGATGTTATTGAGGTTGCACACTGTGGTACACGCGGAATTGATGTCATAAGATGCAGCTATCAGCTTCAGAGTGACCTCGATTAGTCGTTTGCCTAACCACAGAAACGACGAATTTGGACACATGTGTGTCAGAATCAGACTGGTAGGATATTGTGATGGGGAGGATATGAGATGATGCTGGAAGGTAAAACAATATCAACACACCTTAGGAGGGGCTCATTGAGCGAGGAAACCACATTCAGCTGGTTGATATGATCTAGGAAGAGTGTGCTGTCATCGAAAAAGGTTTCTAGGGAAAATATATCGCGCCACAGTGAATGTGACGTGTTCTCATCGATGTGAAATGTCAAGGACGCTATAACTAGGTTTATGTCGTCCACTACAACTTTCAGTACATCACCAGCAATATTTCGAAACCAGGTATCTTGGTGGATGCAGCACACGAGAAGCTGTATAGGAGATTCATAGAAGGAAAGTCGGTGTGAGTAATTTTGTTTGTTGTGGTTTTGGTGAGCAGGACAAAAGGATGTGATGTTGGGACGCACGGTTGTACCCAGAATTCAATGAAGCCTCTGATCGCAGTGAGCTCCACTACAGACAGTTGACGCACGTGAGAAGTCATGTCCACGATAACCGCAAGGTGCTTAAGGAGGAAGGGAGGTGGATTGCAGGGGGATGACAAATATCGGGCGATTTGAAGAATAAATGTCGATTAAATCTCATTAACGTTCGTGTGTAGCGGTGATTTTATGACAGCATTGTAAGGTGAAGACGTAATTGAAGCTGATCGCCGATCTACATCCGACGATCGAGCGCCGGGACGCCAGAGGAAGGCCGAACCCAAAGGTACTATCAGTTTGTCAGTGTCTCCTCCCTTCCTCCGCTGTATAAGACTTGAACTATAGAACCCCCCTAATACCACCGATGCCTGTTGTCGAATTCGGAGTGGGTATATAGGTCTACAAGCATTGACTAAGTATGTTCGGTGTTTAATGATTGCCATGTTGTAGTCCTACCTCATCAAATCAATGCTCTCTTGAATGACTATTACTAGTATTTTCAGCATAATATACCTTTGTAGAAGCTTGTTAAAGCCCTTGTCGTCTCCGTATCCACGCGCCATTCGCTTGTATAGCGTCAACTTTGTCGTCAGCGAAACCTTCTTTGCGTTGAACAGCACTTTCATTCCAATCCTTTCCAAACCGACTCCTAAGAAATATCCTGGGGCAATTTTAATACTTGAATATGAGCTATCAGGAAGTGAGCCCCCTCCCCAGCCGATATTACGGCTCTGATATGCACCGAGATATGATGTCGTGTTGGTGGACCCCCTCGCATCTTAATAATTGTCGGGGGGTCATGACAATTTCTCTCTCCTTGGCACTGAAAGCATGAGGTTTATCAAGTGTGTATGTGAGGAGCATATTTTATTTTGCACACCCATTCTTCCACCCAAACTTCCACGTCTTCTTTAGACAGTAGTATGTGCTCGTCGTCTTCAGGTGCTCGGTAACATAAACCTTGCCCATGCTCCAGACAGGCCCATCGTTCTCGAAGTTTCATCTCGAATCTTTCCCTCATTCTCGTTTCATTGATATCTGTCGTTCTACCCTCAATATAGCCGGTGAAACCAAGGGTTGTAGCCACTCAACCCCTTGTAGGAGTGGTATTATATGTTGCCTGTTCAGAGTTATCTCGTTGAAAGTTGACATTGATGATAGGAGTCATGCTCATCCCGGAAGGGAATGCTGCCCTTTTGAGGTGCAGTTAGCCGGAGAGTCAATGTTCAGCCATAGCTTTGAGGCTGTGCTCCTACAGGATACCCACTGTTCCATCGTTTCCTATTAAATGACTTGAAGGCCCACTCGTCCTTTTCCAAAAATACACCCAGGATACTCTCAAGTTACTTTAAGACTTTTTACCGATATTCCTGAACTTCATTAGATTGCATACTGAAGACAACACATGTGGCAGCTGGGAATTCATTGACAAGCTGTCAACGCATAATGTGGTAACTTCTCAGTTCTTGAGCGCTGGATTTCAGGCCAATCCAGCTTTCCCATGATTTCAGACGTGACATATCGATGGATAGAATGTGTAAATAGAGGAGATGCCATCCATGGGCAGTGCTTATCAGGTACAGCCTCAGGCGCTTCGTTTCAGCATTCCAACGAGGAACCCATTTTAATAATTCCTTAATTATACTAATTGCGGTCACACCTGAATATCACGTTGTGTTTTTCCTTTTCAGTTTCTTGGGTTAGGAATTAATGAGTACTCTCAGTCGGAATGAACTTCTAAGGGGACATCTGCTGGTGACTCCTGGGCTAGAACCACCATTTGGGCTCACGTTCCAACAGCATACTTGATGGGAGGGTCTGAAGCCTCATGGCCATGTTCCCAGAGTTTCTTTTCAAAGTTATATCATGCTTCTCGCTGCAGTATTTTCATCCCCACTATCCTTTTTCGATCCGTCCATGCAATACTTAGAGTTCACCTGCGCATTCGTTTTGGCTACTTCATAGAAAGACACGGCACCCATGCCGGCTTGCCCGTATTATCTCGACTGGAATTGAGCACCACCCCCCGTGTGTGAAAACGTTTGTGCCATTGATGATCCGTCTATTAG
Organism: Hysterangium stoloniferum; assembly: GCA_015178975.1. Lineage (NCBI taxonomy): Eukaryota > Fungi > Basidiomycota > Agaricomycetes > Hysterangiales > Hysterangiaceae > Hysterangium > Hysterangium stoloniferum. The sequence continues at coordinate 615,971 of WHVD01000007.1, forward strand.
TGGAGGCTTGTATGCGTTGATCCAGAGTTTGACATGCACAAGAGTTTCGTTGGTAAGTGCAAGCCCTAAGTCTTGCAGCTCACAATTTTTTAATTCTCTTAAGCCTACCCGGTGACACACCTGTATATCCCCGATATTCTGTGACTGCTACTTGAAGGAGAAAAATGAAGAGGAAGAAGCCCCAAGGACACGGGATGTCTTGAAGAAGACGAAGCATCGGAAATTGGTATTTTATTCGGGCCGCTCACGGAAGGAAGGCCTCGTAATCTAGAATGCGCGCCTGGACATGGTGTAGCGTCTGGAACAACCTGGAGCATCCCAGATAGCCGTTCTTCCTCCGAGCGCCTAAAACTATTGTAGTGATGAGTCTTCCATTCGAACAAGTCTTTTATTTTATTTGAAGGGAACCCTTTTGAGTACCTGGCTGGATTGGTGCTGCTATTACCACAAACAGGCCACTGAATGAAACATGATGTCGCCATTATCGAGGTGAATACGGTTTTCGGCGTCCGAGCACGTTTTGCCATCTCTCACCGACCTTTGTACGATTCCTGGCGATTCAGAATTCTGTTAGTATGTATCTCAGATTCGTTGGCCTCATCACGTGGGTTTGAAATAACTATACTCCAGGTTAGATACCCGTCAATCATGAGGGGTTCCCCATTACTCCGCTCACAAGGACCGGGTAATACTAATTCTAGCGTGTACTTAATTATGACTGAATATAGATTACATGCACAATTTGTTAATGAAAACCTGACGGACTCGCGACAAACAGGCATATTTACTTTCTATGCCAATTATTCCAAGTAAAGAATTATTAAATTGTGATGCTCGTTGGAATTCTGAAAGAATTGAACACGCGGATGCTTCCGCTAAATATAGCCGGAGTGGCGGGGCTGTACCTGAGAAGCGCTGTCATGGATAGCATCCACTGCATTTAAATATTCTATCAATTGACATGTCACTTCTCAAGTAACGTAAGAGATTAATTCCCAAAACTCTAACGCTCGAGAAGTCGGAAGTTCCCACATTATGCGGTGAAGGTTCATCGAACTATTCATGACTGCCATAACTGCTCTCTGCCTTAGACAATCTGTTGAAGACCAAGGAATTGGTGTATGCCATAGTGAGAGAACTTGAGACAATCCTGGAGCATGTATGAATGAAAAAGGTTGAGGTGTGAGGTTGTGTAAAAGGAAGGGATGAATAGCTGGGTATCCTGTACAAAGCACCGCCACAATGCGATACCTTGAAATTTATTCCGTTGATAACTGTAACTTAAAAGCGCAGCATGCCCTTCCGGTATCACAACCACCTGCTACCCACCAATGTCGACTTCAAACGAGAGGACTCTGAGCAGCAACGATGTCGTACGGGCTGAAAGCCTCCTACAAGAAGTTGAGTGGCTACAACCCTTGGTCTCCCCAGCTGCATTGAGCGCAGAAGAACGGGAGGAGATATTTGAAGCGGTGAGAAGGGAAAGATTCCGGGAAACGCTTCGAGACCGATGGAGCTGTATCGAACATGGGCACGGTCTGTGTTATCGAGGTCCCGAAGACGACGAGCATATACCACTGTCTTAAGAAGACGTGGAAGTTTGGGTTGAGGAATGGGTGCGCAAAATAAAATAGCCTTTCATGTACACTGTTGACAAACTGGACGCTTTTAGTGCCTAAGAGAGGCACATTGTCAAGACCCACCGACTATTATTAGAATGCGAGGTAGATCCACTAACACGACATCGAACATGAGTCCATGTCGCAGTCATAATAACATCGACTGGGGAGTGGTTTCACTGGCCGATAGCTCGTCTTCAAGTGTTAAAATTAGCCCCGGGTAATACCTAGGAGTTGGCATGGACAGGATTGGGATGGGCGTGCTTCACAGCGCACAGAGAGCTTCGCTGATGGCAAAGTTGATGATATACGAGGGAATAGCCCGTGGATATGGAAGCAACAAGGCCTTTAACAAGTGTCTACAGAAGTATCTCACTCTGCCAAGACTGGGAATGGTAATTCAAGAGACCATCGATTTGATGAAGTAGGGATACAACCGCGTCAACCATTGATTACTCAACATACTCACGTCTTTCTAGCCCCACCTATCCCCTTCGAATTAGACAACAGGCGTGGGTGGTCTTACTGGAGTGGTCGTCCTTATACTGGATATGGTATTCAAGTGGTATGCAGGGGACAAACGGAGATCACACTGCCAAACTTATGACATTTTTGGCTTGGGCCTTCCTCTGCTGTCCCGGCGCTCGATGGTCAGATGTAGATCGGCGATCAACTTCAATTACGTCTTCCCTTTACAAGGCTGTCATCAGATCACCACTACACACCAACGTGCGTGGATGAGGCTGCGTCCACATTCATTGTACAAATCGCCAAATATCTTTCATCATCTTTTCCTTCCCCAATTTTCCTCACCAGTGGCCTTTGGAAAATCGTGGAACACATCTCCCACGTGCGTCAACTGTCTGCAGTGGAGCTCGCTGCGATCAGAGTTTACATTGAATTCTGGTTAAAACCGTGCGTCGCGATATCACATCATTGCATCCTGCCCACCAAAACCAGAACAGACAAAATTACTCACCCCGAATTTCCTTGTTTGAATCTCCTATAAGGATTCTCGTGTGTTCCATCCACCAAGATTCCTGGTTTCGAAATATTGCTGGAGATGCATTGAAGGTTATTTTAGACGACGCAAGCCTCCATATAGCAACATTGACACTTCATATCGATTGGGAAACGTCATGTTCACTTTCGAAACGTATCAGAGACCTAGAAACCTTCTTTGACGATGGCACGCTTCGCACGGATCATATCAACCAGCTGAATGTGGTTTCTTCGCTCATTGAACCCCTCCTAAGGTATGTTGACAATGTTTGACCTTCAAGCATAATCTCATATCCGCCCATTCAAATATCTTACCAGTCTGATTATGACACACACGAGTGAAACATTTCTTCTCCTCTTTTCAGGGAAGAAAAATAATCGAGGTTACTCTGAAGCTGATAGCTGCGTCTCCCGACATCGAATCTGCGTGTACCATAGTGCGCAGCCTCAATATAATCGACATTCTCGCTCGTCTTCTTCCACATTGTGACCCAATGCATGGCTCAATCAACGGTCGATACTTCGTTGCCGACGTTGAACAATTTTACCTCGTGTCGCATTCCTTCCTTTGTGTCATCGCCACACCTTTCACCGGTGTGTGCGTAGCGTATCATTCAAGCTCCCGATCCGTGTTGGAGAATCATGGTTGGTCTTCCGATGCTCTTGTTCCATCCAATACGCACAACATATCATAATTTCTCCTTGGTAACACCGACACATTATCCACCCAGGAGGAAGGATACTACTATTAGTCTTCAGTTAACTCCCCTTTGGCAATATTTCTAACTTATGTAAAGCTACATAGTTTGAGCAAGTTAAAGAGCGCATGTTGTCACTTTTACTTTTTGTGCTTCGCAGTTTCTCTTTGATTCTATACATACGCTGCATATATTGGTGGGCGTTAGTGGTGGCTAGAATCACATACAATTTATCAACGAGAATCACTTCAAATAGAATACGACTCGGAGCTTTCAAAGAAAGCAGCATATCAGTTAGTTGAGATAGCATGTAGCAAGTCATCGAAGAGCGGTAACCAACACCCGCAACTCACCAATCCATGCCGACAGTTATCTCGGTCCGATTCACCTACTATTCAAAATCTATGTTCAATCTCCTGATTGGCTACCATGAGGCACAAAATCTGGAATAAAAGGAAGGACCTTTGAAAGGGAGTTGGGAGGATTCAATTAAGTACTTTGCTCCATTCGAAACCTTGACCCAATGATGGAGCGCCTCGCTCCCATGGGATCCGACTTGAGAAAGACGACCATCGCGAATATTGCAAGGAAGGTAAAAGGAGCACCACAAAGCACGTTTGAGACCCATATAGTGTATAACTGATACTTAGCGATACAGGAGAAGTTCGAGAAAGCCAGATTCCATGACCACTTGATGGCAACCGGTCTAAGTTAGCAATAACAAAGCTTTCAGGGTGATACATCTGGTTATGACCGATATTATGTGACAGCGACTTGAATATCTTTCATCACAAGTGTAGTTCATTTTTTTCTGGACAATTCGTGAGGGAGAAAAATGAACAGGAAGAAGCACCAAAGACACGAGATATCTTGGAGAAGACAAACCATCAGTCAATTGGTATTTGATCCGGGTGGCTCATGGAGGGAAGTCCCCTTAATCTAGAATACGCACGTGGACATGGTCCAGCGTGTGGAACAGCCTGGAGCAAGATAGCCGTTCTTCCTCCCAGCGCTTCAAACCATTGGAGTGATGAGTCTTCAATTGGATCAAGTCTTTTCTTATATTTCTACGGAACCTCTTTGAGCACCTGGCTGCCTTTGGACTCCTATTACCACAAACAATCAAGAGAGAGAGACATCTTGTCTGGGTGAACACGTTCCTCGGCTTCCGCGCATCTATTGCCATTTTTCACCGACCATTACACGATTTCTGGGGATTCTGAGTCCCCGTCATTATGTATCTAAGCATCGTAGGTCTCATCAGGTCAGTTACAAGCGACTATAATCCAATTTAGACCACCAGCCGCTCTTTAAATGGCAATGATATAGATAAAAATCCGGGTCTGGTACGTCCAATGAGATACCCAGCTGTCAACTTATGAACTTGGATATAATAATTTATGTAATTATGTACTAATACAAACACCAGCATGCTTCAAAGCATTAAAATATATCCACTGTTCACAATATATTAACAAAACAGGGCGATAAGAAAATGAAAATACACCGATAAGTGACGCGGGCAGGATATTACATATACCTTTTGCATCATGAACCTTGAAGGTCCAGGAAGGGAGCCGAGGAGCATAACCATGACAACATTCAGCCATATCGGGGTTTCCGTCACCATCCATGTTGCTGGGAAAAGACAAAGGACTCCAACTCAAGCTGGGGGATAAAATTACTTTACATCGCAAAGAAATATTCGCTGATGACAAAGTTGATGATATACAACCGAATGGCGCTTGGACGATGGGAAGGCCAGAATCTCGTTGATGGGTTTCAGCTCAGCTATCTTACTGCGCTCAGGCTGGGAATAGTAATTCAAGGGAGCATTGATTTATTGAGGTAGGGATACAGCAGCGTCAATCAGCGAATACATTCAAAAAACTCACGTCCTTTTAGACCCACCTATCCCCGTCGAATTCGAAAACAGGCGTGGATGGTCTTAGAAGGGTTCTGGGTTTAAAATGATGGATAGCAGAGGAACGGATGACATACTGCCAAGCTTCTGTTAAATTTTGGTTCAGCCTTCTCCTCGTCTCCCGGCGCTCGATGGGACGATAGAGATCGGCCATCAACCCCAGTAAGAAGTTGCTGTTGCCAAATCGAATTATATAGAATCACATCATGGACTTTCTATCGCGTTCGACGTTCTGGTCTGGGCAGCTCGTGGTTATATGAAAATTTAAACCACCTATATATATATAGAATCATATTGATCTATTGCGTATGGGCATAGTGAGACACATTTATCATCACATAACCGTTCCTATCGATTGGCATACAACCTCATCCAGCCTCTCTGCATGCCGACCATATAACCACATCCAACCAGACTCACACCTATATGGTAATTGCAACCGTCTGTCAACACACACACCGCCTCAAGTCAAAGCCACACCGGTCTCTGGAGCATGAAGACATTGAGATGACAAAGAGAAGCAGAAAGTGGCATGAGGAAACGCACCGGACCAGTCTAACGACACAACGCAAAGGCCACACGAGCACGTGAAAAGAGCACCCATTGATCAAACTGTATATATAGCAATGCAGGCAGGATAAAAAGTGACCGAAGTGACACTATGAGAGAACGTGGCAGGTAAGAGATGCAGCCCGCCAAAAGTAGAAGAAGATAGGTGGGAAACTTGAAGAGGTGAGCGTGGGATAAAGCGGGAGACAAGGTGAAAGACACAGCTGACAAGTGCATTCGTTGTATGAGATGTGAGAACGTAGCTTGGGATTCATAAATACTGAGGGTGTAGTACACAATAGCAGATAGCGAGTGAATAAAGGGTGAGACCAACGCAATAGCAGATAGTGAGTGAATAAAGGGTGAGACCAGCGCAATAGCAGATAGCGAGTGAATAAAGGGTGAGACCAGCGAGAGTCAGCAGTGATGACGTGAGAGTGGTGACAAGCTGAGGCAGGAGACATTAGAGCAACAGAGAAGTCAAAACGGGATGCTGAATGATGCCAAGGATGCGTTGATAGAAGTCTGGCAAAGCTTTCATGAACGATCTTGTCCTTTGCAATACGAACAACATGAAAACACACTGAATGTTAATCCTCCCTAGTATTGCTTGTGCCTTGGTTGCTCATCTCCCTCATTGACTTGCTGAGCACGGTCCATTTCTATTTATAATGGCAGAGGTGCATCACAATAAAATGGAAGAGGAAACAGGAAATAAAGGGGACGTTACTTTAATTTCTTCCTTCCCAAGTGCTTTCCAGACACATTCGAAGGTGGCTGGCATAACTGGATCATGTGTCTTGAGGTACTCGATGTAAAATAGATTTCTGGACAATGCATTAGTCACAGCCCAGAAAATATTTGGACTTACTTCGCTGAATTTGTATTTGTGACACGCCTCATCCCGGTAGCAGACTTGGTTTTATCTGCTTGCTTGTGAGCTATATGATTTGGAGGATGGGCAGATTACAAGAAGGGAAGAGTAGTAATGACATACTCTTGGTCTTATCTGCACCATCTTGTTGAGTATTAGGTGCCATACTCTCTTTCATGGGATGAAAGCCTTCGAGACGTGTTGAAGGGCCAGCAGCAGGTCCAAAGACAGCATTTTTGCAGGCGGATTAAGATTAATGTTAGTCGATCATGATAGAAATATTGTACATACAACGGATTGACGAAAGTGATTGTTTCATCAATTGGTGGACACGCCTGTCCACTCACCTCCACTACACTGCCCGGAGCCCTATCTGCTGGTTTCTCAATGGCCTTTCCCTTCCCTTTCTGACATCATCTTGGAGTTGGTCACTTCCAGGTAGCATCATGTGTAATTGTAGGATGTCTAGGCGATGTGAGCGGAGGTGAATCGTCTGAGGTTTGTGCAATAAGGTCCGAGATGCCAGTATCAACATGGATTGCAGGTGGCGATGGCAACAATTGCTCTGTGGTTGATATTGTGGACAGAATCTCTTCACGGGTTGAGGCAGTGAGGATACAGCGTGCTGGAATTGAATGGGATGGAGGTGAGGATGGAGGAGGAGAGGGAAATATGGCACGAGCACGTTTTGAAGGCTGTGATTGCTCAGATGATGATTCAGAAGCTACTTTACATTTTTTAGATCCATTCCTTGTGTTCTCATCCATGTTGATGACTTCAGAATGGCAATCATCCAGATTCTCCATGGCGAAGTTGGAGCCACCAGGATCACCCTCCCCAACTGGACGAATAGTTTCCTCGAAATCGGAGTCATTGGGTCTGGCTTTAGCTGACTGACTCTTCTTCTCACGCCGTTTCTTGTTGGTATTCCATTGAGACAGTACACGTGATATTAGGTAGTCGGTCTTCCAGTCATCTTGGCAGATGCGCACATAGGGGTATTCAGCATACAGTTCCTGAAGAACATACCTGCGGTCCACAGCACTAACTTCTGACCAAACATTTGGAAGTGTGCCTTTCTTTAGAAGCTCTCGGAATATAGATCAGATATAGCTGCGAATTGCACCTGCTGTGGTCCCATCGACAGGTGAGCCATTCTCATCCTCAATGTATTCTGTGGCTACATTTTCACCCGTCTGGGCCAGTCTAGCACCCCCTCGACGGGATAAGTCACAGGTAGGGTCGACTATAGCTCCACTCTTCTTCTTGTCTTCACAGAATGCGGTAAAATCACGCTGCCTCCAGAACTTGATGTCAGAGTAGTCATCTCTCTTGGGCTTCGGAAGTGTGGATGCAGCAGATGGGCATGCATATGTAGATAGAGCAACTGATGAGCTAGCCAGCTGCTGAATAACTTGCTTCATGTCAGAACGAAGTGCCTGATAGTTAGCGCTAGTGAGGTCTGTCTGAGTCTGGGTATCAGGAAAAAAGAAGATGCTCACTCTAGTTGCTTGTTTGCAGCATTTAGCTTGTTATAGGCATCATACAGGTCTCCATAGGCAGCATTTCCAGTGTCCAGAAGGTCTCTGTGGTTGGCAGTTTTGTAATAAAATGCCTATTAAAAAGGGCACATATGTGCTCAAAACATGAAGACTATGTGGTTAACTTACAAGTTCACTGTCCTTATGGCTGCTGTAGATCGGATTATTCACAGACAAATTACGACTCGAACAATGTGACCGAAATTGGAGATGTCCAAATGGCTGAAATGATGACTCTCCTCTGCTTTGCTCCAGAAGAACAGGGTCAATTACTGGGGGAGCATATGGCTGTGACTTGCTTCGAGAATGTGTAAGAAGAGGGTGAGGTGAGGACCATGACACTGATCACATGGTAGCAGAAGGAAAGGTCAACAGAGGACCAGTCACATTTGTGACATTGTCACTAAGCTGCATTATTCTGGCAGCGGTGGTTTCAAAGCCTTGCTTTAAATGCAGTACAGTTTAGCTTGGGAATACTGAAGAACCCCCCCATATCGGAAACTCTGGACTGGCCATGACAATAGCAATTCCGGTCAGTATTTATGCTCATATTTCACCACTAATTAGATATCCCCAGATGAATCGTCCTTGTATATTTCAATAAAAATGGAGCCAACATCAAATATTGGTAAGACACTGCTGAGTGTACTGATGATGGTCTCGTCATTAATCCATGTGTGGTTTTCCAGACTGATTACATAAAACTATTTGCCCCTTCCTCCAAGAGCTGCAACACGAAGGCTCCTGTTCATAGTGGTAAAGTTTTTTGAGAACTAAGGTGAACTATTCAGCTCTGACTGATTGACTAAAGGTGTCTAACAGGGACATCGACTACCTTTTTATACATATATTTCAATTATTTCCAAAACACAGATGGCAGTCCACTTGGGAGGAAGAATAATGGTGTCAATAAAAAAAGGTGTGATATTTGAGGCTAATTACAACACAATAAGTGCTTTTATGGTGTATCCATCAATGGAAAAAATCTCTCAAGTCTGTCAAGGTGATCTGTAGAAAATATTCGGGGGAGTGGACCCTCATACATATTGTCCTGAAGCTTAGTTTGGGGGAGAATTGTGACTTTACTCAATATATGTCAATCACAAGAATAGTTTGAAATGAAGCCTCTCTGGACACTTAATGCACTATTTGAATGTTTGCTGGGATGTATACTGTGCTATCCAAAAACACGCTTCCATAAGGGAAAGTAAGTCTCGTGGCTTACTGATTTACATAGATCAAACACCAGTGAATTCTCTGGCTCCTGCTAGGTATCCATACCTTTGATATCCAATGTTTATAGTATGAAATTCACATGCATTTAGAAAATATTTTTTCTTGGAAATTACAGCTCTCAGATTCGAAGGCTACATATGCATACCTACTCTTCGTCACCCAGCTCCTTCTCAATATCTCCTAAATAGGCCATTTCTAAGCCAACCTTTTCACAAACAAAGAAACAATTGTCATCAGGGTTATTAAATGGGATCATTGCAATGCAGCTGGCTATGTTTTTGACTGGAATAATTTCCAATGTTTCATTTCCATGATATCGGCATACCAAGAGTGCACCACTTGATGCTTTGAAGAGGTACTCATCCAGAGGGCCAAATAAAGATATAAGGGCAACTGCCTGGTGCTGGTTATTGAGTTTGATCTGGAAGAAGTATTGTACTTCACCAAATTGTGGTGCTTTTTCTCCATGTTCTCGATAGAACTGGAAATTTTAACTATAAAATTGTAAAAATATTATGAATGAACAAACCATTATATTTCTTGACATGCAGACTTTCTCAAGAGCTTTCTCTTTTTCCTTCCAGGCACTACGCACAATTTGCTGGTTTGGAAGTCATAAGCGTGCCCACTTTTGTATCTCTGGGACCCAGCATGGATCTGTGACCACATCCTGTGCTCTGCAAAACAAGTGAAGAGCAGCCATTTCAATTGCAGGTATAGAGTGTGAATATCTGTCTCTTGCACCCAACAGAAGAAACTGATCACCCAGGTCTTCTGACACATGTGGGTGATTTTGTACTTTTCCAAGACTTGGTAACAAGGCAAAGAGTGCATTGACTTGAGCTCGACAGACTCCTCACTTAGATAAGTTTTGATATGGCTTTGAAGGCTGCCAGATTTCCTCTCCAAGATTTCCAATTGTTCACTCCATTGTCTGTGATGTATCAGCATCATCTCATAATGTTCCCTTAATTTCCTTTGAATTATTTAATATTTTCTCGAATTTTTATTGTATTTTTACTATGTTTATTGTGAAAAATAGGCCTTATTCCTTTTAACTTCGCATAAATAATAGCATATATGGACTCATATTATGCTATTATTACTCAATTAATTTATTATAATTTTTAACTAATTATTTATATTTTATTTACTTAGTTATTACTGTCCGGCACATTACTTGCTTGTATGTGTGTATTCGGGCGTCACATGACTACAGTCACACGAGTGACTGTAACACTAGTCACGGGTGACTGTAACAAAGTCACGGTCCGGTATCGGGATGTCACACAAGTCACAGATGTGACTACCCGAGTCATTATTTGATCCCGCCGACTCATCGTTTGCTTCTGTCCCCGGGACCGCGGCTTTGAACCTTCATGTTCAAGCAAAGCTTAGAACCCTTGTCTCAGAGAGGGGAATCATGTGATAAACAAAGGGTAAATAATGAGTAGAATATGAGGTCATTATGATCTAACTAGTGACCTCATAAACTAAATAATTAGCTAATCATTGAGTTATCAAAATGTATATAAGGAGGGCCAAGTTTCCAATAAAATCATCATATCACACACACATTGCACAGCACAGCTCAGAAGCTTATCTAATCATCTTAAGGACAATAATAGCCTTAGTCTGATACACTCACTGCAAGCACCTACACTTGCAGCATCTTGAATCTTTGTCAGCACTCTTGAACTTAGCTAATCATCTAAGTTCCCCCAGCCTCACAGCTACCCTTAGGCTTATTAATTACATAATAAACCTAATAAGTATCCTTACTGAAATCCCTGCCAATACTAGATTACTCAAGGCCCAGCCCTAAGTTTATTGAATTAATCAAGTACAAGCACTCAGATAATCCAATACAAATTATTCTCTCTATTAATAAATTATTTAACACCTTGTTAAATAACTATTAATAGTTACAAATAAGCATACAAGAATCCGAAGCTTTATATCAAGTCTCTGCCAAGTTACTGCGCATATATTCAGCTTCCAGCCCCTATTCTCAAGGAATAGTTCTTTTATTTGCTAAAAGAGTCATACACAGTTCTTTTGAACCTTTCAATAATCAAAATAAGCATTGATTTGAGTTGTTTAAGCTTAATAGCGCAGCTCATTAATCTATCAGTATTTAAATTACTGGACCTTTGCTTATTTTATTGTTGAAGCTCTGTGACACTATAGCATATATTGAGCTATCTAAGAGAATTCCCTGAATACATTACATTGTCCATTGTGTATAATATACACCTGGACCAAGATGTGGGACCTCAGGACCAGCATGCAATAGAGCATGAATACTTTGGTGAACAAAATGGAGGCGAGTGGATTTTCGTTGATAGTATAGGATCTCAAACTCCTTTATAAACTCAACAAGAAGTTGGTGGCTGTGCAGAAGCTGTGGCTTGGTAATCAACCGCTGGTGAATGAGCCGAACACCAGCAACCAATTTGCAATAATTTTTCCAATATTTGTCAGGCAGAATTCCATAGAGAAGGCCAGGTCCGAGACCAAAGAGATATGTGAGATATTCCCAAGCTTTGTAACCACTAGAAATTTTCTCAGCTGGATTTCGGGGTGGACGATCAAAAGATCCTGGAAGATATGGTGTAGCATCTGCTACCTTCTGTCCATGCATTTTCCAAGTATTTCCAGTGAGGACAACCCAATCCCAACTTGCTTTGTCATCATTGGGATCACATTCAAGTGTTCCACACCACAATCCAAAGAGTAAATCAGGAATGTTGAGTGAGACCAAATGCATTAGATCAACACCAAAGCAGTGAGGAATATTGAGACTGCAGCCAACAGGAAGACCACTGAATAAACTAGGCTTTGTTATTCCAGTTCTCTTGCAGTTGCTCTGATGTTGAGCTTGGTTCCGAGATCTCAAAACAATATTAAGAGCTTCTTGGTATTCAGCAGGATTGCCAATCTGTAAATAGGATCCATCGATATCTGGATGGTCACAGCCTTCCACTGAGAATCCATGGGGCTTCAAGAGAGCAGGATAATAATGGTTTCCACCTTCCTTTCATCGTCCCTTGACTGAGAAGTATAAGCGACACCCATATGCACCAGAATGACCTGTAAGGCCATTGAGATATGTTAATCCAGGGCCATCGGCTGCACCAAGGTGAATATAGAGCTCAGATCGAAATATCTCCTCACTGATAGCATCCCAGACATATAAACCTTCTTTCATAAGTGCAGAAAGATGGTGAAAACCTGGAAAAAGAAAAGAGTCGACATTTTTTGGCTTATTTGGGCCAGGTATAAAGCCACCAGGGAGCACATAGTGCTTCTTGTATCGGTGCTCTGGTGCTAAGTGAAGGACCCAAATATATATCCAACAATCAGACTGCTTGCTCTGGTAAAGCTGTGCACCATCAATCGACATGAGAAGAACCATGTCATTATCCTTGATTTTTCCTGCTTGAACTGCCTCAAGGTATGCCGTGCCAGAGAAAATGTCATCCCACTCATTAAGCACTCCTGCATTTGCATGAGCTGCTCCAAGAAGTTCTTTTGTCCTATTTCGACGATATCGCATGGCAGCTGCACCGTGTGGGCTGCGCCATAGAGCCTGCAGTTGGGGACCCAGTGGAATTGTATGGAAGTGACGTCAGGCCACCTGCTTACCAGTAGCAGCCAGAATCTGTGTGTCATAATGAGGTTGGCCACACTTTGGACAATTATTGAGGTTTTCGAGAGGACCAGTGTAGGCAATACATGTATTTGGGCACATGTCATGCATCATAGAATAAATCCCAGTTATCTGTTCAATTTTCTTTTTGGTTTGAAAGAGTGTTGGGAGTTCATTATGTTCAATACCAAGTCGCGTAAATGAATGATGAATAGTTTGTCGAACATTGTTAAAAACCTCTTCTGAGGCAGATGTAGTGTTAATAAAGAGCTCTATCGCAGTCATTAACTCTGGTTCATTATTGAGATTGAGTTGAGCTTGTTCCGGAGCCTGTAGCTTTTTGATTACACTCTCAGGCAGCTTGTATGCTGCAAGAGTTGCTCCTTGGATTGCTGCCACAAAGTCTTGTGACATCTTGAGCTCCTCCAATGTGGCGTCAACCTCAAAATCGCCTTGGTCAAGATCCAGGACATCATCTTGAGCTGTTTCTGGCTGAGCAAAGTTGCCTTCAATACCATCATTGTTCAATGCAGGCTGCATGGAGACGTCTCTCTGTGTCATGTCCACCAAACTTCCTGGATCAATGCCATATTCATTTTCCTGAGTGGATTGCTCTAAGTTACAGCATACACTAGTTGATGCAAATAATGTACAAACAAGGTCATTATTTCGTCCAATTTCAGTGCGCCCCCCATTGTTCTGCCAATCATCCACCAATGTATCACTTTCCTGTCGATTTTGGCCAGGATAGTCCTCTACTTCATCGATTCCTCCCACTGGATGGCCCTGTCCACTTGCTCTAATCCCTGCATTCCATGCTTCTGCATTTCCGGCTCCATTTGATGCTAATCTGCACTCGCTTTCAGGGTTCTCCTGACGATGTCGTTTATAGGGTGGTGGGACTGGAGGTGAGCGTCTTTGAGAGTGTATACTGGGTCCCACATGTTGATACTCTGATAGAGAAGATGTTGTGCTTGATGTGTTATATCCATGTTGCATGAGAAAGGTTGTGTATGGTAATATCTTTCTGCGCTCTTTGGCATGTGCATTCCAAGTACTTTTCGAAACTTTCTTTGGCTCGTCACGCCCACCTTTCATACACTGTGGACAGTCACAAAAGTACTCGAGCAATGCCATTGAAAATACTGCAGGAAAGCAATTGGATGTGGTTATACAGGATTGGTGTCACAAAAGCGCTATGGGTCTGGCACGATTGCAGATCAATGACGTTATACCTGCTTTATTTGGTTCTGCCTGGTTCTATTTGGAAATAGAGACTTCTCACTGGGCATCAACTCCAATTACGTCTTCGCTGTACAATGCTGTAATCAAATCAGCGCTACCAACGTGGATGAGATTGCGTCGACATTTATCGTTCAAATCCCCAGATATTTCTGATCTCCATGTATTGCGGTTATCGTGCATCAGGAAAGTGGCAAGATCAGTAAGTATGCCGTATATATTGGCTAGAGCCATCTAGGAGAGCTAGCTAGACTCGGCTAGATACACTACCTTGCGAGATCCCTTTTTACTAGTCGGTATAAAAGCTTACTGTGGATCTAGGGAGTCTAGGGAGGTTAGAGAGTCTACATAATGCGTGTAAACATTCCCTGTAGTGGAGATCACTGCGATCAGAGGTTACATTGAATTAAGGGGGCAACCGTGCGTCCCAATATCACATCATTTCATCCTGCCCACCAAGCCCACAAAAGACAAAACTACCCACATGGAATCCCGTTGTCAATGGGATCACTGGTGGTCACACGAGTTGACAGGACCACGGTGTATTGTCTAGAACTGAGACGGGATACAGGAGGTTACAGCGTACGGTAAGGAAAGAGAGGGAAAACTACCTAGGCTATATACATGTCTGCTGTGGTCACGTGCCAGAACAAAAGGAATGGAACAAAAGGAATGGAACAAGGGGAACAAGAAACAAAGAGTGAACGCATAACAAAGAGCGAACACATAACGGGAACAATGAGTGAAAGAGTAAGACTGGGGCGCCAGGCTTACACCACACCGACGTTCCTTGTATGAATCTCCTGTACGGCGTTTCATATGTTGGCTGCACCAAGATGCCTTCTTTCGATATTTTATTCCGGAAGGGAATGCTGCGCTTTTTAGGTGAAGTTAGCCCGAGAGTCGACTTCCAGGCTTAGTATTGTGGCCGTGCTCCTACAGGATACACACTGTTCCATTCTTTCCTTTTAACCAACTTGAGGGCCCACTAATCCTTCTTGTATAATACAGGCAGGATATTCTCACGTCACTTTACCATTTTGACACTTATTCCTTGGACTCCATCAGATCATTTTAAAGGCCGCTAATTTTGTTCCAGGTTCTGTGCCCCATGATAGGCAATCCGCGAATTGAAACATATTTTGAAGATTAAATGAATCTGACCGAGTCGGCATGCATTAGTGAATGTTTGGTACGGGTGTCTTTTGCTACTCTTCTATCACTTGCTTCATCTATCCCAGCTACATGATATGCTTCTTGTGATCTCTCAGTGGTAGTCTATTTGAAGTGATTCTCGTTGATAAATAAGACGTGATTCTAACTACTAGCGCCCACCAGTATGCAAAATGGTGTCTAGCATCAACGAGAAGCTGCCAAGCACACACAGGCGGTACAAAGTCACCATATGCGGTCTTGAATGGGCTCAAACTATGTAGCATTACATAAATTAGATATATTGCCAAAAGGCGAGTTAAGTAAAACGCCATGGTACTATCCCTCCTCCTGGTTCGGATTGTGTATTGGTGTTATCCAAGAGAAATTGGGCTGGCGTAATGGATGAAACAAGAGCATCGGCACGCCAATCATGGTCCTCCAACACTGATCTGCAGTTTGAATTAAATGTTACGCACACACCAGTGAAAGGTGTGGCGATGACACAAAGGAAGGAATGGGCCGCGACAGTTACGCGTTCAAGGCAGCGACCGAGGTATTGATCGTTGATTGAACCCCGCATTGCGTCACAATGTGGAAGAAGACGAGAGATAGAATGGGGATGATATTGAGGCTGCGCACTATGGTACACGCGGATTCGATGTCGGAAGGTCCAGCTATCAGGTTCAGGGTGATTTTGATTATGCTCTCGTTTGACAAGAGGAACGCTGAATTTGGACTCGTGTGTCTCAGAATCAGACTGATCGGATATATTCATGGGTGGATATGAGATGATGCTGGAAGGTAAGGCATTGACAACATACCTTAGGAGGGGTTGATTGAGCGAGAAACCACATTCAGCTGATGGATATGATTCGTGAGAAGCGTGCTGTCGTGGAAGAATGTTTCTAGGGGCCTGGTATTACGCGACAGTGAATTTAACGTGCTGCCATCGATATAGTGTCACGGACGCTATAAGGAGGTTTGCGTCGTCCACTATAATCTTCAATACATCTCGAGCAATATCTGGAAACCGGGCAGCTTCGTGCATGCAACACACCAGAAGATGTACAGGAGATCCAAACAATGAACGTCGATGTGAGTAATTTTGTCTGTTGTGGTTTTGGTAGGCCAGATGAAATGATGTGATGTCGCGACGTACGGTTGTATCCAGAATTCAATGCAACCGCTAGCCGCAGTTAGTTCCTCTACAGACAGTTGACGCACGTTGCAGGTTTGTTCCACGATATACCCAAGCTCGGCGAGGAGGTCGGTACCTGGATGGCATGGGCATGATAAATATCCGGCGATTAGTAGAATGAATGCCGACGCAACCTCATTCAGGTTGGTGTGTAGCGGTGATTTGATGACCGCATTGTAAAGCGAAGACGTAATTGCAGTTGATGTCCGATCTCGATCGTGCCATCGAGCGCCGGGAGACGAGGAGAAGGCCAAAGCCAATTCTGTCCGTCCTTCGTTCCTCCGCTCTAAAGCATTTAAATTCCAGAACATCTCTAAGACAACTGACGCCTGTTGTCGAATTCGAAGCGGGCAAGTGGGTCTATAATGGTAAGTATTTTGAGTGTACTCAATGATTGGTGCTGAAGTATCCCCACCTCATCAAGTCAATGGTCTTTTGAATTAATATTCCGATTCTTCGCAGAGTGAGATGCTTTCTCATTAACTTGTTGAAGGCCCTATCGTCTCCATACGCCATTCGCTGGTATATCATCAACTTTGCCATCAATGCAGCTGTCTTTGCGTTGTAAAGAACATTCCTCCCAACCCTTTCCAAACCGACTCCACAGTAATAACCGGGGTTAATTTCAACACTTTAAGATGAACTATTCGGCGATGAGACGAGTCCCCATTCAATGTCATGCCTACGATATGGACTGAGTTTGGATGTGGCGTTGGTGGATCTCCCTCGTATCTTAATAGTATTCGGTGGGTCATGGCAATTTATCTTTCCTTGGCACTGAAAAAATCCGCTCTGTGAACAGTCTCCACCAAAAGGATGTTTCGTTTGCGCACCCATTCCTCCACACCACCTTCCACGTCTTCTTCCGACAGTGCTATGTGCTGGTCGTCGTCATATGCTCGGCAACGTAAACAGGACCCATGTTCGAGACAGCTACATCGCCCTCGAAGCTTCATCAGAGGTCTTTCCCTCATTCCAGTTTCATCGATCCCCTGTCGTTCCATCCTCAATACAGCCGGGGAAACCAAGGGTTTTAGCCAGTCAACCTCTTGGAGGAGGGAGAGGGCATCCTGCTCACTCGGAGCTATCTCGTTGGACGTTGACATTGGTGGGTAGCAGTCGTACTCGTTCCGGGATGGAATGCTGCGCCTTTAAGCTGAAGTTAGCCTGAGAATCGATTTCGAAGCATAGCATTGTGGCCGTGCTCCTCAGGATACACAGCGTTCAATCCTTTCCTTGCAAACAACTTGAGGTCCCACTTATCCTTCTTGAATAATAAAGCCAGGATATTTTCAAGTTACCTTACCCTATTTACACATATTCCTTCCATTTCAGCAGATGATCTCCCGCAGACAACACACATGGCAGGTAAAAATAAATTGACAGGCCGTCACCGCGCAATATGCTACCTTCCGAGTTCTTCATTGCTAGATTTCAGGGTAATCCAGCTCTCCCGTCAGAAGTGACTTCTCCAGGATAGAATATGACAGTGCAGTGGAAGCTATCCATGGCAGTGCTTATTAGGTACAGCCCCAGGCGCTTTCGACTCCGGCTAGCGCTTCGTGTTCAATTCTTTCATACTTGCAAGCAATCCATTCCAACAATTCATTACTGGTGCTAATGGGCGTAAAACCTTAATAGCCTTCTTTGTGCCGTCCGGTTTTTATCAAAACAAATTGTGCGTGCAATCATTAGTCAATGACTATTAATTACACGCTAGTCTTATTGTTACCCTGACCTTCTCAGTAACCTAATTCGCCCCAGGCTCACCTTATTTATTAAACAATTGTCAATCAGACTCGACAATGTCAAGGTAGATGAAACATTGTGAGCCACCATAGCTTGACCTCTTGGAGAGCTCTTCGGGTGTGTAAAGATTCACCATATTCTATATGCCTTTACGTGCCCTTTTCCTGCCAACTTGTCCGCCCCTTCGAAGCCGATCGCTCCATTGTCCCTGGTGACTTCACAAAGGCTGTTGTAGCAATCTTTATTCCCTCACACTGTAGTGATTTGCTATCGTATCCGGGGGTATTATGCCAGTTGACCCATTTACATTCACTTGTTTTCATGATTCTTGTGTTCGGACCAAATTAGTGCTGTGAGTCTATATCAACTTCTAAGCTCACATCCGTTGTTCCACCGTTGCTCGAACCATATTTGGCCCGCCTTGAAAACTTTATACTTGATGGAGGGCCTGAAGCATGATCGATATTTTCTCAGCATTTCCATCTCAAAGTTATGTCATGCTCTCCGCAGCAGCATTTCGATTTCACTATCCCTACACGCTCTGTACACGCAATGATTAATGCTTGATCTGTGCGTTCGTTTCGGCCATCATCTCTTCTCCTCACTATTGACTTTATTTCTCCAAAGGCTAGTGTTGTTCCAGGAGGCTAACCCCCCTTCGAACGTTCTTATGGCTCACATCAGGATTGAACCACCTTGAATTGCATTCATGCTGCAGTATACTTTCTTGTCTCATTTTAACATTCAGGACCGCTCACCTTTTTCAGAAAAGGTGGTAATTGTACTTCATGTAACATACTCCAACTGAGATGAAAGGAGATATCCACTCGGTTTGCACTGAGCGCCATTCTTGTTTATCAACACGTTTTTGCCATGCATAGTCCAGCTATTGGAAAGAACTCTTGAATATTGTCGGGTTCACAAATATATACAACGTGTGCATAGCATCAACAAGAAGCTGCCAACCACACACGTGCGGTAAAAAGTGACTATATGCGCTCTTTAATTCGCTCAAACTATGTAGCTTTACACAAATTAGAAATATTTCCAAAAGGGGAGCTAAGTAAAGAGTAATAGTATTATTCTCCCTCCTGATGCGCAGATCGTCGACGGCAGTGGGCATATGGCAGCTACAAATAGTTTGATGAGCCTTCGCCACATAATGTGGCAACTTCCGACTTCTTGAGCGCTAGATTTTGGGAATTCAGCTTTTACATGAGTTGAGAGGTGACATCTCGATTGATAGAATATGTGGATGCTATCCATGACAGTGCTTCTTAGGTACAGCCTCGGGTGCTGTCCACTACGGCTATATCCAACGGGAACATCCACTTCGTATTCAATCCTTTCGGAATTCCAATTTCAATAATTCTTTGCTGAGGCTAAATTGGCGTAAATAGTTAATATGCCTAATTACACGGTCCATCTGAGTGAAGTCAGCTAACAAGAGTAAGCCCGTAGGGAAAGCATCAGGCGCCGAGCGGCGAAGTTTGGAAATAGAAGTCTACGGCACGAGATATGATTCCACAAAGCCAGCACCTAGAGCGACCGTGGTAGAAAAAACTTCATGCTATGAACCGTACGCCTCCTGTAATGATAACTTGGATAGTAATCACTTGACACCGACATGATTAGGCCTGAGACCTTTAGAGAGAAAATGACGATAACTTTGAATCGCGAGGAATCATGAAATGGTCGGTGAGAGATGCCAAAAGGTACTCGGACGCCAAGGAACGTATTCTCCCGGATAATGGCGACAACATGTCTCACTCTGATCCTTGTTTGCGGTACTCGGAACACGAATCCCGGCAGATGCTCATCCCTACCTCATCAAATCAATGATCTCTTGAATTACTATTCACAGTATTGGCACCGTGAGATTGTAGAAATTTGTCAATGACGTTCTGGCCTTCCCATGGTCCACGCGTCATTCGCTCGTATATCATCAACTTGGTCATCAGGGAAAAACCGACTCCACAGTAATACCCGGGGAAAATTTCCACACTTGGCGACGAGCTATCCGGCGACGAGACAACGCCCCAGTCTTTGTCATACTGATGACATGGACTGACTTTGGATGTGGCGTTGGTGGATCTCCCTCGTATCTTAATATTATTAGGTGGGTCATCGCCAGTTCTCTCTCCTTGAGTCTGACAAAATCCGGTCTGTACACAGGATAAAGAAAAATATTTTCTCTTACGCACCCATTCCTCGACCCAACCTTCCACTCTTCTTCAGACGGTGGTATGTGCTAGTCATCGGGTGCTGGGTAACATAAACCGTTCTCGCGATGGAGACAGCTACAGCGTTCTCGAATCTTAATCAGAAATCTTTCCCTCATTTCGGTCTCATTTATCTCCTGGCGTTCCAAACTCAATATAGCCGGTGAAACCAAGGGTTGTAGCCACTCAACCTCTTGCAGGAGGCGTTCAGCCCGTCCGATATCGTGGCTGCTCAGAGTCGTCGCATTTGAAGTTGACATTGGTTGGTAACAGATTGTTGTGAAACCGAAGAGGACGCTGCGTTTTTAAGGTGCAGGCATGAGGGGAATTATTTTCCAGGTATAGCATTGTGGCGGTGCTTTATACAGGATACCCAGCGTTTCATCCCTTCCTCTGAAATCACTTGAGGGCCCGTTCGTCCTTTTCCAATAATACAGCCAGGATACTCTCAAGTTACTTTACCATTTTCGTTTGGCGCTATTCCTTAACTTCATCAGATCGCATACTGCAGACGCCACATGTGAACGCTGGGAATATATTGACAAGCTCTCACCGCATGACGTGGTAACTTCTCAGTTCGTGAGCGCTATATTTCATATCAATCCAGCCTTTCTTTCAGTTAATAAGTGACATCTCCATGCATGGAATATGGAAATGCAGTAAATGCTATCCAAGGCATGTACAGCCTTAGGCACTTCTGACTCCGGCTATATCCAACAGAAATATGCGCTCCCTGTTCAATTCTTTCAGAATTCCAATGATCAATCCACTTGAATAATTCCTTAGTCATGTTTATTGGGGTCAAACCTGAATATTCTAAGTTGCGGCCAGTCTATCAGTGTTTTCACCAACAAATTATGTGTAATATATATTCAATCATTATTGCTTAGACTTTCCCGTTGAGTGAACCTATGCTCCCCGGGCTCATGTCATTTATAATGGACCTCCCTCTTCGACGCAAAAATGTCAAAGCAGATCAAGTATTTTGAGCCACTGTAGCTGGGCCTCGTGCAGATGGAGCTCCCCGGGTTTGTAATCCGAACTAACCGACACGCTGCTTGCCTTGAGACCTCCGAGTGGTATTCTACTTTAAGTGATTCTCATTGAAAAATCAGATATAATTCTAATCACGACTAAGCCCCGCCCATATATGTGTACTCTATATTCAATCATTACTGCTTAGACCCGTGGGTTCATTATTCCCCTGTCCCGTTGAACTGACACGCTACTTGCTTTGAGACCTCTGAGTGGTATTCTATTTGAAGGGATTCTAATTCGTAAATCGGAAATAATTCTAATCACGACTATGGCCCACCCATATATGCGACGTCTCTATCCCATCAAAGAGAAGCTGTCAAGAACACAAAGGCGGTAAAAAATGAGTATCTGCGCTCTTGGATTCGCTCAAACTATATAGCCTTACATAAATTAGAAATATTCCCAAAAGGCAATTTAAGTAAAGAGTAATAGCACCGTCCTTCCTTCTGGTTCGGATAATGGATCGGTGTTATCCAAGAGAAATTGAGATATATCGTGTAAAATGGGTAGAGCAAGCGCATCGGTAGGCCAACCATGATCCTCTAACACAGATGTGCAGTTCAAATTAGAGGTTACCGACACGCCGGTAAAAGGTGTGGCGATGACGGAAAGGAGGGAATGACCCATGAGGCGCAATTTCTCAAGGTGGGATTGATCGTTGATTGAGCCACGCATTGTGTCACAATGTGGGAGAAGACGATCGACAGTGGCGATTATATCTAGGTTGCGCACTGTGGTACACGCGGATTCGATGTCGGAAGATCCAGCTATCAGCTTCAGAGTCACGTCAATCAGGTCTTTGCCTGAACACAGGAGCCAATAATTTGGACCCTTGTGTGCCAGAATAAGACTGGTAGGATATGTTCATGGGCAGATATTAGGTGATGTTGGAAGGTAGAAAATTGGCGGTTCAATGAGCGAATAAATCACATTAAACTGGTTGATATAATCCATGCGAAGGCTGCTGTCGTCGAAGAAGGTTTGCAGGGACCAGATATCACTCTGCAGTGACCACGATATCTCCTCATCGATATGAAAAGTCAAGGACGCTATATGGAGGTTGGTGTCGTCCACTAGAACCTTCAATACAATCTCCAGCAATATATCGAAACCAGGGATCTTGGTTCATGCAACACACGAGAAGCTCTACAGCAGATTCATGCAATAAATGTTGGCATTGGGAATTTTGTCTGTTATGGTTTTGGTGGGCAGGATAAAATGATGTGATGTCGGGACGCACGGTTGTACCCAGAATTCAATGCAACCTCTGATTGCAGTGAGCTCCTCTACAGACAGTTGACGCACGTGGGAGATATCTTGCACGATATACACAAGGTCGTCATAGAGGAGGGGATATTGATGGCATGACAAATATCGTGCGATTTGTAGAATAAACGTCGACGCAACCTCATTCAGGTTGTTATGTAGCGGTGATTTCATTACAGTGTTATAAAGCAATGACGTAATTGCAGTCAAAGACCGATCTGTATCTTCCCATCGAGCGCCGGGACACCAGTAGAAGGCCGAAGCCAAATATTTCATAATCATGGCACTGTTACCGTGCTTCCGCCATATATCATCTGAAATCCTGACCCCCCTAAGACCACTGACGCCTGTTGTCGAATTCGGTGTGGGTATATGGGTCTATACACATTGAGTAAGTTGGTCCTGTGTTTTTAATGATTGATGCCATTGTATCCTACCTCAATAAATTAATGGTCTCCTGAATTACTATTCCGAGTCTTGGCAGAGTGAGATGCTTGTGTAGGAACTTGTTAAAGGGCGTGTCGTCTCCATGAACCATTCGCTTGTATACCATTAACTTTGCCATCCGTGCAGCTGTCTTTGCGTTGTAAAGTACATTCCTCCCAACCCTTTCCAAACCGACTCTACAATAATACCACGGCTCGATTTCAATACTTGAAGATGGAGATGAGCTCTCATCCAGTGAGACCACTCGTCATGACTGTAGTATGGACTGAGGATGGATGTGGGTTCCGTGGGTCTACGTTGCATTTGAATAATAGTCGGTGGATCATGACAATTTGTCTCTCCTAAGAACTGAATGCGTTTAGTTTGTCAACAGTGTACATAAAAGGTTGCGCACCCATTCCTCAACCCAAACATCTGCGGTGCCACTTTGCCTAGAGCCACGATATGGGCTAACTAGCCAACAGAAAACTTCATAGCAGGGTCATGGTTGAACCGACTTGAATTCAATTTTGCTCCAGGACACTTTATGTTGTCACTTCTACATGCAGGACCACCCACAGTTGCTACCCAGAACAAAGTTCCACTCATATCCGGAACATACGACGTCTCACAGTAGAAGGCCAGGAAAGGTGGTTGACATGGCTCCAACCGATGAAAGATGTGGGTGTTGATTTCTTGACCTCTCATCCGGCACCTGTTCACTTGTTCCGTGGATTCAACTATCATTAATTTCGTCATACTGACTTCATATAAAGCAAAGGCACGATGGGCGGCCCGAGCGTATCCTCTCGACTTGTACGGAGCGCCACTCCTGTGCGTGCATACATGCGTGCCATGCATGGTCGGGATATCAGTGAGAACCCTTTGATATTGTATGCTCTGATCGAGAATTTGACGATGCACAATATTTCTTTGAGTCGGCATGCTCCAGGCTGTTCCAGAGGCTATACCATGTGCATGTGCAGCCGCGCATTCTAGATTATGGGGACTTCCATCCGTGAGCAGCCCGGATCGAATACCACTTAACTCATACTTCGTCTTCTTCAAGTCCCTAATGCTTCTTCTTCTTCATTGTCCTCCCTCAAGCCGCAGCCACAGAATATCGGTCATATACAGGTGTGTCACCCGGTAAGCTTTTTTATGCCTAATGTGGACCCGTTTGCTATCAAGTGGTCAGGGATTCCGGCTTCCTCGCACTTCTCTTGCATCGCTAGCATCAGGTATGCATTATATCGGTCTCAAATGTGCTTTTGGGTGCTCATGTGACCTTCTTGCAATATTAGCGATGGTAATTTTCCTGAAGTCGAATCCCATGGGAGTGGGGCGCTCCCGCATCGGGTCAAGGTTTTGAATAGAGCGAAATACCGAATGGAATGCGCCCAACGCCGTCGCTGTTCGTTTTCGAGGCCCCTTCATTTATTCCAGACTTTGTGTGAATGATAGCAAATCCGAAGATTGAACATAGATTTGGAATATCAGGTGAATCTGCCCGAGATAACCTTCCGCATGGATTAGTAAATTGCCGGTGTTTTTTGCTGCTCTTCAATGGCTTGCTTCATGCTATCCCAACTAACTGGCACCCTTCTTTCTTTGAAAACTCAGAATGGTATTCTAGCCACGACTACAACCTGCCAATATATGTAACATGTGCATAGCATCAACGAGAAGCTGCCAAGAACACAAAGGAGGTAAGAAGTGCCTATATGCGCTCATTAATTCGCTTAAACTATGTACCTTTAGTTAATTAAAGAGTAATATAATAGTACCATTCTTCCTCTTGGTTCACCTAATTGCGTCAATGGTCTCCTGAATTACTATTCCGAGTTTAGGCAGAGTGACACGCTTGCGTATGAACTTATTGAAGGCCCTGTCGTCTCCATATGCCATTCGCTTGAATATCATCAACTTTTCCATCAGTGAAACTTTCCTTGTGTTGAAAAGCACATTCATCCCAACCCTTTCCAAGCCAAATCCACAGTAATAGCCGGGGCCAATTTCAACATTTGGAGATGTCGATGAGCCCCCATACAATGAGTCCACTTCCCAGTCCACGTGATGACTATAATATGGATTGAGGCTGGATGCGCCCTTGGGTGATCTACATCGCGTTTTAATAATAGTCGGTAGATCATGACAATTTGTCTCTCCTAGGCACTGAAAGCGTCCAGTTTATGAACAGTGTACATGAAAGGCTATTTCATTTTGCGCACCCATTGCTCAACCCAAACTTTGTTAGAATATGAGTATATACAATTAGCTATGACCTCATATCTCGTGTTGCAACTGTATAGATTCAACTGGTTAACATCATGTGATAGTTATTATTAGATAGTTCCTGAGCAGATAGTCTTACAGATCAGTGCACAGACCATCTAGTACAGTATATAGTTAGTCCAGTTGAGGGGTAGAAACCTCAACTGGAAGCCCAGCTATATCACCGGTTTATATTCTACACCGCTCTATCTAAGTTACTTAGTACCTAGATAGAGAGTCTCAAACTGTGATTCCCCGGCTTGCAGTTTATCCTAATAAACTTCCACCTCTTCTGCAGACAATGGGATATGCTGGTCGTCCTCGGGAACTCGATAATACAAACAATGCCCATGTTCTATACAGGTCCATCGTTCTCGCAGCTTCACACGGAATCTTTCCCTCATTCCCGCGTCAATTATCTCCTCCCGTTCTTCTGGTCGCAATGCAGCTGACGAAACCAAGGGTTGTAGCCACTCAACCTCCTGTAGGAGGGTTTCAGCCGGTATGATATCGTCTCTGCTCAGAGTCGTCACTTTTGAAGTTGACATTGGTGTGTAACATGTTGTGGTGATACCAGAAGGGGATGCTGCGCTTTTAAGGTGCGGTTA
Organism: Hysterangium stoloniferum; assembly: GCA_015178975.1. Taxonomy (NCBI): domain Eukaryota; kingdom Fungi; phylum Basidiomycota; class Agaricomycetes; order Hysterangiales; family Hysterangiaceae; genus Hysterangium; species Hysterangium stoloniferum. The sequence goes on from WHVD01000007.1 coordinate 642,244, forward strand.
GCAGTTGAATTAATGTCCAGCTATAGCATTGTGGCGGTGATGTATATAGGATACCCAGCGTTTCATCCCTTCCTTTTACACACCTTGAAGCCCTTGACCACCTTCGTTCAGTCGACCTCCAGGATACTCTCAAGTTAAATCACTATGGTATACATTAATTCCTTACTCTTCAACACATCGTCTAGGGCAGAGCACACATGGCGGATACGAATAGTATGATGAGCCTTCACCGCATAATGTGCCAACTTCCCACTTCTTGAGCGCTAGAGTTTTGGGCAATTCAGCTTTTCCGTTAGTTGAGAAGTGACATCTCGATTGATTGAATATGGAAATGCAGTGGATGCTATCCACGACAGTGCTTCTCAGGTACAACCTCCGGCGTTTTCCACTCGGGCTATGTCTAACAGACATATGGGCTTCGTGTTCGATTCTTTCAGAATTCCAACTGCGGCATGAGATATGATGCCACAAAACCAGCACCCAGAGCGACAGTCTTAGAAAAACTTCACGCTATGAACCTTATGCCTCCCGTAATGATAACTTGAGAATGGTCACTTGAATCCGACCTGATGAGGCCTAAAACCTTTAGAGAGATGATGCCGAGAACTCTTAATCGCCAAGATTCGTGCAATGGTCGGTGAGAGATGGCAAAAGCAGTTCGGACGCCGAGGAACGTATTCTCCCGGAAAACGGCGACAACATATCTCACTCTGGTCCTTGTTTGCGGTACTCGGAACACGAACGCCGGCAGGGTCTCAAAAATTTTCCGTTTAAATAAAGTGTTTAAAGAAAATCAATGAGTTGGTCAAATTGAAAACTCACGAGTAAAGGGGTTTTAAGCGCTGTGAGGAAGTCCGGCTATCTGGGATGCTCCAAGGTGTTCCAGTCCCGGGGCATTCTAGATTGCCGGGACCTCCCTGCTTGAACCGTCCGGATCGAATCCCAGTTTACAGATGCTTCGTCTTCTTCGAAATATCCCGTGTCCGTGGTGCTTCTTTCGCTTCATTTCCGTCCCCCACGAAATTTCGGACAACCAAACAACTACACTTGTGATCAAAGATATTGAAGCCGCGCTCAAAGGATATTGGACATATAACGGTGTGTCACCCGGCAGGCTTTGTTATATCTGATGAAGAACCGTTTTCGACCTGTGCTCATGGCATCTAGATTTATCGCACTTCTCCTGTATCCCGGGCATTAGTTATACATTACACCGGTCTCAAAGTGACTCGCGGTGCTCGTTTGACCTTCTCTGCAATATTTACGACTATCGTTTGTTCCAAGTTGGATCCCATGGGGACGAGGCGCTCCCACGTCGGGTCCAGGTTTCCAATGGAGAGAAATACTTTATGGAATCCGCCTAACACGGTCCCTGTTTGGTCTAAAGACCCGAGTTTTGTGCCTCGTGATAGCCGATCCGGAGATTGAATATGGCCTTTGAAGGTTAGATGAGTCTGACCGAGATACACGTGGCCATGGATTAGTGAGTGATTGTTGTGGGTGTTCTTTGGTTCCCTTCAATGGCCTTATTCTATGTGGACTCGTTGTCTTTCATAAATCCTGGGCGATTCTAGCCACGGCCAAGCCTCGCGAATATTATTTTACATGTGTTTGGAATGAACGAGAAGCTACGAAAAACCTGACGATGCTAAAAAAGTGAATGTATGCGCTATCAACTACCCACACTATGTAGCGTTATACAACTAGTAAATCCGGTTACAAAAAGATTCGAGTAGGGAGTAAGAGCACTGTCCATCCTCCTGGTTTTGATAAGAGGTGTTGCCATTATCCAAAGAAATAATTATATGTCGTGCCTGTATCATGGATCAAGGCCTTCGACACGCCAGCCATTATTCTTCAACACTGATGTGGCGTGAGGATTAGACGTTACTGACACACCCGTCAAAGGTGTTATAAAATGCGGGTAAGGCACGTCAAGTGAGATACCCAGCTGTCAACTTCTGAACTTGCATATAACAATGAATGCAATGATGGACTAATCCACACACACCAGCAACCTTCAAAGCATTAAAATATATACACTTTACATAATATATTAATACACTAGGGCGATAGAAAAATGAAAATACAATGATAACACGCGGCAAGATATTACATATTCTGTTCGCATCATGGACCTTCAATGTCCAGCGAGGGAAACGAGGAGCATAATCATGACAAGGTGCGATCATACCAAGGTGCCCGCGTCGAATTCGAGATGCGTTCGTGGTCTGAAAGGGGTTCCATTCAAGTGGTATACGGCGGAGGAACGAAGGTCACACTGCGAAGCGTATGGTATATTTGGCTTCGGCCTTCTACCGGTGTCCTGGCGCTCGATGGGGAAATTGAGATCGGCCATCAACTGGAATTACGTCATCGCTTTACTATGGTCTCATCAAATCACCTTTACACACTAACCTGGATGAGGTTGCGTCGACATTTATTCTACAAATCGTCGGATATTTATCATCCCCATGCAATTCTCCCTTGCACCTCGACGACTTTGGGTATCTTGTCGAAAACATCTGCTACGTCTGTCAACTGTCTGTAGAGGAGCTCAGAGGTTGCATTGAATTATGGGTACAACCGTGCGTAACGACATCACATCATTTCATCCTGCCCACCAAAACCACAACAGACCATATTACTCACACCAACTTTGCTAGTATGAATCTGTTATACAGCTTCTCGTGCGTTGCATGCACCAAGATGCGTGGTTTCGAGATATTTCCCGTGATGTATTGAAGGCTATAGTGGACGACATAAACATCCATATAGCGTCATTTACACGTCAGATCGATGAGGACAGGTCACTTTCACTGTGGCATGATATCTGGGCCCTAGACACATTCTTCGACGACAGCACGCTTGTCACGGATCATCTAAACCAGATTAATATGGTTTCTTGTCAAGCGAGATACTAATTGAGGTGACTCTGAACATGATAGCTGGACCTTCCAACATCAAATCCGCATGTACGACAGTGCGCAACCTCGATATAATCGCCATGCTCGCTCATCTTCATCCACATTGTGACACAATGCGCCGCTCAATCAACGATCAAATTTGCAGTAACTGTTTTTGTAAATGACATTGTACATTCCTTCCTTTCCATGATCGCCTCTATATCTGTGTCAATTAGGGACTCGCTGGCCGAACTTGGAGTATAGCTACTTGAACCCCACGTGAGGAGGCCTAATAACCTTAGATACATAATGATGACAACTATGAATCTCCAGGAATCGTGAAATTGTCTGTGCGAGATGTCAAAAGGTGCGCGGACGCAGCCGACCGCACTCACCCGGATAATGGCGACTGGATGTCTCACTCTGTTGCTTGTGTGTGGAAATATGAGCACAACGCCATCCGGGCGCACAAAGAGGTTCCATTTAAATATAAGAAACGACTTATACCAATTGAAGACTCATCACTAAAATGGTTTAAGCGTTGGGAGGATGAACAGCTCTCTGGGATACTCCAGGCTGTTCCAGACGCTACATCATATCCTGGGCACATTCTAGATCACCGGGACTTCCTTACGTGAGCGACCCGGATCAAATACCAATTTACTGATGCTTCGTCTTCTTCAAGACATCCCGTGTCTTTGCTGCTTCTTTTTCTTCAGTTTCCTCCCTCAAGCCGCGGTCACAGATTCTCGGTCATATACAGGTGTGTCACCCGGTCAGCTGTGTTTTCTTTAATTTAGCCCCGTTTTCTTTTAAGTGGCCATGGAATCTGGCTGCCTCGCACTTCATATTGTATCGCTAAGCATCAGTTATACATTATACCGGTCTTAAAAGTGCCTTGGGCTGCTCGCTTGGCCTTCTTTGCCATATCCGCGATGGTTGTTTTTCTCAAGTGACATCCCATGGGAGTGAGGCACTCCAGCATTGGGTCAAGGTTTTGAATGGGGTGAAATACTGACCGAGATAACCCTCGGGATGTATTAGTGAGTTGCGGGTGTTGTTTTCTGCTCTTCAATGACTTGCTTCATGATCCCAACTAACGGATATGCTGTTTTATTTGAAACTTCTGAGTGGTATTCTATTTGAAGTGATTCTAGCCACTAATAGGGCCCCCAATGTGTGTATAGCATCAACGAGCCGCGGTCAAGCACATAAAGGTGGTAAAGGTGACTATATGTGCTCTTGAATTCACTCAAACTATATAGCTTTACATAAATTAGAAGTATTGCCAAAAGGGGAGCTAAGTAAAGGGTAATAGTAGTATTCTTCCTCCTGGTTCGCATAAGGTGTTGTCCAAGAGAAATTATGATATATAATGCAGAATGAATGGAAAAAGAGCATCAATATTACATATGTGCATCATGAACCTTAAATATCCAGGGAGGGAAACAAAGAGGATCACCATGATGACATTCAATCGTACCTAGGTACCCACGTTGAATTCGAGAACAGGCATGCATGGTCCTAAAGGAATTCTGGCATTCAAGTGGTATATGGCAGAGGAACAAAGGTCACACTGCGATGCGTATGGCATATTTGGCTTCAGCCTTCTACCGGTGTCCAGGCGCTCGATGGTGTGATTGAGATCGGCCATCAACTGCAATTACTTCATCACTTTACAATGGTTTCATGAAATCACCGCTACACACAAACCTGGATGAGGTTGCGTAGACATTTATTCTACAAATCGTCGGATATTTATCATCCTGATGCAATCCTGCCTTGCACCTCGACCACCTTGGGTATATTGTGGAAAATATCTGCCACATCCGTCAACAGTCTGTAAAGGAGCTTAATGCGATCAGAGGTTGCATTGAAATCTGGGTACAACCGTGGGCCACGACATCACATCATTTAATCCTGCTCACCAAAACCAGAAGAGACCATATTACTCACACCAACTTTGCTTGTATGAATCTCTTATACAACTTCTCATGTGTTGCATGCACCAAGATGCATGGTTTTGAGATATTTCTGTATTGAGCGCTAGAGTGGATGAGACGAACATCCATGTAGTGTCATTGACACTTCATATCGATGAGGACACATGTGAAGGATAGGTCACATAGGAGGATAATACTATTATTTCCTTTTGTTTTATATTTTTATTTCTCTCTTTATCACTCATAAATACGCTTTTATTAGTTTGAGAGTTCATGTATGCTTGTGGGCACTCTCGCCCACAAGAAGTATGCTTATGTCACAGTAGTAGTCACACGATAGAACTTTAGACACTTTTCAACCCCGACAACCATCACCTGCATATGCAAGTACTGGTACGGGGTCTTGTCTAAAACAAGCCTTCGCTTTATATCTCTTCCTAAATCTACAGTAACAACACTTCACACTGAAACAGTCAAAGCTCATTACTATTACTTGACTCAACTTCTAACTCTTACTTCGTGCAGTAAGAATATCCATCATAATCCCCTTTTCGTAGGATATTCTCTCTCTCTCTCTCAATATATACCTTCTCTCCTCTACTTGGTCATTGACCCAGTTAGCTACCCAATCGGATTGCACCGTAAGGTCGATCCGTTCTTGTAATCATCTACCGATTGCACCTTAAGGGTCAATCGTAATCTATATTTGACTACTTCAACTATCAGTCAGTTGTATTTCGTACTGTCGTTAGTCGATAACGATCACACATTGAGTGGTAAACTACTTGACCCTTTACAACACGTCACTTTCACTGTAGCATAATATCTGGACATTGTGACGCAATGCACCACTCAATAAACGATCAAATCTGCAGTAACTGCCTATATTTGTGAAATGACATTGTACATTCCTTCCTTTCTGTGGTCGCCACACCTTTGACTTGTGTGTCAGTAAGGTCGATTCAACTCCACATCAGTGTTGAAGAATAATGGCTGGTGTGTTGAAGGACTTGCTCCATGATATAGGCACAACATATAATCATGTCTCCGGCACATATTATTAACACCAGAAGGACAGATAGTTCTATTACTCTCTACTTGAATCGCTTGTCACAGGATGTACAGGTTGTATAACGCTATATAACCCGGGTAATTGATAGCACATACAACCACATTTTACCATCGTCAGGTGTTGTGTAGTTTCCCGTTCATTCCATACAGATGTAGAATAATAGTCATGACCCTTAGGCGTGGCTAGAATTGCTCATGACTTATGAAAGACAACACGTTCGCATAGAATAGCACTGAGAATTCTCAAATGAGAGCTCCATCACCTTGATTGTCGTATCACTTAGTTGGGATAAAATGGAGAGGTCATTGAAGAAAAGGGAAGAACACCCGCAACAATCACCCACTAATACATGGCAATGTTTATCTTGGTCAGACTCATCTAATTTTCAAAGGCCATGCTCGATCTCCGGATCGGCTATCACAAGGCACAAAACTCTGAAATAAAAGGTGAACCCTTTAGACCGTACAGGGACCATGTTGGGTGGATTGCATAAAGTATTTCTCTCCACTGGAAACCTGGACCCTACATGGGAGCATCTTGTTCCCATGGGATCCGTCTTGGAACAAACACAGTGGTAAATATTTCAGAGAAGGTCAAAGGAGCACTGCGAGTCACCTTTGAGACTGGTGTACTGTAGAACTGATGCCTGGCGAAAGAGGAGAAGTGCGATGAATATAGATGCCATGACCACATGGTCGAAATGGTTCTTCGTTAGATATAACAAAATCCTGCCAGGTGACACACCGGTATATGACCGATATTCTGTGACCACGGCTTCAATATCTTTGATCAAAAGTGTAGTTGATTGGTTGTCCGAAGGTTCTTGAGGGACGGAAATGAAGCAAAAGAAGGACCAAGGACACAGGATGTCTTGAAGAAGAAGAAGCATCAGTAATGGTATTTGATCTGGACGGTTCACACAGGGAAGTCCCGGAAATCTAGAATGTGCCCGTACTGGAATACCTTGATGCATCCCACATAGCCGGACTTCCCCACAGCGCTTAAAACCATTTTATTCATGAGTTCAATTTGACCAACTCATTGATTTTCTTTAAACACTTCCTTTAAAAGGAACATTTTCGAGAACCTGCCGGCATTCATGTTCCGAGTACTGCAAACAAGGACCAGAGTGAGACATGCTGTGCCATTTTCTGGGAGAGTGTGGAGAATACGTTCCTCGGCGTCCAAACTCCTTTTGCCATCTCTCACCGACCATTGCCCGATTCTTGGTGATTCAGAGTTCTCGGCATTATATCCCTAAAGGTTTTATACCTCGTCAGGTCGGTTTCAAGTGACTGTTGTCAGGTTGTCATTACGGGAGGCATAAGGTCGATAGTGTGTATATGCGGTAAGTTTAGCACCTTGCTTCTTTAAAAATATTCGAAAGTTTTTCTACCACTGTCATTCTGGGTGCTAGGTTTGTGGCATCATATATCGTGTCACAGACTTTTTTTCCCCACTTCATCGCTCGGCACCTTATGCTTTCCAACAGGCTTTTCTCTTGTTAGCTGACGCAAATTATTTCACTTAGACTGCCCATGTGATAATAGTAGCATGTAATTAGTTATGGAATATAGAATAAATGCTCAATTTGTTAATAAAAACCTGACGGACTCTCCACAAACAGGTATAGTCACGATCGGGGCCAATTAGCCTCAGTACAGAATTATCGGAATTGGAATTCCAAAATAATTACACACGACGTGCATATTTCTGTTAGACATAGCCCAAGTGGAAAGCGCCGGAGGCTGTACCTGAGAAGCACTGTCATGGATATCATCCACTGCATTTACATATTCAATCAATCGAGATGTCACTTCTCAACTAACCTGAAAGCTAAATTGACCAAAATCTAGCACTCAAGAAGCGGGAAGTTGGCACATTATGTGGTGAAGGCTCATCAGATTATTCATATACGCCACATGTGCTCTCTGCCAGTCAGTACAGAATGAGTGTATACCATAGTGATTGAACCTGAGAGTATCCTGGAGATCAATTGAATGAAGGAAGTCGAGGGGCTTCGAGTTGTGTAAAAGGAAGGGATGAAACGCTGGGCGTCCTATATACAGCACTGCCACAATTCTATAGCTGGACATTAATTTACCTGATAACTGGACCTTAAAAGTGCAGCATCCCCTTCTGGTGTCACAACAACCTGTTGCACACTGATGTCAACATCAAACGAGACGACTCCAAGCAGGGAAGATATCATACTGGCTGAAACCCTCCTACAAGAGGTTGAGTGGCTTCAGCCCTTGGTTTTGCCAGCTGCATTGCGCTCAGAAGAACGGGAGGAGATCATTGACGTGGGAATGAGGGAAAGATTCCATGTGAACCTTTGAGAACGATGGAGCTGTATCGAACATTGGCATCGTTTGTATTTTCAGGTTCCTGAAGACGACCAGCATATACCATTGTCTGCAGAAGAAGTGGAAGTTTGGGTTGAGCAATGGGTACGCAAAATTAGACAGCCTTTCATGTACACTGTTCATAAAATGGACGCTTTCAGTGCCTAGGAGAGACACATTGTGATGATCCACCAACTATTATCAAAAGGCGATGTAGATCCACGAAGACCACATCCAGTGTCAATCCAGATTATAGTCATGACGTGGACTGGGAAGTGGACTCAATGTATGGGGGCTCATTGACATCTCTAAATGTTGAAATTGGCCCCGGGTATTACTGTGGACTTATTTTAGAAAAGGTTGGGATGAGTGTGCTTTTCAACACAAGGAAAGCTTCACTGATGGCAAAGTTGATGATATTCAAGTGAATGGCATAAGGAGACAACAGGGCCTTCAATAAGTTCATACGCAAGCGTTTCACTCTGCCTAAACTCGGAATAGTAATTCAGGAGACCATTGACACAATGCGGTGGGGATACTTCAGCCCCAATCATTGAATACAGTCGAGATACTCACATCTCTGTAGACCCACTTACCCATGTCGGATTCGCCAACGGGTGTCAGTGGTCTTAAAGTGGCTCCATTTTTCTAGTGTTATACAGCGGATTAACGGAGGACACACTGCCAATATTATGGCATCGTTGGGTTCAGCCTTCTACTGGTGTCCGGGCGCTCAATGGTATGGTAGAGATCGGCTACCAACTGTAATTACATCATCACTTTACAATGCTGTCATAAAATCACCGTTACACACCAATGTGGATGAGGTTGCGTCGACACTCATTCTACAAATCGCACAATACTTTTCATGCCATCAATATCCCCTCCTCTTGGACAAACTTGTGGATATCGTGCAAAGCCTCTGCCATGTGCGTCAACTATCTGTAGAGGAGCTCACTGCGATTAGACATTGTATTGGATTCTGGGTACAACCATGCGTCGTGACATCACATAATTTCATCTGGCCCACCAAACCCACAATGGACAAAATTACTCACATTGACGTTCCTTGTATGTATCTCCTATGCAGCTTCTGGTGTGTTGCATGCACCAAGATGCCTGGTTTTGAGATATTGCTGGGGATGTATTGAAGGTTATAGTGGACGACGCAAACCTCCTTATAGCATCCTTGACACTTTATATTGATGGCAGCATGTTATATTCACTGTCGCATAGTACCAGGGACCTACAAACCTTCTTCAATGACAGAACGCTTCGCACGGATCATATCCATCAGCTGAATGTGGTTTCTTCAATCATTGAACTGCTCCTAAGGTATGTTGACAATGCTTTACCTTCCAGCATCATCTCATATCTGCCCATGAACATATCCGATCAGTCTGATTCTGAGACACATGGGTCCAAATTTGTGGTTCCTCTTGTCAGAAGTGAGCATAATCGAAACCACCCTGAAGCTGATAGCTGGATCTTCCGACATCGAATCCGCGTGTACCATGGTGTGCAGCCTCAATATCTTCCCGATGCTCTTGTTTCATCCATTGTGCCAACCCAATTTCTCTTGGATACCACCAATACACAATCAGAACCAGGAGGAGGGATAGTACTATGACACATAGAAAATCAGAATGACAAGATCCAAACTCAGCTAGCTGTTCTAATCCAGATTCTGCAGTCCCTCCAATAATATTATTTCCTTTGTGAACAATTTTCTTCTCATACCAAACATGATCAACATTTAATAGAACTGGGGATATCTCTGTCACAGATTTACCTGGACCAGAAAATCCAGGAATACCAACAGCTAATTGTAGTGATCCCATTTTTGGATGTTGCTGAAATATTTTGTAGAGCTGAGATCTTTCATTGGCAAGAAGATGGAGTCTATGAGTAGGTCGTTGGTGAAGGTGTGTCCCACCATTGTGATACATAATCCCATTCTTATAATGAATAATTGTGGACAATACATTGCATATCACATGTTGTAAATTCCATCCACAGTCACAACTGCAGTTTAACTGTTTTTGAATACCAGTATCTCTAGTCTGAGGCCAAATGATAATATCACAGTCAGGATTTTTGCAATGTATGATACCCAAACATTTTTTTGTATGCTTTCCATGATCTAAAGTTGGAGAATTTATATCATGGTGTTTATCCCCACCTAGCACTACAGTTGCCCAGTGAACAGATAACTTGTTGAGGGCTTCATATTCAGAATGTGTAAACTGATGTGACTATTCACCATCAGGCCATCCATCCCAGTCTTGAACTTTTTTATTCTCCATTGGTCTGATAGATGATTGTGGAGCCTTGAGATGGTTTTTAGACATGAAGTTGGGAGATGGTGATAATTCCTCTAATTTTGGTAAAGGAACTGAGGGAGTAGCAATGGTAATGCTTTGATGGCTTGGAAGTGTGAGAGGTATGGCGAAATACACTCAGGAAATATAGTCGGATGATCCCTTACTATATTTCCTTTATTATTTCTGTTTTCTCTCTATTTTATTATACATCTATAACTAGTTTGACGATCTATGTATGCGGTACATCGACTCTTGTGGGTGCATACACGCCAGACTTATGTATTCTAGTGCCCATAGTTTAAACTCAGACACTTTTTACACCGCAACGACAACTTACCCAGACACCCATTAGTGTCCTGTAAGTTGTGATTGGTGTATCATCTCGACCGTCACAGATGGGTTTTAGCTATCTACTCAGCCAGAGTTTCGAACTGCACCAGTTGAAACTCTATCCTTATCTCAACTCGCGCGGACTACATCCACGCTACTCTATTACTCGACTCTCTAGTTACTCTATTTTACACTCGAGCAGTCGTCCAGAATCATACTTAACAGTCAATTCTACTTATTCATTCTAGCTCTCTACCTTACTCTAGATAGTTACTTCTTTCTACCATATTGAACTAAATAGTCAATACATCTTAGTGTCGTACCTAAACGGTCGATATTCTTCGTATATAGAATGGTTAGAACTTCCACTACTCTTCACAGGAAGTAACATCATGTTACGACCCAGACAAATCCCACCAGACTCCAGGCACTAACCCGTACACCCCCACGCACTACAAGCACCAATTGTCTGTTTATAGGATTTCCCGCCCAGACTCTGTTACATCAAGACTTGTTATGTTCGACCTCATTACGACACATATCAGTCACCGGACTTCCCCCAGACTCCGTCTCTGTCTATGTCTGTCTTCGTCCACACATCAGTCACCGGATCCTGCTCAGAATCCCGTCACCACTCTAATCGAGCCCCATTCCTGTTTTAGTCAAATGACCTGTCACGATTAGGACTCCGCTCCTGCTCTGTTTCCTGTTATGGATTATGCTTTGTCACGATTTGGACTCTGCTCCATTCCGTTCCATTCCTAACACCAAACTTGGTGTTTACTATTCCCGTTTATGTTTTGTTAGTTTCGTTTCATCATTACCGGATTAGTATGTTATTCACTCCATGGTCTATATAAACTGGCAGATGTTGTATATACAATCCAGTCAAAAAATTAGCTTAGATTCCCCCCAGTAATCTAATATATTTTCCTCTATAAAAACCTTACTCTAATCACACCGCTCGCACTAGTTGGAGCCCACGGGTTCTGGTGCATCTATCTCTCTCGACTATCTTGACTCACGACTCACGATGTCACGACCTATGACCTATAACCCATGAACCCTGCCCAGACTCCTCGGGATTCCTGTCCGCCCATTCAAATTGGACAACACAATCTAGTGAGGGCGCAGCCTATAAGCTGAAGCCAAGTCCTACCGGATATCCCACGGGTTTCTCACGAGACCCACCCTGTGTGTGTATCCTAACACATCATCAGAAATAGTGTGAGGTGGGGTTAGGAATTGAATATAGATGGAGTGATGTGATTTGGATTTAAAAAATAACCAAAAGGATTTCCTATCAATAATGAATTAATTATTCTGTATTAAATAATTGAGTATAACTTGTACCTTCCAGGTCATAACCAGGTAACATCCTAGGTGGATAAGGTCCATGATGGTATAGTCCAGCAACAACATATATAATTTAGTAAAACATAGAAATGATTAAAGGAAACTTGGCATACCTTTTCCAGGGGTAGATATTGTTGGTTCACAGTCTTTGATAATGACAATATCAGGCCTGGAATGAAATCCAAATAACTTGTGAAAAATAATGGAACAGAAACTATATAAATAGTATATAAGAATTAATTCAAAAGGTATTATAATAATATACCATTAGAGAAATAAGAGAGATAGTTCCCAGATAAGAGGAATGGCTGAATAAATTTCAAAAAGTCTAATAAGCAGTGTAAGTGATCCAGTAAGCCAAGACTTCCAAAGTATACATTCACAGGGATCCAAAGTGTCCACAGATGATGCTTCTTGACTGATAGTATCTTTCCAAAGCAAGAGATTCCCAAAACTCTTACAGAAGTGTAGAATAACTGGAAAGAAACAATGCTCTATAACACTTGATGAATAGAGAAGCTGATCTTAGTGTCACCAAAAGATATAGTGTGATTTGGCTCAAGAATTGGAGAGGTCGAGGCTCGAAAAAAGTTCAAACTCCGACATTGAATCTCACTGTGGGGGTGCCGCGCACTGCTGTGAGGGGTGTGGCGAAAAGTGGACAATTGCCACGAATATACATTTTGGCTTCAAACTAAAACATAGCTATATTTTGAATGGTAATACTCAAAATACCATTTTAAATGATATATGCTCTTCAAAAAAGGACTATTTACAATTTTAAACATCCAAACCCAGTCTTAAAGTAAATTAACAGGGCCCCAATGAACAGATTGATATATTATGAAGAACATAGACAAAACTATGTCTATTTTATGCTAGGTAAATGTGTCTTTGAAGGCATTTTGAGGTGTTCGCGGCAGTCGCGACACCTGCGCGGCACTTTCCCATGGCCCGTTGTGGCAGTGTCACACCTGTGACCGTCTGTTACCGTGTCAACCATTGATCTCCGATTTCACCTCCATTGAACATGTCTACTGTCTTGTCGCCTTCTGTACCACTGAGTCCATCTAGTGAAACATCCAACTATGGAGTGAAGGAGCTCGCATCTGGAGGTGATTCCCCAACCGTCGAGTAAGTCCGAAAGAAAGTCCGGACTACGCAATTCACGAATACTTCCTCAGTATCGTCGCCATCCACGGTCTCGATGGACACCGTGAGGCATCCTTCACTGCCCCAAATGGCGTTCTCTGGCTGCGAGATTTATTGCCAAGATTTATTCCTAACGCGAGGATTCTAACGTACGGCTATGATGCACGCACTCAGGGCGAGAATAGATCACAACAGGGGTTGTACGACTTATCCACCAACTTTATTGCAAATTTGTCCACTTATAGAGTGCACACAAAGACTGGTGTAAGTAGTTTACCTTGATATTTGGGTTTGATAACCTATCTCTTATAGAAGCGCCCTTTGATCTTCGTTGCACATAGTTTTGGGGGGATAATGCTGAAAAATGTACGAAACAATGATTCGTCTTATTCCAATATGATTGACTCATGCATTATAGGCATTGATCGATGCCTACATAGCCAGCATCAAACATCTCCCTGACCATAAGGCTGTTGAAAGCTCAACTTATGGCGTCATTTACCTGGGTACGCCGCATCAGGGTATTGATCTCACAAGTTGGACTCGTTCTCTGTTCAAGTCCCTTTCAATTCACTTCCACACAAGTGACCATCTTTTGAAGCACTTGGGGTTGCATTCGGAGACACTGCAGCAACAGCTGATGCAATATAATGCAATCAGTATTAGGTATCACACAATATTTTACTATGAGATATATTCGACTAAAGTACAAGGTGGTTCATCAACGGCAAGTAGTTTTATCTACCCTTGTCGATTTTCTTTGACAGTCACTTGCAGCATGTGCCTGTTATTTCCGCAGTTGTGCCTGGGTCAACAAATGCAGAGGTCTTTGGTCTTCACAAGAATCACATGGGTCTTATACAATTTGGCTCTATGGATGATGATGACTATCTTATGCTGGCTCGGAATTTACTGCGAATGGTGGAAAGGGCACCATCATATATTTTGCCAAACTGGTCAACCAACAATCCAGGTAAAGTTCATTGTGCCTTATGTATTAAATGAATTCACTTTATAACATGTCCAGACACTCAAGAACTTCGTGATAGAATTTATACTTGGCTTGCTGCCCCAGACCCATCCAACAACTTGAATGCTGCTCAAGAACAGCATGTTGAGGGAACAGGATCTTGGTTTCTCAACAGTGCCCAGTTTACACAATGGGTAGCAACTGGGGGTGAATCTCTCTGGATATATGGAACTTGTATGTTTGGCTCTGATATATTGATCCTATCTGACTTGATATATTTTCAGCTGGTTGTGGTAAGACAATTCTATGGTGAAAGAAAGCAGCTTTGTTTCATTCTTCAGATATGCTGATAGTCTGGCAGTTCTTCTATAATCAACAATCTTCAAGTGTATTGTGGCAATTCTGCATTGAATGTGCTTGTCTATTTCTTCTTTGATTCACGGGATTCCCAAGAGGAGTTTCAATCCCTTCATAAACTAATCAGATCTCTTATTAAGCAGCTCTGTGGAATGTGTTTTGACATTCCTCACCCTCTGTTACAAATCTTTGGCAATGGTACTAAACAGGTATCTTTGAAGGCTTTTCAAGATGTATTCTGTGACCTGGTAGGGAGGTTTAAAAGTGTGTATATTGTTTTAGATGCTTTAGATGAATGTTGGGAAAGATTGAAGCTTCTTAAATGGCTTCAAAGCTTACTAGATCAGAAATTGGTCAATTTGCATATTCTAGCAACTACCCGTCCAGAGCCATCAATTCAGACAAAATTAGATGCTCTTGGTTCTGAATCTTTGTCATTACACACTACAAGATCTAACCATGACATCTCTATCTATCTCTATGATAGGTTTGAGGGAATGGAATGCTTTGCATCTTTAAACAGAGCCTTTCAGGAAAATATCTTCAGGACACTAAATGAAAAAGCTGGGGGAATGTGGGTAATTTCATTCAATTGTGAAGGATAATACTAATGTTATATATGCTTCAGGTTTAGATGGGTTGCATTACAGCTGGAGGAACTTTCTACTTGCTACAGTGATGATCATATGAAGGCACAACTTGAAACACTTCCAGTCACTCTCTATGAAACATATACAAAGATGATTCAAAAAATTCCTACAAAACAACAAGCAAATGTGTTAAAATTCTTACAATGGGTAGCCTTTTCCTTACAGCCCCTAAGGAGAAGACAATTAGTCCAAATCACAGGAATAAATACCAATTATGAAATTAGTAGCCAAGAACTCCCTTTCAATCCCAGTAGTATATATCATACTCCTAATGACATTCTCAATGTTTGCTCTGGTCTCATTATTCAGTCAAATGGTGGGTATTGGATAACTGATTGTTGAAAGACTAGGTTACTAATCTCGATATTGTAGATACTATCAAATTGGCACATTTTTCAGTAAAGGAATATCTAATGACAGAAGGTGCCATGGGAGGATGGCTTTCAAACTTTTATATTGAGGAGAAATTGTCACATGATAATATTACCAAAATGTGCATAATATATTTGCTTCAGTTTCAACATAGTATCATTCCATCACACTGGAGTCTTTCAGCTGTGACAGATCAGCATCCTCTAGTCGAATATAGTGCCAAAAATTGGGTCTCACATGCAAAATTAGGCAGTCAGGATTCTTTGAAGAAGTGCCACAAACTAATAATGAAGCTCTTTGAGGACAAGAGTCCACAGTTTCAATTGTGGGGGAGATATGAATATAAGTGGTGGTGGAAAATGAGATGCCCATTGTATGTAGCAGCATGTCATGGACTTTATGATGTGTCTAAGGCTTTATTACAAGGTGGTAGTGATCCAAATGTTAAGTTTTTAGGGAAGACAGCCATGATGATTACACTGGATAATAGTCATTTGGATATAACTCATCTCCTCCTAGCTAATGGTGCTGATCCCAATGTTCACACCTCTGAAGGCACTGCTCTGATATTTGCAGCAAAAAATGGTCATTCAAATATAGTCCAACTCATCTTAGCAAAGGGTGCTGATCCCAATGTCCACACCTCTGAAGGAACAGCCTTGGTCATTGCACTAAATTATAACCATTTTGATGTAGTCCCACTTCTCTTAGCAAATGATGCTGATCCCAATATCCAGACCTCTAGTGGAACAGCCTTAATGCTAATGGCAAAGAGTGGTCATTCAGATGTAGTCCAGCTACTATTAAACAAGCATGCTGATCCTAATATCCTGACCTCTGAAGGCACTGCCCTGATGTTTGCAGCAAGAAATGGTCATTTGAATGTAGTCCAGCAACTCTTAGCTAAGGGTGCTGATCCCAATGTCCACACATCTGAAGGCACTGCTCTGATATTTGCAGCAAAAAATGGTCATTCCAATATAGTACAACTCATCTTAACAAAGGGTGCTGATCCCAATGCCCACACCTCTGAAGGAACAGCCTTGGTCATTGCACTAAACTATAACCATTTTGATGTAGTCCCACTTCTCTTAGCAAATGATGCTGATCCCAATATCCAGACCTCAAGGGGAACAGCTTTAACATTAGTAGCAAAGAGGGGTCATTCAGATGCAGTCCAACTACTATTAAGCAAGAATGCTGATCCTAATATTGTGACCTCTGAAGGCACTGCCCTGATTATTGCAGCAAGATATAGTCGTTTAAATGTAGTCAAGGTCCTCTTATCTAATGGTGCTGATCCCAATGTCCACACCTCTGCAGGCACCACTCTGATATTTGCAGCAAAAAATGGTCATTCAGATCTAGTTAAGCGACTCCTTGCCATGGGTGCTGATCCTAATATCAAAACCATTCAAGGCACTGCCCTAATGATTGCAGCAAGATATAGTGATTTAGTTATCGTCAAGATCCTCTTATCTAATGGTGCTGATCCCAATGTCCATACATCTGCAGGCACTGCTCTTATGTTTGGAGCAAAAAATGGTCATTTAGATCTAGTTGAGCTACTCCTTGCCATGGGTGCTGATCCTAATATGAAAACTATTCAAGGCACAGCCCTGATGTTTTCAGCAAGAAATGGTTATTTAGATGTGGTCAAAGTCCTCTTATCTAATGGTGCTGATCCAAATATCCAGATCTCTCAAGTCACCCCCCTAATGATTGCACTTGAAAATGGTTATTCAGAAATAGCAGAGGTCCTGTTGGCAAAGACTACTTCTCCTAATATGAAGACTGTTGGTGATCAAAGGATGTGTAGTGTAATGAGATATTTTCATCCTATCTTAGTATATTTTTCTGATGCCTTATTACCATGTTTGATCTTCTATTGGCTCTCAGTTTTGCTCAATTATGTGAAATATCTTTGGTAATGGGACATAATTTATAACATGTTGCATGTTACCATTATCAGTGAGAGGGAGTTGATGCTATCTTTTCTTGCTTCTAGTTTCTCTTCCCATCCATTTAACATTTTCCCTTAATTTTCTCTATATTTTCTTTGATATATTTCAATTAAGATATGTATTCTCTGAATATCTTATCTCATAATTAGTTTGAAGCATTATGTATACTTGTGGGTACTAGACACTAAAGACAGAGACTTTTACCCAGAAACTCATGATGTGCAATATAGTGTAAGTTGAGGTTTGGGAATCATCTCAGCTGTTTTGGACAAAATCCAGATGTAATTACCCTGTAGGCAATCTCTAGACCTCATACCATAAGGTCAAAGGTTATTGCTCTGCTCAAACCTCACTTACTGACATAGATCTTTTCTTGTGTCTCTATACTACATCCACTCCTCTTCTTCAAACCCTTTCATGTCTCTTAAGTAAATCTCACTATAAGTAAATATTTCTTTATTTCATAATGTAATCCATTAGGGAATCAAAATGTTAAGGTCGATTCCTTGACTCAAATCTATTGTCTTGATCTTCAAGCAACTATATAGTTGCACAATTGACCACAACTTATGTCCTCTCTTTTTCTCCATAGTCTGTATTGTACTTAATCAGTCAATACATACTTTACCATACACTAGAGGCACCCCAAGATTTTTGGAGTTGGAAAACCTTCACAAAATCTTGTTATTTGGCCAAATTTTCTAAGTATTTTTTTGAACTAAAAAAATGTTTGAAAAAGTTTTAGTAGGTTTTTCTGAAGGCAAAAATTGTATCTGAAAACCCTGAAAATTTTCATTAGGAAATTCTGAGGAAACATTGTTGGAACTAGCATATTTTTAATGGATTTTCTCCATAAGAAAACTCTTACAAAACCTTGTATGTTGTTAGGGTTTTTCCACCCAACAAAATCCTATGAAAACCATAATAATGTTTTGCCTCTCAGGGAATTGAGTGAAAATTGATCTTGTGCTAAGACAAAGTTTTCCTAAAGTGTCGTCAAGGGAAAACCATAATGAAATTTAGAATTTGATTATGTGTGAAATCATTGAATAATTATATATTTCAACAAAATTTTTCTCGGTCACAAATACTAAGGAAATTCAAAATTGAAGAAACTAACAGTTTCACATGAATTTCTTAAAGGTTTTTCAAGATGTAAAACCCTGAACTGATTTTTCCTGGTTTAGCATGAATCACAAACATAGTATTTGAGAGGATACAGTGTGATTCATTGTGATTTGCAATTGTTCAGGAAGATCCAGTGTGATCCAGTGTGAATTACTGTGAGATCTAATACAATTCACTGCTATTTGCAAGTGTTCAGGAAGATTCAGTGTGGATCACTGTGATTTACAGTAGGATTTAATATTATTCACAAATATTCAAGATATGATGCAATTGACTGCAATTTGTAATTATTTGGCAAGATTCAGTAAAATTTGCTGATATTTACAATATAAGCTTGTAAATACGCTGCAGAGCAGACAATTGGCTACTTCTACATCACACTTGTATTCCACTAGTGACTGCCACTGCTTCCAATAGCCATCCCCATCACCATCCACAGCCACTGACCATCATCCACAGCTGCTGCAACCATTCACCACTGCCACTACTTGTGAAGAATCATTGGAATTCTCATGGTTTGATATACATATGAAGAGTATTGACCCTCTAAGTACAATACATGCAGATGTATTGACTATCAAAGTACAATATGAATAGGTGCAAAGTAGTAATTGCTGTAAGCAACTGTACAGTTGTCAGAGGTCACCAGAATAAAGGAAGGTGGAGTTGACCTTAATGGTATGATTCCCAGTCAAGTGGGCTGGGTGGAGTAAGGTAAAGAAAGGAGATGGTTTTCAAGAAGAAGTAGATGGATGTGAGGAGTACAGTTGTTGACAAGCAAGTTCAAGGATGAGTTCTAGGCTTGGACTGTACAATTACAGAGCTGAGAGTAAGATGTTCAGATTCAAGTATGGCCATTTGAGATTGCTGAGATAATACCACAATCATGACTTACAGTGGACACTTAAGGATGTCTAGAAAGTCTGGTTTCTGGGTAAAAAGTGTCTACCATTTTGATGCCTAGAGTCTACTACTATACAGGTATCCATGCATCCATGGATGTCCACATGCCCACATCCATACATAAAGCTTTGAACTACTAAAGGGGAGATATTTGAAGAATATCTCTGTAAATGTAAAAGAGAAAAATATAAATAAAATCAGAACTAAAATTAGTAGTGTGAGTCCTTAAGAACTTAACCCTACCCTTAACACTACTAATGACCACTGCCACTACTAACCATCACTGCCACTACTGACCACCACTGCCACTACTAACCACCACTGCCACTACTAACCACTGTTGCCACCACCATCTGCCACTGTTATCCAACTGAACCTCTCATTGTGCCAAAAGTGTCAATCTGAATCCTGCTGAGACAGGCAGTGACATGGCTTCCATTATGGGTGGTAGTTCACCATATCCTGCCTGTATTATACAAGAAGGATTAGTGGCCCTTCAAGTTGGTTAACAGGACAGGATGGAACAGTGTGTATCCTATAGGAGCACAGCCACAATCCTAAGCCTGGAAGTTGACTCTTGGGCTAACTACACCTAAAAAGTGCAGCATGCCCTTCCAGAATAAAATATCAAAACAACATATCTTGGTGCAGTCAACATATGAAGTGCCGTACAGGAGATTCATACAAGGAACGTCAGCGTGGGTAGTTTTGTCTGTTGTTGGCTTGGTGGGCAGGATGAAATAATGTGATATCGCGATGCACGGTTGCCCCCATAATTCAATGTAACCTCTGATCGCAGTGAGCTCCACTACAGAGAATGTCTACACCCATTATGTAGACTCTCTAACCTCCCTAGGCTCCCTAGATCTATAGTAAGCTTTTATGCCGACTAGTAAATAGGGATCTCGAGAAAGTAGTGTGTCTAGCCAAGCCTAGCTAGCTCTCCTAGATGGCTCTAGCTAATATAGACGGCATACTTACTGATCTTCCCACTTTCCTGATGCACAATAACCGCAATGCATGGAGATCAGAAATATCTGGGGATTTGAAGGATAAATGTCAACCCAATCTCATCCACATTGGTAGTGCTGATTTGATTACAGCATTCTTCAGTGAAGACGTAATAGCAGTTGATGACTGATCTCTATCGTCCCATCGAGCGCCGGGAGATGAGGAGAAGGACGAACCAAAATATGCCAGAAGCTTCGCAGTGTGTCATCCTTTCCTCTGCGATCCACTATTTGAAACCCAGACCCCTTCTAAGACCATCCACGCCTGTTTTCGAATTTGACAGGGATAGGTGGGTCAAGAAGGATGTGAGTATTTTGAATGTATTTGCTGATTGACTCTGTTGTATCCCTACCTCAATAAATCAATCCTCCCTTGAATTACTATTCCCAGTCTGAGCGGTGTGAGATAGCTGAGCCGAGACCCATCAACGAGATTCTGGCCTTCCCATCATCCACGCACCATTCGGTTGTATATCATCAATTTTGTCATCAGTGAATATTTCTTTGCGATGTAAAGTAATTTAATCCCCCAGCTTGAGTTGGAATCCTTTGTCTTTTCCCAGCAACCTGGATCGTGACAGAAACCCTGATATGGTTGAATGTTGTCATGGTTATGCTCCTCGTTTCCCTTCCTGGACCTTCAAGGTTCATGATGAAAAAGGTATATGTGATATCCTGCCCGCGTCACTGATCATTGTATTTTCATTTTCTTATTGCCATAGTTTTGTTAATATATTGCGTACAGTGGATATATTTCAATGTTTTGAAGCATGCTGGTGTGTGTGTATTAGTACATAATTACATATATTATTATATGCAAGTTCATAAGTTGACAGCTGGGTATCTCATTGGACCTGCCAGACCCGGATTTTGTATCTATATAATTGCTATTTAAAGAGTGGCTGGTGGTCTGAATCGGATTATAGTTGCTTGTAACTGACCTGATGGCCTACAATGCTTAGATACATAATGACGAGAACTCAGAATCGCCAGAAATCATGCAGTGGTCAGTAAAAGATGACCTGAGGTGCTCAGAACCCAAGGAACATATTCAGGCAAGATGTCTCACTCTGTTGATTGTTTGTGGTAACAGGAGCCCAACAGCAGCCAGGTTCTCAAAGAGGTTCCGTTTAAATAAGAGGAAGGACTTGTTCCAATTGAAGACTCATCACTGCAATGGTTGTTAAATTTGATGATGAAACACACCTTTTTATAGGGGGAGTCCACCAATTATTGCAACTTTTCATATGAAGATGCTAATTGTGGACCATGCATTTGGAGGTTAATGTGTGTCAGAACCACTATACACCTCCCAGAGCACCAAACCTATATTGTCAGGAGGTGCTATACTAACTGACACAAGATATTGAGAATAAAGTACTTTTATTACAAGCTTATTAAACCCTTGTATATTGTGTATTGCAATAGAGTCAACTCATACTATTTTTAATAATGGTTTCCAGTGCGGGGAAGAAGAACAGCTGTCTAGGGTGCTCCAGGCTGTTCCAGACGCTGGACCATGTCCAGGCGCGCATTCTAGATATGGGGACTTCCCTCCATGAGCCGTCCGGATAAAATACCAATTTCGTCTTCTTCAGGACACCCCGTGTCCTGGGTCCTTCTTCCTCTTCATTCTCCTCCCTAAAGAATTGTCCGACAAAAAATCAACTCCACTTGTGATCACAGATATTCAAGCCGCTATCACAGAATATCGGTCATATACAGGTGTTACCCGGTAAGCTTTGTTATACCTAATATAGACCGGTTTGCCATCAAGTGGTCATGGAATCTGGCTTCCTCGGACTTCTTCTGTGCCTCTCAGCATCAGTTATACACTATACGGGTCTCAAACATGCTTTGTGGTGCTCGTTTGATCTTCCTTGCAATATTCGCAATGGTCGTCTTTCTCAAATTGGATCCTATGGGAGCCAGGCGCTTCATCATCGAGTCAAGGTTTCAAATGGAGAGAAATACTTGATTGAATCCGCCCAATGCCCTTTCAAAGGTCCTTCCTGTTATTCCAAATTTTGTACCTCATGGTAGCCAATCAGGAGATGGAACATAGATTTTGAATAGTAGGTGAATCTGACCGAGATAACTGTCGGCATGGATTAATGAGTTGTGGGTGTTGGTTGCCGCTCTTCAATGACTTGCTTCCTGCTATAACTAACTGATCCGCTGATTTCTTTGAAAGCTCCGAGTGAAGTAATTCTCGCTGATAAATTGGATGGGATTCTAGCCACCACTAACGCCCACCAATATATGCAACGTGTGTATAGAATCAACGAGAAGCTGGGAAGCACACAAAGTAAAAGTGACTACATGCGCTCTTGAATGCCATCAAACTATGTAGCTTTACATAAATTAGAAATATTGCCAAAGGGGAGTTAACTGAAGAGTAATAGTAGTATTCTTCCTCCTGGGTGCATAATGTGTCGGTGTTACCAAGGAGAAATTATGATATATTGTGCGTAATGGATGGAACAAGAGCATCGGCAGACCAACCATGCTTTTCCAACACAGATCGGGAGCTTGAATGAGACGCTACGCACACACCGGTGAAAGGTGTGGCGATGACACAAAGGAAGGAATGCGACGCGAGGTAAAATTGTTCAACGTCGGCACCGAAGTATTGACCGTTGATTGAGCCATGCATTGGGTCACAATGTGGAAGAAGACGAGCGAGAATGTCGATTATATTGAGGCTGCGCACTATGGTACACGCGGATTCGATGTCGGGAGACGCAGCTGTCAGCTTCAGAGTAACCTCAATTATTTTCTGGTCTGAAAAGAGGGGAACAAACCTTTCCCTCGTGTGTGTCATAATCAGACTGGTAGGATATTTGAATGGGCGGATATGAGATTATGCTTGAAGGCCAAACATTGTCAACATACCTTAGGAGGGGTTCAATGAGCGAAGAAACCACATTCAGCTGGTTGATATGATCTGTGCGAAGCGTAATGCTGTCGAAGAAGGTTTCTAGGTCGCATACACTGTCAAAAAGTGAACCTGACATGTTCTCATCGATATGAAGTGCCAATGTTGCTATATGGAGGCTTGCATCATCTAAAATAAGCTTCAATGCATCTCCAGCAATATTTCGAAACCAGGCATCTTGGTGGATGCAACACACGAAATGCTTTATAGGAAATTTATTCAAGGAAAGTCGGTGTGAGTAATTTTGTCTGTTGTGGTTTTGGTGGCCAGGATGCAATAATGTGATGTCGCGACGCACCGTTTTAACCAGAATGCAATGTAACATCTGATCGCAGCGAGCTCCACTGCAGACAGTTGACGCACGTGGAAGATGTGTTCCACGATATACTGAAGGCACTGGTGAGGAGAATTGGGTTAGGAAATGATGAACAATATTCAGCGATTTGTACAATGAATGTGGACGCAGCCTCATCCAGGTTTGTGTGTAGCGGTGATTTTATTACAGCATTGTAAAGTGGTGATGTAATTGTAGTTGATCGCCGATCTACATCTGACCGTCGAGCGCCGGGACACCAGAAGACGGCCCAAGCCAAATGTACCATAAGCTCGGCAGTGTGAACTGCATTTCTCCGCTTTAGAATTTGAATAACAGATCCGTCGTAAGAACGTCCACTCCTGTAAGACCACCCGCGCCTGTTGTCTAATTCGAAGGGGATAGGTGGGACTAGAAAGACGTGAGTATGTTGAGTAATTAATGGTTGACGCGGTTGTATCCCTACTTCATCAAATCGATGGTCTCTTGAATTATCATTGCCAGTCTTGGAAGAGTGAGAGACTTCTGTATACACTTGTTAAAGGCCTTGTTTCTTCCATATCCACGGGCTATTCCCTTGTATATCATCAACTTTGCCATCAGAGAAACTCTCTGTGCGCTGTGAAGCACGCCCATCCCAATCCTATCCATGCCAACACCTAGGTAATACCCGGGGCTAATTTCAAGAATTAAAGACGATCTATCAGCCCGTGAAACCACTCCCCAGTCGATCTTATGATGACTCCAATATGGGTTCATGTTCGATGTCGTGTTGGTGGATCTACTTCGTGTTTTAATAATAGTCGGTGGGTCATGACAATGTGCTTCTCCTAGGCACTGAAAGCGCCCAGTTTGTCAACAGTGTACACGACAAGCTATTGTATTTTGCGCACCCATTCCTCAACCCAAAATTCCACGTCTTCTTCAGACAGTGGTATATGCTGGTCGTCTTCGGGACCTCGATAACACACACCATGCCCATCTTCGATACAGTTCCATCGGTCTCGAAGCTTTACTCAGAATCGTTCCCTTCTCACCACGTCAAATATTTCTTCTCGTTCTTCTGTGCTCCATGAAGCTGGGGAGACCAAGGGTTGTAGCCACTCAACTTCTCGTAGGAGGCTGTCAGCCCGTATGACATCGTTGCTGTTCAGAGTCGTCGTTTGAAGTCAACATTGGTGGGTAGCAGGTAGTTGTGATACCAGAAGGGGATGCTGCGTCTTTAAGGTGCAGTTATCAAGGGAGTAAATCTCAAGGTATCGCATTGTGGCGGTGCTTTATACAGGATACCCAGCGATTCATCCCTTCCTTTTACAGAACCTCAAGCCTCAACCTCCCTCATTCATACATGCTCCAGGATTGTCTCAAGTTCTCTCACTATGGTATACACCAATTCCTTCGTCTTCAACATATTGTCTACGGCAGAGAGGAGATATGGCAGTTATGAATAGTTCGATGAACCTTCACCACATAATGTGGCAACTTCTGACTTCTCGAGCACTAGAGTTTTGGGAATTAATCTCTTACGTTAGTTGAGAAGTGACATGTCAATTGATAGAATATGTAAATGCAGTGGATGCTATCCATGACAGTGCTTCTCAGGTACAGCCCCGCCACTCCGGCTATATTTAGCAGAAACATCCGCTTCGTGTTCAATTCTATCAGAATTCCAGCAAGCATCTCATTTTAATAATTCTTTACTTAGGGTCATTGGCATAGAAAGTAAATACGCCTGTTTGTGACGAGTCCGTCAGGTTTTCATTAACAAATTGTGCATGTAATCTATATTCAGTCATAATTAAGTACAGGCTAGAATTAGTATTACCCGGTCCTTGTGAGCGGAGTAATGAGGAACCCCTCGATTGAATGGTATCATGGTTTTGTTCCTCATTTCCCGTCCTGGAACTTCAAGGTTCATGATGAAAACAGCATATGTGATATCCTGCCCGTGTGACGTATCGTGGTATTTTCATGTTTCTATCACCCTATTTTTATTAATATATTGTGTAAAGAGGACATATTTTAATGCTTTGAAACTAGCTGATGTATGTGTATTAGTACATAATTAATTTGATTATCAAATGCAAGTTCAGAAGTGGACAGCTGGGTATCTCACTTGACGTGCCTGACCCGCATTTTGTATATATATATCTTTGTCAATTCAAGAGTGGCTGGTGGTCTATCCTGGAGTATAATCACCTTAAACTGACACGATGAAGCCTACGAACCTTAGATACATACTAACGAGAACTCTGAATCGCCAGGAAACGTACAAAGTTGGGTGAGAGATGGCAAAACGTGCTTGGACACTGAGGACCGTATTCACCTCGATAATGGCGACATCATGTCTCATTCAGTTGCTTGTTTCTGGTAATATCATCACCAATCCAGCCAGGTGCTCAAAAGGGTTCCGTTGAAAGAAAAGAACATCGAGACTCATAGAAGGAAAGTCGGTGTGGGTAATCTTTTCTATTGTGGTTTTGGTGGGCAGGATGAAAGGATGTGATGTCACGATGCACGGTTGTACCCAGAATTCAATGAAACCTCTGATCGCAGTGAGCTCGACTACAGACAGTTGACGCACGTGACAAGGCTCTCTTGTTCCGTGACCACCACCTGCCTCTGGGGTTGGGACCCCCATGCTCGTGGTGGAAGGGCAGAGAGGCGGATGACAGTGAACAGGCTTGGGGAGCCTCTGAATTCACTGCTCTGTCAAAGTCGGCAGCCTTCAGCCGCGCACCAGTGTCGCCTGCGGAACGTCACTGGCACCTCCTAACCATGACCGCAGCCTGGCAACGGTCTATTCTTCCTACCCACCCCCGACTCCAGCATTCACTTATGCACTGGCAATGTAAGGCTTCGGTGTGCCTGCAGCCGTCGTCGACTGCTAGCAGGATCTCGGGCTCTTCCTCGGGCTTCTGCCCAAATTTCCACTCTTCATTCGACCATCGTACCAACCACCACTCGCTGCGACGCATCCGGCCTGCTCCCTCTCGATTCCCTCGTAGATACTATAGCAGCTATGCTCTATACGACGCTACGGAACCGCTATGTATCTTAGTTATGCGATGCGGTATATAAATGTATTAAAAAAATAAAAAAATAATAATAAAAATAAAAAGGTTGACGCACGTGACATGGACGGTTACTCCCAACCACCACCATCTGCTTCCGCCCTGCGAACGGGCCGACGCTCTCTCTCCCCTGGGGACGATATCAACTCCGGTTTTAAAAAAGCAAAATTTGTCCACAACCCTGGTCCTAGCCACGACATGGACGAAGACTCCCCCACACCCTCGCCCGCCTCCAACCCTTCCCCTCCCGAACACGCTCAGTTCCACGCACCTCCCAACTGAGCCCTCCACCGTCACCGACCCGCAACTCCTCCTTTCACGCACCATCAACTCCGTGAAGAACCTAATTGAGGTCTACTCCAAATCCTATGCTGTCGACGACCCAATTGCCGGGTGGGTCACTCTCTGCCTCAGCCTAATTGACGTTATTGTAGACCCCCTCCCCCACGGCGAACCCTTCGTCGCCCCTTCTATTGCTGACGCCCACTCAGAAATCCGCACATACCTCAGTCAAGCCTTCAAGGTCTCCACATCTGCCCCCCCCCAGGATGCCCCGCCTCCCCCGTCCCTCCCAACCCCCCCTCCCGCGCTGGATGGCAACATCACACACTACCTCCAACAATTCCAACAATCGATTACGGCCCAACTCTCACTATTGGAACGCCAAATCTCTAACGGAACTCGCACCCCCCCCCACCCAGACCTCCCTCTGGCCCACGATCATTTGCTGCAGTCGCTGCCTCGCCGCCCATCTCAGGTCCCCGGGCTCCCAAAACTCCCAAGCCCCCCCATCACAAACCCCCTCCCCAATCCGCTTCGTGGTTCGCTTCAAAGGCAACCCTCCGCCGGTGGACAGCCGCCCTCCTCCCTTAATCCTCTCCAAGAGGATCAACGCCAAACTTAAAGCCATCCCCACCGCCTGTGGCCTCCAGGCCATCGGGACCCACTGGAACCCAACTGGCATCGTCACATTCCCCCCTGCCACCTCCCCCGCCCTCATCTCAGATCACCTCCCGTCCATCCGCGAGGCCCTAGACCTCGGCTCGGACCCCACCATATCACGCGACACTCGCTGGTCCAAGATCGTCCTGTCTGGCGTCTTTGCACGTGAGTTCCCCGGAAGCCCAGTCTTCTCTGACGCCTCCCTCCTGGACTCGTTCAACAACCTCCCCTTCGCCTCTAAAATCACCCTCACCCAACCCCCCTCCTGGGTCCGACCCCCGGACGCAATCGCCGGTCTCAAGTCCTCCATCTCGCTAGCCTTCGAAGACCCTGACGGCACTCTCCTCAAGGAAGCCTTCCAAAGGCAATTTTTCATGTTCGGTGCCCCGGTCGTAGTGAAACGCTGGGTGGACAAACCGAAACTCCGCCAATGCCCCATCTGCTGGGCAATTGACCATGCCGCCCCACAATGCAAGTCCCGCCCTAAGTGTCGCCTCTGCAGTGAATGCCACGCTGAAGCAGACCACCGCACCAAGTGCAACGACTGCAAGCTCGCCAATCTCCCTGCCAACCAGGACTGCCCCCACAACTTCAGGTGCGTGAACTGCTCTGGCCCTCATGTAGCTGACTCCCCCGAGTGCCCCGAGCGCCCCAAGTATGTGATCCCCCCCACCATGACTCAGGCCCCCCCACCCCCCCAGCCTTCAAACCACCCCCCCTCCGACGCTGACATTGTTTTCGACTAATGTCACCCCCACCACTTCGATGCCTCCAACTCAACGTGGCCCGCTCCAACGCCCGCATGCACTGTATACTCAACACCCTTCTCAACTATGACATCCTCTTCCTCCAAGAGCCCTGGTGGGGAAAAATTGGCACTGGACGCTCCATCACTGATCCGTCCGGGACTGACATCAAGGGCACCGTTTCCTGCCCCGCCTGGGAGGCTTTCCTCCCCCTCACCACCACTGACCAAACCCCTCGAGTCGCCACCTTTGTACATAAAAACACTCCTGGCCTCTCGGTGCTCCCCCGCCCAGATATCCTCGACTCCCCAGACACACTCACCAACTCTTTTACATACGGTGACTTCTCCTTTATGTCCGTGAATGTATATAACGCTGGTGCCAGCAGAGACTCTGTTGCACTCCAAACACTGCTTAACTCCGACCTCCCAGCCACAACTCCCACCCTAATCCTTGGGGACTTCAACCTCCACCACCTATCCTGGGCAATCGCTGGCACCCAACCCCGCCAACCCTCCTCTGCAGCCAACGACCTTGCTGACTGGGCAGCCGCGAATGCTCTGGCTCTTGTCAACCACCTGGACAAACCTACCCACATCGGCCGTTCCAACCAGTCCGACTCCATCATCGACCTAACTTGGGCCAACTTTGCAGCCGCCGAGCGCAACCTAATCCAAGATTGGGAGGTCCTCCTGGACTCAGCTGTTGCCTCGGACCACAACCCCATTCACTGGGCCATCCAACCCCCAAACCCCCCCCAGCCACCCCCTGATGACCACCCCCACCCTTTCCGGATTGACCCGTCTTTGCGGAAAGAGTGGTGTGAGGCATTTTCCCACTCCATTGGTGCTAACCCCCCACCCCCAGAATACCACTCCGCCCAAGATGTCGAAGCAGGTGCCACTGACCTCCTCAGCTCTCCATCCCAAGCCACCTCCGATGTCATGCCCCGGAGCACTGGCAAGGCCCCTCCCCGCTCCAAATGGTGGAATGAGGCCTGCGATGAGGCCATGCGTGCCCTCAGGCACACACATGGACCTCAACG
Source organism: Hysterangium stoloniferum (assembly GCA_015178975.1). NCBI lineage: Eukaryota > Fungi > Basidiomycota > Agaricomycetes > Hysterangiales > Hysterangiaceae > Hysterangium > Hysterangium stoloniferum. The sequence goes on from WHVD01000007.1 coordinate 672,087, forward strand.
TGAGACGGTCAGAGGCCGTCTCCATGCAACCATCCGCAAAGTGAAACGCGACTGGGCCATGGACATCGTCCAACGTGCCACCCATACAGAGGTGTGGAGCCTCTGCCAATGGGCCTCAGGAAAACGCCGCCAACGCACCCCCCCAATCCGTCACGGTGATACCATAGCTATCGACCCACGTTCACAATGCCATGCATTTGCTGACACCTTCTTCCCCAGGACTGCCCCTCGATAGACCCAGTCTTGCCATCCGACCCTGCCCCCCTCCCCCCACGGGACTTCACCCCCTTCTCGCAGTGTGAGGTCCTAGAAACCCTCTCATCCACCTCGAACACCTCTGCTCCCGGTGCCTCTGGCTCCACCTACTGGACCATCAAATGGGCTTTCTCCGTTTCGCCTGAGGTGCTCACCAATTTGGTCAATGCCTGTGTTCAACTAGGTGTTCACCCTGCAGCCTTCAAAATGGCTGTTATTGCGATTGTCCCCAAACCACGCAAAGCTGACATGTCCAACCCCCGCTCCTACCGCCCCATCGCGTTGCTGGAATGCCTCGGCAAGCTCCTCGAAAAGCTCATGGCAGCCCGTATCATGTATGAGGTAGGCCGCCACAACTTGGTCCCCACCAACCAGTTTGGTGGCCGCGACAAATCCTCAGTCATTGATGCATGCCTGTCCCTCACCCACGATGTCCAGGTTGCATGGCACGATGGCCTTGTTGCCTCAGCCCTCGCTATTAACTTCAAGGGATATTTTGACAACGTCAACCACGCCTGCCTACTCCGCACACTTGAACTCCTCGGCTTCTCCCCATTGGTTATTGTGTGGACCAGGTCCTTTCTATCCAACCGCCTCGTCTGCATCCGTATCGATGGTTTCCTCAGTGATCCCCTCCCCATTGCTGGCGTCGGCATTCCTCAAGGGTCCCCCCTATCCCCCATCCTATCCACGATCTACTCGTCCCCTATCCTCACATGCCTAAACGACCTCCCCAATGTCAACCTCAAGGCTTATGTGGATGATGCCCTCATCCTGGCAATGTCCCCTTCCCTGGTTACCAACACCACCCAACTATTCAATGCCTTCAGCACAGTCGTCGACCTGCTCCGCCTACTTGGCCTTGACATTGATGCTGACAAAACAGAGCTGATTCACTTTACCCGCCCCAGGGCTGACCCCACCAATGACCCCCTCATCAACATTACCCCCCCCCTCTGCTCCAGCCTGTGCCGTCCGCCCCCAGCTCTCATTCTGCTGGCTTGGTGTTTTCTTTGACCGCTCCCTCACTTTCCACACACATGTCAACAACATGGCTAACCGTGCCCGCTCTGCCACTTCAGGCCTCAAGATCCTTTCCAACTGCATCCGTGGCCTCAGTGTAGCCAGTGCCAGACTCCTCTACCATGCCATCATCATCCCCATCCTAACCTTTGGTTCCCCAGTGTGGTATACTGGCACCCGCCAAAAACATCTCCTCAAGCCCCTTGAGAAGGCCCAAACTGAGGCCCTCTGATGGATCCTTGGTGCTTTCCGCACAACCCCCATTGCAGAAATGCACCACATTGGTGCCATCCTCCCCATCCCCCACCTGCTACGCAAGATGTCTGCCAATGCTGCCATCCGCTTCAGATGCCTCCCCGCTCATCCCAAGTCCTAGCGAGGGCCCCCCCTAGCTGGGAAGGCCACCTCCCAGGTGGCTTCATTCCCCCCACCCCCCAATTCGCCCACGCAAGCAAGCCACCATCATCCTCCACCTCGCCTTGCTGTCTAGCCCCAGGGCTGAACGAATCTTCCCATATTTTGCCCCCCCCCACACACACCGGCCCACATGGGGTGCCCGCTTGTCAAAGAGCATCCTAACTGCGCCCTTTACCCCTGAAGAATGCACCAAATTCATTGAGGAACTCCACCTCACCATTCACACTGCCAACCAGGACCCGTCGACCCTTGTCATCTACACCGATGGCTCCCGTCGCAAGGGTCAAGGTAACTGCCGCCGCACAGGTGCCGGCTACTCCATCCACCACCTTGGCTCCTCCATCTGCAGAGGGTGCTTTGGCCTTGGCAGGCGTGCAGGCATCTATGACGCCGAGATGTTTGCCCTGGCAAGCGCCAGTGCTGCGCTGACAACACTCCTTGCCAACATACCTGACACTAAGCACCTCCTCTTCCTCTCTGACAACCAAGCTGCGCTAAAATCCAGATGACATTTCAGACCACCCCAGCCAGTGTGCCTCCATCATCTTTCGAAAGCATATTGACAATTTCCTAACCAACCCCTCCCATGATGTCTCCCTCTCCTGGGTCCCAGGCCACAATGGCTTCCAAGGCAATGAGGAGGCCGACTCCCTTGCAAAGGAAGCCGTCAACCTGCGCCCCCCCCATCCTGCACTCCACAGTCTCCTGGGCCTTGGAACGTGCAAAAGCGTGCTCCCTAAAACTCTGGCACCAGGATTGGCACCACCTCCCCCACACCAACCTCGCTGCCGTTGGACTCCACAAACCCCCTGCCCTCAAACTGGCCAAGTTCCACAAAGAATACGGGGGCCCCCGCCACATCCACACACGCATCATCCAAACCATCACTGGCCATGGATTCCTCGGTGCCTACTACAACCACTTCCTCCCCGACCTCCCCACCACCTGCCCCTGTGGCGAAACCGACATGCAATCTCGCCTCCACATCCTTTCCGAGTGCCCCCTTTATGAGGAGCACCGCCATCTCCTCCAGGCCGCCTCTCAAGACTTGTCATTCCCCATCATCCTCAGCACACACAAGGGCCTTGAAGCCCTAGCCGAGTTCCTTGCTGCCTCAGATGCTTTCCAGAAGACCTAATCACCCCACCCTGCATTAGACCCTCCCACGTATCCCGCTGCATTCACATCCCACCTTTTCTCCACCGAGTTCTCTCCCCAACCGCTATGTGTCTTTGTTATGCGATGCGGTATATAAATGTATTAAAAAAAAATTAAAAAAAAATTAAAAATAGGACACGTGATTCTAACTACGGCTAGCGCCCACCAGTTACATAATCCGGACCAGGAGGAGGGATAGTACTCTGACTCTTTACTTAACTCACCTTTTGGCAATATATCTAATTTATGTAATACTACATAGTTTGAGTCAATTAAAGACCTCATATGGTGACTTTGTACGGCCTGTGTGTGTGCTTGGCAACTTCTCGTTGATGCGAGACACAAGAGAAATTGTACGTGCGGAATGGATAGAACAAGAGCATCGGCACACCAATCATGGTCCTCCAACACTGATCTGGAGTTTGAATTAGATGTTACGTACACACCGGTGAAAGGTGTGGCGATGACACAAAGGAAGGAATGGGCCGCGACAGTTACTTTTTTCAGGCAGCGACCGAGGTATTTATCATTGATTGAGCCCCGCACTCTGTCACGATGTAGAAGAAGACGAGAGAGAATGGGGATGATATTGAGGCTGCGCACTGTGGTACACGTGGATTCGATGTCGGAAGATGCAGCTATCAGCTTCAGAGTGACCTTGATTAGTGTCTTGCCTGACGAGAGGGGGCAGAAGTTTTGACTCGTGTGTGTCAGAATCAGACTGGTAGGATAGTTAATTGGGAGGATATGAGATTATGCGGCAAGGTAAAAGATTGTCAACATACCTTAGGAGGGGCTCAATAAACGACGAAACCACATTCAGCTGGTTGGTATGATCCATGCGAAGCGTGCTGTTGTCGAAGAAGGTTTCTAGGCTCCAGATAGCATCGAAAAGTATACCCTCAGCGATCTGAAGTGTCAATGACGCTATACGGATTTTTATTTCGTCTAAAATAACCTTCAATACATCTCCAGCAATATTTTGAAACCAGGCATCTTGGTGGATGCAACACACAAAAAGCCACAGAGAATTTCCATAATAGGGAGATAGTTGCCGGTGACTTTGTCTGTTATGTTTTTGGTGAGCAGGATGAAATGGTGGGATGTCCCGACGCACGGGTTTAAAAATAATTCAATGAAACCTCTGATCGCAGAGAGCTCCACTACTGACAGCTGACGCACCTGAAAAATGTTTTCCACGATATACCCGAGGCCACAGGTGAGAAGACTTGGATCAGGAAAGGATGATAAATATTCGGCGATTTGTAGAATGAATGTCGACGCAACCTCATCCACCTTGGTGTGTAGCGGTGATTTCATTACCGCATTATAAAGCGATGACGTAATTGCTGTTGCTCCCCGATCTACATCTGACCATCGAGCCCTGGGACACCAAAGGAAGCCCCAAGCCAAATATCCCATAAGCTCGGCAGTGTGAACTCCGTTTCTCCGATGTATAGCACTTGAATGACCAGGCCACTGTAAGAACCCCAACCCCTTTAAGAACACCCACACCTGTTGCCGAATTAGAGAGGGATAGGTGGGTCTAGAAATACGTGAGTATGTTGAGTGTAATCGATGATTGACGTTTTTGTATCCCTACTTCAGCAAATCAATGGTCTCTTGAATTATTATTCCCAGTCTTGGCAGAGTGAGAAACTTCTGTAGACACTTGTTATAGGCCTTGTTTATTCCATATCCACGGGCTATTGCCTTCAACTTTGCCATCAGCGAAGCTCTCTGTGCGCTGTAAAGTACTTTCATCCCAACCCTGTCCATGCCAACCCCCAGAAAATACCCCGGGCTAATTTCAATACTTGAAGACGAGCTCTCAGCCAGTGAAACCACTCCCCAGTTGATGTTATGGTGACTGCGACATGGACTCATGTTCGATGTCGTGTTGGTGGATCTACCTCGTGTTTTAATAAGCATCCAGTTTGTCAACAGTGTACATGAAAGGTTGTCTCATTTTACGCACCCATTCCTCAACCCAAACGTCCACTTCTTCTGCAGACAATGTAATATGCTGGTCGTCTTCGGGACCTCGATAACATAAACCGTGCCCATGTTCGATACAGCTCCATCGGTCTCGAAGCTTTACCCGGAATCTTTCCCTTCTCACTGCGTCAACACTCTCCTCCCGTTCTTCTACGCTCCATGCACCTGGGGAGACCAAGGGTTGTAGCCACTCAACCTCTTGTAGGAGGCTTTCAGCCCGTACGACATCGTTGCTGCTCAGAGTCGTCTCGCCTGAATTTGGCATTGGGGGGTAGCAGCTGGTTGTGAGACCGGAAGGGGATGGTACTCCTTTAAGTTACAGGTGTCAAGGGAATAAACTTTAAGGTATCACATTGTGGCGGTGCTTGATACAGGATACCCAGCATTTCATCCCTTCCATTTACACAACCTCAAGCCTCAACCTCCTTCATTCATACATGCTCCAGGATTGTCTCAAGTTTTCTCACTATGGTATACACCAATTTTATGCTCTTCAACAGCTTGTCTACGTCAGAGTGCAGATATGGCAGTTAAGAATAGTTCGATGAGTTGCGGCAACTTCTGACTTCTCGAGCGCTAGAGTCTTGGGAATTAATCTCGTAACGTTAGTTGAGAAGTGACATCTTAATTGATAGGATATGGAAATGCAGTGGATGGTATCCATGGCAGTGGTTCTCAGGTACAGCCCCCTGGCGCGGGCCACTCCGGCTATGACTCTGTCATCGGAGCATCATTCGGTTCTGCTCTGTTCCTCCGTCACGCCTTCTTCATCCTATGCTTGCGCCCAATCCATGAGTTCCTGGTGACATTCCCTATTGGGCCGGCATGGGGGAAACTATTGCTGTGGTAGAGTTCATCTGGCCTGGTGCGGGAGATCCATCACATAGGAAAGTGCCGCGCAGGGTGTCGCGCTGCCGTGCGAGTGCCGCGACATGTTTCTTTTTTCTAAATCCGTAGATACTTCATCAATTTTGCATTGAAAATTACCAAAATAAAATTATATTTGACATTATATCATCAAAATATGAGAATTGAATTGTTACATCTGGTGTACATTGTCCTGGTGAAATATACCTTGTGCACCACTTTAATTGGCACATACTTAGTTTTAGCCCTTCCTTGAGTGATATTAATTCTCAAATAAACTTATTTAGTCTTAAATAATAAAATGTAACTTCTAAATGACATGGGTTCTAGGTTTACACGAAAAACTTACATGTCGCGGCAGTTACCTTCCTAATTAGGAAGTGCCGCGACACTGAAACAACTGTACTTGTGGATGGGAGAGGCTCTTAAAAATGTCAAATACTGGTGAAATGCTTTATATTGTGTTATATACTCTTAACAGTGAATATTATATACAAAAAACTTTGTTATTAGGGGTTAGGGCTAGGGTTAGGGTTAGGACCTACCATACCTCTATGTCTTTTCATAATTCACCCTGGGTCATTTTCTGAGCATTCTTTTAGGCTGCCTCTGAAACATAGCTTTCTCACCCATTTGCCCTACTTTGTACTTCTGAGCTAATCAGAATTTTCGTCTATTTAGAGGCAAATGTGAGATTCTTGAGTGTCTGGTTCACTGCATTCACTAAACCCATATTACATGAAAGTATGAGCATCAGATTTTGTAATTGATAGTGAAATACCTGATATTCAGTCTGCTGGTTCAGGAATATCACATTCATTCCAAGAGTAAGGAATAAAAGCATATGGACTCCACTATTTTCAATCTCATGTCACTGTGGACACACTGGTGATGGCAATGAGGAGGCAGCTCAGGGGTTTACCAATGACCAGATTCACTATGATCAATATCATAATTGGTCTATATTGGTTGTCAACATGAAGGAAGGGTTAGTAACTGTAATCCTGGTGCCCCCAGTTGTACGCATGGACCGTTTAGTTTTACATGATTACATAATCACCATGTTGCACGGTATAAGTAGCCGGGAAGTTTTCAGGACCTTAGATCTTACCATATGCTGCACTTGCCTGTATCTTGTTCTGCTCTGGACAATACACCGTGGTCCTGCCAGTGATCCCAATTGATGATGGGATTACAGTAACCTTGGAAATAATCCATTCCTTTGTGATGAATGTGATATAATTCAGATTCAACTGACATTGTGACCTCAATCAGAACAATATGTGAACTTGTTTTGATATTTGGATAACCTCTTATATATTAAAATAACTCCTCTATTTATATACACATGTATAAATAGTATCTGCAATCCAATCTGAATATGGTGTTACATCACATTGTATTCAAACTTACTTCTCTCTACAGAAAAACCACCATTCCCTTTGCATTTTGGCACATTGAATAACAACTTTACTTATGGATGACAGAGGCTCAAGAAAATGTCAAATACTATGTGTGAAATGCTCTATATTGTGTTATATGTTCTTAAAATGCAAATTATATATACAGAAACTTTGTTTATTCACATTAAATATTTTATACCTTTAAGCCTCTTTATAATTCAACCTGGGTTGTTTTCTGAGTATTCTTTCAGACTGCTTCTCAAACAAATCTTCCTCACACATTCCCTTTGCTTTGCTCTTCTGAGCTGGTCAGGGGTTTGGTCTATTTATAGGGAAGATATGAGATTCTTGAGTGTCTGGTTCACTGCCTTTACTAAATTATGGCCCATGCTACATGAAAGTATGAGTATTAATCTATATCAGATTTTGAAACAGCATGTTACACCGTGTCGCAACCCTATCAGTCCCGAGGTTATTGCCACTTATCAACGTTATCAAGTCACTGCTTCGGAAACCATCGGCCCCCGAAGCTGACGTATGCTTTTGCAATGATCAAACTCCATTTACACCCATGTCAAAATAGTCGTATTGTCTGGTTAAACTTTTGATACGTCCCTTTCATTATGTTGATCCGTTCAATCCTATGTTTCACATATGTCTATCTATATTTGTAGTCCTTGAACTATTTCCTTTTATCGTAATTCTGCTCTCGGTTATCATTGGCCTCCGAACTAACCATAAACTTCCCGTTCCTAGTCAAGCTTATTGTTAATACCATTTTCCGCCCTTCTCCCTGTTAGTATTCTCTAGACACCTGTTACTTGTATATGAACCCGCTGTAGTTGTAGTTACTAGGCAATCAGAATATCGACTTAGAATACCCACATACGTCCGTAACAGTCTCATACTAAGAATCCCCCCATCTGCCTTCGCATGCGCTCGCCCACTCCTGGCCCCGACCCCTTGGCCCAACACTCAACTAGTCCTTCAGTCCCAATCGGTATCTCACCAAAAGGAACTCTTTAGGATTAGTCTTCGCACGTCTGAAATCTAAGGACACCCTACGGATATTTGCAAGCGCGCAGCACATAAGCTGAAGCCAAGTCCTTCCGATTGGTCCCTGTCGGCCACCGACATTAGTCAGTTTTCAGTTCTTAACACAGCATTAGAAAGTGTATTTGATATTTGATAATTATTGGAAGTGGTGCCACTAGCTGCTGAGAAGAGAAATGGAACCTAACAATAAAGATGGCAAGAATATACAGATAATACTACAAGCATCCAATCACTCTTTCTCCAATAGCCATGTGCAGCATCAGAGACAAATCCATAAACAGCATCATCCTGAACAACATCCAGGATTACTTGTAGGGCCATCTAAAAAGTTTGAAGTATAAGGATTGTAGTTAGTCCAACCTCAATATAATGTAAAAAATCAGGATGACAAGATCCAAACTTAGCTATATGCATAGCTGTTCCAATGCTGATTCTGCAGTCCCTCCAATAATCTTATTTCCTTTGTGTACAATTTTCTTCTCATACCAAACATGATCAACATTTATTAGAACTGGGGATATCTCTGTGACATATTTACCTGGACCAGAAAATCCAGGAATACCAACAGCTAATCATAGTGAGTTCATTTTGAGATGTTCCTGAACTATTCTGTGGAGCTGAGATTGTTCATTGGCCAGAAGATGGAGTCTATGAGTGGGTCATTGGTGAAGATGTGTCCCACAATTATGATACATAATCCCATTCCTATAATGAATAAGTGTAGACAATATATTGCATGTTACATGATGTAAATTCCATCCACAGTCACAAACACAGTTTAATTGCTTTTGGATACCAGCATCTCTGGTCTGAAGTCAAATGACAATATCACAGTCAGGATTTTGGGAATGTATGATATCCATCATCTAAAGTTGGAGAATTTATATCATGGTGTTTATCCCCACCTAGCACTGTGATTGCCCAGTGAACAGATAACTTGTTGAGTGCTTCATATCCAGAATGCATAAACTGATATGACCATTCACCATCAGGCTATTTATCCCAGTCTTGAAGTTTCCTATACTCCATTGGTCCAATAGATGATTGTAGAGCCTTGAGATGGTTCTTAGAAGGTTGTCCATAATAATTATAATATCAGATGTTTACTGGTAAATTTTATATTTCTACAAAACTCCATCTTTAAATAGTGATACATATATCCTCTGAGACTATTATATTGTTAACCACCAACCATAAGAAACAATTCTCCATATTACATTCTAAACAATTCAGAGTCAATTAATAGAACCTATTGTATATGGTTTTCCAATTTATGTAAATACTTGCTAATACTTTTGTTGTTAATTTGTTTTTTAAAAGTTGTAATGTAGTTATTTCCATGTAAAATATGTAAAATATTATTGGAAATTTTTCATACCACAACTGTCTTTATTAAGTAAAACCCCCTATATATTCTGGACATGTTGAATCAAGTAGAAATCTGTTCAGATCGACAGATCCATTCCGAAGTAATACATATGTATTTAGAGGTGCCAATGATATACATACATATGCATGGAATGAACTATCTAAAGGTATCTATTTTTTGAAAGTATTAGTGTTTCAAACTACTAATTTTTTTTATTGTCTACTTGTGTCCGGAAAGATTCTTTAGTTTGTAATATATGAGAGAGTTTAAAACTTTCAAAAAGTTTTAAAAACCAAATTATGTTTGAATCACATCCCAGATGTTTGAATGACATTTAGAGTATATTAGAATTTGGTATACTTAATAGTTTTCAGATATCTTCCTTAGACATGAAATTGGGAGGTGGTGATAATTTCTCTAATTTTGGTAAAGGAACTGAGGGAGTAGAAATGGTAATGTTGGGCTTTGGTGGCTTGGAAGCAATATCATCAGGAATAGTGTGAGGTGGGGCTTGGGAATTGAATATAGATGGATTGATCTGATTTGGATTTAAAAAATAACCAAAAGGATATCCTATCAATAATGAATTACTTATTCTGTATTAAATAATTGAATATAGCTCATACCTTCCAGGTCATAACCAGGTAACATCCTAGGTGGATAAGGCCCATGATGATACAGTCCAGGAACTACTATATAATTTGGTAAAATAAAAATATTATTAAGGGAAACTGGCATGCCCTTTCCGGGAATAGATATTGTTGGTTTATAGTCTTTAGTATTGACAATATCAGGCCTGGAATGAAATCCAAATAATTTGTGAAAATGATGGAATGGAAACTATATAAATAGTACATTAGAATCAGCTCAAAAAGTATTCGTGCTTATGTCATGGTGCCTAGTGGCACCTTGAAAAGGCTTGGGCACCTGCTGGCACCCAAGCTGCTAAAAAAGGCAACATGGACCCACCACCCACCATACAACTTTACTTTATTTGACAAGCCTGGGAACCCTTGCTATGCTGCAGGGCTGGTCACTTCATGACCAACCCCACTACTCACTCCAAGCTCCAGCGTGCTGGGGGGCAAAGCCCCCCAAAGCCCCCCACATCCATGACTCTTAAGTATTTATCAGTGCTTCAAAGTATTTACAAGCACTTCTAAGTATTTACATATCACAATCACTGTTAGAAGTTAGAAAAGTTAGAAACAATCAATCAAAATACATTAAAACTTCAATCTAATAATACATCTTTGTACACTATATTTGCTGTTCTCTTTGTCTCCTTTAATAATCTTTTAATCCTATTCCAACTTCTTCCCCTTGAAAGTCCCACAAACAATTGCCCATGTCCAAACACTGCCATTCTCAAATATATTCCCATACTTTCAAAGACTGTCCCTGTGACTTGTTAATTATCATTGCAAATGCTAACGACATTGGAACCTGAATACAATGCAGTTTAAATGGCAGTTGATCATCATTTGTAATTATTTTGATCTGTGAAAGAAATGCCAGTTTTCCCATACATGGTCCAGTCAGGATCTGCACTTGAAGCAAATGATTTTCCATTTTTAGCAGTTGCAACTGTGTCCCATTGAAAAGCTCCCTCTGTGGATCTATGTTTCATAACAGTATCAAAGGTACTCCTGGCTTCACCTCAAGTTGACTTGGGGGAGATTCCACCAAAATTCAAGCTGTTCAAATACTCTACAGGATACATCTATATCTCACTGTCACCCACTGCATTATCAGCACTATGGTACACATGACTCTCCCCAGGGAATTTATTAGAAGTTCTGAATTAATCTCATCTACCTCTGAATTCCTTAGACACAGAATTGCCCAGTCTAAAAAGTCTTCATCTTGCCAATCTCTTTGGTCTCTATCCACATGGATGTTGGGATATATCTCACCAATTAGATCTGAAATTTCTGGACCACAGATAATATGAGGAGGGATATCCATTGTATGATCCAAAGGCAAATCTTTTCCATGGCCTAATCCAAGAGCCACTGAGCACACTGTTGACTGTGTGGATCATACTGGTCCACCCGCATATTCTTTTTCAAGAACAGTACCTTGATATACTTCCACAATTCTGATTTCTGGATACATTGTCCAATGATCTGTTCTTTTGAACCCTTTGGTATAATAGGCAAAGTCTGCTGGAAGTCACCTCCCCAGGCAACAGGAATCCCTCCAAAGGGAAGATCCTCGTCTAATAAATCCTTCAGGGTTTTGTCAACTGCCTCAAATGTGAAATGTGACTGCATTGGAACTTTATACCAGATAATCAGTTGGACTTTCTTCATGAGCTCTGCTTTTTCTGAACCCTTTTTGATATGTCATAGAGCATCCTTCTCACAGGGAACAGGGATTGAAAATGTGCTGTGAGAAGTCTGACCACCCTTGAGAATCATTGATGCAATTCCAGAAGATGCCACACAAAGCACAATGTAGCCCTTGGCACAACATGCATGTACCAGAGTATTCCATACAAAGGACTTGCCAGTCTCACCTGGACCATTCACAAAAAACAATTTGCTCTGCTGCTCCTCATCCACTGCCTTCATGATAGTCTCAAAGCCAGCTCATTTTTCAGGATTGCACTTTTCAAGATTAGCTTGGGCACTGGCATGCTCAATATCAACATCATAATATGACTGCTCCTTAATGAGATGGTTGCCAAGAATCCTATCCCAAATATCAGTGCAGTTTGGCATGGTTGGATAGTATGAGAGGGACTTTCCAGAATAGCAGAGGATCTTATCAATCTCATAGAGACCAAAGTCATAAATGCTGTTTGGTGATGGATTGAGAATGCCATGTTTTTTCTGAAGTATGAACTTCAAGTCATGATAAAGAAGTACTTTGAAGTTATTCCAGAGTTCATGGAGTTGTGCAGGGGAGGACATGGTCAAAATGATAGCAAACACCCTGTGAAGTTGAAACCCAGAGTCTATATGACTGGCTTCTGTGAGGCACATATGCCACTGCTTTTGACTCTTTTATTTATTACGTACATTAGTAATATTCATGTAATTATATTACGGTTATCTCCTGCTTCTCGTGACTCGAACCCAGACATTCCTTGAAGAGATGTCAGAATGTCTGGTTTTCCACCAAGACGTCCGGGTCAGAAACGGATAATCATGTTGAAAGCGGAAAGAAATTCAGACCAGCGGCCGGCGGGGAGTAACTACGGAAAGAATTAAAGTCATAGTTAGCATAGGAATTCATAGGCAAAAAGGACAAAATGGGACTCACGTTCCAGAATGAAGAGGAAGAAGGACCCAGTGACATGGGGTATCCTGAAGAAGACAAAGCATCAGTCAATTGGCATTTGATCCGGGCGGGCATGCATGGATATTGAAGAGTATAACTCAAGAGGAGGTACGGCTGCTAGTGGCCATAGAGTTTTGTGGTTGAAAAGTAAACTAAATTTTTGTGGCCGGGTTTATTTGGATAAGCTTGGTGAAACCCTAAAATGATTTCTGAGGCATGAGCCACTTTAAAAGGCTATCTAAATCGTCTGAAGGTGGGCACAGTGGTCATCTTCAAGTAAACCATGCACAGGTTTGCTGAAATGTGGGATAAGTCTCACCCTGAAAGGTCCTGAGCTGTTCAAAATGAGGTGGCACCTATGACAACAGTGAGCAATGTGCAGTGAGGGACAAAACCCTTCTAATGATTTTTAGTTGTGCAAAAATTCTTGAATAACTCAAGAACCACTTTAGATACAGACCTGAAATTTGGTGGTTGGTTAGGTCTATATGTTATCTATATGCCATTAAAATATTATGACATAAGCACTGGTATTTTCCATGCTATAAATAAAATAATAATAAAATCACATTGGAAGGGTTTGTCCCTGGTATAAAAAGAACACAAATCAAACAATCTAGTGCTTGGTATAGCCTCCCTTTGCCTTCAAAACAGCCTCAACTCTTTTAGTCATACTCTCTATCAAATTATGAAAAGTAGAGGAAGGGATCTTCTCCCACTCTGTCTAAACCTCTCCCACAACTCATGAATACTCTTGGGTGCCACTTCATACTCTCCCAGCCTCTTCTTGAGGTAATACCAGAGGTGTTCAATTGGATAAGGTCAGCATCCATCCTTCCATCAATTTTGGTGGAATATTCTGGTCCTTCCCACAACATACAGCTTCACAACATCAGATTTCCTCCTCCAAACCTGACTGTACCCTCAACCACCCTATCATTGAGTCCCTCTCCTGCCCTTTTCCATACCTACTTCCTCCCATCTGACCCCAAACAATTGATTTTTGTCTCATCTAACCAAACAAACCTCTTCCAATTGTCCACAGTCCAGTCCTTGTGTCCCAGAGCAAAGCCCATCCTTGCCTTCCTATGCCTCTTAGTGAGTACACGCCCTTTTCTCTTCACCACAGCTCTCATTCCAGCTTTCTTGAGTGCTCTATGAAAAGTCTTCACTGAAATAGACTCTCCAGTCATATTTTGAAAAGTTTTGGTGACCTCAGTGGCATGTCCTGCCTTCTGAGAAGTGATTTGTTAGAGGGAATAATGAATATCTGAGGGAGAAAGCTTGCATGGATGGCCACCAGGTGCTTTGGCAAGTGGTGGGCAATGGGTAAAGTGAATTCTGGATATAGTAAATTGACCTCTGCCAGTGATTGCAGAGATCTGAGAAGCAGACTTGCCCTTATTGAGGAAAATGAAAATGTGGCTAACCTGAGGAGGGGTAAGAGCTTTCATGGTGTAGAATGTTGAGTTGTGAGGATGTTGTTGAACTAGAAAGTGAACAGTATATACATATATATCTAATTTTGACAGGTCACATGATTTTAATTTGCACTTCTTTGCATATAATAAATAATGTTTTGTGCTGATCATGTGACTGGGACAAAACCCTTCCAATGTGATTTTATTATTATTTTATTTATAGCATGGGAAATACTAATACTTATGTCATAATATTTTAAGGGCATATAGATAACATGTAGACCTAACTAACCACTAAATTTCAGGTCTGTATCTATAGTGGTTCTTGAGTTATTCAAGAATCTTGCACAACTAAAAATCATTGGAAGGGTTTTGTCCCTCACTGTATGGAGGTGGAATCTTTCCCCACTGGCAATATTGACAAAATGAATATGCTGTATGGAAACACCACTTTTACATGGCTTCCATGATTTCCTCTTGGGTACATACAGTGACCTCAAAAACCCTTTCCATGTTGACCCCAAATGCAGTGTTTGAAGAACACCACCTTACAGTGTGGGGATTACACTTAGCTTTGGCGGAGTCATACATAGTACATCCCCTTGGCTACAATATTGCTCCCTGGGTCATGTGATTCTGATCACAGGGTATAGAGATATAATTAATTTAAAACAGCAATACCATGGAAAGGGTTTTTGCACTTTTGAACGGAACAGGGTATTTACATATTATCAGTACTTGTTATAACCACCTTTTGCTTTAAGCACTGCTTGAACCCTTCTAGGCATGCTTTCAATCAATTTCTGACACTCCTCAACTGGTATTCTATCCCACTCCACTTGAATCCTTTCCCACAACTCATGAATTCCATTGGGGGGGTTTTCATGCTCTGCAAGCCTTCTCTTGAGACAACCCTAGAGATGTTCAATAGGATTCAGGTCTGGGGACTGTGCAGGCCAAACCATAGTCCTGAATTCTTGCTCTTCTAGCCAGTTCTTGACCAGCCTGCAGGTATGCTTAGGGTCATTATCCTGCTGAAAGATGATGTCAGAAGGATTGAGACCATAATACTCCAGGGTTTGCTGGAGCTCATCCTTCAAAATTTGAAGATAGAGGTCTCCATCCATCCTACCATCAATCTTGCTAACAAAGCCAACTCCCTCCCAAGTTATACAACCCCACATCATAAGAGAACCTCCTCCAAACTTCAGAGTTCCCTCTACCAGCTTATCATTAAGGCCTTCACCTGCCCTTTTCCATGCCAATTTACGTCTATCTGATCCTAGGCGATTGATTTTGGTTTCATCAGACCATATAACCTTCTTCCAATCCTCCATTGTCCAATCCTGGTGAGCATAGGCAAAGTCCAAGTGAGCTTTGTGATGTCTAGTGGAAAGAAGGGAGCATTTTGACTTGACCACAGCCTTCATACCAGCTTTCTTCAAGTGGAGGTGAACTGACTGGCAGAGAGAGGCTGGTTGATAATGTTGGTAAGGGCTTTGGTCACTTGGACAGCATTTTCAGCTTTGCCAGGAGATGCTGAGCATGTCAAATATTTGTAGGAGAAAGCTTTGAGGAACAACCCCCAACAGCTTTGGAAAGGAGAGAACAATGTTTGGAGGGAAGTTTGGAGGGAAGTTTGGATATGGCAGATAGGCTAACTAACACCAATTCTCTTGGCAATAGCTTCACCAGAGTGGCCAGAATCAAGCAAGGAGAGGAAGGTATTTTGTTGAGTAAGGGAGAGGGATCTGACCATGATGGTGGTTAGGAATCAAGAAGTGTGGAAGTGTGAGAACTTTTTTAAACTCAGACATACTATTTACATGTATATATCTATTTGTACCAACAAATAATAGACATTATTCTATGATTTGACTGAGATCCTAGTCATCAGTTCAAAAGTGCAAAAACCCTTTCCATGGTATTGCTGTTTTAAATTAATCATATCTCTACACCCTGTGATCAGAATCACATGACCTAGGGTGCAATATTGTAGCCAAGAGGATATACTAGTATGACTCCACCAAAGCTAAGTGTAATTCCCATGCTATAAGGTGGTGTTCTTCAAACACTGCATTTGGGGTCAACATGGAAAGGGTTTTTGAGGTCACTGTATGTGAAATACTCAGGAAAGTCCATAGAAAATGTGTCCTGGGCACACTGTCCATTATACCCAATGAGATCCTTGGAATTAGCTTCAAAATAAGCCATGAGAGTTGTCCCTGAATGCTCTGCCCTTTGTAAAGTCTCATGAGGACCTTGATCACCATCAAAAAGTACAGTGTTTTCTCCAGGAAGAGGGACCCCAAGTGTGATTACTGCAGGAACCTGGGTATGGAGTTTATTACACATTAATCACCAGACAGACTCATGTGTACTGACATAATGTGCATCTACTATTGAATCTCATCTGGTGTTGTTCCAAATTCCATAGTTGTATGATCATGGCCCTTGTAACAGTATTTATGGATGTATTTCATTGACCTATTGGTAAAGGTCAACTCTACATTGATGTGGCATTCAAAGGTGAGAATCAAATAGGGGAGTAAGTGACAACATGTCTGTTGTCATATGTAAACTTGGAAGTTTCATAAACCCTTCCATTGTTAGGGTGAAGGTATGTTGGATAGCCTTCCTGATTTACAATAGTGGCTTCACACCAATCCTTGGGATAGTGTTTACTGCATTTCTTATTTACCATACAAGCAGCATTTGGATTATCAATTCCACAGGGACCATAGGTCATGAGCTGTCCTGCTAAATTAAATAGTCTGGGATGTGTTTCAGGATCTGGAAAACAGGCAGAAACAAATGAGTTGACATCTTCTGGTTTCTTTGGTTTATCCTGGTCATCAAACCATATGAGGCAGTGCATGTGTGGAAGACCACAATTTTGGAATTCAATGACATGGATATGAGCTACTGTTCTACCAAAGATGTGATCTTCTGTGATCATCTTGAGCAACTTAGCCTTCTTGGCAGCAATGATACAGGAGACCAAATCAGGCTGATCAGCAGCAGTCTGTCCAGGAAGCCATTCATCAGTCACCTCCTTCCACTTGGACTTGGCAGTCATGGTGATGAAGCAACTGGCATTGCCATACTTTTGTGCAATTGAAAATGAATGTTGTAGACTTTGTCTCATATCCCTTGAACTGCTAGTAAATGTAGAAGGGAGTATCACCCTCTGGCCAATGCTATTGGCATCTGTGTTGACATCCTGATTAGTAAATGCATCAACTACCTGGTTGTAGAGTTCTGCACATACTGTAACCTTGGTTGATTATCCCTGAGAAATCTCAATCTGCACTGCTCTGTTACTGCCCAGGCATTGACAATATACTGCTGGAATAGCTTTTGTGCATAAAAAAGGGTCATGGCTTCATGTGCTCTGGGAAATAGGCAATAGGCATAATATTTACATTGGGTCACTTTATGACTTTTATCTTCATCTTCACCTTCTTCATCCTGCGGTCCAGGCTGGGGCTGCCAATTTTGATTTACATAGGGAATGTCCCATGACCAACCACACTCACCTCTGGGGAAGAGCATGCCATAATGAAGGGGTGTATAAATGGCTTGTGCTTCATGCACATGAACTGCTCCCCTTCTATGAACAATAATATCCCTTGGGTCACCATGACCTGCATCACCATTTCCAGGGAGAATGACTGCAAGTTCATCACCAGTTGGAAGGTTGTACCATCTGGGATTATTAAAAGCCTTGTAGCTCAACCTGACATGCAATCTTGGAGCCTCTGCCTGTGTCCTCAATCATTCATGTGCCTGGCAATAGAGTCCTATGAAGGGGTTATATCGTTCCATCATATCTTGGAGATCACAAAAGGTTTGGTTGTTTAGGTTTTGATTGGCCCTGTGATTCTGCCTCTGCTGGAATCCCTGCCTCAGTCCATCCTCCTGTGCCAATGCAGGATCATGGATGTAAAGCTGAGCATAACTACATGATACACCTTATGTGTAAGGAATCAAGGCACCATGCTGGTGATACAATTCACCATGGATTTTGAAGACATATGGGCCACCACCACCTTGTAAGACAGATTTATCCAAATTGACACCCAGTGATGTAAATTCATATGCATTATTATAGGCATGAATATTCTTGAGAAATTCTCTGCTATTGTCTGTATTATCCTCCAGGAGAGACCTTAAAGTGTGAGGGACTGGCTCAAGTATTAGAAGGGCCACCTTTCCTTGCTTGCAACACTTGCCAAATTTTGGATGTGTCTTAGAGCTATTTGAGATACGCTCATCCATCCAGTGCAAAGATCCACAGTCTGAACACTGTATGTCCATACCTCCCAAGTCATGTCTTTGAAACCTGTCCTCCACACCTGGTTGCCATCCAATGGGTAATTGTGGAATGGGAGGTGGAGGCATAGCTGCAGGGTGTAAAATGCTTGGAGGTGGGGAGCCATGGGAAGAGAGTGGGAAATCCATTCATCAATGAACAGAGAGCTTATGACCAGGCAACTGAGCAAATTAAAGCAGATTGAAAACTCGAATGAGTACCAGAGGGTTGCATACAATAAAATTATGGATGCTGTCATTGCAAGGCATGAAACTGGAAAGCCTTTCTTTTTGAATGGACCTGGGGGTACCTGAAAATCATTTGTTTGGAATACTTTGGCACATGCCTTCTAAGGCAAAGGACTCATTGTACTTTGTGTTGCCTCCTCTTGCTTCACTTATTATGAGTGGTGGGCAGACATTTCATAGCATGTTTCAAGTTCCCCTTGAGGTTGATGAGAAATCCATCTGTAAAATGAAGAAATGCTCAGATAAGGCCAATCTAATGAAAGTTCCAATGCAGAATTACTTTGCCTGTGAGGCAGTAGATTGGAGCCTTAGAGATATTCTTAACAAGGATATTTCTTTGGAAGCATTACAGTAGCATGGGATGGTGACTTTCAACAGACATTGCCTATCATTCCTAAAGGTTCAAAAGAAGATATTATTGGTGCATGTCTCATGGTCTCACCTTTGGAACAATGTCAAGATTCTGTTTCCGACTGGAATATGCATGTAGATCCTACTGACTCTGTCCTTGAGATTCAGATGTAGATCAAATCAATGACATACTCTTTGAAAAATTTCCAGACATTGGGAAAACCTCCTACAGTGCAGATAGTGTGAAAGATAGAGGCAATGAGACATTACTGTATATCAAGCTTATATGCTGTGCCCCCACAAATATCCATTAAGTGTCCTTAAATTTTGGATGGGCGAAGACTAATCCTAATGAGTTCCTTTCAGCGTAATACTGATTGGGACCAAAGGTTAAGTTAAGTGTCAGGCCAAGGGGTCAGGGACTGAGAGTGAGCGAGTGCACGCGAAGGCAGAAGATGGAATTCTTAGTATGAGACTTCTGGAGGTGTAAGAGGGTATTCTGAGTCGATATTCTGATTGCCTAGTAACTACAACTACAGTGGATTTATAAGTTATTGGCATCTCGAAAATACTAACTAAGGGAGAAGTGGAACAATACTATTATTGACAAATAAGCTTGACTAGGAACCAGAAGGTTACAATAAGTTTGGAGGCTGTGATTAACTGAGAGTGGAATTTACGAGAAAGGAAATAGTTCAAGGGTTGCAAGTATATACGGGCATATGTGAAACATAGAGTCAGACAGATCAACATAATAAAAAGGGATGTATCAAAGCATAACCAGATAGTACCAGTATAACCTGACAGGAATGTAAATGGGGTTTGATTGCCATGAAGGCATATGTCAGTGTTGGGTGACTGACAGTTTCCGATATGATGACTTGATCAATGACTTGAAACATCAATAGGTGGTAATATCCTCGGGGACCGTCAGGTTGTGACACAGTCATAACACCCTCCTAAGCATATTTTCAATAAAATCCTGACACACATTTACATCAATCTTGTACCATTTCTCCACCACCCTCTCTCAAAACTCTTCCATCCCCTGGGTTCTCATACCCCCCTGTCAACCTCCTCTTCAGGTTATTCCATAAGTGTTCAATAGGATTCAAGTCAGGAGACTGTGAGAGAACCCACAGCTTCACCATCCACCTGGAAATCCAGTTCCACAGCAGCAACAGCAACAGCAACTACAGTTCACCCCACCTCCAAATTATCAACACAGACAGTTGTAAACTGCTTTACTTGGTCAAGTGGGTGGGTTCCGAGGGCACAGATGAAGACATCTTGAATATTGGCCATGGAACTCAGGAATGCCACAGAGATTGTCACTGACTTTCATACAGCATACCCACTCAAACCTGGCCCATTATCCTCTCTCTAACTGCATCACATGTGGACTCCATATACATTTTGGATTCATATCACTATCCATTTTTCACCCTATGTCTCTCTTGCTTTTACAGGTTTTAACTTATTTCATTTCTGTCTCAAGCAGATATTCCACAGGTTTTCTCATTTTTCACTTTACTAAGGATATAAAAACAAAAATAGAGAGAAAAGGAGAATTTCTTTATTAATTAGTCATCTATGACTATTACTGGTCCTCCTTTCCCCACCTTTACAAACCCTTATGCAACTCTTTTAAGTCTTCTTCCCCCATGGACCTGTCCACCCCTTCAGAATGCCCAGAGCTCCTGGCCTCAGAGTCCTCATAGTCCTTGTAGTCCTTCAGGAACTCACCAAATAACCCATGGAAGAAGACCTGGAAACTACCTATGAAGGTCTTCCTCACACTGTTGCCCTCTTCCAACAAAAGGTTTTGGGCCCAATGCCTGCTACAATCTGCCCCAGTGTTATGACTGTGTTGCAGCCCTATTGGTCCCCGAGGTTATCACCACCTACTGTATTGACGATTCAAGTTACCGTTCAAGTCATCACATCGGAAACCATCAGCGTATGCTTTCATGGTGATCAAACTCCATTTACACCCACATCAAAATATACTCAAACTATCTGGTTAAACTCTGATACATCCCTTTTATTATGATGATCCACTCTATCCTATGTTTCACATATGTCTATATATATTTGTAACCCTCGAACTATTTCCTTTCTTCATAATTCCACTCTCAGTTATTTCACAGCCTCTGAACTAATAGTAACCTCCTGTTCCTAGTCAAGTTTATTTGTCAATACCATGTTCCACTCTTCTCCCAGTTAGTATTTTCTAGATGCCTGTTACCTGTATATGAACCCGCTGTAGTTGTAGTTACTAGGCAATCAGAATATCGACTCAGAATACCCTCTTACACCTCCAGAAGTCTCATACTAAGAATTCCATCTTCTGCCTTCGCGTGCACTCGCTCACTCTAAGTCCCTGACCCCTTGGCCTGACACTTAACTTAACCTTTGGTCCCAATCAGTATTACGCTGAAAGGAACTCATTAGGATTAGTCTTCGCCCATCCAAAATTTAAGGACACTTAATGGATATTTGTGGGGGCACAGCATATAAGCTGAAGCCAAGTCCTTCCGATTGGTCCCTGTCAGCCAACCGACTTTAGTGAGTTTTCAGTTCTTAACACCCAGCACCTCCTCCAAGGCCCCCACCCTTTCTGGATGACCACCAGTTTCCTGTGAACCAGACCCTGAGGCATCCTGCACCAATGAGCACTTGGCTTTCAAATGCACACATGACCAACAGCCTGGGCCCCAACCAGCTTTCCAAAAACAATTCATATTCTGGTGGTGACAACCAGAACACTGTGGGTCATTTTTGATCTGCACCTGGGCTGGAGCATTTTTCTGGGCCTTCTGTCAATCATAAGTCAGTTATGCATTACTGTGGACTGCCTACTTACCCTTTGAAGGCTCCCCTACTCTCCTTCAGAATTTATTTTGATGTCCACTGCTTTGTGCTATCAGGACTGTTAGTGAGGACTTAAGAAATATATGTTTTGGCTTACCTTCCCATGGCTATTGTGGATACTTTGGTGTGTTCCACAGTGACCTAGGCTGCCTCCTTCTCTGCCTCTGCCTTCTTGGCAGCTGCCTCTTCCTCTTCCCTTTCCTTCTGCTCCTCCACCTCTTCCTCCATAACCAATGCCACCTGGTGTTAAAACTGCCTCCACTGTCTCCAAGACCTTCTGGAACCTTCCAGCATGTTCCAGAGTATTCTTAGATTCATTTCCCATGACAGCTGTCAATCAGCTATCAGTTTCTATTCCAGGTGTCAATCAGTTGTCAGTTTCCATTCAAGCTGTCAATTAGCCGTCACATATGGCAGCTAACAAGTTTACTGATGTATAACATATATAAGACTTCAGTGTGCCAGTGTGTCACAGTAAGTCACAGGTCACATTTAACACCTGGTACTCCCTCTCCAGTGCTGCTTCCTCCTCCCTGGCCTCCCTATCCTCCTCTTCCCATCATCACTGTTGAGCATTTGGGCAGCTGAGAATGGACCCTGGTATGTGGCCCCCATGGGTTTTGGTCCTGGACATTGATGGGGATATGAAAGAAGAAGAAATTTGATTATTTTCAATGTTTATATAGG
Source organism: Hysterangium stoloniferum (assembly GCA_015178975.1). Taxonomy (NCBI): domain Eukaryota; kingdom Fungi; phylum Basidiomycota; class Agaricomycetes; order Hysterangiales; family Hysterangiaceae; genus Hysterangium; species Hysterangium stoloniferum. The sequence goes on from WHVD01000007.1 coordinate 694,817, forward strand.
CTCCTCACATTTGAACCTTACCTTCCAGATCACCTGACATCTTGACACATATGTGTAACTGGAAAACCTCAACAAATTCTGGGACCTCTTTGGGACTTCAGCCTTCAAGGGAGGGTACTGTTAAGACTGGAAAACCTGCTGGGACCTAAAATTCATCCTATAAGTTTTTGACTCTCTATATTGTATAAACCAGCCACCAGCCTCTTCCTGGACATCCCAGACGCCTTGTTTCCAATCCATCTTTGCCCATTTGACATCTGGTTCAGTCTACCCCCCGTACTTTCAAAAATCTCACCAAACAACTAGAACAAATTGCTAATGCTACAACTGTTACTCAGCATGACGATCTCCGCATGCTCTCAGCATTAATGGCCATTCAACAGTTCTAGATATACCACCCCTCCACTTCCCACAATCATTTCCCCATGATATCATGTATTTATTATTTGAGAATATACTTCCCATGATGAGAAAACACTGGACTGGAATTGGAATCTTCCAAGAACCCAGTGATCTTGGATACTGAATTGCCCCCCCATATTTGGACCCAGATTGAGGTTGAAACGGCCGCTGCTTACCACACCATTCCCTCACAATTTGTTGGAGCAATGCCCAACATCACCCAGTCAAGCTATAAAGCTGAATTTTGGTCTTTTTGGGCAATTGATCTTCCCCCCCACTCCTCCAGTATCACTTCCCGAAACCAAAGTACTATACACCTTTTCTCCTCCTGGTGGACATCATCAAACAGACAATCCAATTGTCAATCACTACTGAAGAGCTGGATAGTCTTGAAGAAAATATTATTAAGTGGGTTGAGCAGTATGAATGGTAGTCCCGTATTTAATTTTTCCCTGAGTGTAACTAATGTCTTTTTCGGCTGGTATTACAAATACGAGGAAGATCATCTACCTGCTTGCATGTTCAACTTGCATGCATTGCTGCACATTGTTGCATATATCCGACTTGCTGGACCTGCATGGACTGCATGGGCCTTCCCTATGTAGCATTTTTGCGTGATGCTTGGTGCACGAATCACTTCATGCCTCCATCCTTATGCTACACTATCACAATATATCAAGAGAACAGCTCAGTTATCTCAGATTAAAGCTTGATATTCAGTTGTATGGAATCATCTGTCAACAGATGCAGTGGATGGTGCCCAAATGTGGTTTGGAAAAATGTACAAAGGATGTGAGTGTTATGTTGCAGTCTTTCTCAAGTTAGTTCACCCTGAATATCCAACATTTATTCAGATGAAGAATACATTCTGAAACCCCCTCGAAACCTGCAATATAAGCCTTACACAACTGAGCGGAGAGATATATCAGAATACTTTGCAGCTGTCTACAGATGCCAATGGAAGGATATATTTGAAATTCTCCCTGCCTGCATGAATCGGTGGGGCAAAGTTCATCTGGGAAGTGTTAAGTTCCATGTCGGGGACTATTGGATAGGGTCAGGACATTGGCTTCAGCTTATGTGCTGCGCCTCTATGCAAATGCTCAAAGTCCTTAATTTCAGAAGTGAGACTTATGATGGAAGATGTGGATATTCAGAGTTCCGAAGAGTTCTGAATATCGAGCATACAGAAAGATGGAAGAAGGAATAAGAAACTAAGTCGATATCAGATCTGAGGTAAAGTACAAATTCGCGGAACTAATATAAGTCTTCTCGTTATTGTACTACAAACTAAGACCATAATAAGATGGAAACGGAAGTATTCTTAAAACGGAAATACAATAAGACATATCAGGGAGACAATATTCTGAAATGGGAATATAATAAACAAATGAGTGAATACCTGTCAATGGACAAATTACCAAATGCGGAACAAGGGAAAAATGCGGAAGATACGGTAACTATGATGTTCCGTAGTCAGAGATCGGAAGTCGGAAGTCGGAAGTCAGATATTGAAACATCCAGGAATGGGTCGTAACAGTACCCCCCCTGTTATGCCGAAATCCCATAGAGGCGATTAGGTACTGAGTGATTGAAGCGACGGCTGATTATTATGTGCCATGAAATTTACACAATTCTGGAGGTGAGAGTTTCGGCTGTTGTTCTGAGTATAAAAACCTCCAAATATTCGAATTAACATTTTTGTTTCTTTATCCACAACTTGCATGTTGATTCATCAGCCACTATTCATCACTATCCCAGAAGATTCAGATACCAAAATTGCCGTGCTTCAAAAAATGTCGAAGGTCGCAGAACTTCAACAAAAAAGACAAAGGATGGAAGAGTTGAAGTGACGTCAGGAGGAGGATGAAAAGGCCTTGATGCAGGAGTTGAAAGAAGCAGAAGAGGTGGAAAAACAGGAGTTGGAGCGGGCAAAGGCAGAAAAAGAAGCGTGGATACGGAAAACGGTGGAGGCTCAGAAGAAGAAGGAAGAGGCGGAAAAATTACAGTGGGAATCGGAGGTGGTGGAAAGACTTAAGGAGATAAGAGAAGGGATGGTAAGTGCAATCCGTAATTTTCTGTGGTTCCAACTGATAACTATTGGGTACAGCGAAAAGCCATAGGGGTGGAAGTAGAGGGAGAGGCTGGACCTTCGAGTCCTAAAGTAAGTGCATCTACAAAAGGTCGGTATTTGATTAACTTCCGAAACAGAAGCCAAAGGTCAAGGCTTGGGAATGGATGAAAATCATCCATGACAATCTGTGTTATCGATGTTCCATATGGAATATGATGTGTTGGAAACAGAAGGTAAAATGGGGTGGAACTTGCTATCCCTGCACAGTTCTCAAACTTCCATGCACTCTCGCCTCGAAAAGGGTTCCAAAAGGTGAGAAGGCCCAGAAAGCTAATGACATGGAAAGTTTGGGAGCGGCCAAAGCTGCAGAAACTGAGGTGCCGAAAATGGATAGTACAGGCATGGAGCTCCTCAAGGACACCGTTGCGTTAGTCTTTATCAGGATGGACGTCATGAAAATGCGGGATACGCTAGATCGCCATAATGAAATACAGGAAAAAGGTTTCCATTCGTTGATCTGGAACTTCCAGAGGCAAAACAAATTCCTGGAGAAGGTAATGGTTAGCATCGGTGTTATCGCAGTATCCAAGAGATTTTCTGATAAGGCACAGGAACAGCCTAATGATCCATTGGCGGAATGTGTCGAAAAAAGGTGGGAGTCAGGAAATGGGCCGGAAGTATCAGAGAGTGAAGATGAAGAGGTGCAGGATATGGTGGAAAGTGTGGAGGTTGCTGATGAGATGGAAGTCAGGATGGAAAGTGGATTTGGGATATCAGAGACTTTAAAATAGTCCTAATAATATATTTTTTGACTTGCAAAACCTAAAATGAGTGTGATAATGGAAGTGTCAGAAGTGTCGGAGACTGAACAGAAAGAAAACAGGAAAGGGTTAGAGTGATGATAAAGGTCTGGGTTTACTCGGATAAGCTGTGTGGAAGTCAGTGACAATTTCCATAGTGTGACCAAGTGCCGTGGCCAATATCCATGAAGTTTCCTCATCGGTACCTTCATAACCTGCCCATTTAACTGAATAGAGCAATTTACAAGTATGTCGGTGATTGTTGATTTTAGAATCCAAAATTTTGGAAACTTGAAATTTGGGTTCTCCATCAATGATCCATCAATGATGACTGGAGGGGGCAGAGGTTGAATATGTTCTAGGATTTTGTTAGGAACACAGGGTTCTAACATGGAAACATGGAAAACGGGGTGAACTGCTCACATACTATCGGGAAGTCGGAGAGTCCATGAGAGTAAACCGGCTTGTGCTATAATTTCAAAAGGGCCTAAGAATTTCTCAGTGAGTTTTTTAGAAGGTCGGGTAGTATGGAAGAATTGAGCTTTTACAAAAACCTGATCACCGATTTTAAAATTAGGAGGTGGGATCCTGTTTTTGTCTGTGGAACATTGATAATATTTCTGTGTGAAGAAATAGCTTTCCGAAGTTCTTGATGTAATTCGTCGAGGTCAGTAATAAATTCTTGAGCATGGACGGAAGCCAAATCTCATTTGGAATGTACAGTGAGATTTGGATGATAGCCTTTGTTGGCGAAAAAAGGAGATATGCCGGTAGTTGTGTTCAGAGAGTTATTGTAGGTGAATTCCATGATCGGAAGAAGGGATTTCCAGTTGTCCTGTTGATAATTGCAATAGATGTGGAGATCTTGTTCCAATGTTTGATTTATGTGTTCTGTTTGTCCATCACCTTCCAGGTGATATCCCGAGGTGAAGTGTAGTTTCATGTCGAGGGCTTTTCTGAGGGCCTGGAAGAAATGGGAGACGAACTTGGAGCCTCGATCAGAAGTTACGTGAGATGGAACACCATGTTTGGAAAATACATAAATAATGAAAAGTTCCGCTAATTGTAAGGATGTGATTGTATCATGAGTGGGTATGAAAATGCCTTGTTTCGAGAATCGATCCACAACAACTATGCACCTACTGCATTTCTCAAATGTACTTTCTGCTCCATGACCAACCATACTATGGACAAGTGTCATCGCTAGAATAGATGTAAAGCCTTCGGAAGTTGGGAGTTGTTCGATAAAATCCATGGAAATTGAGTTCCAGGGTTTTTCCAGTATCGGGAGTTGCTTGAGAAGGCCATATGGCTTATGCCTCTGGGTCTTAGAGTGTAAGAAAGTGGTGCATGACTTACAGAACTGGGTTACGAAATCTCGGAGGTTGGGCCAAGTGTATTCTCTACGGATTAAACCAAGAGTATTGTTAATGCCGTAATGTCCAGAGATTGGATGATCGTGTTTATAATGAAGTACACGGAGTCAGAGATTGTTGGAATCTGGAACGTAGATACATCCATCGAGACGGATAAAACCTTGAGAGTCTTGTGACCATCAGGGTTGGTTGGGATTGTCAGGAACTTCTAGGTGTGGCTTGAGAGCCAGATTGGAAGTGAGTGTGGAAAGGATATCTTGATGTAATTGCTCAATGTCCATAATCATGACACTACACATAATTGGATAGTAGAGGGAAGTTGCTCAAATAGATGTGGAAAGTTGTTGAATTGTAAAAACCAGTTTCAAGTTATGTAAATTGACAATGGCATAGTTACTTTCCCCCTCTTTAGGATAGACATCCCATCGTCAAGTCATGGCATCTGGTTTTCCACCAAGATGTCCGGGTCAGAAATGGATAATCATGTTGAAAGTGGAAAGGAATTTGGACCAGTGGGCTTGCCACCGGGTCAAAGGTTTAGTGGTAGAAAAATATTCAAGATTTTTGTGATCGCTAACAACGTCAACAGGAGTTGCAGAACCTTCGAGCGAGATAATGGTGCCAATGTTTGAAAGCTTCAAAAATTGCCAAAATTTCCTTATCATGAACAATGTAGTTGAGTTCAGACACTTTCAGTGTCCGAGAAAGGAATGCAACCAGATGAATTTCACTGTCGGAATCTTGAATGGAAAGAATCGCAGCAATTGCATAATCGGAAGCATCAGTTTCCACAATAATCGGAACATCAGGTTTCCAATGGGAAAGAATCGGGGCAGAAGTGAAAGCATTTTTTAAAGCCTGAAAAGCGGAACAGCATTTATTGTCAAAGACCCAAGATTGAGTTTTACGGGTAAGACGAGTGAGTGTAATGTATTAGCCTTATTTTAATACTATTTTCCGAAAAAGGAGTCCAATGCTCTATCAAAATGTGCAAATACTCAATTCACTGCAAGGTAAAATAATTTAAGTATTTGATATTAATCAGTGGCAGCCTAAATAGACTTAGAACCCCTGAAGTCAAGAGTTTACTTGAATATATGCACCCTACTTCGCAAAGAAGGTTTTGAGAGCTGCTTGTGCAAGCTTGTTCTTTTTCTGTGATAACAACTACTAAAATAAGAATAACAATTTACTGATTCCGAAGCTAGATTTAACTTCAATGCTAGCTAGTTTATATATATTTTATACTATTTGTCAAACAGTAAAAATATTTATAAACGGGTCAAAAGATTAGATATAGAATAAAACACTATTTGGCTAATATATGCTTTATTTACACTAACCTACAAGGTCTACTGTGATATTAACTTATCAGGATCTTAATGTAGTCTTAAGGATTCTGCAAGGATATTCTCAGTATTTGTTTATGTGAATATGCTTTACTGATTCACAATAAATGAACAAAGGAACGGGATTATTTGCAATGTAATAAACAGTCAAATTACTCAACTAGAGGTGACTGAAGTCTTAAACTACAAATAACAATGTAGAGAAAACTAATAATCAAATACTCAATTAAGAGATGACTATAGTATAAGATTATTTATATATTATTAGTTAATAACCAACAACTCTAACTGAGGTGGAAATAATATATAAAAGATAGCCAACTATTCAGTTAAGAAGTGGCAAGGGGGAACAAAAGTCAACAACTCAGATTGAGGTGACAGGGGAACAGCAGATCAGTCAACAGCTCAGATTGAGGTGACAAGGGATCTGATTGGGCCAACAACTCTGATAGAGGTGGCAAGGGTTTCCAACAGCTCTGATAGAGGTGGAATTAGATGTCCAACTGCCCAGATAGGGGTGGAGTAGCCTGCTTGCTGCAGTGACACACACAGATGTGGTGGGTTGATGTGATGATATGATTTATTTATTCAAGGCTGGAGCTGAGCTCCTTATATACATTTTAGTCTGAGACATTTAGAAGATTCTAGAAGATTTAATGATGTCATTCTGGGAGGAGTGATGTCATTTAGAATTTTCTAGAATTTTCTAGAGCATTGTGGAAGGTTCTAACTACTTCTAAGACACTATAGAATATTCTTGGCATAATGGAACATTGTAGAATTTTATAGAATATTCTACAATATTCTATCTAATATTAGTACCTATTAACTAATGTTCCATTGGAAGCCACTGGAATGTTCCAGAGAGTTTCCTGTTTTTGTTGCAGTAGCATATATGATGACATAATGCTCTCGCGCCTGTGCGCGCGCGCATGACACCCTTCGCGTCTTGTGACTGTCACGTGTTGTGACCGTCGCGCGCCTTTGTGACCGTCACGCGCCTCTGTGACCGTCGCGCGCCCTTGTGACAACTGTCACCTGTTATGACGGTTGTCACTCGTTGTGACGATTTTCCCGCGCGCCGTGTAATAAACGCCAGGCCGGTTTTATATTATTATATAATTATTATATTTACTTTTAGTTAGTTATAAATATAATATTTTATTATAATAATATAAAAATATATATATATTTCGCCTTGATAATGCGCGAGTATTTCAAATCGCGTTTTGTCGGCGTCGGAGTTTGAAATATCATGTGAATGTCACATGATTACTCGCGCGTTGTGAATAAGCGCTGAGTCGCCGACATATTAATCAAAAAAGAATAAAAAGTAGAAATTCAATAATTTGCTCAATTTATTAGATAAAAATACATAATAAATTGTATAAATTCAAGATAAATCAAACAAATATTGTACAATTTAATCGTCGCAATATAATTACATTTGAATATTTGTTTTCGCAATTTGTTAGGGGAAATTGTTTAAAAATTGGATAAAACTTAGAAATACATAACAGTGAGCGGTACTGTAATATCCGAGTAGTTCCAAATAAAATGACGGTAAAAGTTGGTGAAACCTAAAAATGACTGAATGTCCTTGACTTTCTGTGGTTTGGACCAATCACAGACAACTTGAACCTTGGTTTCATCCATATGGAGACCCTCAGGTCCGATAATGAAACCTAAGTATTCAATAGAATCCATGTCAAAGTAACATTTTTACCATTGGTGAAAAGACCATTTTTATGGAGTCTTCGGAAGATTTCATGGACCTGTTCATCGTGAAGAGTGGGATCCTCGGAAAATACCAAAATGTCGTCCAAATAGACTATAACACATACGTCAAGCATGTTGGAAAATATATCATTAACAAAACGTTGAAAAGCGGAAGGGGCGTTGATAAGGCCAAACAGCATAACCAACCATTCAAAGGATCCATAGCGAGTCCGAAAAGCAGTTTTCCATGCATCGCCCTTGGCAATTTGGACCAAATGATAGGCGTGTTTGAGGTCTATTTTGGTGTAGATCTGAGATTTCCGTGGGGCGTCGAGTAAATCGGTAACGAGTGGAAGTGGATACTTATCTTTCCATGTGATGGAATTTAACCCTCTGAAGTCGACACAGAGTCGAAGGGAGCCATCCTTTGTTCTAATGAAAAGGACGGATGCTCCATATGGAGACTTTGAGGGACGGATAAAACCTATTGACAGATATTCATCCAGGAACTCCCAAATAGACGAAAGTTCTGATTGGGATAATGGGTAAATAGGTCCTAACAGAGGGTTTGAACCAGGCTCAATATCGATTTTTAAGTCGTAGGGCCAATGTGGTGCAAGCCTGTCAGCTTTTTGCTTACTGAAAATGTCCGTGAAATCATGGTATTTTTCGGGAACTCCTTCCAGGTCGGCTTTTAGCTCAGATAATTCTGGAGTCACAAAATGTCCAGATGCTTCATCAACTTTTAAGCTGATCGAAAAACACTGCGAACCATCCAGTTTACTCGCCCTAACAAATGCCGAAGCATTGATTAGAGAGATTTTTGGAGGCACAGAGGTTTCGGTAGAAGCCGTTGATGCCGTTGATGCCGAAAAGGTGTTGGCCGGAAGAGACACTGCAGAAGGAACCGAAGTGTCAGGAACTCAGAAATTAATACTGCCTAATACCCAGTCAATCAATGGATTATATCGGGTGAGCCAGTTGTATCCAAGAACTACTAAACAGTTAGAGTCCAACTGTGTTATGAAAAAAAAGTAACCATCTGGGATGTTCCACAAGGAAACCAGATAGAGATGTCGCAGGCTTGGGTAATTGCCATATTGCTAGTGCCGTCGAACAAATGCAAGGAAATTGTGGGAACAGAATGGAGTTTCAGATTATGTTTCATGGCAAAGGTGGTATCTACAAAACAGTGTGTGGAGCCGGAATCTATTAGAGCTCAGAACACTAAATTTCCAAGAAAGTCAGAGATGAGTTTTACAAATAATGAATCCGGATTGGAGAGAGCAGACACATTGAGACGGATAACCTCAGAAACACGGAGAGAGTCAACGCAACTCTCTGTCCATGCAGATTCTGGAGGGTTGCTTACTCTTTTTTCGACTCCGTGGTGGGTTTTTCCTTAGACGTTGTAGTCATAGTGGAAGTTGCCATGTGGGCCTTGGAAGAGTTAGATTTAACGGTACAGTCAGAAACCTTGTGTCTGCCTTTCCAGGCAGAGGTCATTGTCCATACGTCGTTGTTTCTCCTTTGGAGTGAGTTTACCGTCGGTGCCCAACAAATGGGAAATGTCGGGCTTGTCAGAAGTTGACTGTTTTTCCTTGTTGGATTTCTTGTCTTTCTTCCAGTTGGAGTTTGATTTGCCAGTATTAGTGCCAGAGTTGCCGGTGTTATTGCCTGAGTTGTTGCCAGAAGACTTGCTAGTTGATGCCTTGTTATTCTGAGAATGTTCCATCGGGTTCTCTCGAGAGACCTCAGCTTTTCATTCCCAATAACAGGCATTGGATGTTTGAGCTTTAATCTGCATGAGTCAGAGAGTTTTCGGCTTCCCATCTTTGCAGATCTCGTCTTTAAGGCGTGATAGAAGTCCCATATAGAAATAGTGCCTGAGGGCGGGATTGTCCCAACCACATCGTGCAGTGAGGGTATTGAACTTGGCGAGATAATCGGAAACTCATTGATTGTCCTTCATCTTAAGTGTCATTAATTCATTTTCCGCTTTGCCGGATTGATCATAAGGTCCGAAATTAGTTTCCAGTTCTTCCACAAAAGCATCCCAGTCATTGAGCCATACGGGTGTCTCGTCGGATATTCCAGATAGTCCGGGTTCGAACCAATCTTGAGTGGTATCCTTGAGATAAGAGAGCATGAAATTGACTTTTTGACCGTCGGATTTAAATGCAGCAGGTTGATCACAGAAACTGAAATGGCATTGGAGAAGGAAATTCTTCAATTTTTTTGGATCCTTGCCCGTAAATGGTTCGGGTTCTTTGACTCTGGTGCGGGATGATTCTTTACTATCCTCAGCAGATTTCAAATAGTCAGCGAATTTCACAATGGAGTTGATAAACAACATTTCAGTCGGTTCATCGGAAGATTTCTTTTTCGATGATTCCAGCTGATCTTCTGCTTCATTGTCAGAAGTGTGGGGAATATTGGGGTCCTTCATTACCTCGGTAACCTCCTTGGTAACTTCTTCAACTGAAGCTGATGTTGTCGGCTGAATTGGGGTTTCAGGTTGAGTGGTGTAAAATTGCAACAGGATTGAAGTTGGGATGGTCCTTCAGCAGCTTTGCGTTTGGGACCCATGATGAGTGAGTCGCAGAGTTCAGATCTGATATACTGTTAAGTGCCGTGTTGGGAACTTATTCCAGAACTATTGGAAAGTCGGGAACTATCGGATAGGGTCAGGACATCAGCTTCAGCTTATGTGCTGTGCCTCTACGCAAATGCTCAAAGTCCTTAATTTCAGAAGTGAGATTTACAATGGAAGATGTGGATATTCAGAGTTCCGAATAGTTCCGAATATTGAGCATACAGAAAGATGGAAGAAGGAATAAGAAACTAAGTCAATATCAGATCTGAGGTAAAGTACAAATTCGCGGAAACTAATATAAGTCTTCTCATTATTGTACTACAAAATAAGACCATAATAAGACGGAAACAGAAGTATTCTTAAAACGGAAATACAATAAGACATATCAGGGAGACAATATTCCAAAACAGGAATATAATAAACAAATGAGTGAATACCTGTCAACAGACAAATTACCAAATGCGGAACAAGGGAAGAATGTGGAAGATATGGTAATTATGATGTTCTGTAGTCGGAGATCGGAAGTCGGAAGTCAGAAGTCGGATATTGAAACATCCGGGAATGGGTTGTAACAGGAAGCAATAATGACTGTATCCAATCTAGCAGTGCTGTGACATTATGTGAAGAGTCGATAGATTCTGATCGCTCAATATATGAAGAATAGTGTTTATTCAACTACTATTAGAAAGTATTGACCGCTCAGTACAATACTATAGATTACTAGACTGATAGTACAAGTATAGGGATGCACTACACATCACAAGAGTGACTGTACAGTTGCTCATGATGACTAGAACAAGAGAATAGAAGAGTTGACCCTTACGGTACAACTTGTAATTAGAAGTAAGAAAGATAATCAGCGAAAGACTGAATATCTAGGGTAGAGAGATAGCAGCGTGAGTCGACTACAGTGTCAATGAGTGCAGAGTCTTGAGAGTGGAACTCGACCTTCACGGTTCAAGTCCAAATACTATTAGTATGCAAGAAGACACTACCTTTATGGGTAGCTGAGATATTACCCTTGACACCTCTTGCTATTTGACATCTGAGTTGTTACGAGGTGGTGTCTGCTGGGTAAAAAAGTATCTGTTGTTTGATACCGAGAGTGCCCATAGATATACACAAGACTTCGAACTAAGAAATAAGAAATAAGGGTATGCTCGAAAGATATAGAGAATTAAAGAAAAGAAATAAAACTAGATAATAAAGTACTATAATACATATATTATTCCACAGTCCAATTATGATATATGCATACCCTTCACACGTTGGCCCAATCCTCGAAGATTCATGATTCATCTTTTGTACAAGTCAGTCATCATTTACACTCTTATATTTTTAATATTTACTGACACAAAAGCACAGTATGAACTCTTAGTAAAAAATCGATGCCATGGTGCCCATGAACCAGCAGAGATCTGTCAAGTGTTCTATGGCCAGCTACAGTATATCCTGGATTTCAAGCTCCCTTGATTGCAAGAACTCAATGTCCAGCATGCCCATCAAACCGTTCTAGCATGCATGAAACCCTGCATCACCAATGGCAAAGATGCCACCATTGAAGTGACATCATACAAAGGGATGTCCACAGTTATTTACATTGATCTTCAGACAATTCAATGTGTTGTGGGTCGAGTTGAGTGCGCCCAGGATTGGTTCATTATTGACTGCAGTGGTGGTACAGCACGCACAGTATTTGTTGATCCCGAAGACAATGACGAATAGCTGATACCCCTCTGCTACATTCACCCGTTTACATTGTGATACAGAGGCAGACAGTCAAGTTTGCAAGCATTTCAGGAACTTCATATAAGTGCCTCATGTACCTTTCTACAAGCTCCTTCAGAAGGGATTTTATCTCAGTGTATTCATGCTCTTCAAAAAAGTGCCTTTTTTTTTTACAAAATAAAAATACTGTGCTCTTAGATGTAGCTCCAGTTTGCACTATGTCCCAGTGAAAGCTCCTTATGGGCTTAAATGAAGTGCAATCTCTTCCTACAGTGTCATGATGTAAAAGGTATATGTAATATCCTGCCCACATCACTTATCGTTGTATTTTCATTTTCATATCACCTTAGTTTTGTTAATATATTGTGTACAGTGGATATATTTTAATGTTTTGAAGCATGCTGGTGTGTGTGTATTAGTACATAATTACATAGATTAATATATGCAAGTTCATAAGTTGATAGCTGGGTATCTCATTGGACGTGCCAGACCCAGATTTTTATCAATATCATTGCCATTTAAAGAGGGGCTGGTGGTCTAAATTGGATTATAGTCGCTTGTAACTGACCTGATGAGACCTACAATGCTTAGATACATAATGACGAGAACTCAGAATCCCAAGAAATCGTGCAATGGTCGGTGAAAGATGGCAAAAGGTGCTCGGAAACCAAGAAATGTTATGACCGGACAATCCCGCCAGACTCCGGGCACTAACCCATATGCCCCATGCCCCACATGCACCAAATGTCTGTTTATAGGATTTCCCGCCCGGACTCCATATGTCAAGACTTGGTACATTCGACCTCATTACAACATATATCAGTTACCAGATTTCCCCCAGACTCCATCTCTGTCTATGTCCATCATTGTCCCATGCATCAGTCACCGGACCCCACTCAGAATCCCATCACCACTCTAATCAAGCCCCATTCCCATTTTAGTCAAATGACCTGTCACGATTTAGGACTCCACTCCCACTCTGTTTCCCGTTATGGGTTATGCTTTGTCATGTTTTGGACTTTGCTCCATTCCATCCTGTTCCTAACACCAAACTTGGTGTTTATTATTCCCGTTTTATGTTCTGCTCATTTCGTCTCATTATTACTGGATTCGGTATGACATTTACTCCATGGTCTATTTAAACTGGCAGATGTTATACATACAATCCAGTCAGAAAATTAGCTTAGATTCCCCCCAGTAATCTAATCCATTTTCCGCTCTAAACCCTTGCTTGATTCACACCGCTCGCACTAGTCGGAGCCCACAGGCTCTGGCACATCTATCTCTCTCAACTATCTCAACTCACAACCCACGACCTCTGACCTACAACCTATGACCCACAAACCCCACCTGGACTCCCTGGCATTCCCGTCCGCCTGTTCAAAATTGGACAACATGATCTAGCGAGGGCGCAGCCTATGAGTTGAAGCCAAGTCCTACCGGATATCCCACAGGTTTCTCCAGAGACCTGCCCTGTGTGTGTATCCTAACAGTATTTTCTGACTAACACTCACAGATTGTTTTCATTATGCCACCAAGAAGAAATACATGCACACAGGCATCATTCCCTGGACCGTCGACTCTTCATTGCCCATTAACTCTATATACCAGTCAGATGCTTGCGAACCAGTTGGAATCCATGGAAGAAGCCCGCATGGAAGAAGTCCCGGAAAACCAGGACAAATCCGAGCAAGAGGACAAATCCGTGGGCCCTGACAAGGGCAAAGGTGTCGAAAATCCTCCACCTAGTCAACAACTGCACTTGGGGGATCCTACTTCTGAGTTTTTAGCAGGCACTATAGATAAATTTATGACACACATGCTTGAAGAACGAAAGAAAAAGAAACAAGAACCTCCACAGTCAAAAGTCAATGCTCCAGAACCTTTCACGGGTTCCAACCCAAACAAGCTCTCTACTTTCCTCATGCAATGTCACTTCAATTTCCGCGATCAATCCGCTGCATTCTCCACAGACTCCTGAAAAGTCAACTACGCACTTTCATATTTGTTGGGATCCGTGTTGAAATGGTTCGAACCGGCTTTTAGCGGGATTTCCAAGGAAGAGCCGCTTTGGCTCGAAGATTGGGATGCTTTTGTTGAGGAGCTTGAAACCAACTTTGGCCCATATGATCCAACTGGAGACGCCGAGAATAGCCTCACAAATCTTTGTATGAAGGACACACAGCGCATCACAGACTACATCGTCCAATTCAACAACCTTGCAGCTCGTTGTCAGTGGGGCAATCCCACTCTCTGCCACCAATTCTACGCCGGTCTGCCATCCCGCCTTAAAGATGAAGTCTCGAAAGGAGAACATGGCAAGCCAAAAACCCTGTCCTGTATGCACCTCAAGGCTCAAAACACGGATGCACATTATTGGGAACATCACACGGAAGTTGCCCACAAGACCTCTGTGGACAAAGGAAACAAGTCCACGGCCAATAAAATAACAACAACTCGTCAACCAGCAACCAGAACTCCACGCAATCTGACAAGAAGAACGATAAAAAGTCTTCAAACAACAACAACAATAAGGACAAGGACAATAACAAGGGTCAACAGTCCGGCAAGCAAGCCAGAAAACCCAACCTCTCAGGCAAACTTGGACCCGATGGCAAATTGACCCCACAGGAAAGACAACATCGTATGGACAACAACCTCTGTCTATTGTGCGGGAAACCTGGTCATCGAGTCCCGGAATGTCCACTGGCAAAAGTAAACTCTTCAAAGGGTCGAACAGCCAAGGCCTCCATGGAAACCCAGTTGAAGGACAAACCAGCTTCCTACTCGAAAAAAGAGTAAGCAATCCCGCGGACTCCGCACAGGTTGGGGGTTGTATTGCCTCTCCACACATTCAAGAGTTTACCCATCTCAACACATCTGCTCTTTCACATTCTGATTCATTTTTCGTTAAACTTATGTCTAATATGATCCCGAAATTCATTTTTTCAGCTCTTATAGATTCAGGCTCAACTCATTGTTTTTTAGATACAAACTTTACGCAAAAAAATTCTTTGTCAACTTACTCAATAAATCCCATCGGCCTCCACCTCTTCGATGGCACAAGTAATTCGGTTGTTACCCAAGCTTGTGATTTACCCATCAGTTTCCCATGTGGAACATCTCAATTGGTCACTTTCTATGTGACCCAGTTAGACTCAAGTTGCTCGGTGGTCCTAGAACATAACTGGCTTACCCACTACAATCCGTTGATTGACTGGATAGCTAACAGTATAACATTCTGGACTCCCGCAGCAGCCAAGGAAACTGTGCCTGTCTTGGCCTCCACAGCACCCATGGCCTTCCCAGCACCTACAGTCTCAAGGACTCCTGTGATCCCTACGGCATCCATAGCTTCCCCGGAACCCACGGCACCTCCGTCCATTTCTCTGATTAATGCTGCAGCTTTTATTAGGGCTTCAAAAATGGATGGGTCCCAAGCGTTCACTATCAACTTAAAAATTGATGAAGCAACTGGACGTTTTTCAACCTCAGTATCTGAATCTGAGCAAGCCGCTGACCTAGAAGGCATCCCAGAGAAATATCATGACTTTGCGGATGTTTTTAGCGAGCGAAAAGGTGACCGGCTTCCGCCTCACAGAGAATATGACTTAAAAATCAATCTTGAAGATGGCGCCCAGCCACCCCTAGGACATATTTACCCGCTCTCGTCCACAGAACCTTCCACAATCCGCGATTTCCTGGATGAACATTTGTCCATAGGTTTTATCCGACCCTCAAAGTCTCCTTTGGATCACCTGTTCTGTTTGTCAGAAAAAAGGATGGATCCCTTAGACTATGCATTGATTTCAGAGGCCTCAATACTGTCACCAAAAAAGATAAATATCCACTCCCACTTATATCTGATCTGCTTGATGCTCCGCAGAATGCCCAGATTTACAACAAAATTGATCTCAAACATGCCTATCATTTGGTCCAGATTGCCACAGGCAACGAATGGAAAACTACTTTTAGAACCCACTATGGGGCCTTTGAGTGGTTGGTGATGCCCTTTGGACTCACCAATGCTCCATCTGTTTTTCAGCATTTTATCAACGACATTTTCTCTGACATGCTCGATGTATGCATCATTGTTTACTTGGATGACATTCTTATCTACTCCGAGAATCCTGCAGAACATGACAAACAAGGCTGTGAGGTTCTCCAGAGACTCAGACAACGTGGTTTATTCGCAAATGGTAAAAGATGTACTTTTGACACGGACTCCGTGGAATACCTAGGTTTCATGATGGGACCCGATGGACTCCGCATGGATGAAACTAAAGTGCAAGTCATCAAAGATTGGCCCAAACCCCGAAAAGTCAAAGATATACAATCCTTCCTCGGCTTTGCCAATTTTTACAGACGGTTTATCTGTGGATATTCCGACCTCATGGTACCCCTTACCCATCTTACACATAAGGATACTCCGTGGAATTTTAACAATAAGTGTCAAAAAGCTTTCAATCTTTTAAAAAATTCTTTTTCTACAGCTCCTATTCTGTCGCATTGGAAACTGGACTTCCTGCTCATTGTTGAAATGGATGCCTTGGATTATGCGCATGGAGCCATTCTGTCTATCCAGGACTCCAACGGAGAAGTCCACCCGGTGGCTTTTCTGTCCCGAACTTTTACCAGAGCAGAGCTCAACTATGACTTCATGATGAAGAACTTTTGGCAATCTTTTCAGCTTTCAAAGCGTGGTGACACTATTTGGAAGGCTCAGGAGCTCCTATTGATGTTGTAACAGATCACAAAAACCTGGAATACTTTTCTACCACAAAACCTTTGACCCACCGGCAGGCCTGCTGGTCTGAATATCTATCTGCTTTTAATATGATTATCTGTTTTCGACCTTGGCAGCAAACCCAACACTTTAACTAGACGATGGGATGTCTATCCTAAAGAGGGGAGCAATGACTATGCAATGGGAAATCCACACAACCTGAAACCTATTTTCACGAATCAACAACTTACCGCATCAGTCCGTACAACTTTCCTCATCAATCCCATTGTCCGTGGAATTATCATTATGGATATTGAGAAATTACATCAAGATATTCTATCGGCAATTCCACTAGACCCGATCACTAAAGCTCACCTTGACAATCCCGTGGACCCCGATCAACCTCAGTGGTCTCTTGATCAGCACGGTTTCATTAGACTTGACGATAGGATCTATATACCGGACTCTGACAGCCTCCACCTCAGGATCCTTCAATACAAACATGATCATCCACTCTCAGGACATTTTGGGTACAACAAAACTTTATAATTAATAAGAAGAGAATATACTTGGCCCGGACTCTGTGGATTCGTTAAACACTATTGTAAATCTTGCACTACTTGTCCCCGCTCGAAATCTCAGCGACACAAGCCATATGGCCTTTTGAAACAACTCCCAGTACCGGAACACCCGTGGAATTCTATCTGTATGGATTTCATTGAACACCTACCGGATTCCGAAGGCTTTTCCACCATTCTAGTCGTTGTTGACAGATTCTCAAAACAAGGTATATTTATCCCTACATATGATACAATTACATCTGTGCAGTTAGCAGAACTTTTCATTATCCACGTATTTTCCAAGCATGGAGTTCCATCCCACATGACTTCCGATCAAGGATCAGAGTTCGTGTCTCACTTCTTTAGATCCCTCGGAAAATCCTTGGACATGACATTACATTTCACGTCTGGACATCACCCAGAAGGTGATGGACAAACTGAATGTGTCAACCAGACATTGGAACAATATCTCCACGTATATTGCAACTACCAACAGGACAATTGGAAATCCTTGTTACCACTTGCAGAGTTTGCTTACAACAATGCACCCTCAGCCACTACTGGTGTTTCCCTGTTCTTTGCAAATAAAGGATATAATCCAAATATTACATTACATATAGAACGAAATCTCACCTCTGCTCACGCTCAAGAGTTCACCGCAGACCTCCACGAGCTCCACGAGGAACTCCGGACTGCAATAAAGTCTGCCCAAGAGCAATACCAATTTTCAGTGGACAGACACTGGATTCTGCCACCCAACTTCAAGATTGGCGACCATGTTTATGTCAAAGCTCAATTCTTCTGGACTACCCGTCCATCAAAAAAGCTTGCTGAAAAATACTTAGGTCTGTTTGAAATTATCACACAAGTAGGTTCAGTTTCTTGGACTCTACATCTTCCGGATAGCATGCACGCAGTACACCTGGTATTTCATGTTTCTATGTTAGAACCTTGTACTGCTAACACTATCCCGGATTGCATGCAATCTCTGCCTCCTCTGGTCATCATTGATGGAGAACCCGAGTTTGAAATCTCACAGATTTTACATTCAAAAATTGATAAGCATTGACACACTTGTAAACTGCTTTACTTGGTCAAGTGGGTGGGTTACGAGGGCACCGATGAAGAAACTTCATGGATTTTGGCCACGGAACTCAGTAATGCCACGGAAATCGTTACTGACTTTCATACAGCTTACCCACTCAAACCTGGACCATTATCATCTCTCTGACTGCATTCCATGGACCCCATGTTACGTTTGGACTCATTTTCATTATTCCCTGTCGCCCTATGTCTCTCTTTGCTTTACAGATTCTGACATGTCCCTCAAGTCCTGGAGTGGTTTTTCCGCAGACTTTGACTTTTATGTTTTTCACACTTTACTTTTATATTCAAAAAAAAATTATTAAACTCTTATTATTCTATTCATCTACATTTATGGGACTGTGTTTTTTCCCCGCCTCCTCTGCGACCTCCACGGCAACCCCATCCTCATCTGACCTGGCATCCTCGGAACTCCCAATTTGCGGCTCTTCATACACATAGCCACCATACTCTGCCAGGAACTTCCAAAACTCCTCATTGAGTCCGGACAGCTCCTTCGCCACCACTATGTGGACCTTGTTGCTCTTCTGGAGCAACTCATTTTTGGCCTCTATGCCCTTGGCAATCCATCCCAGGACCTCATCCAACCTGGAAAACCCATCCAACCCGCTAATGTCTCACACCCTGGACCCCATGGCCTGCTCGTGAACGAGCAAGCACCTTGCCTTGAGGTGCGTGCATTGGTAGCAGCCTGGACCCTGGCCAGACTTTCGGTTGCATTCAGTGTTCCGGTCATTAAAACTGGAACACCACGGGTCATTCCATGGCAGACTGGCACCACCTTCCTTGCTTTCTGTTGATACGGCCAAGTTTCACAGTTATCCCACGGACCTGAGGCTTACCTTTTGGGGGCCCTTTGGCTCCCCCTCAGACTCGGACTCCACCTCTGTCACCTTGCACTGAAAATGCCAAGTCAAAAAAAAAAATGACAAGTTGGAATATTGGGACTTACCTTTCCCGTGGCAATTGTGGCTCTGTCACCTGCACTTTCTCCACGGCCACCCGTGCAGCCTCCTCCTGATCCTTCTTCCTCTGCCTCTCAGCCTCCTCTGTGGCCAATGCCACCTGGTACTCCCTGTCCAACTCCTCCTCAGCCTCTCTGGCCTCCCTCTCTACTTCTTCGCATAGTTGGCATTGCTCTTCTCACCGTGCCAACAGTTGGGCCACGCTCCAAGATGCCCGATATGGTGTGCCTGTGGAGGGCCCAGCCAAGGGATTTTATCTCAGTGTATTCATGCTCTTCGAAAAAGTGCCTTGTTTTTTACAAAATAAAAATACTATGCTCTTAGATGTAGCTCCAGTTTGCACTACGTCCCAGTGAAAGCTCCTTATGGGCTTAAATGAAGTGCAATCTCTTCCTACAGTGTCATGATGTAAAAGGTATATGTAATATCCTGCCCACATCACTTATCGTTGTATTTTCATTTTCTTATCACCTTAGTTTTGTTAATATATTGTGTACAGTGGATATATTTTAATGTTTTGAAGCATGCTGGTGTGTGTGTATTAGTACATAATTACATAGATTAATATATGCAAGTTCATAAGTTGATAGCTGGGTATCTCATTGGACGTGCCAGACCCGGATTTTTATCCATATCATTGCCATTTAAAGAGGGGTTGGTGGTCTAAATTGGATTATAGTCACTTGTAACTGACCTGATGAGACCTACAATGCTTAGATACATAATGACGAGAACTCAGAATCCCAAGAAATCGTGCAATGGTCGGTGAAAGATGGCAAAAGGTGCTCGGAAGCCAAGGAATGTTATGACCGGACTCCAGGCACTAACCCATATGCCCCCATGCCCCACATGCTGTTAGATTTGGAAATACAATATCTATTAGAATGTCCAAGCTGTTATGTCCCTAGTTGGCATCAGTCCAGATGTGGCTGTATAAGTCCCAAGGTAGCATCAGAAGGACTTATATAGAATATGTATATATAATCCATTATATCTCACTAGACCAATAGGTCCAGTAGCTCAGTGGTTAAGAGCACTGCTTATATAATGCTAGAGGTCCTTGGTTCAATCCCAGGCTGGGTCAATTCTTTTCTATACCTTTAACACATGCACCAAATGTCTGTTTATAGGATTTCCCACCCAGACTCCATACATCAAGACTCGTTACGTTCAACCTCATTATGACACATATAAGTTACCAGATTTCCCCCAGACTCCGTCTCTGTCTATGTCCATCTTTGTCCCATGCATCAGTCACTGGACCCCGCTCAGAATCCCGTCACCACTCTAATTGAGCCCCATTCCTGTTTTAGTCAAATGACCTGTCATGATTTAGGACTCCACTCCCGCTCCATTTCCCGTTATGGGTTATGCTTTATCATGTTTTGGACTCCACTCCACCTGTTTGAAATTGGACAACACAATCTAGTAAGGGCACAGCCTATAAGCTGAAGCCAAGTCCTACCAGATATCACACCGGTTTCTCCAGAGACCTGCCCTGTGTGTGTATCCTAACAAGGAACATGTTCACCCAGACAAGATGTCTCCTCCTGCTGATTGTTTGTGGTAATAGGAGTCCAAAGGCAGCCAGGTGCTCAAAGAGGTTCCGTTGAAATATAAGAAAAGACTTGATCCAATTGAAGACTCATCACTCCAATGGTTTGAAGCACTGGGAGGAAGAAAGGCTATCTTGTGCCAGGCTGTTCCACACGCTGGACCATGTCCAGGCGTGCATTCTAGATTAAGGGGACTTCTCTCCATGAGCCACCTGGATCAAATACTGATTGACTGATGCTTTGTCTTCTCCAAGATATCTCGTGTCCTTTGTGCTTCTTCCTCCTCATTTTTCTCCCTGAAGAATTGTCCAGCAAAAAATCAACTACACTTGTGATCAAAGATATTCAATTCGCTGTCACATAATATCAGTCATAACCAGGTGTATCACCCCGAAAGCTTTGTTATTGCTAATTTAGACCGGTTGCCATCAAGTGGTCATGGAATCTGGCTTCCTCGAACTTCTCCTGTATCGCTAAGTATCAGTTATACACTATATGGGTCTCAAACGTGCTTTGTGGTTCTCGTTTTCCCTTCCTTGCAATATTCGTGATGGTCATTTTTCTCAAGTCGGATCCCATGGGAGCGAGGCGCTCCATCATCAGGTCAAGGTTTCTAATGGAGAGAAATACTTGATTGAATCGGCCCAACACCCTTTCAAAGGCCCTTCCTTTTATTCCAGATTTTGTGCCTCATGGTAGCCAATCAGGAGATTAAACCTAGGTTTTAAATATTAAGTGAATCGGACTGAGAGAACTGTCGGCATGGATTAGTGAGTTACGGGTGGTGGTTACTGCTCTTCAATGAGTTGCTTCTTGCTATCTCAACTAACTGATACGCTGCATTCTTTGAAAGCTCCGAGTCGTATTCTATTTGAAGTGATTCTCGTTGATAAATTGGATGTGATTCTGGCCACCACTAATGGCCACCAATATGTGCAACGTATGTATAGAATCAACGAGAAACTGCGAAGCA
The DNA here is from genome assembly GCA_015178975.1 of Hysterangium stoloniferum. NCBI lineage: Eukaryota > Fungi > Basidiomycota > Agaricomycetes > Hysterangiales > Hysterangiaceae > Hysterangium > Hysterangium stoloniferum. The sequence goes on from WHVD01000007.1 coordinate 716,745, forward strand.
CACAAAGTAAAAGTGACAACATGCGCTCTTAAATGCCCTCAAACTATGTAGCTTTACATAAGTTAGAAATATTGCCAAAGGGGAGTTAACTGAAGACGAAAAGTAGTATCTTGCACGATTTCTTGGGATTCTGAGTCCTCGTCATTATGTATCTAAGTATTTGGTCTCATCAGGTCATTTACAAGCGACTATAATCCAATTTAGACCACCAGCCGCTCTTTAAATGGCAATGATATAGACAAAAATCCGGGTCTGGCACGTCTAATGAGATACCCAGCTTTCAACTTATGAACTTGCAGATAATAATCTTTGTAATTATGTCCCAATACACACACACCAGCATGCTTCAAAACATTAAAATATATCCACTGTACACAATATATTAAAAAAACTAAGGCGATAAGAACATGAAAATACAACGATAAGTGACGCGGGCAGGATATTACATATCCCTTTTGCATCATGAACCTTGAAGGTCCAGGAAGGGAAACGAGGAGCATAACCATGACAACATTCAACCATATCGGGGTTTCCGTCACGATCCAGGTTGCTGGGAAAAGACAAAGGACTCCAACTCAAGCTGGGGGATAAAAGTACTGTACAGTGCAAAGAAATATTCGCTGATGACAAAGCTCATAATATACAACCGAATGGGACGATGGGAAGACCAGAATCTCGTTGATGGGTTTTGGCTCAGCTACCTCACTCGGCTCAGGCTGGGAATAGCAATTCAAGGGAGCATTGATTTATTGAGGTAGGGATACAACAACGTCAATCAGTGAATACATTCAAAATGCTCACGTCCTTTTAGACCCACCTATCCCCGTCGAATTCGAAAACAGGCGGGGATGGTCTTAGAAGGGTTCTGGGTTTCAAATGGTGGAGGGCAGAGGAACTAACGAAACACTGCCAAGCTTCTGGCATATTTTGGTTCGGCCTTCTCCTCGTCTCCCGGCGCGCGATGGGACTATAGATATCGGCCATCAACTGCAATTACGTCTTCGCTGTACAATGCTGTAATCAAATCAGCGCTACCAACGTGGATGAGATTGCGTCGACATTTATGCTTCAAATCCCCGGATATTTCTCATCACCATGCATTGCGGTTATCGTGCATCAGGACAGTGGGAAGATCAGTAAGTATGCCGTATATATTGGCTAGAGCCATCTAGGAGAGCTAGGTAGACTCGGCTAGACACACTACCTTCGCGAGATCCCTATCTCCTAGTCGGTATAAAAGCTTCCTATAGATATAGGGAGTCTAGGGAGGTTAGAGAGTCCACATAATGGGTGTAGACATTCCCAAATCCCTTATGTGGACATACCAGGTCCCGTGCGTCAACTGCCTGTAGTGGAGCTCACTGCGATCAGAGGTTACATTGAATTATAGGTACAACCGTACGTCGCGATATCACATCATTTCATCCTGCCCACCAAGCCCACAACAGACAAAAACTACCCACACCGACGTTCCTTGTATGTGTCTCCTGTACGGCGTTTCATATGTTGGCCGCATCAAGATGCCTTGTTTCGATATTTTATTCCGGAAGTGAATGCTGCGCTTTTTAGGTGCAGTTAGCCCGAGAGTCGACTTCCAGGCTTAGTATTGTGGCCGTGCTCCTACAGGATACACACTGTTCCATCCTTTCCTTTTAACCAACTTGAGGGCCCACTAATCCTTCTTGTATAATACAGGCAGGATATTCTCACGTCACTTTACCATTTTGACACTTATTCCTTGGAATTCATCAGATCATTTTAAAAGCCTCTAATTCTTTTCCAAGTTCTGTGCCTCATGATAACCAATCCGGGAATTGAACACAGAATTTGAAGATTAGATGAATCTGACCGATTGATGTCAGCATGCATTAGTGAATGTTTGTTACGGGTGTGTTTTGCTACTCTTCAATCACTTGCCTCATCTATCCTAGCTACCTGCAATGCGTGGCTCAATCAACGATCAATACCTCGGTTACTGCCTTGAACGGGCAACTGTCGCGACCCATTCCTTCCTTTGTGTCATCGCCACACCTTTCACTGGTGTGTGCGTAACATTTAATTCAAACTGCAGATCAGTGTTGGAGGACCATTATTGGCATACCGATGCTCTTGTTTCATCCATTGCGCCAGCCCAATTTCTCTATAACACCAATACACAATCCGAATCAGGAGGAGGGATAGTACTATGACGCTTTCCTTAACTCGCCACTCGCCTTTTGGCAATATATCTAATTTATGTAATGTTACATAGTTTGAGCCCATTCAATACCGCATATGGTGACTTTGTACCGCCTGTGTGTGCTTGGCAGCATCTCGTTGATGCTAGACAACATTTTGCATACTGGTGGGCGCTAGTATTGGTTAGAATCACGGCCTATTTTCACAATGTGGAAGGAGACGAGAGAGGATGGGAATGATATTGAGGCTGCGCATTGTGGTACACGCGGATTCGATGTCGGAAGATCCAGCTATCAGCTTCAGAGTCACATCAATCAGGTCTTCGCCTGAAAACAGGAGCAATAAATTTGGACGGTTGTGTGTCAGAATCATACTGGTAGGATATTTTCATGGGAAGATATGAGATGATGTTGGAAGGTAAAGCATTGTCAACACACTTTAGGAGGGGTTCAATGAGCGAGGAAACCACATTCAGCTGATGGATATGATCCATGCGAAGCGTGCTGTCGTGGAAGAAGGTTTCTAGGGCCTAGGTATTACGCGACAGTGAATTTAACGTGCTGCCATCGATATAAAGTGTCAAGGACGCTATAAAGAGGTTTGTGTCGTCCACTATAATCTTCAATACATCTCCAGCAATATCTCGAAACCAGGCATCTTGGTGCATGCAACACACCAGAAGGTGTACAGGAGATCCAAACAAGGAACGTCGATGTGACTGATTTTGTCTATTGTGGGTTTGGTGGGCCAGATGAAATGATGTGATGTCGCGACGCACGGTTGTAACCAGAATTCAATGCAACCTCTAATTGCAGTGATATCCCCTACAGACAGCTGACGCACGTGGCAAGTTTGTTCCACGATATACCCAAGCCCGGCGAGGAGGGAGGTAGGTTTACAAAAGGATGATAAATATCCGGCGATCTGTAGAATGAATGCCGACGCAAGCTCATTCAGGTTGGTGTGTAGCGGTGATTTAATGACAGCATTGTAAAGCGAAGGCGTAATTGCAGTTGATGGGCGATCTCTATCGTCCCATCGAGCGCCGGGAGACGAGGAGAAGGCCAGAGCCAATTCTGTCCGTCCTTCGTTCCTCCGCTGTAAAGCATTTAAATTGAACATCTCTAAGACAACTGACGCCTGTTGTCGAATTCGATGCGGGTAAGTGGGTCTAGAATGGTGAGTATTTTGAGTGTACTCAATGATTGGCGCTGAAGTATCCCCACCTCATTAAGTCAATGGTCTCTTGAATTAATATCCCGATTCTTCGCAGAGTGAGATGATTTATTATTAACTTCTTAAAGGCCCTACCGTCTCCATACGCCATTCGCTTGTATATCATCAATTTTGCCATCAGTGCAGCTGTCTTTGCGTTATAAAGAACATTCCTCCCAACCCTTTCCAAACCGGCTCCACAGTAATACCCGGGGCTAATTTCAACACTTGAAGATGAACTCTCCGGAGATGAGCCGAGTCAATGTCATGCCTACGATATGGGCTGAGTTTGGATGTGGCGTTGGTGGATCTCCCTTGTGTCTTAATATTATTCGGTGGGTCATGGCAACTTATCTTTCCTTGGCACTGAAAACATCCGCTCTGTGAACAGTCTCCACCAAAAGGATGTTTCGTTTGCGCACCCATTCCTCCACACCACCTTCCACGTCTTCTTCCGACAGTGCTATGTGCTGGTCGTCGTCATATGCTCGGCAACATAAACAGGACCCATGTTCGAGACAGCTACATTACCCTCGAAGCTTCATCAGAGGTCTTTCCCTCATTCCAGTTTCATCGATCCCCTGTCGTTCCATCCTCAATACAGCCGGGGAAACCAAGGGTTTTAGCCAGTCAACCTCTTGGAGGAGGGAGAGGGCATCCTGCTCACTCGGAGCTATCTCGTCGGACGATGACATTGGTGGGTAGCAGTAGTACTCGGAAGGGATGGAATGCTGCGCCTTTAAGCGGAAGGTAGCCCGAGAGTCGGTTTCCAAGCATAGCATTGTGGCCGTGCTCCTCAGGATACACACCGTTCAATCCTTTCCTTGAAAACAACTTGAAGTCCCACTTATCTTTCTTGAATAATAAAGCCAGGATATTTTCAAGTTACCTTACCCTCTTTACACATATTCCTTCCATTTCACCAGATGATCTCCCGCAGACAACACACATGGCAGCTAAGAATAAATTGACAGGCCGTCACCGCGCAATATGCTACCTTCCGAGTTCTTCAGTGCTAGCTTTCAGGGAAATCCAGATCTCCCGTCAGAAGTGACATCTCCACGGATAGAATATGTCAGTGCAGTGGAAGCTATCCATGGCAGTGCTTATTAGGTACAGCCCCAGGCACTTTCGACTCCGGCTAGCGTTTCGTGTTCAATTCTTTCATACTTGCAAGTAATCCATTCCAACAATTCATTACTGATGCTAATGGGCGTCAACCCTCTTTGTGCCGACTCCGTCCGGCTCTTATCAACAAATTGTGCGTGAAATCATTATTCAATGACTATTAATTACACGCTAGTCTTATTATTACCCTGACCTTCTCAGTAACCTAATTCGCCCCAGGCTCACCTTATTTATTAAACACTTGTCAATCCGACTCGACAATGTCAAGGTAGATGAAACATTGTGAGCCACCATAGCTTGACCTCTTGGAGAGCTGTTCGGGTGTGTAAAGATTCACCATACTCTATATGCCTTCACGTACCTCACGTACCTTTTTCCTGCCAACTTGTCCGCCCCCTTCGAAGCCGATCGCTCCATTGTCCCTGGTGACTTCACAAAAGCTGTTGTAGCAATCTTCATTCCCTCCCACTGTAGTGATTTCCTATCGTATCCGGGGGTATTATGCCAGTTGACCCATTCACGTTCACTTGTTTTCATGATTCTTGTGTTTGGACCGAATTAGTGGTTTGAGTCTATATCAAGCTCTAAGCTCACATCCGTTGGTCCACCGTTGCTAGAACCATATTTGGCCCGCCTTGAAAACATTATACTTGATGGAGGGCCTGAAGCATAATCGATATTTTTCTCAGAATTTCCATCTCAAAGCTATGTCATGCTCTCCGCAGCAGCATTTCGATTTCACTATCCCTACACGTTCTACACACGCAATGATTAAGGCTTGATCTGTGCGTTCGTTTCGGCCATCATCTCTTCTCCTCACTATTCACTTTATTTATCCAAAGGCTAGTGTTGTTCCAGGAGGCTAAACCCCCTTCGAACGTTCTTATGGCTCACATCAGGATTGAACCACCTTGAATTGCACTCCTGCTGCAGTATACTTTCTTGTCTCATTTTAACATTCAGGACCGCTCACCTTTTTTAGAAAAGGTGGCAATTGTACTTCATGCAACATACTCCAACTGAGATGAAAGGAGATATCCACTCGGTTTGCACTGAGCGCCATTCTTGTTTACCATCACGTTTGTGCCATGCATAGTCCAGGTATTGGCAAGAACTCTTGAATATTGTCAGACTCACAAATATCAACAACGTGTGTATAGCATCAACAAGAAGCTGCCAACCACACACGTGCGGTAAAAAGTGACTATATGCGCTCTTTAATTCGCTCAAACTATGTAGCTTTACACAAATTAGAAATATTTCCAAAAGGGGAGCTAAGTAAAGAGTAATAGTATTATTCTCCCTCCTGATGCGCAGATCGTCGACGGCAGTGGGCATATGGCAGCTACAAATAGTTTGATGAGCCTTCGCCACATAATGTGGCAACTTCCGACTTCTTGAGCGCTAGATTTTTGGGAAATTCAGCTTTTACATGAGTTGAGAGGTGACATCTCGATTGATAGAATATTTCAACGCAGTGGATGCTATCCATGACAGTGCTTCTTAGGTACAGCCTCGGGCGCTGTCCACTACGGCTATATCTAACGGGAACATCCGCTTCGTATTCAATTCTGTCGGAATTCCAATGTCGATAATTCTTTGCTGAGGCTAAATTGGCGTAAATAGTGAATATGCCTAATTACACGGTCCATCTGAGTGAAGTCAGCTAACAAGAGTAAACCCCGTAGGGAAAGCATCAGGCGCCGAGCGGCGAAGTTTGGAAATAGAAGTCTACGGCACGAGATATGATTCCACAAGCCAGCACCTAGAGCGACCGTGGTAGAAAAACTTCATGCTATGAACCGTACACCCCCTGTAATGATAACTTGGATAATAATCACTTGACACCGACCTGATTAGGCCTGAGACCTTTAGAGAGATAATGACGATATCTTTGAATCGCGAGGAATCATGAAATGGTCGGTGAGAGATGCCAAAAGGTACTCGGACGCCAGGGAACGTATTCTCCAGTATAATGGTGACAACATGTCTACTCTGATCCTTGTTTGCGGTACTCGGAACACGAATCCCGGCAGGTGCTCATCCCTACCTCATCAAATCAATGATCTCTTGAATTACTATTCACAGTATTGGCACCATGAGATAGTTGAGTAGAAACCTGTCAATGACGTTCTGGCCTTCCCATGGTCCACGCGTCATTCGCTCGTATATGATCAACTTGGTCATCAGGGAAACTTTATTTGCGCTGTAAAGCACTTTATTCCAACCATATCCAAACCGACTCCACAGTAATACCCGGGGCAAATTTCCACACTTGGCGACGAGCTATACGGCGGTGAGACAACCCCCCAGTCTTTGTCATACTGATGACATGGACTGACTTTGGATGTGGCGTTGGTGGATCTCCCTCGTATCTTAATATTATTAGGTGGGTCATCGCCAGTTCTTTCCTTGAGTCTGACAAAATCCGGTCTGTACACAGGGTAAAGAAAACTATTTGCTCTTACGCACCCATTCCTCGACCCAACCTTCCACTCTTCTTCAGACGGTGGTATGTGCTAGTAGTCATCGGGTGGTAACATAAACGGTTCTCGCGATGGAGACAGCTACATCACTCTCGAATCTTCATCAGAAATATTTCCCTCATTTCGGTCTCATTTATCTCCTGGCGTTCCAAACTCAATATAGCCTGTGAAACCAAGGGTTGTAGCCACTCAACCTCTTGCAGGAGGCGTTCAGCCCGTCCGATATCGTGGCTGCTCAGAGTCGTCGCATTTGAAGTTGACATTGGTTGGTAACAGATTGTTGTGAAACCGAAGAGGACGCTGCGATTTTAAGGTGCAGGCATGAGGGGATTTATTTTCCAGGTATAGCATTGTGGCGGTGCTTTATACAGGATACCCAGCGTTTCGTCCCTTCCTTTGAAATCACTTGAGGGCCCGTTCTTCCTTTTCCAATAATAAATCCAGGACACTCTCAAGTTACTTTGCCATTTTCGTTTGCCGCTATTCCTTAACTTCATCAGATCGCATACTGCAGACGCCACATGTGGCCGCTGGGAATATATTGACAAGCTCTCACCGCATAATGTGGTAACTTCTCAGTTCGTGAGAGCTATATTTCATATCAATCCAGCCTTTCTGTCAGTTAATAAGTGACATCTCAATGCCTGGAATATGTAAATGCAGTAAATGCTATCCATGTACAGCCGTAGGCACTTCTGACTCCGGCCACATCCAACCGAAATATGCGCTCCGTGTTCAATCCTTTCAGAATTCCAACGATCAATCCACTTGAATAATTCCTTAGTCACATGTTTATTGGGGTCAAACCTGAATATTCTAGGTTGCGGCCAGTCTATCAGTGTTTTCACCAATAAACTATGTAATCTATATTCAATCATTATTGCTTAGACTCTCCCGTGGAGTGACCTATTCTCCCCGGGCTCAAGTTATTTATCATGGACCTCCCTCGTCGACGCGAAAATGCCAAGGAAGATCAAGTATTTTGAGCCACTGTAGCTGGCCTCTTGCAGATGGAGCTCCTCGGGTTTGTAATCCGAACTAACCGACACGCTGCTTGCCTTGAGACCTCCGAGTGGTATTCTATTTGAAGTGATTCTCATTGAAAAATCGGATCTCATTCTAATCACGACTAAGCCCCGCCCGTATATGCGACCTCTCTATACCATCAACAAGAAGCTGCCCAGAACACAAAGGTGGTAAAAAGTGACTATATGCGCTCTTGGATGCGCTCAAACTATATAGCTTTACATAAAGTAGAAATATTCCCAAAGGAGATTTAAGTAAAGAGTAATGTCACCGTCCTTCCTCCTGGTTCGGATAATGGATCGGTGTTATCCACGAGAAATTAGGATATATCGGGTGGGATGGGTAGAGCAAGCGCATCGGCAGGCCAACCATGATCCTTTAACACAGATGTACAGTTCGAATTAGAGGTTACCGACACGCCGGTAAAAGGTGTGGCGAGGACGGAAAGGAGGGAATGACCCATGAGGTGTAATCTTTCAAAGCGGATACGGGTGGATTGATCGTTGATGGAGCCACGCATTGTGTCACAATTTGGGAGAAGACGATCGAGAATCGCGATTATATCAAGGCTGCGCACTGTGGTACACGCGGATTCGATGTCAGAAGATCCAGCTAGCAGCTTCAGAGTAACGTCAATCAGGTCTTCGCCTGACCACAGGAGCCAGGAATTTGGACGCTTGTGTGTCAGAATCAGACTGGTAGGATATGTTCATGGGCAGATATGTGGTGATGCTGGAAGGTAGAGCATCAGCAACATACTGTTGGAATTCCGAGTGTGACATAACCTCGTCTCTTTGTTTCATTGTTTCATTGTTTTTATTTTCTTTGTTCTATTCCTCTTTTGTTCTCTATTTTAGTATTCCTTTTGTTTAGCAGACATATAAGTAGCCTAGAATCCATGTATCTAGCTATTCGTTTGCCTTACGGCCAAATAGACAAACGGAACCTTATTGCTCTCTGTTCTCGCGAGCTTAATTCTAACACATACCTTAGGAGGGGTTCAATGAGCGAATAAATCACATTAAACTGGTTGATATAATCCATGCGAAGGCTGCTGTCGTCGAAGAAGGTTTTCAGGGACCAGATATCATTCTGCAGTGACCACGATATCCCCTCATCCATATGAAAAGTCAAAGACGCTATATGGCGGTTGGTGTCGTCCAATAGAACCTTCAATACATCTCCAGCGATATATCGAAACCAGCGATCTTGGCTCATACAACACGCGAGAAGTTGTATAGCAGATTCATGCAATAAATTTCGGCATTGGGAATTTTGTCTGTTATGGTTTTGGTGGGGGTAGGATAAAATGATGTGATGTCGGGACGCACGGTTGTACCCAGAATTCAATGCAACCTCTGATGGCTGTGAGCTCCTCTACAGACAGTTGACGCACGTGGGAGATCACTCGCACGATATACACAAGTTCGTCAACGAGGAGGGGATATTGATGGCATGACAAATATCGTGCGATTTGTAGAATAAACGTCGACGCAACCTCATTCAGGTTGTTATGTAGCGGTTATTTGATTACAGTGTTATAAAGCAATGACGTAATTGCAGTCGATGACCGATCTGTATCTTCCCATCCAGCGCCGGGACACCAGTAGAAGGCCGAAGCCAAATATTTCATAAGCATGGCACTGTTACCGTGCCTCCGCCATATATCATCTGAAATCCTGACCGCCCCCCTAAGACCACTGACGCCTGTTGTCGAATTCGGTGTGGGTATATGGGTCTATACACATTGAGTAAGTTGGTCCTGTGTGTTTAATGATTGATGCCATTGTATCCCTACCTCAATAAATCAATGGTCTCCTGAATTACTATTCCGAGTCTTGGCAGAGTGAGATGCTTGTGTAGGAACTTGTTAAAGGGCTACCAGGTGTGCCACCCGGAACGCTTTGTTATACCTAATTTAGGCCGGTTTGCCATCAAGTGGTCATGAAATATGGCTTCCTCGAACTTCTCCTGTATCACTAAGTATCAGTTATACACTATATGGGTCTCAAACGTGCTTGGTGGTGCTCGTTTTACCTTCCTTGCAATATTCGCGATCGTCGTTGTTCTCAAGTCGGATCCCATGGGAGCGAGGCGCTCCATCATCGGGTCAAGGTTTCGAATGGAGAGAAATACTTGATTGAATCCGCCCAACACCCTATCAAAGACCCTTCCTTTTATTTCAGATTATTTGTCTCATGGTAGCCAATCAGGAGATTAAACATAGATTTTAAAATTAGGTGAATCGGACCGAGATAACTGTCGGCATGGATTAGTGGGTTACGGGTGGTGGTTGCTGCTCTTCAATGAGTTGCTTCCTGCTATCTCAACTAACTGATCCGCTGCATTCTTGAAAGCTCCGAGTCGTATTCTATTTGAAGTGATTCTCGTTGATAAATTGGATGTGATTCTAGCCACCACTAACGCCCACCAATATATGCAACGTATGTATAGAATCAACGAGAAGCTGCGAAGCACACAAAGTAAAAGTGACTACATGCGCTCTTGACTGCCCACAAACTATGTAGCTTTACATAAATTAGAAATATTGCCAAAGGGGAGTTAACTGAAGAGTAATAGCAGTATTCTTCCTCCTGGCTGGATAATGTGTCGGTGTTACCAAGGAGAAATTATGATATGTTGTGCGTATTGGATGGAACAAGAGCATCGGAAGACCAACCATGATTCTCCAACACGGATCGGGAGCTTGAATGAGACGCTACGCACACACCGGTGAAAGGTGTGGCGATGACACAAAGGAAGGAATGCGACACGAGGTAAAATTGTTCAACGTCGGCAACGAAGTATCGACCGTTGATTGAGCCATGCATTGGGTCACAATGTGGAAGAAGACGAGCGAGAATGTCGATTATATTGAGGCTGCGCACTATGGTACACGCAGATTCGATGTCGGGAGACGCAGCTATCAGCTTCAGAGTAACCTCGATTATTTTCTTGCCTGAAAAGAGGAGAAGAAATGTTTCACTCGTGTGTGTCGTAATCAGACTGGTAGGATATTTGAATGGGCGGATATGAGATTATGCTTGAAGGTCAAACATTGTCAACATACCTTAGGAGGGGTTCAATGAGCGAAGAAACCACATTCAGCTGGTTGATATGATCCGTGCGAAGCGTGCCATCGTCAAAGAAGGTTTCTAGGTCTCTGATACGTTTCGAAAGTGAACATGACGTTTCCCAATCGATATGAAGTGTCAATGTTGCTATATGGAGGCTTGCGTCGTCTAAAATAACCTTCAATGCATCTCCAGCAATATTTCGAAACCAGGAATCTTGGTGGATGGAACACACGAGAATCCTTATAGGAGATTCAAACAAGGAAATTCGCGGTGAGTAATTTTGTCTGTTCTGGTTTTGGTGGGCAGGATGCAATGATGTGATATCGCGACGCACGGTTTTAACCAGAATTCAATGTAAACTCTGATCGCAGCGAGCTCCACTGCAGACAGTTGACGCACGTGGGAGATGTGTTCCACGATTCTCCAAAGGCCACTGGTGAGGAAAATTGGGGAAGGAAAAGATGATGAAAGATATTTGGCGATTTGTACAATGAATGTGGACGCAGCCTCATCCACGTTGGTGTGTAGTGGTGATCTGATGACAGCCTTGTAAAGGGAAGACGTAATTGAAGTTGATCGCGGATCTACATCTGACCATCGAGCGCCGGGACACCAGAGGAAGGCCATAGCCAAATCTGTCATAAGCTTGGCAGTGTGAAATCCGTTTCTCCCACTTGAATACCATATCCGGTGTGAGAACGTCCAGTCATGTAAGACCACGCACGCCTGTTGTCTAATTAGAAGGGGATAGGTGGGTCTAGAAAGACGTGAGTATGTTGAGTAATCAATGGTTGACGCGGTTGTATCCCTACTTCATCAAATCGATGGTCTCTTGAATTACCATGCCCAGTCTTGGCAGAGTGAGATACTTCTGTAGACACTTGTTAAAGGCATTGTTGCTTCCATATCCACGGGCTATTCCCCCGTATATCATCAACTTTGCCATCAGCGAAGCTCTCTGTGCCCTGTGAAGCACGCCCATCCCAATCCTGTCCATGCCAACACCTAGGTAATACCCGGGGCTAATATCAAGAATTGAAGACGAGCTATCAGCCCGTGAAACCACTCCCCAGTCGATCTCATGATGATTGCAATATGGGTTCATGTTCGATGTCGTGTTGGTGGATCTACTTCGCGTTTTAATAATAGTCGGTGGGTCACGACAATGTGCTTCTCCTAGGCACTGAAAGCGTCCAGTTTCTCAACAGTGTACACGAAAGGCTATTGTATTTTGCGCACCCATTCCTCAACCCAAACTTCCACATCTTCTTCAGACAGTGGGATATGCTCGTCTTCGGGACCTCGATAACACACGCCATGCCCATCTTCGATACAGCTCCATCGGTCTCGAAGCTTAACCCGGAATCTTTCCCTTCTCACCGCGTCAAATCTCTCTTCCCGTTCTTCTGCGCTCAATGCAGCTGGGGACACCAAGGGTTGTAGCCACTGAACTTCTTGTAGGAGGCTTTCAGCCCGTACGACATCGTTGCTGCTCAGAGTCCTCTCGTTTGAACTCGACATTGGTGGGTAGCAGGTGGTTGTGATACCGGAAGGGGATGCTGCGCTTTTAAGTTACAGTTATTAAGGGAATAAATTTCAAGGTATCGCATTGTGGCGGTGCTTTATACAGGATACCCAGCTATTCATCCCTTCCTTTTACACAACCTCAAGCCTCAACCGCCTTCATTCATACATGCTCCAGGATTGTCTCAAGTTCTCTCACTATGATATACACCAATTCCTTGGTCTTCAACAGATTGTCTATGGCAGAGAGCAGTTATCCCAGTCATGAATAGTTCGATGAACCTTCACCGCATAATGTGGCAACTTCCGACTTCTCGAGCGCTAGAGTTTTGGGCATTAATCTCTTACGTTAGTTGAGAAGTGAAATGTCAATTGATAGAATATTTAAATGCAGTGGATGCTATCCATGACAGCGCTTCTCAGGTGCAGCCCCGCCACTCCGGCTATATTTAGCGGAAGATCCGCTTCGTGTTCAATTCTTTCAGAATTCCAACGAGCATCCCATTTTAATAATTCTTTACTTTGGCTAATTGGCGTAGAAAGTAAATATGCCTGTTTGTGGCGAGTCCGTCAGATTTTCATTAACAAATTGTGCATGTAATCTATATTTAGTCATAATTAAGTACACGCCAGAATTAGTATTACCCGGTCCTTGTGAGCGGAGTAATGGGGAACCCCTCATGATTGAATGGTATCATGGTTTTGCTCCTCATTTCCCGTCCTGGACCTGCAAGGGGCATGATGAAAACATCATATGTAATATCCTGCCCGTCTGACTTATCGGGGCATTTTCATGTTTCTACCTATTTTTGTTAATATATTTTGTAAAGAGGACATATTTTTGACTGCTTTAAAACTTGCTGATGTATGTGTATTAGTACATAATTCACTTGATTATTATATGCAAATTCAGAAGCTGACAGCTGGGTATCTCACTTGACGTGCCTGACCGGCATTTTGTACATATATCTTTGTCAATTCAGAAGTGGCTGGGAATATAACCTGGAGTATAGTCATTTTAAACCCACGTTATGAGGCCAATGAACCTTAGATACATACTAACGAGAACTCTGAATCGTTAGGAATCGTACAAAGGTGGGTGAGAGATGGCAAAACGTGCTCGAACGCTGAAAACCGTATTCACCTCGATAATGGCGACATCATATTTAATTCAGTTGCCTGTTTGTGTTAATAGCAGCACCAATCCAGCCAGGTGCTCAAAAATGTTCCCTTTAAATGAAATAAAAGACTTGTTGGAATGGAAGACTCATCACTACAATGGTTTCAGGCGCTCGAAGGAAGAACGGCTATCTGGGATGCTCCAGACTGTTCCAGACGCTACACCATGTGCAGGCGCGCATTCTAAATTACGGGGGCCTTCCTTCTGTGAGCGGCCCGAATCAAATACCAATTTACTGATCCTTCGTCTTCTTCAAGACATCCTGTGTCCTTGGGGCTCCTTCCTCTTCATTTTCCTCCTTCAAGCAGCGGTCACAGAATATCGGGGATATACAGGTGCGTCACCCGGTAGGCTTCCTATACCTAACTTAGACCCGTTTGCTATCAAGTGGTCATCGCCTCTGGCTTCCTCGCACGTCTCCCGTATCGCTACGCATCAGTTATACATTATAGCGTTCTCACAAGTGCCTTTGGATGCTGGTTGACCTTTTTTGCAATATTCGCCTTGTCCTTGTCCTCAAATCTGATCCCATGGGAGCGAGGCGGTCCAGCATCGAGGGGAGGTTTGAATGGAGGGAAATACTTAATAGAATGCGCCCAACGCAGTCGTTGTACGTTTTAAAGGCTCCTCCTTGCATTCCAGAGGTTGTGCCCCACGATAGCCAATCAGGAGATTGAACATAGATTTTGAAGATTAGGTGAATCTGACCGAGAAAACCGTCGGCATGGATTAGTGAGTTGCGGTGTTGTTTGCTGCTATTCAGTGACTGGCTTCATGCTATCCCAACTAACTGATACGCTGCTATCTGTGAAACCTCTGAGGGTGATATCAATGTGCGTATAGCATCATCGAGAAGCTTCCAGGCACACAAAGGCGGTCAAAAGTGACCATATGCACTGTATGTAGCTTTACATAAATGAGAAATATCGCCACAAGGCGAGTGAAGGAAAGAGTAATAGTACTATCCTTCCTCCTCGTTCGGATAGTGTATCAGTGCTATCCAAGAGACATAATGCGTGCGGAATGGATGGAACAAGAGCATTAGCACACTATTAATGGTCCTCCAACACTAATCTGGATGTTGAATTAGATGGTACGCACAGACCGGCGAAAGGTGTGGCGATGACACAAAGAAAGGAATGAGCCACGACAGTTACTCGTTCAAGGGAAGGACCGAGGTTTTGATCGGTGATTGAGCCGCGCATTGCGTCACAAAGTGGAAGAAGACGGGCGAGAATGGGGATGATATTGAGGTTGCACACTGTAGTACACGCGGAATTGATGTCGTAAGATGCAGCTATCAGCTTCAGAGTGACATCGATTAGTCGTTTTCCTAACCACAGGAACCACGAATTTGGACACATGTGTGTCAGAATCAGATTGGTAGGATATTGTGATGGGGAGGATATGAGACGATGCTGGAAGGTAAAACAATATCAACACACCTTAGGAGGGGCTCATTGAGCGAGGAAACTACATTCAGCTGGTTCATATGATCCATGAGGAGTGTCTTGTCCTAGAAAAAGGTTTCTAGGGAAAATATATCGCGCCACAGTGAATGTGACGTGTTCTCATCGATGTGAAATGTCAAGGACGCTATATCTAGATTTATGTCGTCCACTACAACTTTCAATACATCACCAGCAATATTTTGAAACCAGGTATCTTGGTGGATGCAACACACGAGAAGCTGTATAGGAGATTCATGGAAGGAAAGTCGGTGTGAGTAATTTTGTCTGTTGTGGTTTTGGTGAGCAGGACAAAAGGATGTGATGTTGGGACGGTTGTACCCAGAATTCAATGAAGCCTCTGATCGCAGTGAGCTCCACTACAGACAGTTGACGCACGTGAGACAAGTCATATCCACGATAACCGCAAGGTGCTTAAGGGGAGGTGGATTGCATGGGGATGATAAATATCCGGCGATTTGAAGAATAAATGTCGATGCAACCTCACTCACGTTCGTGTGTAGCGGTGATTTGATCACAGCATTGTAAAGTGAAGACGTAATTGCAGCTGATCGCCGATCTACATCCGACGATCGAGCGCCGGGACGCCAGAGGAAAGCCGAACCCAAAGATGCTATAAGTTTGTCAGTGTGTCCTCCCTTCCTCCGCTGTATAACACTTGAACTATAGAACCCCCCTAATCCACTGATGCCTGTTCTCGAATTCGGAGCGGGTATATGGGTTTACAAACATTGAGTAAGTATGTCCGGTATTTAATGATTGCCATGTTGTGGCCTACCTCATCAAATCAATGCTCTCTTGAATGACTATTACCTGTCTTTGCAGCGTAATATACCATTGTATAGGCTTGTTAAAGGCCTTGTCGTCTCCGTATCCACGCGCCATTCGCTTGTATAGCGTCAACTTTGCCATCAGCGAAACCTTCTTTGCGTTGAACAGCACTTTCATTCCAATCCTTTCCAAACCGACTCCTAATAAATATCCTGGGGCAATTTTAATACTTGAAGATGAGCTATCAGGAAGTGAGCCCCCCCCCCAGTCGATATTACGGCTCTGATATGCACCGAGATATGATGCCGTGTTGGTGGACCCCCCTCGCATCTTAATAATTGTCGGGGGCTCATGACAATTTCTCTCTCCTTGGCACTGAAAGCATGACGTTTGTCAAGTGTGTATGTGAGAAGCATATTTCATTTTGCACACCCATTCTTCCACCAAAACTTCCACGTCTTCTTTAGACAATAGTATGTGCTCGTCGTCTTCAGGTGCTCGATAACATAAACCATGCCCATGTTCCAGACAGCTCCATCGTTCTCGAAGATTCATCTGGAATCGTTCCCTCATTCTCGTCTCATTGATATCCTGTCGTTCTAACCTCAATACAGCCGGTGAAACCAAGGGTTGTAGCCACTCAACCCCTCGTAGGAGGGGTATGATATTTTGCCTGTTCAGAGTTATATCCTTGGAAGTTGACATTGGTGATAGGAGTCATCCTCATGTCGGAATGGAATGCTGCCCTTTTAAGGGGCAGTTAGCCGGAGAGTCAATGTTCAGCCATAGCTTTGAGGCTGTGCTCCTACAGGATACCCACTGTTCCTTCGTTTCCTATTAAATGACTTACAGGTCCACTCGTCCTTTTCCAATATTACAGCCAGGGGATACTCTCAAGTTACTTTAATAATTGCTTCCCGGTATTCCTTAACTTCATTAGATCGCATACTGCAGACAACACAGGTGGCAGCTGGGAATGCATTGACAAGCTTTCACCGCATAATGTGGAAACCTCTCAGTTCTTGATTACTTTATTGTAGGCCAATCCAGCTTTCCCGTCAGTTCAGACGTGAGATATCCATGGATAAATATGTAAATGCAGTGATGCTATCCATGGGCAGTGTTTATCAGGTACAGCCTCAGGTGCCTCGTTTCAGCATTCCAACGAGGAACCCATTTTAATGATTCCTTAATTATGCTAATTGGGGTCAAACCTGAATATCACGTTCTGTTTTTCTTTTCAGATTCTTGGGTTCGGACTCAATGGGTACTCTCAGTCGGACTGAACTTCTAAGGGAACATCTGGCGGTGTCTCCTGGGTTATAACCACCATTTGGGCTCACTTTCCAACAGCATACTTGATGGGAGTGTTTGAAACCTTATTCCCAGAGTTTTCTTCTCAAAGTTATATTATGCTTCTTGCTGCAGTATTGTCATCCCCACTATCCTTTCCCGGTCCGTCCATACAATAATCTTCGTTTTAGCTACTTTATAGAAATACAAGGCACCCATGCTGGCTTGCCCGTATTCTCTCGACTGGCATTGAGCGCCACCCCCGTGCGTGCAAATGTTTGTGCCATCGATGATCCACCTAATAGTGGAGGCTTGTATGCTTTGAGCCAGGGTTTGACGATGCAGAAGAGTTTCTTTGGTAAGTGGAAGTCGTAAGTCTCGCAGCTCAAAATTTCTAATTTGCTTAAATCTAGTCCAATGTCACAAGGTGATATTGTTTATCCAGAAGATGTTCCAGCCTATCTACACACGCCATGAATGCCATTCGAATGCTTTTGCGTTGTTCTCGCCCGTATTTCTCTTTGTCGAGGAGCAGACAATCGCTGGACTCACCTGTGCACTCTGTTGTGGTTTAAAATGGTAAATTCTCGTCAAATAAAAGCATATGAGGTCGACCTGGGAACAGATTACCCGAGGCACGCTGAACATGGGGGTTTATTGAGAACATATAAAGCTGGCTAATAGCTTTAGGGCAATAGAGTCGTATTTTTAACTTGAGAACTCGGTATGTGACTTGATGTGCGTGACTCGGATTTTTTATGTACTTCGTTGACAATTAATGAGTGGCTGGTAGTCTTTCAGCAGAGGGAGTTGACCTCGGGTGCCTTTGCACCCGATGCAATTATATCTGGAAGGATATCCGATAGGGGTAAATCAACCCAAAACACCACGCAATAGAGGAGGAAAGCCTTCCTACGTTTGCTCGCCGGCGTGTGACTGTTTTCTATCACCAAGGCGGATATGAGTGAGTGTCAACCTGAATATTGTGTAATGGTTGGTAAGAGATGTCGAACGAGGCACGGATGCCGAGGACCTTATTTATTAGGATAATGGAAGAGCTTCTTCCACTTTTATGCTAGCCACGTGGGAAATGTATATTTGGATCAAAAGAGAGACTTTGTGAAAGGAACAACTTTGCTTCGTTTAATGTATTCGATATTTTGTATATTTGGAGTCGTGCTTCGTATTCCTCGCTTGAGAACTATTAGCATTGTCAGGGTCGTCATCCGACAAAAATCGCCTACATTTATGATCAAGGACATTCAACCCGCTCTCTCACACACAATTAATATGCGTGATATATATCCTATGCATCCTATTCGACTCTAAATCCTCAGTTTATCAATATTTGCAGTTGTAGAACGGAAGCCATTTTTGATCCACTCAGGGTGATGCCACAGCATCGGCGATAGAAAACTGTGTCGTCGCGCTCCTACCGATAAGCTTTGACAGATATACCATTTAGGACCGCTTGCGATCAAGTGATCATGACATCGGTATTCGAAGTACCTTGGGGCAACATCCTTGTGGGGAATTTTTCGGAATTGTCATATTTTCTAGTCGGAACCCATAATAATGGGAATGAGTTGCTTCATATTCGTGTCAACGGTTCGAATAGAGAGAAATACTTGATGGAATACGCCCAAGCCATCCCTGTACATTCTACCAGCACTTCATTTTATTCCAGAGTTTTTTTCTCATGATAGCCTATCCGGAGATTGAGGATAGAGTTTTAATATTACTCGCTATGCTTTTCAAGACCTTTCCCTGCCATCCATGCCAATCCCTACGACGCTGCCCACTCCATTTTCCCCTGTAACTTCACACAGGGTGTTGCAGTAATCTTTATTCCTTACCACTATAGTGATTCGGTATCGTATCCGGGTTCGTTATGTCTGTTGAACCTTGCACTTTCATTTTTTTCAATAATATTGCGTTCGGAATTAATGAGTAGCGTTCGTCTGTGTGAACTTCTAAGGTCACATCCACGGTGCCACCTTGCCTAGAACCACTATGTGGGCTAACTTTCGAACAGCACACTTGATGGGAGGGGAGGATCTGAAGCCCTCATGGGTATATTTCCAGAGGTTTTTACTCTAAGTTATATCATGCTTCTCGCTGCATCATTTTCATCCCCACTATCCCTACCCGATCCATCCATGCAATAATTAGAGCTCCATCTGTAAATTTATTTTGGCCATCGTCCCTTCTCCTCAGTAACTGCTTGATTTCCCCAAAGGAGTATTTCTTGCCAAGGTTCTAAACCCCTGGTCCACGGTCTTAGGGCGGACAACGGGGTTAAACCGACTGGAATTGAATATTGCTCCAGGATACTTTCTGTTCCTATTTCCAAATTCAGGACCAACAATTGCTACCCAGAACACATTTCCACTCATATTCGGAACATACGACGTCTCACAGTAGAAGGGCAGAAACGGTGGGTATAGTAGATTATTCAACATGGCTCCAACCGATATAAAAACAGATACAGTGCTGACTTCTTCCCGTCTCATCCGGCACCTGTGCACATTTTCCGTGGGTTCAACTGTCATTAATTAAGTCATAGTGACTTAATATAAAGACACTCCTGTGTGTTTACACATTCATGCCATGTATGGTCTGGATATCAGGGAGAACTTTTGAATATTGTATGCTTCCATCGAGAGTTTGACAATGCACAAGATTTATTTGAGTGAGTATTAGTCTCAAGTCTCGCAACTCACAATTTTTACCTTGGTTAAATATAGCCCAATGTCACAAGGGCAATATATTTGTGCAGACAGTATTCGGGCCTATCTTCACACATCAGGAGTTACAACATTTAAGGCAGCACTAAAATATTATCTAGACCTGTTTACAAAACTTTAAGTCCTAAAATGGATATGAACTCAGTTATTACTTCAATTTTAGACATGATCTGAGCTTGTTGTTTAGGACACACTTTTACCAGAGTTTTTATTCTAAGTCCAGACAAATGTTTATCCCTTATAGAAACCTCAAGTTTGAACATGGGTTTAAAAATAAAATAAAACCCTAAGTTTTGTAATGACCTTAAACTAATTACCCACTTATCACCCACCCATGCAGGCAATTAGTTTAAGGTCATTACAAAACTTAGGGTTTTATTGTATTTTTAAACCTATGTTCAAACTTGAGGTTTCTGAAGGGGTAAACATTTGTCTGGACTTAGAATAAAAACTCTGGTAAAAGTGTGTCCTAAACAACAAGTTCAGATCACATCTAAAATTGAAGTAATAACTGAGTTCAAATCCATTTTAGGACTTAAAGTTTTGTAAACAGGTTTAGATAATATTTTAGTGCCACCTTAAATGTTGTAACTCCTGATGTGTCACATGAAATGTATGAAATTTGATTGCTTTGGCGTGTTATTCTCTGGCTTATAGTCATTTATGGAGGTGAAGACCATCATCGGACTCACTTGTTCACTCGGTCCTGATTGTGGTTTAATGGGAAGCTTTCGCTAAAGAAATGTATGTATGTGAGGCTGAACCCTGCAACTTATTCCTACCCCAAGCAGGATAAAAATGGAGATTTGGTGAGAACATATGAGTAACAACCAAGGTGGCTAAGATCTTTACAGCCTCTCGCCAGTGTCTTACACTCCTTCCTGACCACCCATTCCACCTCTCTATGAGGATATTAATCACCAGTGGCAATTCCTCGCCTCTTGCTCCCAATAATCATCCTAGGTTAAAGATCCAAAAGGTAGGTGGAGGGTGATCAGGTCTACATAGGATTATTTAAGCATCAACCATATCATTAAATATAAACTCCTTCAATTTTGTATAGTCTAGTGGGATTCTGTATCCCTTTATCCTTCCGATGACTTGTCAGAGGATGATCCAATAAAAATCCACAAAACTCCCAGATATGGTTACAGGATTTAATGTGGAAAGGTAATCTTAGAGTTGACTTTCATTTCATCTCTCAGTGTTCTCCGTGTTCTTCAGCTCTCTTTTCACCTGTTGTAATATATCAGTCATATATAGGTGTATCATCCGGCAGGCTTTGTAATATCTCATGTACAACCATTTGCTATCAAGTGGTCATGCCATCCAGATTCCTCACACTTTTCCTGTATTCCTGAGCATCACTTATACATTTTGCCAGTCTCAACCATACTTTGGGGTGCTCATCTTGTAATGAATAGGTTACAATACATTAAGCAAATGAATATAGGTGGAAATATGGTAGTGGTAACATACCTCAGTCGACACAAGTAGGTGATTTGACTGAGGTATGGGCTGCGAGTATCAAAGACTAAATTGGCAAGATCGATATGAGAGTGAAAAAATAGTTGTAATAGATGATATATGAAAGGAAAGGTATGATACAGTGTGATGTTGCCGTTGAGGCTTGGAGAAAGGTATGATATGGTGTGATGTCGCCGTTTAGGATTGGCGGAGGGCTAGAGTGTGAGAGCCTAATTCAACACATTTAACCTTCAATGCAATATCGATTGTAGTTTTTTAAAGTCAGATCCCATGAGAGCGAGGCGCTGCATCATCGGGTCAAGGATGCGAATGGAGATAAATATTTTATGGAATCCGACCAACGCCGTCTCTGTACGCTTTAAAGACCCCTCCTTTTATTGCAGAGTTTTGTGCCTCATGATGGCCAATCCGGAGAGTGAACATAGATTTTGAAGATTAGATAAATCTGACTGAGATAATCCTCGTCATAGCTTAGTGAGTGATTGTTAGGGTATCCTTTTTCTGTTCTTCTATGACTTCCTTCATGCTATCTCAACTAACTAACACATTGCTTTTTTGAGCCCTCCGAGTGGCGTTCTATTTGAAGTGATGCTCGTTGATAAATCAGATGCGATTATAGCCACTCCCAGGGCCCATGAATGTATACAATGTGTGTATAGCATCAACGAGAAACTGGACAGAAATTGGTCATCGCCACAAGGCCAGGTCAGTCAAGAGTAATATTACTATCCTTCCTCCTGGATAGGATAATGTATCGGTGATATTCAAGAGAAGTTCTGATATATCATGTGGAATGGGTAAAAAAAGAGAATCGGAAGGCCAGTCATGGCCCTCCAACACTGTTCTGCAGTTCAAATTAGATGCTACGGACATACCAGTGAAAGGTGTGGCGATGACACAAAGGAAGGAATGAGCCACGGCGGTTCCGAAGTATTGATCGTCAATTGAGCCCCACATTGCGTCACAATGTGAAAGAAGACGAACGAGAATGGCGATAATATCGGGGTGGCGCACTGTGGGACACGCCGATTCGATGTCGGAAGATCCAGCTATCAGGTTCAGGGTGATCTCAATTAGTTTCTCGCATGCCAAGAGGAACCAGAAATTTGGACTCGTGTGTGTCAGAATCAGACTGGTAGGATATGTGCATGGGCGGATATGAGATGATGCTGGAAGGGACAACATTGTCAACATACCTTAGGAGGGGCTCAATGAGCGAAGAAACAACATTCAGCTGGTTCATGTGATCCGCGCGAAGAGTGCTGTCCTCTAAGAAGTTGTGCAGGACCCGGATACCATGCCACAGTGAATACGATGTGTTGTTATCGATATGAAGAGTCAATGAGGCTATAAGGAGGTTTGTGTCGTCCACTATAACCTTCCATACATCTCCAGCCACATCTCTAAACCAGGCGTCTTGGTGCATGCAACACACGAGAAGCTGTATAGGGGATTCATACAAGGAACGTCGGTGTGGGTAATTTTGTCTGTTGCGGTTTTGGTGGGCAAGGTGAAATGATGTGATAGCGCGACGCACGGTTGTAACCAGAATTCAATGTAACCCCTTATCGCATTGAGCTCCTCTACAGACAGTTGACGCCGGTGGCAGATGTTTTGCACAATATCCCTAAGGTCGCCGAGGAGGCTGATACCTTGACAAGAGGAAGATAAATATCTGGGGATTTGTAGAATAAATGTCGACGCAACCTCATCCAGGTCGATGTGTAGCGGTGATTTGATTACAGCATTGTAAAGCGATGATGTAATTGCAGTTGATGGCCGATCTACATCTGACCATCGAGCGCCAGGACACCAAAGGAAGGCCGAACCCAAAGACGCCATAAGCTTAGCAGTGTCTCCTCCGTTCCTCCGCGATAAATGAGTTGAATTCCAGACCCGCCCTAAGACCGCCCACGCCTGTTGTCGAATCCGACGCGGGTAACCTGGGCTAGACAGACGTCAATTCTTTGAATGTGTTCAACGATTGATACTGTTGTATCCCTACTTCAATAAATCAATGCTCTCTTGAATTATTATTCCCAGTCTTGGCAGAGTGAGATGCTTGCGTAGGAACCTGTTACGACCCTTGTCGTCTCCATATCCACGCGCCATTCCACCGTATAGCGTCAATTTTTCCTATCAGCAAAGCTTTCTGTGCGTTGGAAAGCATTTTCATCCCAACCTTTTCTATCCCGACTCCTAAATAATATCCTGGACCAATTTCATTACTTGAAGATGAGCTAGCAGGACGTGAGCCTCTTCTCCAGTCGATGTTGTGTAAACTGAGGTTAGGTGTCGTGTTGGCGGATCTTCTTCGGGTTTTAATAATAATCGGTGGGTCATGATAATTTCTCTCTCCTTGGGACTGGAAAAATTGGATGTGTGAAAAGTGTACATGAAAAGGAGATTTCATGGTGCGCACCCATTCTTCCACCCAAACCTCCACGTCTTCGGCAGACAGTGGTATGTGCTGGTCGTCGTCCGGCGCTCGGTAACATAAACTGTGCCCGTTTTCAAGACAGCTCCATTGCCCTCGAAGCTTCACCCGGAATCTTTCCCTCAGTCCCGTGTCATTTATCTCCTGTATTTCCAAACTCAATACAGCCGAGGAAATCAAGGGTTGTAGAGACTCAATGCCTTGTAACAGGGTTTCAGCAGGCATGATATCGGGCCTGTTTTGAGTCCTCTCGTTTGAAGTTGACATTGGTGGGTAGCAATTTTTACTGATATGGGAAATGAATGGTGTGCTTTCAAGGCGCAGTTATCAGGGGTGTGAATTTCCAGCTATAGCATTGTCGCGGTCCTTCATACAGGATACCCAGCGTTTCATTCCTTCCTTTTGAATGACTTGGAAGCCGACTCGCCCTCCTTCAATATTGAAGAATCCAGGATAGTCTCCAGGGCCTTGCTATTTTCTACACTAATTCCTTCCCCCTCATGAGATCGTCTACCCCAGGAACACAAATGGCAGCTAGGAATAGTTTGACAACCTGTCACCGCATAATGTGGGAATTTCAGTGTTTTGAGTCGTCTCTTTTGAAGTCTATATCGGTGGGTAGCAATTTTTACTCATATGGGAAATAAAGGGTGTGCTTTTAAGGCGCAGTTATCGACGACAATTCAAAAGCCCATAAGCTGTCATAAGCTTGGCAGTGTGTCCCTCGTTCTTCCCCTATATACCATGTGAAATGGAGACCCCCCCTGAGTTTAAATTAGATGTTAGGAACACACACGTGAAAGGGGTGGCAATGACGCAAAGGAAGGAATGAGCCATGAGGTTTGATTGCTCACAGCAGTAACCGAGGACATGATCGTTGATTAAGCGGAAAATTGGATCACAATGTGGAAGAATGGGAGGGAGAATGGGGATTACATTCTGCCGACTGTGATACACGCATGTTCGATGTCGAAAGATCCAGCTATCAGGTTCAGAGTGACCTCGATTAGTCGCTCGCCTGCCCAGAGGATCCTCCATTTTGATCTCGTGCGTCTTAGAGTCAGACTGGTAAGATGTTTCACGGGCGGATATGAGATAATGCTGAAAGGTAAAGCATTCTAACATACCATAGGAGCGGCTCCATGAGCGAAAAAACCACATTCAGCTGGTTGATATGATCGTTGCGAAGCGCGCTGTCGTCTAAGAAGGTTTTCAAGCCGCATATGTTCTGCCACAATGAGTACAATGTGTCGTCATCGATATGAACTCAAGGACGCTATATTGAAGTTTGTTTCTTCCACTATAACCTTTAATACATCTCCAGCAATATCCCGAAACCGGGCGTCTTGGTGGATGAAACATATGAGAAGCTGTATAGGAGAAGTATACAAGGAAAGTCGGCAATTTTGTCTATTGTGGGTTTAGTGGACAGGACGAAATGATGTTATGTCGCAACACACGGGTTGTACTCAGAATTCAACGCAATCTCCGATCGCAGTGAACTCCTCCACAGATAGTTGACGCACATGGCAGGTATTTCCACGGTATATTCAAGGTTGAAGAGGAGGGATCTAGGTGGATTGCACGGAGATGATAAATATCGTGCGATTTGTAGAATAAATGTCGACGCAACCTCATCCAGGTTGGTGTGTAGTGGTTATTTAATTACAGCATTGTAAAGAGATGACGTAATTGCAGCTGATCGCCGATCTTCATCCAACTCGAGAGCCGGGACACCAGAGGAAGGTCCAAGCCAAATGTGCCATAAGCTTGGCAGTTGCTCCTTCTTTCCTCTGCTGTATAACACTTGAATCTCCCAACCCTTCTAAGACTACCGACGCCTATTCTCGAATTCGAGGAGGATATGTGGGTCTAGAAAGACGTGAGTATTTTGAGTGTATTCAATGCCTGACGTTATGTATCCGCACCTCATTAAGTTAATGGTCTCTTGAATTACTATTCCAAGTCTTGGCAGAGTGATATGCTAGCGTAGGAACTTGTTAAAGGCATTGTCGTCTCCGTTTACAATTCGCTTGTATATCATCAACTTTGCCATGAGTGCAGCCATCTTTGCCTTTTACAGCACTTTCCTCCCAACCCTTTCCAAACCGACTCTACAGTAATACCCCGGCTCGATTGTAATACTTGAAGATGTCGATGAGCTCTCAGACAGTGACTGTAATCTGGACTGATGTTGTATCTACCTCGCATTTTAACAAAAGTCGGTGGATGATGACAACTTGTCTCTCCTCGGCACTGAAAGCGTCCAGTCCCTGAACAATGTACATGAAAGGATATTTCATTTTGCGCACCAACTCCTCCACCCATATATCCACGTCCTCGTCAGGTAGTGCCATGTGCTGGTCGTCTTCAGGTACTCGATAGCATAAACCGTTTCTGTGTTCAATACACTTTCATCGTTCTGGAAGCTTCACCCGGAATCGTTCCCTTATCCCTGTGTCGATCCCCTCTTCCCGTTCTTCTGCCCTCAATGGAGCTGGGGAAACCAAGGATTGCAGCCACCCAACCTCTTGTAGGAGGGTTCCAGCCGGTACGATATCGTACCTGCTCGGAGTCTTCTCGTTAGAAGTTGGCATTGTTGGGCAGCAAATCGTAGTCATTTCGGAAGGAAATACTATTCTTTTGAGATCCAGTGATTAGTGGAATGAATTTCCAATGTATAGCATTGTAGCGGTGCTTTATATCGTATGCCCAGCGTGTCATCCTGCCTTTTATCGAGCTTGAATATCCTCACCCCCTCATTCAAACCAGCACGAGGATACTCTCAAGTTCCCTCAGTATGCCATACTACACTAATTCCTTGCTCTTCAACAGATCTACGAAACAGATTGTTACATATTTTGGAGTCTCAATGTATAAGGGCAAACCACACTATTGTATACTGCTAGCTACATGACCTTTATATACCCAAATTTGCTTAATTCGATCTAAGAAACAATCATCTGAGACAACACGGAAGTCTCGCAGCTTCTATGGACTCCAACTGGGAGCACATATTGTCAGCTTCGAATAATGTGATGGGCTACCGCATAATGTGGTAACTTCCGACTTCTTGAGCGCTAGTGTTTGCGGATTTCAGCTTTTACGTTAGTTGATAAGTGACATCTTCATTGATAGAATGTGGGAATGCAGTGGATGCTATCCATGACAGTACTTCTCAGGCACAGCCTCGGGCGCTTTCGACTCGGTATTCTAACAGAAACATGTACTTCATAGTCAATACTTTCGCAATTCCAATTTCGATAATTCTTGGTGTAAGCCAATTGGCGCCGAACGTGAATATGCTAGTTTGTGGGGAGCTGAGATCGTCAGGTTTTCATCCACATATTGTGTCATGTATATTCAGTCATAATTGATTACACCCTAGGATTATTATTACACAGTCCTTCTGAATGAAATAATTTTCCCCAGGCTCACGTTAATTATGAGGGACTTGTTGTGAGACGCGACAATGTAACAGTCGATCATGGATTGTGAGGCAGCTCTTGCAGATGGAGCTCTTCGGGTTTGTACAGGTTCAGCATGGTCACTAGGTTCTTGCGTGGGTTTTCCTGTCACCTTGTCGACCCCTAGTATGCTTCCCACTCCATCTTCCTCTGTAACCTCACAAAGGTGTTGTCCTTCCGTCATCAAACACCAATTTACTGATGCTTCATCTTCAAGACATCCCGTGTCCATGGGGATTCTTCCTCTTCATTTTCCTCCTTCAAGCCGCGGTCACAGAATATCGGTGATATACAGGTGTGTCACCTGGTCAGGTTTTCTATACCTAATTTAGACCAGTTGCTATCAAGTGGCCATAGCTTCTAGCTTCCTCACACGTCTCCTGTATCGCTAAGCATCAGTTATACCGTATAGCGGTCTCAAAAGTGCTTTGGGATGCTCTTTTGACCTTATTTGCAACATACGCAATTTTCTTTGTCCTCACATCTGATCTCATGGGAGAGAGGCGCTCTAGCCTCGGGTCGAGGTTTTGAATGGAGGGAAATACTTAATTGAATGCGCCCACCGCCGTTGCCGTACGTTTTAAAGGCCCTTCCTTTAATTCCAGAGTTTATGCCTCATGATAGCCAATCCGGAGATTGAACATAGATTTTGAAGATTAGGTGAATCTGACCGAGATACCTGTCGGCATGGATTAGTGAGTTGGGGGTGTTTTTTGGTGCTCTTCAATGACTTGTGTCATGCCATCCAAACTAACTGACACCCTTCTTTCTTTGAGACCTCCTAGTGGTATTATATTCAGGTGATTCTCGTTGATAAATGGATGTGATTCTAGCCAGGACTAGGGTCCACCCAATATACGCAACATGTGTATAGCATCAACGAGAAGAGAGCACACCAAGGTGGTAAGAAGTGACTATATGCGCTCCTGAATTCTCTCAAACTATGTAGCAATGTGTTTGTGCCGCCCAAGAGAAACTATGATATATGGTGCGGAATGGATGGCACAAGAGCATCAGCAGGCCAACAATGATCCTCTAATGCTAATGTAAAGTCCGAACTAGAGGTCACCGACACACAGGTAAAAGGTGTGGCGATGACGCAAAGGAGAGAACGAGCCATGAGGTTTAATTTCTCAAAGCGGGAACCGGGGGCTTGGTCGTTGGTTGAGCCACGCATTGCCTCACAATGTGGAAGAGCAGGAGCGAGAATGGGGATTATATTGAGGCTGCGCACTATGGTACACGCGGATTCCATGTCGGAAGATGTAGCTACCAGCTTCCGAGTAACCTCGACTAGTCCCGAGCCTGACCAGAGGTGCCATAAATTTTGAGTCATATGTGTCTGAATCAGACTGGTAGGATATTTGAATGGGAGGATATGAGATCATGCTGGAAGGGAAAACATTGTCAACATACCTTAGGATGGGCACAATGAGCGAAGAAACCACATTAAACTGGTTGATATGATCCGTGCCAAGCGCTCCGTCGTCGAAGAAATATTCTAGGGCCCGGATACGGTTCAAAGTGAATATGACATGTACTCATCCATATCAAGTGTCAATGACGCCATATGGAGTTTTATGTCGTCCATTATAATCTGCAAAGCATCTCCAGAAATATCTCGAAACGAGGCATCTTCGTGCATGCAATACACGAAAAGCCGTATAGGATGTTTAACCAAAGGAGCTTGATGGGGGGCATTTTGTCTGTTGTGGTTTCGGTGGGCAGGATGAAATTATGTGATGACTTGACGCACAGTTGTACCCACAATTCAATGCAACCTTTGATCGCAGCGAGCTCCTCGACAGAGAGTTTACGCATGTGATCAATGTTTTCCATGATATTCTCAAGGTCACCGAGAAGGGTGGTACTTTCAAAGGACATTAAATATGCGGCGATTTCCAGAAGAAATGTCGACACAACCTCATCCACATTGGTGTTTAGGGATTATTTTATGACAACATTGTAAAGAAATGACGTAATTGCAGTTGGTGACCGATATACATCTGGCCATCCAATGCCGGGACACCAGTAGAAGGCGGAACCCAAAGATGCCATGAGCTCGACAGTGTGTCCTCCGTTTATCCGCTTCATAATAATTGCAAGCTGGACCCCGTCTAAGACCATACACGCCTGTTCTCGAATTCGATGGGGGTAAGTCTGTCTAGAAAGACGTGAGAATTTTGAGTATATTTAATGATTGGCGCCGAAGCATCCCCACCTCGTTAAGTCAATGGTCTCTTAAATTAATATTCCGATTCTTGGGGCAGTAAGGTGCTTGCGTATCAACCTGTTAAATTTCCTGTCGTCTCTGTACACCATTCGCTTGTATATTACCAACTTTGCCATCAGCGCAGCTATCTTTGCGTTGTGAAGCACGTTCCTCCCAACCCGCTCCAAACCAACCTACAGTAATACCCCGGCTCAATTTTATTACTTGAAGATGTCGATGACCTGTAAACCAGTGAGACCGCTCCCCAGTCCACGTCATGACTGTAATGTGGGCTGAGGCTGGATATGGCGAGGGTGGATCTACCTCGCATGTTAATAATAGTCGGTGGATCATGACAATTTGTCTCTCCTAGCCACTGAAAGAGTCCAGTTTGTGAACAGTGTACATGAACGGCTGTCTCTTTTTTGGGCGGATTCAATTAGGTATTTCGCTCCATTCGAAACCTTGATCCGATGCTAGAGCGCCTCGCTGCCCTGGGATCCGAGTTGTGAAAAACGACCATCGCTAATATGGCAAAGAAGGTCAAGCGAGCATCCCAAGGCACTTTTAAGACCGGTATAATGTATAACTGATGCTTAGCGATACAATAACAGTGCGAGGAAGCCAGATTCCATGACCACGTAAAAAGCAAACGCGTCTAAATTAGGAATAACACAGCTGGCCGGGTGACACACCTGTATATGACCGAGAATTTGTGACCGCGGCTTGAGGGAGGAAACTGAAGAGGAAGAAGCAGCAAAGACGCTGGATGCCTTGAAGAAGACGAAGCATCAGTAAATTGGTATTGGAGCATCCCGAGAGCCGTTCTTCCTCCCAGCGCTTAAACCATTGTAGTGACGAGTCTTCAATTGGTATAAGTCGTTTCTTATATGTAACGGAACCTCTTTTATCACCTGGATGGTGTTATGCTCCTATTTCCATACAAAAGCAATAGAGTGAGACATCCTGTAGCCATTATCTGGGTGAGTGCGTTCGTCCGCGTCCGCCGTTGTTATCGCAATTGATATATTTTGACTCCTATCAGTCTTCTCTTCGGTAGAATCACATCTTCAAGATTTTTCTTCTTGGTTGCCTTCATGTCGTCACGATCGGCGATAGAATCGAAAGCTGGCGGCACCCGAAAGAACATGGTTTTCTTTCCCGCAAATCCCGGCTCTCAATCTCAACAGGGCTAACGAATTTAGACGACACCATGAGGCTAATCTTGACGAGCACTCGTTAAGGAATTCCATGTCGATACTCACTCATATCCATCCAGGTGATAGACAACAGGTACAAGCCGGCGACCAAACACCCATGCTGGCAGGCTTCCAGGTTCCTGGCAGAAGAAATATGACTACAACTCAAGCTGGAAACAGCGGGAGCGGAGCAGGGATTTGACTTGGACCAGAGTCTTTTCCATATATGGGACTACTGCTCGACTTGTTTGAGTGACGGCTAGGGTGGCGGGAAGGGAAGGAAGGGGTCAAATGCATGCATTTTCATTGTGCTGATGAGCGCGGGCCCAGGGCTCCCGATCGTGCGTAGAAGTCAGGATCGTGAGGCTCGCTGAATACTAAGAGGCGCGAATACTATTTCTAGTCGGTTTTGAAGATAGCTTTGAATGTAAGCGTACTTGCCGGTTGCCATAACATGACTAGTGAAGGCAAGAGAAGAGCAATTGCAACTTACTATGCTCATGTGAGGAGGGGGTCGACGTCGAATGGGTGGTCGGTAAGGAGTGTAGGACACTGGTGGAACCCTGTCAAGATATTAGCCACCTTTTTTGTTACTTATATGTTCTCAACACACTTCCATTTTTATCCTCCTTCTGGTAATTTGTTGCAGGGTTGACCTCGCAGTCATGTATTTCATTAGCGGAAATTGTCCAACTTACTATTTAAACCACGACCGGGACAGAGTGAACTACAAGATCCAAGAGTTCTCGCTAATAGCCGGATCATCACGAACGTGTGCACGCACGGAAGTAGCGCTTGGTGCATTTCGAAAGGACACGTAATGTCGGGGCTTCGTACCTTCTCTGTGTATGAAGTCCACGGAACAGCTGTGCAGGTACCGGATGAGACGTCAAGATATCAACACCTGCATCTCCCTCACCCCGCCCGGAACATGGTGAATGATCTACCATACCACCTTTTCTGCCCTTCTGTTCCGAGATTTCGTATGTCCCGAATACGAGTGGAGATCATTTCTTGGTAGCGAATGTGAGCGGTCCTGCATGTGGAAATGAGAAAAGACAGTATCCTGTACCATAAATTCAATTAAAGTCGGTTCATCCCTTAATGTGCGCCTTCAAAGACTGGAACGGGGGCTTAGAATCCTGGCAAAAACAAGCCTTTGGGAAATTGGGTGTTAAGTGAGGAGAAGAGACGATGGCCAAAACGAATGCACAAATGAAGCTCTAATTATTGCACAGACGGAGCGTGTAAGGATAGTGACGATGAAAATGCCCTTGCAGGAAGCATGATATAACGTTTATAATTAAACTCTAGGAACGTCCCCGTGAGTCTTCCTGCCCCCCCCCATCACAGAAAATGTTGCCAAGTTGGCTAATATAGTGGTTCTAGCCATGGAGACAACGCCAGGTATGTGCTTAGAAGCTCAGACGGACTCATATTACTCATTGAATCCCGATCCAGGAATCTTGGAAAAGAAAATGGTGAAAGGGTCAACCAGAAACGATATGAAATCACTATAGTGGTAAGGAATAAAGATTCCTACAATAACGTTTGTGAAGTTCTAGGGGAAAGTAAATTGGGCAGCGTCGTAAGGGTCAACAAGGTGGCAGGAAGAGGGCATGCATAGCGAGCATGCTGAGTCTTTACAAACCCGAAGAGCTCCGCCTGCAAGAGGTTGAGCTGCGCTGCGTCACAATCCGTGATCTACCCTGACATTGCTGCATCACACAAACAAGCCTGGGACAAACTACTTCACTCAGAAGGACATGTGTAATGATAGTATCAGCGTGTAAGTAGTTTGACTGAATATAGATGACATGCACAATTTCTTAATGAACACATGAACACCTGACGGACTCGCCACAAACAGGCATATTCACGTTTAACGGCAATTAGCCTAAGTAAATAATTATTGAAATGATTTGCTTGTTGGAATTCCGAAATCATTGAACATGAAGCGCATATTTCTGCTAGACATAGCCCGAGTGGAAAGCGCCCGAGGCTGTCCCTCAGAAGCACTGTCATGGATAGCATCCACTGCATTAACATACTCTATCAATAAATATGTCACTTCTCAACTAACGTAAAAGCTGAATTGCTCCAAAATATAGCGCTGAAGAAGTCGGAAGTTACCACATTATGCGGTGAAACAATTCGTAGCTGCCATATGTGCTCTCTGCCGTAGACGATCTCTTGAAGAGTAAGGAATTAGAGTATCCCATAGTGAGTGAACTCAAGAGTATCCTGGTGCCTGTGTTAATAAAGGTGGTTGAGGGGCTTCAAGGTGTTTACAAGGGCAGAATGAAACGCTGGGTATCCTGTATAAAGCACCGCCACAATGCTATGCCTGGAAATTCATTCCCCTGATAACTGAAACTTAGAGGCGCAAGACCACTGCCGATATCACAACAACCTGCCACCCACCAATGTCAACTTCAAATGAGACGACTCTGAGCAGCAACGATATCAAACGGGGAATACACCTCCTACAAGAACTTGAGTGGCTACAACCCTTGGTTTCCCCAGCTGCATTGAGCTCAGAAGAACGGGAGGAATTCATTGACAGAGTGATAAGGGAAAAATTCCGGGGAAATCTTCGAGACCGATGGAGCTGTATCGAACATGGGCACGGTTTGTGTTATCGAGTTCCCGACGGCGACCGGCACATACCAATGTCTGAAGAAGACGTGGAGGTGTGGGTGGAGGAATGGGTGTGCAAAATTGAATATCCATTTCACGTCCATTGTTGACAAATCTCATCCTTTCAGTGCCAGGGAGAGACGAACTGCCATGCCCCGCCAACCATTATCAAGATGCAAGGGAGATCCAGCAATCCCACATCCAACCTCAGTCCATATCTCTGTCCTGGCACAGACTGGGGGAGTGGGCTTACTACCTGATAGCTTGCCTTCAAGTGTTGAAATTAGTCCCGGGTATTCCTTAGGAGTCGGTATGGAAAAGGTTGGGATGAAAGTGCTTTACAACGCAAAGAAAGCTTTGCTGATGGCAAAGTTGACAATATACGAGGTAATAGCGTGTGGATATGGAAACAACAAGGCCTTTAACAAGTTTCTAAGAAAGTATCTTATGCTGCCAAGACTGGGAATAGTAATTCAAGAGACCATTGATTTGATGAGGTAGGGATACTACAGCATCAATCATTGAATACACTCAACATACTCATGTCCTTCTAGACCCACTTATCCCACTCGAATTCGAAAACAGGCATCAGCGGTCTTAGAAGGGTTCTGGCACTCAAGTGTTATACAGCGGAGGAACGGAGGTCATGTTGAAAAGAAGACAATATTTTGGAAGGGTAGAGTCTGTTTGTGAAACTCAGTGAGTGAGTGAGTGAGTAAACTTCACTATATATTATAGTACCTGTTTGCGAAACTACAAGATATTTATAAGTAATGGAATAATAATAAATGATTGTGCATATACCTCAGTGAGTGAGTGAGTAAACTTCACTGAGGGATATGGCGAAATATTGCGACTTTTTATCTACTTTCTAATTATTTTAGGAGAGTTATTAGGGGAGTAAATAGGAGAAATTTTAGATGCTCGAAGTTTCTAGTTAATTGCATCATAAAGAAAAATTCGTGATTAGGAGTTACTCTCCCCTTAACGGCACTACAATATATGCACATACATTCGTCATTGTAGGTTTGATTCCGATTTCGGTTTATGCGAAGACTTGATTACTAACACTTCCCCTCAAGTCGAGTGTTGATAAGACCGAGTTTTGATGTAAAATAGATGAGTTTTGGGCAAGGTAAAGCTTTGGTGAATATGTCTGCTGTCATATTTTCGGTAGGACAATATTCGATTGTAATTGTGCCATTTTCCACAATTTCGTATATGAATTTGTAACGTATATCGATATGCTTTGTTCGTCCTTGAAATCTGTTATTCTTCGATATGATAATAGCGGCTTGATTGTTGCAATAGAGTGTAATTGATTTTGTGAATGGATAAAAGATTTCGTTCATGAATTTGCGAATCCAGCATGCCTCTTTGATAGCATATGTGGCTGCAACGAATTCGGCCTCGGTGCTAGATAAAGTTACGAGTCTTTGTTTGTTTGAACTCCAAGAAAATGCTCCACCATTTAGTAGAAAACAATAACCTGACATTGAATGTCAATCTGGTTGTTGTCCCCAATCCACATCTGTATACCCCATTATTCCACTTTCATTTCTTCCCAATGTTAATTTGAAGTCTCTTGTTCCCTTCAAATATTTTAGTACTCTTTTTGTTGCTTCCCAATGTACTCGTCCCAGATTCTCCATAAATTGAGATAAAATAGATACTGCGAAAGCAATATCTGGTCTTGTACCCATTGCGGCCCACATTAGCGAACCAATGGCTTCGTGATATGGAATATTCTTCATATTTTCACATTCTTTTGGTGTAGTAGGACATTGTTCTTTTGATAATAATGGTTTGGGATCCATAGGCAATGCAATTGGGACTGCATCTTGTAAATTGAAACATTTGATGATTAAGTCGATATATGTGGTTTGCCCGAATGAGATTGTATGCACTTTTATATCATATTTGACCTCTATATTCAGTAACCAATGTAATTCACCCATATCCTTCATCTTGAAATATGATTTGAATTGCTCTTTTGTTTGAATTATCCCTTCGTTCGTATTTGCAGTGATAGTAAGATCATCCACGGCTACTGCAATAATGATAATACTGTGTTCCACTCGTTTGTAGAATATGGCTGGATCGGATAGTGAGCAAGTAAATCCCATTTGATTCATCACCTTGCTGAGTAGCTTGTACCATTCTCTACCCAATTGTTTTAAACTGTATAGTGCCTTTTTCAATTTGAGTACTTTCGATGGTGGACCTTGAGGAAATCCCGGTGGTTGGTGCATATACACCGTTTCTGAAAGTTTTGCATTCAAGTATGCATTATTAACGTCCATTTGTTCTATAGGCCAGCTGTTTTGGGCTGCTATGCCTGTTATAAGCCTCAGTGAAGCCAGACAAACAATTGGAGAAAACGTCTCTTCATAGTCTGTCCCAAATACTTGTGTAAAGCCTTGAGCTACTAGTCGTGCCTTGTATGTATTGATGTTTCCATTTGCATCGCGTTTTATTCTTAACGTCCATTTAGAACTGACTATATTGATTCCTTTGGGTTTATTGACGAGTTCCCAGGTGCCTAAATCGTGTAAGGCTTTTAATTCCTTTAAAAATGCCGGCTTCCACAATGGCCAATTGTTAAGTTCCCGAACAAAAGCTATAAACTCCGAGGAATTCCCACGGAGGTTTCTCCAGTAACTATATTCCGAACACACACTCTCCGGGTAATAGTCCCACGGACTCCCCGGGTAATAGGTCCGGGGAGAGTTCCGGGGATATTAGTAGTACAAGACAGGTGTGTCAGAATAGTTACCAGAGAATGACTGAGATGGACTTGGCTTCAGCTTATAGGCTGCGCCCTCGTACACTCATTCGGGCATCCATATTTCGAACTGACAGAATGCATGCAAGGAGATATAGATTCCGGAGTTCCCGTGGGAGTTCCGGGAATCGAGCATGCAGACAGACAAGAGGGCTAGAGACTGGGATCGAAGGGAAACTTGTTCAAGGGTCAAACTAGTTCGGGGGTCAAACTTGTTCGAGATTGAAACTGGATTCTAAGTACATGAATATAGCAGACTTATATAGACTGTGAAATGTAATAATACCAAATCCGGTATTAATGAGAGGCAGAACTATTAAACATAAAACGAAACAAGCAAATACTAAACTGGGAATTAGGGACGGAACGGAACGGGAGCGGAGAACGAATCATGACACGTCATTTAACCATAACTGGAGCGGGGCTCAGTTAGAGGGGTTCCGGAAGTTCGGTTGGAGTCCGGTGACTTGGTGCACAAGATAGTGTCGGGTATAGAAAGGTTTGATGTGCAGGAGGTCCGGTGGAGTCCGGTGGGTTTTCCGATGACTGGTGTGTGAGACGCAGAGACAGATAACAGGAGCGGGGTTCTATGCTCTGTTAGAGGGGTTCCAGGAGTCCGGTCGGAGTCCGGTGACTGGTACATAAGACACAGAGTGTCGAGTGTACATAGAGTGGAGTCCGGAGTCCGGTGGGTTTCCGGGGACTGGTATATGAGGCACAGAGGGTTAGGTGCAGACAGGTAGGTGGGTGCGTACAGAGAGTCAGGCATAAACAAGTTGACGTGCAGGCTCCCGTGGGAACTCCAGTTGTAACTATACAATATAAAAGGTCGGGAGCATGTAGGATGGGGTCCGGGGGCCCGGAGGCCGGCGGGTTTTCCGGTTCCTGACACCAATCATCTTCTCTCATAGCCTCTTCCACTGTAGCTGGTACACCTTCTGAATGCTAACTTGAGGCGATTCAGGCAATGGTGCGTCTGTGGGCCTTTGAGGAAGTATCTTGTATGTTTTGTGTTCTAGATCCCTTCCTGATACGAGTATAGGAACATCAGCTTGCTTAGGGAATGCCACATACCGTTCTACAGTCATGGTTCATTTTTCTGGCCAATATATGTGGTGTCCGTCACTGTTAAAACTGTACCCGACCCAGTGGCCCTCTTTTGCCTTGGGTCCTAGTTTACCTCCCTCTGGTTCCATCCTCACATATACAATCTCTCCCCATTCTGGTAAGTCACTTAGATTCGGCTTCTTGTTATGAACTAGCTCGTATGGTGTTTTTTCCATCAAGAGCTGATGTTGTTGTTCTGTTCTTTAGATACACTGCATGTTGTATGCATTCGCCCCATAGGAACTTGGGTAGATTGGCAGCGATGAGCATTGACCGGGTGTGTTCAACTAATGTTCAATTTAGTCTTTCCGCGACACCATTCTGTTGGGGAGTATCATGAACGGTTAACTGTTGGAGGGTTCCTTGTGAGGATAGATAGTCTTTTAAACTCATTGGATGTATATTCGCCCCTATTATCTGATTATGATTTCTTAATCACAATGTTTCTTTGTTGATTTAGGAATGCCTTGTATGCTTTGTACTTTTGGAATGCTTCTCCTTTCATTTTCATCAGGTAGGTTCTTGTTTCCCTTGTAAAATCATCAGTAAATGATATATACCATCTACAACCTCCGATGGTTTGAACTTCGGATGGCCCCCACACATCAGTGTGTATCTTCTGGCCTTGAGACTTGGCTCGTTCTGATTTCCGAACTTTTGGGATTGGTTCCTGAGTGATCTTCCCTTTGATACAGGCTTTGCAAAATTCGATAGGTTTTGAATGATCTAATGTAATTCCTTCGATTGCCCCATTTTCGACCATTTGCTTCGCAGCAGCTGGTGCTATGTGTCCCATACATGTATGCAGTTCGTTTATCGTCATTGTAGTGTAAGCTTCATTGTGTAGATTATTGGTCTTGTGGATAATATAGCTTCATTGATATAGACCATTGATTTGATTGATTTGACTGCATATACCTCCCTCCGGATTTCGAAGGGTGCATTTTCCATCGCCAAATGTGCATGAGAATCCCTTTTTATTGCAACATGTGATGGACACTAAAGTAAAAGCTAATTCAGGTGAGTACAACACATTTTGTAATGTGATGTTAGTGGCCTTGCTGCCATTTTGCACTTGTATGCGCATATTGCCAATTCCTGTGGCTAGAAACTCTGTCTTATCAGTGGCGCAAATTTTCCGAGGTGGGTCTATTGTTTCAAAGCTTGAGAATAAGCTTAGGTATGGGGTCATGTGAGAATTGGCTCCAGAGTCCCATACTTCGACGATCTTTGTGCTGCTGTCGCTAGTTTCGCCATTTGTTAAAATTCCTGTATTTAGTGAGCTAGCGAATGCATATGACTCTTCATTTACAATGTTTGCATTCCTGCTGTTGCCTGTATTGTATCCCCCGTGGTTTGTGTTATTGCACCTTGAATTTCTGCACATATATCTTGGTCCTTGCCCTTCCTTACCACCACATTTAGCCCAACAATCGGCTATGATGTGCCCGATCCGTCTGCAATTCAGATTGAAGCATGTCAGATTTCGATTTTGAGTTGTAGAGGTGTTTCTCGAGTTCCAGGAGTTATTGCTAGGGCCTGTACTTCGTCGCTGGCCCTTAGTATTAGCCAGAAGAGCTTGATTGTTGTTATTAGTTAGCTGAGTTTGGGGCTTTCTTTGATTTTCTACATTCGTACTCGGCTTTGATCATTGTTATTAGATTTGTTGGGGTTAAAACAGTTTCAGTGGCTGTTGCAGAAGTCGTTACTGCATTCATCATGACATCATAAGAGTCCGGGAGTGAACTCAACATGATGTTGAAGAAATTGGTATCTTCTATCTTCATTCCCATGCTTGCTAACTGCTGATGCATTTCGAGCAGGGTGTCAAGGTGGCAAACGGCCTCCCATACTTCTCTTGCTGTGCCGAGTCTTTGAAGACTAGGCATAAGAGACGGGTCGACAGATAGGAAGATCTGAGCTTTGACTCATCCTTCACGTGCAAGGTAACGGTCCAATCGTTCCTCTTGTTTGTCCCTAAGATCTAACTGGTCATTTGTTAATACAGTTCCTGCAATGTATATTGTAGGATCTGGGGGGCGCTGTGCACTTCCGTCGATATGTTTCAACAGTGCACCGGATTCCAATATGGATAATATTCGGCTTTTCCAAGCGATCCAATTTTCACCATTATCGGCGAGTTTCTCGAGTGTAACTATAGTGGGGCCCATAACCTGTTGAATAGAAGACAATATTTTGGAAGGGTAGAGTCTGTTTGCGAAACTCAGTGAGTGAGTGAGTAAGCTTCACTGAGGTATATGGCAAAATATCACGACTTTTTATCTACTTTCTAATTATTTTGGGAGAGTTATTAGGGGAGTAAATAGGAGAAATTTTAGATGCTCGAGGTTTCTAGTTAATTGCATCATAAAGAAAAATTCGTGATTAGGAGTTACTCTCCCCTTAACGGCACTACAATATATGTGCATATATGCACATACATTCGTCATTGTAGGTTTGATTCCGATTTTGGTTTATGCGAAGACTTGATTACTAACAGGTCACACTGCCAAGCTTATGGCATCTTTGGGATCGGCTTTCCTCTGCTGTCACGGTGCTCGCTGGTCAGATGTAGATCAGCCACCAACTACAATTACGCCATCGCTGTACAATGCAGTAATCAAATCACCGCTACACACCAACTTGGATGAGGTTGCGTTGACATTTATTCTAAGAATTGCCCAATATTTATCATTCCTATGTGAAATTACCGTCCTCCTCGGCGACCTTGGGTATATCGTGGACAACATCTGCCACGTGTGTCCACTGTCTGTCGAGGAGCTCACTGCGATCAGGGGGTGCATTGAATTCTGGATACAACTGTGCGTCGCAACATCACATCATTTTATCCTGCCCACCAAAAGAACAACAGACAAAATTACCCACACCGAATTTCCTTGTATGAATCTCCTATACAGCTTCTCGTGTGTTTCATCCACCAAGATCCCTGGTTTCGAGATATTTCTGGAGATGTATTGAAGGTCATAGTGGACGACACAGACCTCCATATAGCATCCTTGACTGCTCATATCGATGAGGACACATCATATTCACTGTGACATAACATCTGGGTGCTGCAAACGTTCTTAAACGACAGCACGCTTCGCGCGGACCATATCAACCAGCTGAATGTGGTTTCTTCTCTCACTAAGGCCCTCATAAGGTATGTTGAGAATTTTTTACCTTCCGGAATGATCTCATAATCCGCTCATGTAAACATCCTCCCAGTCTGATTCTGACACACACGAGTCCAGATTCGTGGCTCATCTGGTCAGGCGAACAACTAATTGAGGTCAATCTGAACCTCATTGCTGGATCTTTCGATATTGAATCTGCATGTACTACAGTGCGCAGTGTCAATATAATCACCACTCTTGCTCGTCTTCTCCCGCTGTGACGAAATGCATGGCTCAATCAACAATCAATACCTCGGTGCCTACTTTGCAGGAGTAATCCTCGTGGCTCCTTCTTTCCTTTGCGTCATCGCCACACCTTTCACCGGTGTGTGCATAACATCCAAATCAGACACCGGATCAGTGTTGGAAGACCATGACTGGCCTGCCAATGCACTTGGTGTATCCATTCTGCATGCATAAATTCTCTTGGATAACACCGATACATTATCTGAACCAGGAGGAAGGATAATAGTGTTACTCTTTACTCAACTCGCCTCGCCTTTGGGCAATACTTCTAATTTATATAAAACTACATAGTTTGAGGAATTCAAGCGTTGTGCTTGGTAACTTCTCTTTGATTCTATAACACACTTTGCATATTGGTGGGTGCTACTCACTACATGTCAATAAAGCATCTTAAGATTCTGTGTATTAACTGATGGAAATGGGTCAGTATATAAGGAGCTCACACAGATGTGATTCCTGAGATTCTTAGGGTAGATACATAGGATGTAATATGCAGATTATAGCAGTATTCACACAGAGGTGATTCTTAAGATTCTGGGTGTATATACACAAACCATGATATACAGACTATATAGGTACCCACACTGAGATGATTCTTAAGATTCCTGGGATAAATACATCCTACATGCTATGCAGAAAATAGATATACTCACACAGAAGTGATTCTTGAGATTTTTAGGGTAGACACATAGGAGGGTGTTTATAATTACTATAATCTCAAATATTTACTAATAAAAGTCTTATTTTTACAAAACTCCATCTTTAAATAGTGATATCTATTCTGAAACAATTATATCATCAAAAAACAACCATCAGAAATAGTTCTCCATATTACATCTTATACAACCCATAGTTATTTAACAAATTCCATTGTATATAATTTCCTTCCTTTTACAGATGCCTACTAATACTTTTATTAGTACTTTGTTTTTTAAAAGCTGTAATGTAGCTATTTCCATGTAAAATATGTAAAATATTATTGAAAATTTTTCATTCCATAGCTGTCTTTATTAAGTAAAACCCCCTATATATTCTGGGTATGTTGAATCAAGTAGAAATCTGTTCAGATTGACAGATCCATTCCGAAGTAATACATATGTATTTAGAGGTGCCAATGATATACATATGCATGGAATGGACTATCTAAAGGTATCTACTTTTTAAAAGTATTAGTGTTTCAAACTACTAATTTTTTTTATTGTCTACTCGTGTCTGGAAAGATTCTTTAGTTTGTAATGTATGAGAGAGTTTAAAACTCTTTGAAAGTTTTAAAAACCAAATTATGTTTGAATCACATCCCAGATGTTTAAATGACCTTTAGAGTATATTAGAATTTGGTATACTTAATAGTTTTCAGATATCCTCCATACACAGCAAGTGATATACAGATTATAAGATAATTCACACAAAGGTAATTCTTGAGATTCTTAATGTACATACACAGAACATGATATACAGATTATATGGGTGTCTACACTGAGGTGATTCTCAAGATTTCTAGGGTGAATCAAATACAGCTGATCTGGAGATATTTAGGCAAATACATAGAGTAAAGCCTTATGAGAATTAGGGAGATTGGGAGGATTGGGAGGATTAGGAGGATTGGAGAGATTGGGGGGATTAGGGGGATTAGGGGGATTAGAGGGATTAGGGGGATTAGGGGGATTAGGAGGATTAAGGGGATTAGGGGGATTAGGGGGATTAGGGGGATTGGGGGGATTAGGGGGATTGGGAGGATTGGGAGGATTGGGAGGATTGGGAGGATTAGGGAGATTAGGAGGATTGGGAGGATTGGGGGGATGGGAGAATTGGAGGGATTAGGAGGATTGGGAGGGTTGGGGGATGGGTGGATTAGGGGGATTGCGGGGATTGCGGGGATTGGGAGGATTAGGGGGATTGGGAGGATTGGGAGGATTAGGGGGATTAGAGGGATTAGGGGGATTAGAGGAATTGGGGGGATTGGGGAGATTAGGGAAATTGGAGGGATTGGGAGGATTAGAGGGATTGGAGGGATTCGTATATTTCACTGAGTCCTAGAAGTGAGTTGGGAAGGGGGATTGGGAGGATTGGGGGGATTGGGGGGATTGGAAGGATTGGGGGGATTGGAAGGATTGGGAGGATTGGTGGGATTAGGAGGATTGGGGGGATTGGGGGAATTAGGGGAATTAGAGAGATCAGAGAGATTGGGGGAATTGGAGAGAGTTGAGGAATAATTCAACTCAATCCTAAACCTAATTCCTTTGTCCAACTCCTTGATATATTTCCCTCCATCTCTTTCCCAATACTCCCATCGCAATGTCCTCAATCATTCTCCCAATACTTTCAATATCTCTTCTAATGTCTTCTAAACCATTCAATCAACTTCCAATACCTCAATACCTCTGCTAATGCCTTCTATCTCTCGCTGCCAGTACCTCCAACCTCTTTTCCAATGTCTAACCTCCCTCCTAATACTTCCAACCTCTCTCCCAACACTCTCAATCTCCTCCCAGACTTCTAATTTCCTCCCAATACTTCCATATCAATAACGCTGTAATGTGTAATCATGTCTATCCACATTTCACCAATTGCATACATAATTCTATCTGTTCCATTATACTCATAGTATCCCACTGTATACTCAACATCCTTAGTGACATCTGTTCTGTTCCTCTGTATTGTCCTTCTTAGTATCAAATGCATTCTACATCTAGAAGTTTCACTAAAAGCTGTTAGGATACACACACAGGGCGGGTCTCGTGAGAAACCCGCAGGATATCCAGTAGGACTTGGCTTCAGCTTATAGGCTGCTCCCTCGCTAGATCGTGTTGTCCAATTTCGAACAGGTGGACGGGAATCCCAGGGAGTCCGGGCGGGGTTCGTGGGTCGTAGATCGTAGGTCGTGAGGTCGTGAGTCGTGAGTTGAGATAGTCGAGAGAGAGAGATACGCTGGAGCCCGTGGGCTCCAACTAGTGCGAGCGGTGTGATTAGAGTAGGGAAAATATATTAGATTACTGGGGAGAATCTAAGCTAATTTTCTGACTGGATTGTATGTACAACATCTGCCAGTTTAAATAGACCATGGAGTGAATGAACATACTAATCCGGTAATAATGAAAATGAAACTAACAAAACACAAACGGGAAATGTAAACACCAATTTTGGTGTTAGGAACGGAACGGAACGGAGCGGAGTCCGAATCGTGACACAGCATAACCCATAACGGGAAACGGAGCGGGAGCGGAGTCCTAATCGTGACAGGTCATTTGACTAAAACGGGAACGGGGCTCGAATAGAGCGGTGATGGGATTCTGAGCGGGATCCGGAGACTGATGCATGGGACGAAGACGGACATAGACAGAGACGGAGTCCGGGGGAAGTCCGGTTACTGATATGTGTCGTACTGAGGTTGAACGTAACAAGTCTTGACGTGACGGAGTCCGGGCGGGAAATCCTATAAACAGACGATTGGTGCTTGTGGCGCGTGGGGGCGTACAGGTTAGTGCCCGGAGTCCAGCAGGATTTGTCCGGGTCGTAACAAAAGCAGTCAATATTTGAATACCCAGAATGTATAAGGTAGTGACACACCATACACTGTGAGGTGGTAATAGACTCTCATCATTCTTCTCTTTCTATTATTCTCCAAATGTATATGTACTTTACATGTGGTTTGCATAAAGTAGTGGTTTATTCCCCCTTATCACTCAATCTATTAGCTGTTTTTATTTGCAACAGATATTAGTCCTACACTATTCAACTGTTGCACTGTTGAAACATGGCAAAGCATAGCCAAACTAAAAATTGCTACCAATGTGACTCAAATAGCAACTGCATAACAGCTAGAATAATTGCTATCTGAGGAATGAATGTGCAGAAGGTTCTGTTATAAACAATATCATTTTTGTGATGATCTGTATCATAATCTTATAATGGTTATCACCATTCTCTTTAGTTGTGTAGAATATATGTAAACTATTGTAGTAAGATAAATTCCTATTACTATTAGAATGATATTTCCTTCTCTTGATATATGTTTCATTGGCTTATAGAGCACTTCTGGTATACTCCATTACAATAATTCAGAATTCCAGTCATGATCTTTATAGTCTTTGTGGCAGTAGGATAATATATAAAAAGTGTTAGTGCAAGGCAAACCTTGTTTCCAGTA
The DNA here is from genome assembly GCA_015178975.1 of Hysterangium stoloniferum. NCBI lineage: Eukaryota > Fungi > Basidiomycota > Agaricomycetes > Hysterangiales > Hysterangiaceae > Hysterangium > Hysterangium stoloniferum. The sequence continues at coordinate 761,743 of WHVD01000007.1, forward strand.
GAATAACATTTCTTCCTTACTTGTATGACATGTTCATTTATTTAGAACTGTTTCAATGGTGTAGTAGTTCTACAGCCAGACCAGTTGAACAGTGTAGAACTAATATCTGCAGGAGATGCAAACAGCTAATAGATTGAGTACTGAGAGAGAAAAAACCACAGCTTTTGTGCAGCCACATGTGAACTTGTTGTGAACTGAGATTTAAATGTATCTGAGAGAGTGGTGGAGTTGGAGTGTCCCTGAGAATAATAAGAAAACTCTTGATCATGTATCACATTATCTGTCAACCTTCCTTTATTCCACATCTTACCACCACTTAATCTTTACTTCAATTGTTTTTTTTTCCTATGATTACCCCCTTTTAATCTTTTATATGTACCTCAGTCAATTTTCCCCATCATGTGGACTACGGTACATTATTCACAACTTAGTCTCTTTGTTACATTAGCATACTAAATTTTAATTGGTAGTAATGCTATTTGTTATAGAGAAAAATAATGAGACCCTATTTGAAACTCCCTATAAATCTCAGAGAGAATAAACAGGGGGTATTGGGAGAGAGGTTGGGAGTATTGGGAGAGACATTGGAGGTATTGGCAGGAGAATTAGAGGTATATGGAGAGAGAGATGGAAGGCATTAGAAGAGATATTGGAGGTATTGTGAGAGTGATTGAGGACATTGGGATGGGAGTATTGGAAGGGAGATGGAGGAAAATATATCAAGGAGTTGGACAGAGGGTTTAAGTTTAGGATTGAGTTGAATTATTCCTCAACTCTCTCCAATTCATCCAATCTCTCTGATCCTCCCAATCCCCCAAATCTCCTCAGTCTCCCCAATCTCCCAAATCCTCCCAATCCCCCAATCCCTCCAATCCCTCCAATCCCTCCAATCCCCCAATCCTCCCAATCCCCCCCAATCCCCTCAATCCCCCCAATCTTCTCAATCTCCCCAATCCCCCCCCCAATCCCCTCAATCCCCTCAATCCCCCCAATCTTCCCAATCTCCCCAATCCCCCAAACTCCCATAAGGCTTTACTCTATGTATTTGCTTAAAGATCTCCAGATAAGCTGTATTTGATTTACCTTAGGAATCATGAGAATCACCTCAGTGTAGACACACCTAATTCTCCCAATCCCCCCAATCCTCCCAATCCTCCCAATCCTCCCAATCCTCCCATTCTTCCCAATCCTCCCAATCCCCCTAATCCCCCCAATCCCCCCAATCCCCCAATCCCCCCAATCCCCCTAATCCCCCTAATCCCCCCAATCCTCCTAATCCTCCTAATCCCCCTAATCCCTCTAATCCCCCCAATCCTCCCAATCCTCCCAATCCTCCCAATCCCCCCAATCCCCTAATTCCCATACTCTATGTATTTGCCTAAATATCTCCAGATCAGCTGTATTTGATTCACCCTAGGAATCTTGAGAATCACCTCAGTGTAGACACCCATATAATCTGTATATCATGTTCTGTGTATGTACATTAAGAATCTCAAGAATTACATACCTTTGTGAATTATCTTATAATCTGTATATCACTTGCTGTGTATGTATCTACCCTAAAAATCTCAAGAATCACTTCTGTGTGAGTACATCCATTTTCTGCATAGCATGTAGGAGGTATTTACTCCAGGAATCTTAAGAATCACCTCAGTGTGGGTACCTATATAGTCTGTATATCATGGTTTGTGTATGTACACCCAGAATCTTAAGAATCACCTCAGTGTGGGTACCCATATAGTCTGTATATCATGGTTTGTGTATGTACACCCAGAATCTTAAGAATCACCTCTGTGTGAATACCGCTATAATCTGCATATTACATCCTATGTATCTACCCTAAGAATCTCAGGGATCACATTTGTGTGAGCTCCCTATATACTGACCCATTTCCATCAGTTAATACACAGAATCTTAAGATGACTTATAGTCTATGGCCCCGCAGCGTGTTAATTCGTTGAGATAGAATCAAGAAAGTCATTGAACAGCAAAGAAACCCATAACAATCACTCACTAATCCATGCTGACGATTTATCTCAGTCAGATTCATCTAATCTTCAAAATCTATTTGCAATTTCCGGAATAGCTATCATCAGGTACAAAACTCTGGAATAAAGGAAGGCCCTTTCAATTGTAAAGGGACAGCATTGGGGGGATTTTATAAAGTATTTCTCTCCTTTCGAAACCTTGGCCGATGGTGGAGTACCCCACTTCTATGGGATCCAACTGGAAGAAATAATGACAATCACAAATATTGCACAGAAAGTCAAAAAAACACCCCAAGGCACTTTTGCGACCCAAAGCGACAATAGTAGAGACACTGGATGACTCTCTGTAGCCCTGGAACTCTAAATTCTCAGTTTTAAGTGACACTGCCAGTATGCCAATGGTTAAGTGACAGGGAAGCTGTCATGTCACCTTTCAAAAGTGGATGATTTGTCCTAAACGAAAAATTATGAACGAGGGTCAGGACCCTCGTTCATAATTTTTGGGAGTACCTCAATATGTCATATAATAATCCATATATCCTCTTCAGTTATTTGCTTCTGCCCTGCCACTTGGCCCTCTATGATCCCTGCCATGTGTCACGAGTTAAACTAACTTTCCTTTTACAGTGTCACTCTATGGGTGACTGTTGGAAAACGTAAACACAGAGTAATGTGATTTGATCACCCCGTTAGTCTCCTACGCAGTGCAGTCAGTTGTGCCTTGAAGGTGTGGAGGATCGCCTGGCGTGTTTGGCGGCCATTTGGAATCTTCACCCCATTGGTTGCACGTGCTGTGGCCCACATTTCAGTACATGGACTGGAGAGTGCTCTTACTGTCTGAGAGCTCATCGACATCTTCAAGTATTAAAATTGAGCCGGGGTATTACTGTAGAGTCAGTTTGGAAAGGGTTGAGAGGAATGAGCTTCACAACCCAAAGACAGCTACACTGATGGAAAATTTGATGGTATACAATCGAATGGTGTATGGAGACGACAAGGCCTTGAACAAGTTCCCAAGCATCTCACTCTGCCAATCTTATGGCATCTTTGGGTTCGGCCTTCTACTGCTGTTTCGGCACTTGATGGTCAGATAAGGATTGGCCACCAACTGAATTTACATCATCGCTTTACAATGCTGTAATAAAATCACCGCTATACACCAACTTGGATGAGGTTGCGTCCACATTTTTTCTAAAAATGGCCAGATATTTATCATGCCAATGCCATCCACGTACCTTACTCCTCAGCGACCCTGGTTATATCGCGGAACACCTTTGCCCACGTGCATCGGCTGTCCGTAGAGGAACTCACTGCGATCAGAGGGTGTATTGAATTCTGGGTACAACCGTGCGTTGCGACATCATATCCTATTATCCTCCAACCAAGCCCACAACAAACAAAATCCCATACACCGACTCTCCGTGGATGGATCTTTTATACGGCTACTTGTGTATTGTTTGCACCAGGATGCCTAGTTTCTAGATATTGCTGGAGATGTATTGAAGATGATGGTGGACGACATTGACTGCCCAGGACTCTGGTTTAGGTAGGCAGAATCTGAACCTTGAAAGGATCTGAATGCCATATGACTGGAATACTTCTCGAATCCCGCCATGCGTGGGTGGATCGTCGAGTGTCCAAACCTGGGTCTCATTCTTAACAGGGCCAATGAATTTAGATGAATCCATCAGGTTAATGTTAAACAGAACATGGTAATGAATTCCATCTTGAAACTCACTCATATCTGTTCTAGTCATAGCAAACAGTTACACACCGGCGACCAAACACCCATTGAGGTAGTCTTTCCTCCTCTATTGGGTTGAGTTATAGTCAATTTACTACTCTCTTACATCCTTGCACACCCAACATCATCAGTTGTAAATGCACACGAGGTCAACCCACTGCAAGACCACCCGCCACCCTTTAATTGTCAAATAGGTAGATACAAAATGTGGGTCAGCCACGTCAAGTGAGATACCCAGCTGTCAACTTCTCAACTTGCATATAATAATATATGTAATTATGCACTAATACACACACACCAATCTTCAAAGCATTACAATATGTCCACTTTACAATATATATATATTATCAAAATTAGGGCGATAGAACAATGAAAAAAAGATGTTTCACGCGGGCAGTGGCTGGCAAGGTTTGATCTACGTTGACATTGTCAAGTCGAACAGACAAGTCCTTAATTAATAACGTGAGCCTGTAAATTAGCTCACTGAGAAGGGCAGGGTAGTAATAAGACTATCCTGTGAGTAATAGTGACTGAATATTGCTTAGACGCACAATTTGTTAATAAAAAAGCCTGACGGACTCGCCACAAAGATGGATATTGGAGATAGACGCCAATTAGCATCACTACTGAATTATTGGAATGGATTACTCGTTGGAATTACAAAAGAATTGAACACGAAGCGAATATTTCTGTTAGATATGGCCGGAGTCCAAACCGCCTGAGGCTATACCTCACCAACACTGCCATGGATAACATCCAATGCACATATATTCTATCCATGGAGATGTCACTTCTGACGGAAAAAACTGGATTGCCTTGAAATATGACGCTCAAAAACCCGGCAGATCGCACATTCTGCGGTGGCAGCCTATCAATTTTTTCTCAGCTGCCATTTGTGTTTCCTGCGGTAGACGATCTGATGAAGTGTAAGGAATGAGTGTAAATATAGGGTAGTAAGTTGAGAGTATCCTGCCTGTATTATTCAAGAAGGATTAGTGAGGCATCCAGTTGCTTAAAAGGAAAGGGTGGAACGGTGTTTATCTGCAAGAGCACGGCCACAGTGCTATCCCTGTAAATCAATTATCGGGGGCTATATTCGGCTTAAACGCGCAGCATTCCCTTCCCGTATGAGTACGACTGCTACCCACCAATGTCAACTTCCAACGAGATAGCTCCGAGCAGGCAGGATATTCTATCCTTCGTACCTGAGGTCGAGTGGCTACAACCCTTGGTTTCCACGGCTGTGTTGAGGTTGGAACGATAGGAGATCGACGACTCTGGAATGAGAGAAAGATCCCGGATGAAGCGTCGAGAACGATGTAGCTGTCTCGAACATGGGCACTGGTCATGTTCCCGAGCACACCATGACGAGCAGCACATGCCATTTTCTGAAGAAGACGTGCAGGTTTGTGTGGAAGAATAGGTGCGCAAAACGAAATATCCTTGGTATGGACACTGTTTGCAACCCGGATCTTTTCTGTTCCAAGGAGAGGGAAATTTCCATGACCCACCGAATAATATCAAGATACGATGCGAGGGTGACCCACCAACGCCACAACGAAAATCAGTCCATATCGGAAGCATGACATAGACTGGGAAGTCGTCTCATCGCCGCATGGCTCATCTGCCAGGGTGAAAATTAGGCCCGGGTATTAATTACTGTGGAGTTGGTTCGGAAAAGGTTTGGATGAAAGTGCTTTACAGCACAAAGAAAGCTTCGCTGATGACAAAATTGATGATATATGAGGGAATGACGCATGGACATGGGAAGGGCAGCACGTCGTTGACAGGTTTCTACTCAGGTATGTCACCCTGCCAAGACTGGGAATAATAATTCAAGAGATGGTTGATATAATGAGGTAGAGCTAAAGAAGTTTCCATCAGTGAGTACACTCACGATACCCACGTCTTTCTAGACCCAGCGCCTCGAATTCGACAACAGGGGTCAATGGTATTAGGGGGGTTCAGGAATTCGAGTGATATGCACTGAACGAATCAAGGTCCGCTTATGACATATTTGGCTTGGGCCTTCATTTGGTGTCCCGGCGCTCGATGGGCAGATAGAGATCGGATATCAACAGCAATTATGCCATCGCATTACAATGCTGTAATCAAATCACCGCTACACGCCAACTCGGATGAGGTTGCAACAACAACATTTATCACCCGGATCCCACAATGTTTTTCATCCGATTACCATCCCTTACTCCCCGCGAGCCTTAGCAAGACCGTGGAAAACATCTGCCGTGTGCGTCAGCTGCCTGTACGGGAGCTCAGCGCGATCAGAGATTCCTTTGAATTCTGGGTACAACCGTGCGTCGCGCGATCACATCTTATCACTATGATCATGAAATCCATAACAGACAAATCGCCAGGGAGGACGCTTTGATATGTATCTTATGCAGCATTTCGTGCGGTGCCTGTACGAAGAGGCGTGTTTTCGAGAGATTGATGGTGATGTATTGAAGGCTATAGTGGACGACACAAAGATCCATATTGCGCCATTGACACTTCGTATCGATGAGGACACGTCACATTCAGTGTGGCGTGATATCTAGGCCCTGAAAACCTTCGAGGACAGCACACTTCGCACCGAGCAGATCAACCAGCTGCATGTAGTTTCTTCGTTGATTGGACTCTTCTACTGTATGTGTACAATATCTTACTTTCCACCACGTCTCACATTCAGCCATAACACTATCCTACCAGGCTGGCAAGGGGCTAATCGAGGTCACCCTCAAGCTGATAGCTGGGTCTTCCGACATCGAATCCGCGTGTACCATAGTCCCCAGCCTCAATATTATCTCCATTCTCCCTCGTTTTCTTCCACATTGTAACACAATGCGGCGTTCAATAAACGATCAATTTTACAGTAGCTGCCTACATTTTGTAAATCAAATTGCTCATCCCTTCCTTTCCGTGATCGCGACACCTCTCACCGGTGCGTCGATAACATCTAATTCAAACTCCATATCAGTGTTGAAGAATCATGGTATGGCTCTCAAAGGCCCTCCTCATGATCTAGGCACAACATTAATCATCTCTCTGGATAACGGGACATATCTTCTGAAAACCAGGAGGAGAGATAGTGCTATTCTCCCAGATTAACTCGCTTTGTAACTGGACTTACAGGTTGTATGACGCTACATAGTTTAGGGAAATTTATGGCGCATACAATCACTTTTACCATCGCCTCCTTTTTGGTAGTCTATCGTTCATGCCATATACATGTATAATAATATTCGTGAGGCGTCGCTAGAATCGCCTCTGATTTATGAGCGACAACCAGTCCAAATAGAATAGAATTCTCAAAAGTCAACCCCATCACCGTGATTTTCTTGTCAGTCAGTTGGAATAGCATAAAAAAGGTCACTGAAGAAAAGCAAAGAACACCCACAATAACCACTCACTAATTCATGGCAAGGTTTATCTCGGCCAGACTCATCTAATCTTTAAAGTCTATGCTCAATCTCGGGATCGGCTATCACGAGGCACACAACCACTGAATAAAAGGAGGGGCCTTGGAACATACCGGGATGGCGTTGAGAGGATTCCATGAAGTATTTCTCTCCATTCGAAACCTTGACCAGACGCTGCAGCACCTTGTTCCCATGGATTCCAAGTTCCAATGACAACAGTTGTGAATATTGCACTGAAGGCCAAAAGAGCACCTCGAGGCACTGTTGACACCGGTGTAGTATATAATTGATGCTTGGCGATACAAAACACGTGCGAGGAATCTAGACGCTGTGACCACTTGATAAAAAAGGGTTCTAAATTAGATATAACAACGCCTGCCGGGTAACACACCTTTATATGACCGATATTCTGTCACCGTAGCTTGAATGTCTTTGATTACAAGTGGAGTTGCTTGATTATCTGAAAATTCCTGAGGGAGGGAAATGCCGAGGAGGAAGCACCAAGAAGACAGGATGTATTGCAGAAGATGAAGCATCTGTCAATTGGAATTTGATCGGGACGGTTCACGGAGGGAAGTCCTAGCGAACTAGAATGCGCCCGGACTGGAATGCCTTGGACCATCCCACATAGTGGGACTTGCTCCCAGCTATTAAAGCCTTTTACTCGTGAGTTTTCAATTTGACCCACCCGTTTATTTTTTTGAAACGGAACATTTTGAGCACTTGCTAGCATTTGTTTTTTAAGTACCGCAAATAAGGACCAGAGTAAGACATGCTGTCGCTATTATCGGTGAGAATACGTTCCTCGGCCTCCGAGCACCTTTTTCCTCCTCTCACCGACCATTTCACGATTGCTGGCGATTCAGAGTTCTCGTAATCACATATCTAAGGTTCTTAGGCTTCCCCAGGTCGGAGTCAAGTGACTATCTCCAAGTTATCATTACGGGGGAGGCATGGCTCATAGGGTGCAGTTTGTCTACCACTGCCCCTTTGGGTGCTGGCTTTGTGGAATGATATATCGGCTCCGCAGACGTTCATTTGCAAACTGGTCGCTCGGCTCCTTTTACTTTCTATATGGGCTTCACTCGTGTTAGTTGACGCAAATTATTGCACTTAGAAGGACGGCGTAATAATAGTAGCGTGTAATTAGTTATGATTGAATATTTGATTACATCCAGTTTGTTCATGAAAACCTGACGGACTCCCCACAAACAGGTATATTCAGGATAGGGGCCAATTAGCCTAAGAAAGAATTATTGAAATTAGAATTCCGAAAGATTTGAACGCGAAGTGCATATATATGTTAGACATTGCCCGAGTGGAAAGTGCCCGAGACTGGACCTGAGAAGCACTATCATGGATAGCCTCCACTGCCTTTACATATTCTATAAATCGAGATGTCACTTCTCAACTAAGGTAAAAGCTGAATTGCCGAACAATCTCGCGCTCAGGAAGTCGGAAGTTGGCACATTATGCGGTGAAGGCTCATCAAACGTTTCGTGGTTGCCATGTGCTCTCGGCTGTAGACGATCTGTTGAAGAGCCAGGAATTAGTGTATACCGCAGTGAGTGAACGTGAGAGTCTCCTGGAGCCTACACGAATGAACAAGTTGAGGGGCGTGGAGTTATTTAAAAGGAAGGGATGAAACGCTGTGTATACTCTCTAACGCACCGCAATGCTATGGCTGCAAATATATCCTCCTGATAACTGGTCATTAAAAGGTCCGAATCCCCTTCTAGGATCACAGCAACGTCCTACCCGCCAATGTCAACTTCAAACGAAACGACTCTGAGCAGCCACGATATCGTACGCGCCGGCAACCCCTTCCAAGAGGTTGAGGGGTTACAACCCTTGGTCTCACCAGTTGCATTGAGTTCAGAACAACGGGAGGAGATCATTGATGCGGGGATAAGGGAAAGGTTGCGGATGAAGCTTCGAGACCGATGGAGCTGTATAGAACATGCGGACGGTGTGTGCTATCGAGTTCCCGAAGACGACCAGCATATACCGCTGTCTGAAGACGATGTGGAGGTTTGGATTGAGCAATGGGTGCGTGAGATAAAATTGCCTTTCATGTACACTATTGAAAAACTGGACGCTTTCAGTGGCTAGGAGAGACAACCTGTCATGATCCACCGGCGATTATTAATATGCGAGGTAGATCCACCAACGCCTCATCCAACCTCGGTGCATATGACAGTCATGGCGTGGAGTGGGGAGCGGTCTCACTGTCTGAGAGCTCATGGACAGGTTCACGTATTACTATTGAGCCGGGGTATTACTGTGGAGTCGGTTTGGGAAGGGCTGGGAGGACTGTGCTTTACACTGCAAAGACAGCTGCACTGATGGCAAAGTTGATGATATACAAGCGAATGTTGTATGGAGACGACAACGCCTGTAACAGGTTCCTAGGAAAGCGTCTCACTTTGCCAAGACTCGGAATAGTAATTCAAGAGACCATTGACTTAATGAGGTGAGGATACTTTGAGGCCATCATTCAAAAAAGTCAAAAAAAGTCACGTTTTGCTAGACCCACTTACCCGCCTCGAATTCGAGAGCAGGCGTGGATGGTCTCAGAGAGGTTGTGGGATTTAAGGGGTATACGGCGGAGGGACCAAGGTCACACTGCCACGCTTATGGCATATTTGGGTTCAGCTTTCTCCTCGTGTCCCGGCGTTCGATGGGGAGATAGAAATCGGCCATCAACTGCAATTACGTCTTCGCTTTACCAAGCTGTCATCAAATCACCGCTACACACCAACCTGAAAGAGGTTTCGTCGGCATTCATTCTACAAATCGCCGGATATTTATCATCCTTCTGCGAACGTACCTTCCTCCTCGACGAGCTTGGGTATATCGTGGAACAGGCTTGCCACGTGCGTCAACTGTTTTTAGAGGAGCTCACTACGATTAGGCATTGTATTGAATTCTGGGTAAAACCGTGCGTCGCGATATCACATCATTTCATCTGGCCCACCAAAACCACAACAGACAAAATTATTCACATCGACGTTCCTCGTATGATTCTTTTATACGCCTCCTCGTCTGTTGCATCCACCAAGATGCTTTGTTTCGAGATATTGCTGGATATGTATTGAAGGTTATAATGGACGACACAAACCTCCACATAGCGTCCTTGACTCATCATATCGATCAGGACACATTGTATTCATTGTGGTATGATATCAGTGCACTGAAAACCTTCTTCGACGACAGCGCACTTCGCACGGATTACATCAACCAGTTTAATGTGATATCCTCCCTCATTGAACCCCTCCTAAGGTATGTTGACAATGTTTTACCTGCTAGTATGACCTTATATTCGCCCATGATAATATCCTACCAGTTTGATTTTGACAGACAAGCGTGCAAATTTATGGCTCCTCTGGTCAACCGAAGCACTACTTGAATGTGTTTTACAGTGCAAAGAGAGATTCACTGATGGAAAGTTGACAATATATGAGGGGATAGCTGGAAGACGTGGTGGAAGCAAGAAGCCCTTTAAAATGTTTCTACTCAGGTATGTCACACTGCCAAGACTGGGACTAGTAATTCAAGAGATCATTGATTTAATGAGGTAAGGATACAACATCTTGAATAATTATATATACTCACAATACTCACCTCTTTCTAGAGCTACCTACATCAGGAAAGTGGGAAGATCAGTAAGCATCCCGTCTATATTGTCTAGAGCATCTAGGAGAGCTAGCTAGCTGGGCTAGACTCGGCTAGACACCCTACTTTGGCGAGATCTCTATTTACTAGTCGGTAGAAAAGCTTACTATCGATATAGGGAGTCTAGGAAGGCAAGGAAGTCTATATAGTGGGTGTAGACATTCCCAAATATCTGATGTATCCCCTTAGAATTCAACAACAGGCATCAGTGGTCTTAGGGGACTGGGTGCTAGTAGGCGGACCTGGAATATTCTCATACAGCGGAGAAACGCAGGTCACAGTGCCCAGCTTATGGCATATTTGGCTTGGGCCTTCCTCTTGTGTCCCAGCGCTCGATGGTGAGATGCAGATCGGACACCAACTGCAATTACGTCATCGCTTTACAATGCTGTTATCAAATCACCATTACACACCAACCTGGATGAGGTTGTGTCGACATTCATTCTAGAAATTGCCGGATATTTATCATCCCTTTGTGAAAGCACCATCCCCATCGAAAACCTTGTGTATATGGTGAGAAACATCTGTCACGCACGTCAACTGTCTGTAGAGGAGCCCACTGCTATCAGAAACGTGCGTCACAAATCACATAATTCATTTCTTCCTGTCCACCAAAACCACAACAGCCAAAATTCCCCACACCGACTTTTGTTAGAGTATGATATTACAGCTCTTACATAGTCTATGATATTCCCTGTATTTTTCTGATATTTGTAGTATTTTTCCCAGCACTGTAGGTGCAGTATTGAGTGAGTTACCTAGTAAGGTAACTGATGTGTAGGTGCTTAGGTAAGCACCCTGTAGCATACTCCGCTGTGGGTGTGGGAAAGTCTCCTTAGTGTTTACTTTCCTCACACTCACAGGGTGTTTGTCAAGAGTTATTCAACTGTTTCAATAGGTTATGGGCCCCGGCTTCTAAACCGGTACATCCAGTTGTCATCTGCGCAATCCATCACTTTGCACATCTTTTCTGACAACTTCTACTTGTCCAAAACACTCTACATTGCGTTTGGATTTTATTTTGGTTATATCTCCTTGGATTTTGGCCAGATTTGGTCACTTTTTGGACTCACATTCTCATACAGCTTCTCGTGCATTGCATGCACCAAGATCACCAAGATGCCTGGTTTTGAGATATTACTGGAGATGTATTGAACGTCATGGTGGCCGACACAAACCTATTGATAGGATACAATTTATCCATTATGACGTGATACCTTTATTAAAAATAGTGTGAGTTGGCTTATTGTAATACACAATCAACAAGGTGGTAATAGTCTTGTAATATAAGTATTTATGTCTCAATCAATGTGTCAGTTAGTGAATCACCTTTTGACATAGTAGGTAGGATGCTAGTTTAGGTGTACACTGGTTCTGGCATGCATTAACCTCCAAAAACATGGTCCACTATTAGCATCCTCCTATGAAAAAGTTAAGAAATAGGTGAACTGCCCCTAAGAAAAGGGTGGTTTCATCACCAATTCCAACAACCTTGGCTCTGAAAACCTTCTTCGATGACATCACACTCCTCAAAAATCATATCAAGCAGTTGAATGTGGTTTCTTCGCTCATCGAGCCCCTCCTAAGGTATGTTGACAATTCTTTGCCTTCCAGCATCATCTCATTTCCACCCATGAAAATATCCTACTACTCTGATTCTGACACGCACAAATTCCAATTTATGGCTCCTCTGGTAAGGCGAGGGAATAATTAAGGTCACTCTGAAGCTGATAGGTGCATCTTCTGACATCGAATCCGTGTGTACCACAGTCCGCAACCTTGATATAATTGCCATTCTCGCTCATATTCTTCCGCATTGCGACACAATGCTTAGATCAATCACTGATCAATACCTCGGTATCTACCTTGAGAGAGTAACCCTGCCGCTCACTCTTTCCTTCATGTCGTGTGATGTCTTTCACCGGTGTGTGCGTAAGATCCAATTCAAACTCCATATCAGTATTGGAGGACCATTGACTGGCCTGGCGATGGACTTGTTCCCTCCATTCCACACGATATATAATGATTTCTCTTTGATAACACTGACACAATTTATCCTAACCAGGAGGAGGGATAGCAGTATTACTCTTGACATAACTCTCCTTTTGGAAATATCGACAAGGAATTTAAAGTTATATAGTTTGAGCCAATTTAAGAGCGCATATAACAATTTTGTACCATCTTTTCATGCTTGGCAGCTTTTGTTGATGCTATACTCACCTTGTATATATTCCTGGGCCCTAGTAGTCGCAAGAATCAGATCCAATTTATCACCGAGAATCACTTCAAATAGAATGCCACTCGGAGGTCTCAAAGAAAGCAGCATTTCAGTTAAGATAACATTGAAAAACACCAAAGACCACCCGCAACAATCACTCCCTACTCGAGGGCGACGATTATCTTGGTCAGTTTCATCTAGTATTCAAAACATATATTCAATATCCTTATTCGCCGTCATGAGGGACAAAGCTCTGGAATAAAAGAAGGGGGCCGTACAAGGTACACGGACGGCGTTAGGCGGATTTCATAAAGTATTTTTCTCCGCTCGAAACCTTGAGCCGATGGGTGAGCGCCTCGCTCCCATGGGATCCTACTTGAAACAGGCACAATCGATAATATTCCAAAGAAGGCCAAATGAGCACCCGAAAGCACTTTGAGACCGGTTACAGCTATAACTGATGCTTAGCGATACAGGAGAATTGAAAGGAATTTAGATGCCATGACGACTTGATGGCAAACGGTTCTAAATTAAATATCACAAACCCTGCAGGGAAACACACATTTTATAACCGACATTCTGTGACCGTGGCTTGCAGATCCTTCATCATAAGTGTATTTGATTTTTGTCGGGTAAGACCCATCAAGGTTCTCCAATACGGTTTTCCGATGGATCGTTCTGAGACGACCATCGCGCGAGGGGAATAGAACCACAATTGAAAAATCGATCGTTGAGTGTTTAATACTTAGTCTCGTTCTTAACAACTCTAACAAATTTAGATGACTCCATGAGGGTAATGTTAACAACCACTTCTTAATAAATTCAATGTCGACACTCACTCATATCCGTCCTGGTGGTCGAGAAAGCCACCACGCTGGTGACCAAACACCCATTAAGGGAGGTATTCCTCTTCTTTTCCCGGAGTCATTGGTGAATTTAAACTCTCGTATGATCTAATGGCATCAGCTGTGGAGGCACCTCTGGTCAACCTGCTCCGCTGAAATCCCAGGAGCCACTCTTTAATTGTCAAATATGTAAATACACACTACGGGTCAGGCACGTCAAGTTATATACCCAGCCGTCAATATCTCAACTTTCCCGTAAAAAATCTATGTAATTATCCTCTACTCCACATACACCAGCGATCTTCAAAGCATTAAAATATATTTACTTCGAAAACATATTAAAAGAATTAGCGCGATCGAGAAATGAAAATAAAAGAGATAAGTCACGCGGGGAAGATATTATATATGGCTTTTGCATCATGAACTGTGAAGGTCCAGCGGGGGAAACAGGGAGCATAACCATCACAAATCCAATCATATCAGGGCTTCCATAGCGATCGATGTCCAGGCTGCTGGTAGAAGACAGGTGACTTCAACCTGGCAACGGCGGGAGCGTAGCACTGACATTGATGTGACTACTGTTCAACGTGTTTGAGTGAAAATGGGCGGGGGGACGAAAGGCATGAGGTGCTGCATTTGTGTGGGGTGAGCGCCGGCCGCGGCTTCCCATCTTGCGTAGAAGTCAGGATCGTGACGAGGAGACGCCAAGAGTATTGCTAGTCAGGATTGATGATAGCTTTGCATTGCACGTGTACTTGCCGGTCGCCACAGGATGACTAGTGAAAGTAAAAGAAGACCAATTGCAGCTTGTTATCACTATCCTCGTATGAAGAGGGGTGGAGGTCTAATGGTTGGGTCTAATGGGTAAAAACTCTGGTGGACTGGCCCTAAGGAAGAATGTTCAGGCTTGAGCGCAATTAGCCTAAATCAAGAATTATGGAAATGGATTCGTTGGTATTCTAAGAGTATTGAAAACGAACGGTATATTTCGGTTCGATATAGTTTGGAGAGAAAGGAAGGTAATGACACTGGAATAAGGAAAGTAATCCGAGGGAAGCTTCGAGAATGATGCAGCTGTCCCGAACGTGGGTACGGTTTATGTTACCGGGAACCTGAAGACGTGGAGGTTTGGAGAGATGGGTGCGTAAAACGAAATATCCTTTTTACGTACACTATTCACAGACCGGATATTGTCAGTGCCAATGAGAGAGAAATTGACACCACCCGACGATTGTTAAGATGCGAGGTAAACCCAGTCACACGACATCCAACCTCAGTCCACTTGAAAGACATGACATAGACTGGGGAGCGGTCTCGTTATACGACAGCTCATCTTCAAGTATTGAAATTGGCCCACGATATTACTGTGGAGTCGGTTCGCAAAGGGTTGGGATGAAAGTCTTTAAAACGCAAAGAAACTTCGCTTATGGAAAAATTGACGATAAACGAGTGAATTGCTCATGGAGCATGACTAGACCAGAAGGTCATTCACAAGTTTCTACGGAGGTCTCTCACACTTTCAAGACTTGGAATACTAATTCAAAATACAATTGATTAATGAGGTAGGGATACAATAGCGTTAATTATTGAATACACTTGAAATCCTCACGTGTCTAGACCCATAAACCCGCTTCGAGTTCGACGACAGGGGTCAATGGTCTTATGGGGGTTCTGGTATTTAGTTGATATACAACGGAGGAGCCAAAGTGACACTGCCAAGCTCGTGGAATCTTTCACTTAGGCTTTCTTATGGCGCCCAGCGCTCGATGGTCAGATGTAGATCGGCCCTCAACTGAAATTACGCCATCGCTTTATAACACTGTAATCAAATCACCGCTACACCAACGTGGATGAGGTTGAATCGACATTTATTCTACAAATCGCCGGATATTTATCATCCTCCATGTGATGTAGACTACAATGAGATGTGGACAATAATGGAGACTAAATATTACCAAATCGCAGTATAGGGAGTCTCACTCCCTTACATTATGCGATCATGGCCTGTCAATTTATTCTCAGCTCCCATGTGTGTTTTTTGGCGTAGATGATCTGATGAAGTGTAAGGAAAAATAGTGAAGGAACGTGAGAGTATCCTGCCTGTATTATACAAGAAGGATTAGTGGGCCTTCAAACTGGGTAAAAGGAAAGGATGGGACGGTGTGTATCTTGTAGGAGTACGGCCACAATGCTATGCCTGGAAATTGACTGTCGGGATAACTACGCCTTAAAGGAGAAGAATTCCCTTCTGGGATGAGTGCGACCACTACCCACCAATGTCAAATTCGGACGAGATAACTCGGATCAGGGAGGATATCATATCCCTCTTACGAGAGTTTGAGTGGCTACAGCCCTTGGTTTCCCCGCCTGTATCGAGTTTGGAACGACAAATGATCAACGACACGAGAATGAGGAAAATATTCCACATGAAGCTTTCAAAACGATGTAGCTGCCTCGAACATGGGCATTGTGTATATTCCCGAGTACCCCATGACGACCGGCACATACCACTGGCTGAAGACGTGGAAGTTCGTGTGGAAGAATGGGTGCGTCAAGCGAAATGTCCTTGTTATGTACACTGTTCACAGACCAGATGTTTTCAGTGTCGAGGGGAGAAATTGCGATGACTCACCAAACAATATTAAGATACGAGGGAGACCCACCAACTCCACATACACACTTAGTCCATCTCCTAGCCATGACATAGACTGGGGAGTAGTCTCATTGCCAGATAGCTCCTCTCCAATTGGCCCTGTGTATTACTGTGTAGTCGGTTGAGAATAAAGTGTTTTACAGCGTGCGCAATGAAAGCTTCCCTGGTGAAAGGTTGATGATATACAAGCGAATGACGCGTGGACCTTGGGAAGGCCAGAACGTCATTGACAGGTTTCTACTCAAGTATCTCACGGTGCCAAGACTGGGTCTAGTAATTCAAGACTAATGATTTGATCAGGTAGGGATACAATAGCGTCAATCATTAGAAAATACTTACGTCTTTCTAGACCCACCTATCCCCCTCGAATTCGAAAACAGGCGTCAATGTTCTTAGAGGGGCTCTGGGATTCAAGTCACGTATGGAAGAGAAACGAAGGACACGCTGCCAAGCTCATGGCAATTTGGGTTTTGCCTTCATTTGGTGTCCCGGCGATCAACTGCAATTACGCCATCATTTTAAAATGCTGTAATGAAATCACCGCTACACACCAACGTAGATGAGTTTTGCATCCACATTTATCACACAGATGACACAATGTTTGTCATGTGATCACCATCGCTCACTGCCAGGATTAACAATATCGTGAAAAATATCTGCAATGTCACAAGGCTATTATATTTGTCCAGGATGCGTGGATTCGGGCTTATCTTCACATGAAATTTGATTGCTTTGAGGTGTTGTTCTCGGCCGTATTGGTATTTGTGGAGCTGATCCCATTCGTGGTTTAATTCTTGAAGCCGACCTGATGAGGCCTACGAACTTTAGACATATCATGAAGAGACCTCTGAATCGCCAAGAATCGTGCAATGGTCGGTCAGAGATGGGAAAGGTGTTGCGTGTTTGTGGTAATAGTAGCACATACTAAAAGTGGTTCTGTTTAAACTAAAGAAAAGACTGTTCGAATTGAAGACTTATCACTACAATGACATACCTTAGGAGGGGCTCAATAAGGGAAGAAACCCCATTGAGCTGGTTGATATGATCAGTGCGAAGCATGCTGCTGTGGAAGAAGGTTTCTAGGGAGCAGATACGGATCAAAAGTGAATAGGACACGCCCTCATCGAGATGAAGTGTCAATGACGCTATATGGAGTTTTGTGTCGTCCATTATAACCTGCAATACATCTCCAGCAATATATCGAAACCAGGCATCTTGGTGCATGCACCACACATGAGAAGCCATATGGGAAAGCCATACAAGGCAGGTCGGGATGGGTAAGTTTGTCTGTTGTGGTTTCGTGGGCAGGATGACATGATACAATGTTGTGGGGCCATAGACTATAAGTCATCTTAAGATTCTGTGTATTAACTGATGGAAATGGGTCAGTATATAGGGAGCTCACACAGATGTGATTCCTGAGATTCTTAGGATAGATACATAGGATGTAATATGCAGATTATAGCAGTATTCACACAGAGGTGATTCTTAAGATTCTGGGTGTACATATACAAACCATGATATACAGACTATATGGGTATTCACACTGAGGTGATTCTTAAGATTCTGGGTGTACATACACAAACCATGATATACAGACTATATGGGTACCCACACTGAGGTGATTCTTAAGATTCCTGGGGTAAATACCTCCTACATGCTATGCAGAAAATGGATGTACTCACACAGAAGTGATTCTTGAGATTTTTAGGGTAGATACATACACAGCAAGTGATATACAGATTATAAGATAATTCACAAAGGTATGTAATTCTTGAGATTCTTAATGTACATACACAGAACATGATATACAGATTATATGGGTGTCTAGATTCTCAAGATTCCTAAGGTGAATCAAATACAGCTGATCTGGAGATATTTAGGCAAATACATAGAGTAAAGCCTTATGGGAATTAGGGGATTGGGGGGATTAGAGGAGGATTAGGAGGATTAGGGGGATTAGGGGGATTGGGAGGATTGGGGAGATTGGGGGGATTGGGGGGATTGGGAGGATTGGGGGATTGGGAGGATTGGGGGGATTGGGAGGATTGGGGGGATTGGGAGAATTAGGAGTGTCTACACTGAAGTGATTCTCATGATTCCTAAGGTAAATCAAATACAGCTTATCTGGAGATCTTTAAGCAAATACATAGAGTAAAGCCTCATGGGAGTTTGGAGGATTGGGGAGATTGGGAAGATTGGGGGAATTGAGGGGATTGGGGGGATTGGGAGGATTGGGGGATTGGAGGGATTGGAGGGATTGGGGGATTGGGAGGATTGGGGAGATTGGGGAGACTGAGGAGATTTGGGGGATTGGGAGGATCAGAGAGATTGGAGGAATTGGAGAGAGTTGAGGAATTGGAGAGAGTTGAGGAATTGGAGAGAGTTGAGGAATTGGAGAGAGTTGAGGAATTGGAGAGAGTTGAGGAATTGGAGAGAGTTGAGGAATTGGAGAGAGTTGAGGAATTGGAGAGAATTGGAGAGAGTTGAGGAATTGGAGAGAGTTGAGGAATTGGAGAGAGTTGAGGAATAATTCAACTCAATCCTAAACTTAAACCCTCTATCCAACTCCTTGATATATTTCCCTCCATCTCCCTTCCAATACTCCCATCCCAATGTCCTCAATCACTCTCACAATACCTCCAATATCTCTTCTAATGCCTTCCATCTCTCTCTCCATATACCTCTAATTCTCCTGCCAATACCTCCAATGTCTCTCCCAATACTCCCAACCTCTCTCCCAATACCCCCTGTTTATTTTCTCTGAGATTTATAGAGAGTTTCAAATAGGGTCTCATTATTTTTCTCTATAACAAATAGCATTACTACCAATTAAAATTTAGTATGCTAATGTAACAAATAGACTAAGTTGTGAATAATGTACCGTAGTCCACATGATGGGGAAAATTGACTGAGGTACATATGAAATATTAAAAGGGGGTAATCATAGGAAAAAAAAACAATTGAAGTAAAGATTAAGTGGTGGTAAGATGTGGAATAAAGGAAGGTTGATAAATGATGTGATACATGATCAAGAGTTTTCTTATTATTCTCAGGGACACTCCAACTCCACCACTCTCTCAGGTACATTTAAATGTCAGTTCACAACAAGTTCACATGTGGCTGCACACAGCTGTGGTTTTTTCTCTCTCAGTACTCAATCTATTAGCTGTTTGCATCTCCTGCAGATATTAGTTCTACACTGTTCAACTGGTCTGGCTGTAGAACTACTACACCATTGAAACAGTTCTAAATAAATGAACATGTCATACAAGTAAGGAAGAAATGTTATTCCACTGGAAACAAGGTTTGCCTTGCACTAACACTTTTTATATATTATCCTACTGCCACAAAGACTATAAAGATCATGACTGGAATTCTGAATTATTGTAATGGAGTATACCAGAAGTGCTCTATAAGCCAATGAAACATATATCAAGAGAAGGAAATATCATTCTAATAGTAATAGGAATTTATCTTACTACAATAGTTTACATATATTCTACACAACTAAAGAGAATGGTGATAACCATTATAAGATTATGATACAGATCATCACAAAAATGATATTGTTTATAACAGAACCTTCTGCACATTCATTCCTCAGATAGCAATTATTCTAGCTGTTATGCAGTTGCTATTTGAGTCACATTGGTAGCAATTTTTAGTTTGGCTGTGCTTTGCCATGTTTCAACAGTGCAGTTGAATAGTGTAGGACTAATATCTGTTGCAAATAAAAACAGCTAATAGATTGAGTGATAAGGGGGAATAAACCACTACTTTATGCAAACCACATGTAAAGTACATATACATTTGGAGAATAATGGAAAGAGAAGAATAATGAGAGTCTATTACCACCTCATAGTGTATGGTGTGTCACTACCTTATACATTCTGGGTATTCAAACATTAACTGCTTTTAGTGAAACTTCTAGATGTATAATGCATTTGATACTAAGGAGGACAGAGGAACAGAACAGATGTCACTAAGGATGTTGAGTATACAGTGGGATACTATGAGCATAATGGAACAGATAGAATTATGTATGCAATTGGTGAAATGTGGATAGACATGATTACACATTACAGTGTTATTGACATGGAAGTATTGGGAGGAAATTAGAAGTCTGGGAGGATATTGAGAGTGTTGGAAGGGAGGTTGGGGTATTAGGAGAGAGGTTGGGATATTAGGAGGGTGGTTGGGGTATTAGGAGGGAGGTTAGACATTGGAAAAGAGGTTGGAGGTACTGGCAGCGAGAGATAGAAGGCATTAGAAGAGGTATTGAGGTATTGGAAGTTGATTGAATGGTTTGGAAGGCATTAGAAGAGATATTGAAAATATTGGGAGAGTGATTGAGGATATTGGGATGGGAGTATTGGGAGAGAGATGGAGGGAAATATATCAAGGAGTTGGACAGAGGAATTAGGTTTAGGATTGAGTTGAATTATTCCTCAACTCTCTCCAATTCCTCCAATCTCTCCAATCCCTCTAATTCCCCTAATCCCCCCAATCCCCCTAATCCCACCAATTCTCCCAATCCTTCCAATCTCCCCAATCCTCCCATTCCCCCAAATCCCCCCAATCCCCCTAATCCTCCCAATCCTCCCAATCCCCCTAATCCCCCAATTCCTCTAATCCCTCCAATCCCCCTAATCCCCCTAATCCCCCTAATCCCCCTAATCCCCTAATTCCCATAAGGCTTTACTCTATGTATTTGCCTAAATATCTCCAGATCAGCTGTATTTGATTCACCTTAGGAATCTTGAGAATCTAGACACCCATATAATCTGTATATCATGTTCTGTGTATGTACATTAAGAATCTCAAGAATTACCTTTGTGTGAATTATCTTATAATCTGTATATCACTTGCTGTGTATGTATCTACCCTAAAAATCTCAAGAATCACTTCTGTGTGAGTACATCCATTTTCTGCATAGTATGTAGGATGTATTTATCCCAGGAATCTTAAGAATCATTTCAGTGTAGATACCCATATAGTCTGTATATCATTGTATATACACCCAGGATCTTAAGAATCACCTCTGTGTGAATACTGCTATAATGTTACGACCCGTTCCCAGATGTTACAATATCCGATATCTGACTTCCGACTTCCGACTCCCGATCTACAACTACGGAACATCATAGTTACCGTATCATCCGTATTCTCCCTTGTTCTGTATTTGGTAATTTGTCCGTTGACAAGTATTCACTCGTTTGTTTGTTGTATTCCCGTTTCGGAATACTGTCTCCCTAATATGTCTTATTGTATTTCCGTTTTGAGATCATTTCCGTTTCCGTCTTATTATGGTCTTAGTTTGTAGTACAATAACGAGTAGACTATATTAGTTTCCACGAATTTGTACTTTACTTCAGATCTGATATCGACTTAGTTTCTTATTCCTCCTCCCGTCTTTCTGTACGCTCGATATTCGGAACTCTTCGGAACTCTGAATATCCATATCTTCCGTCTTCAGTTTTACTTCTGAAATTAAGGACATTGAGCGTTTGCGTAGAGGCGCAGCACATAAGCTGAAGCCGACGTCCTGACCCTATCTACGAGTTCCCGACTTCCGGTGACTTCCCGATAGTTCCGGAATAAGTTCCCAACACGGCACTTAACATATAATCTGCATATTAAATCCTATGTATCTACCCTAAGAATCTCAGGAATCACATCTGTGTGAGCTCCCTATATACTGACCCATTTCCATCAGTTAATACACAGAATCTTAAGATGTTTTATTGACATGTGGTGTGTCGCGACGCACTGTTGTAACCAGAATTCAATGGCACCTCTGATCGCAGTGAGCTCTTCGACAGATAGTTGATGCAATTCATATATGTTTTGCACGATATACACAAGTTCGTCGGCGAGGAAGGGATATTGATGGCATGACAAGTATCGTGCAATTTTTAGAATAAATGTTGACGCAACCTCGTCCACGTTGGTGTGTAACGGTTATTTCATTACAGCATTTTAAAGGGATGACGTAATTGCAGTTGGTGCTTGATCTCTATGTCCCAATTGAGCACCAAGACACCAGTAGAAGGCCGAACCCACATATACGACAAGGTTGGCATTGTGACCTCCGTTTCTCCACTGTACAACCCTTGAATTCCAGAACCCCTCTGAGACCACCGACGCCTGTTCTTGAATTCGAGCCGGTTAAGTGGGTCTAGAAAAACGTGAGTATTTTGAGCTTGTTGAATGATGGCCTCAAAGTATCCCCACCTCATTAAGGAGGGTGTTTATAATTACTATAATCTCAAATATTTACTAATAAAAGTTTTATTTTTACAAAACTTCATCTTTAAATAGTGATATCTATTCTGAAACAATTATATCATCAAAAAACAACCATCAGAAATAGTTCTCCATATTACATCTTATACAACCCATAGTTATTTAACAAATTCTATTGTATATAATTTCCTTCCTTTTACAGATGTCTACTAATACTTTTATTAGTACTTTGTCTTTTAAAAGCTGTAATGTAGTTATTTCCTAGTAAAATATATGAGATGTCATTGGAAATTTTTCATCCTATGGCCTTCTTTATTAAGTGAAATTACCTATATATTCTGGGTATGTTGAATGAAGTAGAAATCTGTTCAGATTGACAGATCCATTCCGAAGTAATACATATGTATTTAGAGGTGCCAATGATATACATATGCATGGAATGGACTATCTAAAGGTATCTACTTTTTAAAAGTATTAGTGTTTCAAACTACTAATTTATTTTATTGTCTACTCGTGTCTGGAAAGATTCTTTAGTTTGTAATGTATGAGAGAGTTTAAAACTTTTTGAAAGTTTTAAAAACCAAATTATGTTTGAATCACATCCCAGATGTTTAAATGACCTTTAGAGTATATTAGAATTTGGTATACTTAATAGTTTTCAGATATCCTCCTAAGTCAATGGTCTCTTGAATTACTATTCCGAGTCTTGGCAGAGTGAGATGCTTGTGTAGGAACTTGTTACAGGCCTTGTCGTCTCCATACACCATTCACTTGTATATCATCAACTTTGCCATCAGTGTAGCTGTCTTCGCAGTGTAAAGCACATTCCTCCCAACCCTTTCCAAACCGACTCTACAGTAATGCCCCAGCTCAATAGTAATACTTGAGGATGTCGATGAGCTCTCATACAGTGAGACCACTCCCCAGTCCACGTCATGACTGTCATGTGGGCTGAGGTTGGATGCGGCATTGGTGCATCTACCTCACATATTAATACTCGTCGGTGGATAATGACAAGTTGTCTTTCCCAGCCACTGAAAGCGTCCAGTTTTTCAACAGCGTACATGAAAGGCTATCTCAGCACCCATTCCTCAACCCAAACTTCCACATCGTGTTCAGACAGTGGTATATGCTGGTCGTCTTCGTGAATTCGATAACACACACCGTCCCGACTCCCCATGTTCTACACACCTCCATCGGCCTCGAAGCTTCATCCGCATTCTTTCCCTTATCGCTGCGTCAATGATCTCCTGCCGTTGGTCTGAGCTCAATGCAGTTGGGGAGACTAGCGGTTGTAACCACTCAACCTCTTGTAGGAGGTTTCGAGCGCGTACCATATCATCGCTGCTCAGAGTCGTGTCCTTTGAAGTTGACATTGGTGGGTAGCAGGTTGCTGTGATACCAGGAGGGGAGTCAGCGCTTAGGTTGGAACGACAGGGGATTGATGACACGGGAATGAGGGAAAGATCCGGGGCGAAGCTTCTAGA
This sequence comes from Hysterangium stoloniferum, assembly GCA_015178975.1. Lineage (NCBI taxonomy): Eukaryota > Fungi > Basidiomycota > Agaricomycetes > Hysterangiales > Hysterangiaceae > Hysterangium > Hysterangium stoloniferum. The sequence continues at coordinate 786,021 of WHVD01000007.1, forward strand.
GGGATGTAGCTGTCCCGAACTTGGGCACTGATTATGTTACCGAGACCACCATGACGAATAGCATATACCACTGTCTGAAGAAGACGTGGATGTTTGTGTGGTGGAATGGGTGCGCACAAAGAAATATCCTTTTATGGACACTCTTCACAGGCCGGATGTTTTCAGTCCCAAGGAGAGAGAAATTGCCATGACCCACTGCATAATAGTAGGATACGAGGGAGATCCACCAACGCCATATTCAAACTCAGTCCATATCCCAGAGGTGGTATAGACTGGGGAGGCATCTCATCTCGGAATAGCTCATATTCAAGTGTTGAAATTAGCCCAGGGTATTACTGTGGAGTTGGTTTGGAAAGGTTGGGATGAGAGTACTTTGCAGCGCAAAGACAACTTCGCTGATGATAAAGTTGATGATATACGAGTGAATGACGCGCGCACCATGGGAAAGCCAGACTGTCGTTGTTACGTTTCTGCCCAACTATTGCACTCTGCGATGGCTGGGAATAATAATTCAAGAAACCATTGATTTATTGATGTAGGGATACAACAGCGTCAATCAGCAAATAGATTCAAAATACTCATGGCCTTCTAGCCCCACTGGCCCCCCTCGAATTCGAGAACAGGCGTGGACGTGTGGATCATGGGAATGCCAGAACGTCGTTGAGAAGTTTCTATTCAGGCATTTCAAACTGGCAAGACTGATGGATAAAACAGTGTCAATCAGGGAATACACTCACAATACTCATGCCTTTGTAAACCCTCTTATCCGCCTCGAATAGGCCTCAGTGGTCTTAGCGGGGATGTGGTATTCAGGTGTTATAAGGCAGAGGAACGAAGGTCACAGTGCCCAGCTTATGGCATAGATGGCTTGGGCCTTCAATTTGTGTCCCGGCGCTCGATGGTCGGCGATCAACCGCAATTACATCAACACTTTACAATGCTGTCATCAAATCACCGCTACACACCAACCTGGATGAGGTTGGGTCGACATTTATTCAACAAACTTCCAGATATTTATCGTCCCTTTGTGAACTTCCCGTCCTCCTCGGTTACCTTGTGCGTATTGTGAAAAACATTTGCCACGTGCGTGACCTGTCTGTAGTGGAGCTCACTGATATCAGAGGTAATATTGAATTCTGGTTACAACCGTGAGTCGTGACATCACATCATTCATTCACCCCACCAAAACCACCACAGACACCATTACCCACACCCACATTGCTCGTATGAATCATCTATACAGCTTCTCGTGTGTTGCATCCACTAAGATAAATGGTTTCGAGATATTGCTGGAGATGTATTGATGGTTGTAGTGGAAGACACAAACCTCCATATAACCTCCTTGACTCTTCATATCGATGCGGACACAACGTATTCACTGCGTCATGATAGCGGGGCACTGACAACCTTCTTTGATGACAGCACCCTTCTCACGAATCATATCAACCATCTGAATGTGGTTTCTTCACTCATTCAGCCCCTCCTATGGTATGTCGAGAATGTTCTACCTTTCCCCATCATCTCATATCTGCTCACAACAATATCCTACCAGTCTGATTCTGATGTAGATGAGTGCAAATGTGTGCCTTCTCTGGTCAGGCGAAAAATAAATCGAGGTTACTCTGAAGCTGATTGCCGCATCTTCAGACATCGAATCAGCGTGTTCCACAATGTGGAACCTCAATATAATCCCGTTTCTTTCACATTGTGACGCAATGCGTGGCTCAATCAACGATCAATACGTCGGTACCTACCTGGAAAGAATAACCGTCGCAGCTCATTCCCTCCTTTCTGCCATCATCACACCTTCAACAGGTGTGTGGGCAAAATCTAATTCAAACTCCAGATCAGTGTTGGAGAACCATGACTAGCCTGCCCATGCTTTTGTTCCATCCATTCCGCACGATATACAATAATGTCCCTTGGATAACACCGACACATTACCCGAGACAGGAGGAAGGATAGTGCTATTACTTTTTACTTAATCCACCTTTGGCAATATTTCAAAGTTCTTTAAAGCTACATAATGTTGGCCAATTAAAGAGCGCATATAGTCACCTTTTCTGCTTTGTAGCTTATTTCTGATCCTATCCACACATAGTTGCATATAGTCGTGGTCCCTAGTAGGGGCTAGAACCACATGCGATTTACGAAAAAGAACTAACGTCAAATGGAATATCGTCGGAGTTCTCAAAGAAAGCAGCGCGATAGTTTGGGATTGGACGAAACAAGTTATTGGAGAACAACAAAGAACACTGGCTACAATAACGCATAAATCCATGCCGACGATTCGCTCGTTCAAGCTCATCTTGCGATCAAAATCCAATGTTCAATCTCCAAATCCGCGTTCTTGAGGCAAAAAACTCCGGAGTAAACTGAGGGGCCTTCAAAGCACACGGGGACAACATGGGTCAGATTTCATAACGCATGTCTCTCTCTATTATCTGTCTTTTCCCACCCTGTAGCGTCTCCTCCCCTTGGGTTCAGATTTGAAAAATACAATCATATTTCTCAAATTGTTCCTACTAAGACATCCCATAGAAAGAGAAATGTACCCCCAGGTAGCACTACGGGAGAACTGGGAGGAATGTAAATACCATCCATCACTTTCTACAAATGTTCCTAATTTGGACCGGCATAATGTATAGTTGATGCTTGGCAATACAGGAGAAGTGCAAGGAATCTAGATGTCATGACCACTTGATCACAAACGGTGGTAAATTAGCCAAACAAAACCTGTCGGAAGACACCTGTATACTCTGTGACCGCAGCTGCAATATCTTTGATGACAAGTGTAGTTGATTGGTGGTCCGAAAATTCTTGAGGGTGGGAAATGAAGAGGAAGAAGCACTAAGGACACAGGATCTTTTGAAGAAGATGAAGCATCTGTAAATTGGTATTTGATCCGGACGGTAGGGAAGTCCCGGCAATCTAGAATGCGCCCGAACTGAAATACCTTGGAGCATCCCAGATAGCCGGACTTCCTCACAGCGCTTAAAACCATTTTACTCATGCATTCACGATCGACGCCAATTCGCCTGGTTAAAGAATTATCGAAGTTGCAATTCAGAATGAATTGAAAACGAAGCGCACATGTCTCTTAGACATAGCCCGAATCGAGAGCGCCCGAGGCTGTACCTGACAAGCATTGTAATGGATAGCATCCACTGCATTTACGTATTTTATCAATCGACATGTCACTTCTCAACTAACGTAAAAGCTGAATTGCCCAAAACTCTAACGCTCAAGAAGCCGGAAGTGACCACAACGTATCGCGGCTGCCACATGTGCGCTTTGCCGTAGGCGATCTGTTGAAGAGTAAGAAATTAGACTCTAAAATATTGAGTGAACCTGAGAGTAACGTGGAGGTGTATGCATTAAGGAGGTTGAGCGGCTTCAAGTTGTTTAAAATGAAGGGAGGAAACGCTGGGTGTCCAACATGAAGCACCGCCACAATGCTATACCTTGAAATTCATACCCCTGATAATTGCAACTTAATAGCCCAGCATCCCATTTCGGTATCACAATAACCTGCCACACATCAATGTCGACTCCAAACGAAACTGCTCTGAGTAGCCACGATATCGTACAGGCTGAAAGCCCCCTACAAGAGGTTGAGTGGCTACAACCCTTGGTCTCCCCAGCTGCAATGGGCTCAGAAGAACGGGAGGGGGTGGTTGACGCGGCGATAAGGGAAAGATTCCGGGGCAAGCTTCGAGACCGATGGAGCTGTATCGAACACGGGCACGGTGTGTGTTATCGAGTTCCCGAAGACGACCAGCATATACCATTGTCGGTAGAAGATGTGGAATTTTGGGCTGAGGAATGGGTGCGCAAAATGGGATAACCTTTAATGTATACCGTTTACAAACCCGACGCTTTCAGTTCCTAGGAGAGACAAATTGTCATGATCCACCGAATTTTATTAAAGTGCGAGGTAGATCCACCAACGCCACATCCAACCTCAGTCCATATTACAGTCACAACGTGGACTGGGGAGTGGTCTCACTGTATGATACCTCATCGACATCGTCAAGCATTAACATTGAGCCGGGGTATTACTGTAGGGTCGGTTTGGAAAGGGTTGGGAGGAAAGTGCTTTACACTGCAAAGATAGCTGCACTGATGGCAAAGTTGATGATATACGAGCGAATGGTGTATGGATACGACGAGGACTGTAACAAGTTCCTACGCAAACACCGCACTATGCCAAGACTCGGAATAGTAATTCAAGAAACCATTGACTTAATGAGGTGGGGATACTTCAGCGCCAATAATTTAATACAGTCAAAATACTCACGGCTTTCTAGACCCACTTATCCGGATCGAATTCAAAGACGGGCGGAGAGGGTCCTAGATGCGTTCTGGTATTCAAGGCTTATACACCGGAGGAACGGAGGAGACACTGCCAGGCTTCTGACAACTTTGGCTTGGGCCTTCTCCACGTGTTCCTGCGCTCCATGGGCAGATGTAAATCGGCGACTCGGATTAACTCCAATGACGTCTTCGCTTTACAATGCTGTCATCAAATCACCGCTACACACCAACGTGGATACGGTTGCGTCGACATTCCTTCTACGAATCGCTGGGTATCTATCATCCCCATGCAATCCACCTCCCTTCATCCTCGGCGCCAACCTTGCGCGTATCGTGGAAAATATTTGCCACGTGCGTCAATTGTCTGCAGAGGAGCTCACTGCGATCAGAGGTTGCATTGAATTCTGGGTACAACCGTGCGTCGCGACATCATATCATTTTATCCTGCCCACAAAAACCATAACAGAGAAAATTTCCTACACCGACAAACCTATAATAAATCTCCTGTCCGCCTTCTCGCGTGTTGCATCCACCAAGATGCCGGGTTTCGTGATATTTCTGGAGATTTATTGAAGATGATAATTGATGACACAAACCTCCACATAGCGTCCTTGACTCTTATTATGGATGAGGACACAACGATTGCATTGCAGCGTGGTATCCTGGCTCTGAAAGTCTTCTTAAACGACAGCACGCTGCGCGCGGATCACATCAACCAGTTGAATGTGATTTCTTCGCTCATTGAACCCGTCGTACGGTATGTTGACAATGTTTTACCTTCCAGCATCATCTCATATCCACCCATGAAAATATCCTACCAGTCTGATTCTGACACACAAGCGTCCAAATTACTGGCTCCTCTCTTCAGGCGAAGAACTACTTCACGTCACCCTGAAGCTGATAGCTGGATCTTCCAACTTCGAATCCGCGTGTACCACAGTGCGCAACCTCGATATGATTGCCATTCTCGAACGTCTTCTCCCACATTGTGACCCAATGTGTGGCTCCATCAACGATCAATCCCCCCATAATCCCTTTGAGAGATTACACCTCATGTGTCATTCCCTCCTTTCCGTCATCGCCACACCCTTTACCGGCGTGTCAGTAGCCCCTACCTCTAACTGGATGTCTGCGTTAGAGGAAGATGCTTGGCCTGTCGATGCATTTGCTCTACCCCTTCCACGCGATATATTCTAATTTCTCTTAGATGACACCGATCCATTATCCGAACCAGGAGGAAGGACGGTGTTATTAGCCTTTACTTAAATCGCCTTTTGCGAATATTTCTAATTTATGTAAAGCTATATAGTTTGAGTCAAATCAAGAGCGCATATAGTCACCTTTTACTGCCTTTGTGTTCTTGGCAGCTTCTCGTTGATGGGATAGAGACGTCGCATATATGGGTGGGCCCTAGTCGTGATTAGAATAATATCCGATTTACCAATTAGAATCACTTCAAATAGAATACCACTCAGAGGTCTCAAAGTAAGTAGCGTGTCAGTTCAACGGGACAGGGGAATAATGAACGCACGGGTCTAAGCAGTAATGATTGAATATAGAGTACACATAATTGTTGGTGTACACACTGATGGACTCGCCGCAACCTAGAATATTCAGGTTGGACTCCAATTAGCATAAGGAATTATTCAAGTGGTTGAACGTTAACATTCTGAAATAATTGAACACGGAGCGCATATGTCCGTCAGATATAGCCGGAGTCCGAAGTGCCTAAGGCCATACCTGCATTTACATATTCCATCCATGGAGATGTCACTTCTCAACTGACGGAAAAGCTGCATCATGAAATCTAGCGCTCAGGAACTGAGAAGTTCCCACATGTATATGCGGTGAGAACTTGTCAATATATTCCCAAGGGCCACATGTGGCGCCTGCAGTATGCGATCTAATGAAGTTAAGGAATAGCGGCAACAAAAAACGGTAAGGTAACTTGAGAGTATCCTGGCTGTATTATTGAAAAAGGAGGAACGGACCCTCAAGGCATTTCAAAGGAAGGGATGAAACGCTGGGTATCATGTATACCGCACCGCCACAATGCGAGACCTGGAAAATCATTCCCCTCATAACTGCACCTTAAAAGCGCAGCGTCCTCTTCGGTATCACAACAATCTGTTACTACCCAGTGTCAACTTCAAATGCGACCACTCTGAGCAGCCACGATATCAGACGGGCTGAACGCCTCCTACAAGAGGTTGAGTGGCTGCAACCCTTGGTTTCACCGGCTATATTGAGTTTGGAACGCCAGGTGATCAATGACACGGGAATGAGGGAAAGATTCCGGATGAAGCTTGGAGAACCATGTAGCTGTCTCCAACACGTAGACTGTTTATGTTACCGAGCACCCGATGACGACCAGCACATACCATCGTCTGAAGAAGACGTGGAAGGTTGGGTCGAGGAATGGGTGCGTAAGAGAAAATATTTTTCTGTACCCAGTGTACAGACCGGATGTTTTCAGAGTCAAGGAGAGAGAACCGGCGATGACCCACCGAATCATATTAAGATACGAGGGAGATCCACAAACGCCACCTCCATATGGTCGGTATAACATAGACATAGACTGGGAAGTCGTCTCATCACCAGATAGTTCGTCTCCAAGTGTACAAATTGGCCCCGGGTATTACTGTGGAGTCTGTTGGGAATAAAGTGCTTTGCAGCGCAAAGAAAGCTTCCCTGATGACAAGTTGATGACATACGACCGAATGACGCGTGGACCTTGGGAAGGCCAGAACGTCGTTGACAAGTGTCTACTCAGGTATCTCACAGTGCGAAGACTGGTAATCGTAATTCAAGAGACCATTTATTTGATGAGGTAGGGATACAACAGCATCAATCATTAAAAATCCTCACGTCTTTCTAGACCCACTCCCCCTCGAATTCGAAAACAGTCCAATTGTCATAGAAGTGCTCCGGGATTCAAGCTATTTATGGCAGAGGAGCGAAGGGCAGACTGCAAAGCTCATGGCAAATTTGGGTTTGCCTTCATTTGGTGTCCCGGCGATCACGTCATCGCTTTACAATGCTGTAATCAAATCACCGCTACACACGAACGTGGATGGGGTTGAATCGACATTTATCACACAGATCGCACGATGTTTGTCATCTGATCACCATCCCTTATCGCTGCCGGCATTAACAATATCGTGCAAAATATCTGCAATGTCACAAGGCCATTATATTTGTCCAGGAGGTATTCGTATATTCGGGCTTATATTCACATGAAATGCATGAAATTTGATTGCTTTGAGTTGTTGTTCTCGGCCGTATTGGTATTTATGGAGCTAAAGGCCATCGTCGGACTCACTTGTGCACTCGGTCCCGATCGTGGTTTAATTCTTGAAGCCGACCTGATGAGGCCTTACGAACCTTAGACACATCATTAAGAGACCTCTTAATCGGCAGGAATTGTGCAATTGTCGGTGGGAGATGGGAATCGTGCTTGGACGCGAGGAACGTATTCACCTGGATAATGGCGACAGGATGGCTCCTTATGTTGCTTGTTTGCGGTGATAGTAGCACAAATTCAGTCAGATACTAAAAGTGGTTCCGTTTAAATTAAAGAAAAGACTGTTCGAATTGAAGACTTATCACTACAATGCTTTTAAGCGCTAGGCGGAAGAACGGCTATCTGAGATGCTCCAGGAGTTCCAAACGCTACACCAGTCTAGGCACGCATTTTAGGTTATGGGCACTTCCCTTCATGAGCCTCCCCGATTAAATAAGATCCTCTAACACTGATGTGGAGTTCAAATTAGAGGTCGCCAAAACACCAGTAAAAGGGGTGGCGATGACGCAAAGGAGGGAATGTGCCGTGATGTTTAAGTTAGGAAAGCGGGTACGGATAAATGGATCGCCGAATGAACCACGTATTGCGTCACAATGTGGAAGGAGACCAGCCAGAATCGGGATTATATTGAGACTGCGCACTGTGGCACACGCGGATTCTATGTCGGCCGATGCAGCTATCAGGTTCAGAGTAACCTCAATTAGTTCCTCGCCTGCCCAGAAGAGCCAGTAATTTGGACTCGGATGTGTCAGAATCAGACTAGTAGGATATTGAATGGGCGCATATGAGATCATGCTGGAAGGTAAAACATTGTCAACATACCTTAAAAGGGGCTCAATGAGCGAAGAAACCACATTGAGCTGGTTGATATGATCAGTGCGAAGCGTGGTGTTGTGGAAGAAGGCTTCTAGCGAGCAGATACGAATCAAAAGTGAATAGGACACGCCCTCATCGATATGAAGTGTCAATGACGCTATATGGAGTTTTGTGTCGTCCATGACAACCTGCAATACATCTCCAGCAATATCTCGAAACCAGGGATCTTGGTGCATGCAACACACGAGAAGCCATATGGGAAAGCCATACAAGGCAGGTCGGGATGGGTAAGTTTGTCTATTGTGGTTTTCGTGGACAGGATGACAGGATATAATGTCGCAGCGCACTGTTGTAACCAGAATTCAATGGCACCTCTGATCGCAGTGAGCTCCTCTGCAGATAGTTGACGCAATTCGTAGATGTTTTGCACGATATAAACAAGTTCGTCAGCGAGGAAGGGATATTGATTGGATGACAAGTATCGTGCAATTTTTAGGATAAATGTCGACGCAACCTCATCCACGTTCATGTGTAACGGTGATTTCATTACAGCATTGTAAAGCGATGACGTAATTGCAGTTGATACTCGATCTCTATGTCCCAATCGAGCGCCGGGACACCAGTAGAAGGCCGAACCCAAATATACCATAAGGTTGGCGTTGTGACCTCCGTTCCTTCGCTGTACAGCCCTTGAGTTCCAGAACCCCTCTGAGACCACCGACGCCTGTTCTCGAATTCGAGCCGGGTAAGTGGGTCTAGCAAAACGTGAGTATTTTGAGTTTGTTGAATGATGGCCTCAAAGTATCCCCACCTCATTAAGTCAATGGTCTCTTGAATTACTATTCCGAGTCTTGGCAGAGTGAGATTCTTGCGTAGGAACTTATTACAGGCCTTGTCGTCTCCATACACCATTCGCTTGTATATCATCAACTTTGCCATCAGTGCAGCTGTCTTTGCGGTGTAAAGCACATTCCTCCCAACCCTTTCCAAACCGAGTCTACAGTAATGCCCCAGCTCAATAGCAGTACTTGAAGATGTCGATGAGCTCTCATACAGTGAGACCACTCCCCAGTCCACGTCATGACTGTCATGTGGGCCGAGGCTGGATGTGGCATTGGTGGATCTACTTCGCATATTAATAATCGTCGGTGGATCATGACAAGTGATCTCTCCTAGCCACTGAAAGCGTGCAGTTTTTTAACAGCGTACATGAAAGGCTATCTCATTTTACGCACCCATTGCTCAACCCAAACTTCCACGTCGTCTTCGGGAGCTCGATAACATACACCATCCCCATGTTCTATACAGGTCCATCGCTCTCGGAGCTTCATCCGCAATCTTTCCCTTATCCCCACGTGAATGATCTCCTCGCGTTCTTCTGAGCTCAATGCAGCTGGGAGACCAGAGGTTTCGAGCGCGTGCCATATCGTCGCTGCTCACAGTCGTTTCGTTTGAAGTTGACATTGGTGGGTAGCAGGTTGCTGTGATACCAGAAGTGGAGTCGGCGCTTTTAATGTCAAGTTATCAGGGTGGTATATTTTCAGCCATAGTATTGTGGGACACACCGTTTCATCCCTTCCTTATAAATAACTTGACGCCCCTCAACATGTCCGTTCGTATCGGCGCCAGGATGCTCTCAGGTTCACTCACTATGGTATACATTAATTCCCTACTCTTCAACAGATCGGTTGAAGAAGAGAGCACATATGGCAACCACGAACGTTTCATGAGCATTCACCGTACAATGTGGCAACTTCCCACCTCCTGACCGCTAGATCTTTCGGCAATTCGGCTTTTACGTTAGTTTAGACGTGACATCTCGATTGATAGAATATATAAATGCAGTGGGTGCTATCCATGACACTGATTCTTAACTACATCATCGGGCACTTTCTACTCGGGCTATTTCCAATAGAAATATGCGCTTCGTGTTCAATTCTTTCCGAATTCCAATTCCAATACCAATAATTCTTTATTTAAGCTAATTGGTGTCTATCGTGAATTTGCCTGTTTGTGGGGAGTCCGTCAGGTTTTTATGAACAAATTGTGCATGTAATCAAATATTCACTCATAAATAATTACACGCTAGTATTATTTCACGGTTCTTCTGATTAAAGTGGTTTGGGTCAGCTAACAAGGGTAAAGCCCCAATGGAAAGCAACAGGCGCCCAACGGCGAAGTTTGGAAATGAACCTCTGCCACGCCAAGATGTGATTCCACAAGGCGAGTACCCAAAGCACCAGTCGCAATGTTGCTCCCTATGAGCCTTATACCTCCCCAGTAATTATATCTTGCACGATAGTCACCTTATTCGATCTGATGGGGCCGAAGAGCCTTAGCTTTGTACTGGGGAGAACTCTGAATTGCCAGGAATCGTGAAATTATCGGTGAGAAATGTAAAAAGGACTTCGGATGCCGAGGAACGTATTCCCCCGGATAATGGCGACAACACCTCTCACTCTGGTCCTTGTTTGCGGTACTCGGAACACGAATCCCGGCAGGTGCTCTAAAATGTTTCGTGTAAAGAAAATAAACGAGTCGGTGAAATTGAAAACTCATGAGTAAAATGGGTTTAATCGCTCGGAGCAAGTCCGGCCATCTGGGATGCTCCAAGGTATTCCCGCCAGGGCCTATTTTAGATTGAAAGGACTTCCCTGCGTAAACCGTCCGGATCAAATCCCAATTTACCATCTCCTTCAAAAAACATCCTGTCTTCGTCGTGCTTCTTCCTCTTCATTTACTTCACTCAATAATTTTCGGACGACTATACAGGGATGTCACCCGGCAGGCTTTGTGATATCTAATTTAAAACTGCTTTCTATCATGTGGTCATGGCATTTACATTCCTCGTACTTCTCCTGTATCGGAAAGCATCAGTGATGCATTATACGCGCCTCAACAGTGACTCGCGGCGCTCGTTTGGCTCCTCTGCAATACTTACGACTGTCGTTTTTTCCAAGTCGAATACAATGGGTGCGAGGCGCTCCAACGTCGGGTCCAGGTTTCCAATTGAGAGATATCCTTTATGTAATCCACCCAACGCCGTTCCTGTACGGTCTAAAGGGCCCTCCTTTTATTCCCTGGTTTGTTGCCTCGTGATAGCCGATCCCGAGATTGAACATAGCCTTTGAAGATTAGATGGGTCTGACCGAGATGCACGTTGCCATGTATTAGTGAGGATTGTTGTGGGTATTCTTTGCTTTGCTTCACTGACGTGCTTCATGCTATCCTAACTGACTGACACCAAAACCACGGTGGTGGGGCTGTCTTTGGAGAATTATCAATGTGATTCTATTTGACGTAGTTGTCGTTCGTAAATCAGGGGTGATTCTAGCCACGCCCAAGGATCGCGAATATTATTTTACATGTGCATGGCATGAACGGGAAGCTACAACACACCGGGAAATGGGAAAAAGTGACTGTATGCGCTATAAATTTCCCCAAATTATGTAGTGTTATACAACTTGTAACTCCTGTTACAAAGCGGTTGAAGTAGGGAGTAATGGCATTATCTCTCCTCCTGGTTTTATAAGACGTGTCGGCGTTATCCAGAGAACTGATTATATGTCATGGAGCAAGGCCTTCAACGGGCGAGCCATATTGTTCAACACTGATGTGGAGTTTGAATTAGACGTTACCGATACGCCAGTGAAATGTGTGGCGATCACGCAAAGGAAGGAATGTACGATGTCATTTAAAAAATGTAGGCAGCTACTACAAAATTGATCGTTAATTGAGCGGCGCATTGTGTCACAATGTAGAAGGAAACGAGCGAGGATGGAGATAATATTGAGGTTGCGGACTGTGGTACACGCGGATTCGGTGTCGGAAGACCCAGCTATCAGCTTCAGGGTGACTTCGATTAGTCCCTTTCTAGACTCTAGGAGCGGCCAATTTGGCCAGGTGTGTGTCAGAGTCAGACTGGTAAGAGAGTTTAATGAGTGGGTGTGAGACGATGATGGTAAGTCAAATATTTCACAAATCCCGTAGAAGGGTGCCTCTCAACGAAGAAACTACATGAAGCTGGTTGATATGCTCCGTGCGAAGCGTGCTGTCCTCGAAGATGGTTTTCTGGGCCCAGATATAGCGCCACAGTGAATGTGAGGTGTCCGCATCGATATCTGAACGTGGTGAGCTCCTGGACAGCTGACGAACATGGCAGATATTTTCCACGATATTGCTAAGGCCGGCAGCGAGCAAGGGATGGTGATGGGATGACAAACATCGTACGATCTGTATGATAAATGTTGATGCAACCTCATCCAAGTTGGTGTGTAGCGGTGATTTGATTAAAGTATTGTAAAGCGATGACGTAATTGCAGTCGATGTCCGATCTCTATCTGGCCATCGAGCGCCGGGACACCAATTGAAGGGCCAAGCCAAATATGTCATGAGCTGACCTTGGTTCGTCCAATGGATATCACTCGAATTCCAGAACCCCCTAATACCATTGACCCCTGTTGTCGAATTCGAGGCGCTGGGTCTAGAAGACGTAAGTACTGTGAGTGTATTCACTGATTGGCACTGTCTGATCCCTACTTCATTACATCAACGCTCTCTTGAATTATTATTCCCAGTCGTGGTTGTGTGACATACCTGAGTAGAAACTTGTCAACGACGTTCTGGCCTTCCCATAGTTCACGCGTCATTCGCTCATATATCATCAACTTTGTCATCAGCGATGCTTTCTTTGCGCTGTAAAGGACTTTCATCCCAACCTGTACCCGCTCAAACTCTCATAGGAGGGATATGATATCCTGCCGGCTCAGAGTTATCTCGTTGGAGATTGACATTGGTGGGTAGTAGTCATACTCATCCCGGAAGGGAATTCCCCGCCTTTAAGGTGTATTTAGACTGAGGTTGGATGTGGTGTTAGTGGATCTCCCATCCATCTTAATAATCGTCGGGGGGTGATGGCAATCTCTAACATTGGAACTGACTACATCCAGTCTATGAACAGTGTCCATAAAAAGGACAATGCGTTTCACTCACCCATTCCTCCATCAAACCACCACGACCTCTCCGGACAGTGGTATGTGCTGGTCGTCTTCAGGTGTTGGTAACATAAACCGTGCCCATGTTGGAGACAGCTTCATCTTTCTCGGGGCTTCACCCGGAATATTTTCCTCATTCCCGTGTGATTGACCGCCTGTCGTTCCAAACTATCTCCAACGGAAATATGCGCTTCGTGTTCAATTATGTCAGAATACCAACGAGAAATCTATTTCCATAATGCTTAATTTAGGTTAATTGGGGTAAACCTGGATATTCGTGTTTGTGGCTAGTCCATCAGAGTTTTTATCACCAGATAGTGCGTGTAATCTATATTCAGTCATAATTCATTGAGGCCTTGTCTTATTACCCTGTCCTGCTGAGTACCATTAATCGCCCTTGGCTCACGTTATGGCTCAGAGACTTGTCTGTTCGACACGACAATGTCAAGGCAGATCAAGGATTGTGGGTCATCGTAGCTTGATTCTAGGCGGAGTTCTTCATGTTTTTAAAGATTCAGTATCATCCCTATGCTTTGACATGCGCTTTCCACCGGATTAGTGAGTGATTGTGGTGTGTGTTTTCTGCTGTTCTTCAATGACTTGCTTCATCCTATGCCAACTAACTCACACGCTGCTTTCTTTGAGACCCCCGGAGTAGTATCCAATTTGAGGTGACTCTAGTGGGTAGATCGGATGTCATTTCTAGCCACTACTAGGCTCCATGAACATATGCAGCGTATGTGTCCCATCAACGAGAAGCTGCGAAGCACACAAAGGCGGTTAAAAGTGACTACATGCGCTCTGGAATTGGCTCAAACTATATAGCCTACATAAATTAGAAGTATTTCCACAAGGTGAGTTAAGGAAAGAGTAATATTATTACCCTTCCTCCTGGTTCGCATAAGATGAGTCGGTGTTTTCCAAGAAACATTATTATATATGGTGCGGCGTGGATGGATCGGCAGGCCAGTCATGGTTTTCCAGCACTGATCTGGCGTTTTTAGATGTTACGCACACACCGGTGAAAGGTGTGGTGATGACACAAAGCAATGAATGAGCTGCGAGGGTTACTCGTTCAAGGAGGTAACTGAAGTATTGATCATTGGTTGAGCGGCGCATTGCGTCACAATGTGGAAGAAGACGAGCAAGAATGGGGATGATATTCAGGCTGCGCATTGTGATACAGGCGGATTCGATGTCAGAAGAACCAGCTATCAGCTTCAGAGTGACCTCTATCAGGTCCTCGCCTGACATGAGGACCTTCGAATTTGGATTCGTGTGCGTCAGAATCAGACTAGTAAGGTATATTCATCATGGGTAGATATGAGATGATGCTGGAAGGTAAACCATTCTCACCATACCTTAGGACGCGCTCAGTGAGCGAAGAAACCATATCCAGCTCCTTGATATGATCCATGCGAAGCGTCCTGTCGCCGAAGAAGGTGGTCAGGGCCCAGGAACCCTCCCACAGTACATATGATGTGTCCTCGTCGATATGGAGTGTCAATGAGGCGATAGTCATTTTCATATTATCCACCACAACTTTTAATACATCTCCAGCAATATCTCGAAACCAGGCATCTTGGTGGATGCAACACACGAGAAGCTTTATAGGAGATCCAAGAAAGGAAAGTCCGTATGGGTAATTTTGTCTGTTATGGTTTTGGTGGGCAGGATGAAATGATGTGATGTTGCGACGCACGGTTGTACCCAGAATTCAATGCAACCTCTGATCACAGTGAGCTCCTCTACTGACAGTTGACGCATGTGGCTGATGTTTTCCACGATATACACAAGGTCCTGAACGAGGAGGGGATCTTGATGGCATGACAAATATCGTGCGATTTGTAGAACGAATGTCGACGCAACCTCATCCACGCTGGTGTGTAGCGGTGATTTGATGACAGCATTGTAGAGTGATGACGTCATTGCAGCAGGTGGCTGCTTCACATCTTGCCATTGAACACCAAGACACCGGAAGAACCCACTCAACAACATCATCAGCCTTTCAGTGTGACGATCTTTGCTCCACGGTGTACAATTTCCAAACAAGAAGAAAATTTCTACGACCATCCACGCCTGGTTTCGAATTCGAAGGGGATAAGTGGGTCTAGAAAGATGTGAGTATTTTGAGTGTATCCAATGATTCAGGCTGTTGTCTCCGTACCGCATTAAATCAATGCTCTCTTGAATTATTATTCCCAATCTTGGAAGTGTAATATACTTCTGTAGAGACTTGTTAAAGGCATATCTCCATGCTATTCGCTCGTATATCGTTAACTTTCCCATCAGCGAAACTCGCCTTGCGCTATAAAGCACTTTCATGCCAACCCTGTCCATTAAAACTCCTAAATAATACCCGGGGGTAATTTCAACACTCGAAGACGAGCTACCAGCCAGCGAAACCACTCCCCAGTCTACGTTATCATGACTGCGATATGGATTGCGGTTCGATGTCCTGTCAGTGGATCTACCTCGCATGTTTATAATAGCCGGTGGGTCATGACAATTACTCTCTCCTAGCCACTGAAAAGGTTTAGTTTGTTAACAGTGTACTTGAAAGGCTAACTCATTTACGCACCCATTCCTCAACCCACACTTCCACATCTTGTTTAGACAGTGGTATATGCTGGCCATCTTCGGGTACTCTATAACACAATCCGTGCCCATGTTCGATACAGCTCCATCGGTCTCGAAGCCTTACCCTCAATCGTTCCCTTATCCCCGCGTCAATGATCTCTTCCCTTTCCTCTGAGCTCAATGCAGCTGGGGAGACCAGTGGTTGTAGCCACTCAACCTCTTGTAGGAGGCTTTCAGCCCGTAAGATATCGTGGCTGCTCGGAGTCGTCTCGTTTGAAGTGGACATTGGTGGGTAGCGGGTTGTCGTGATACAGGAAAGGGATTCTGCGCGTGTAATTCAAGTTATCATGGCAATGAATTTCCAGGTATAGCATTGTGGCGGTGCTTGATACAGGATATCCAGTGTTTCATCCCTTCCTTTTAAACAACTTGAAGCCGCTCAACCTCCTTCATTCATACGGGCTCCAGGATACTCGCAAGCTCATTCACAATGTTATGCTCTAATTTTTGACTCTCGAAAAGATAGTTTACGGCAGAGCGCACATATAACATCTACAAATACTTTCATGAGCCCTCACCGCATAATGTGGCAACTTCTAACTTCGCGAGCGCTAGGTTTTTTTGGCAATTCCGCTTTTACAGTAGTTGAGGAGTGACATATCCATTGATAGAATATGTAAATGCAGTGGATGCTATCCATAACAATACTTGTCAGGTACAGCTGCGGGCGCCTTCCACTCGGACTATATCTTCTGGAAACATCCGCTTCGTGTTCAATTCTTTCAGAAATAGAACGGGCATCCCCGTTTAATAATTCTTTACTTGGGTTAATTGGCGTCAAACGTGAATATGCCTGTTTGTGACGTGTCCGTCAGGTTGACATTAACAAATTCTGCATATAATCTTTATCTAGTCATAATTAAGTACACGCAAGTATTATTATTACCCGGTCCTTCTGAGTGGAATACTTCGTCCCAAACTCACGTTATTTATCAGGGAATTGTTTGTGTGATGCGACAATGTGAAGCTCGTCCAGTTTGTAAAGGTTCACCATAGTCGCTATGCTTTGCGTGGCCTTCTCCTGCCACCGTGTCGACCTCTACGACGCCGCCTACTCCACTGTCCCCTGGAACTGCACAAATGGTGTCGTAGTAATCTTTATTCCTTACCACTATATTGATTCGGTATCGTATCCGGGGATGTTACGTGAACTTCTCGCACATCTGGTGGTGTCTCCCTGGCTAACACCACTATGCGGGCTCACTTTCCAACAGCATAGTTGATGGGAGTCGCAAGGTGCTCAGATGACGAGGAACATATTGACCCGGATAATGGAACAACATGTCTCACACTGTTCCTTGTTTGCGGGAATGGGAAAGCAATGTCATCCAGGTGCTCAAAGAGATTTCATTTAAATACAAGAAACAACTTGGTCGAATTGAAGACTCATCACTACAATGGTTTTGAGCGCTGGGAGGAAGACGGTGATGCTCCAGACGCTCCACCATATCCAGGGGCATGCTATATTACGAGGATGTCCCTCCGTGAGCCGGGCAGATCAAATACCAATTTGCTCATACATCTTCTTCTTCAAGACATCACGTGTCCTTGGCCCTTCTTCCTCAGATGCCTACCTCAATAATTACCATACAAAAATCAAATACTTGTGATGAAGGATACGCAAGCCGCGATCACACCATATCGGTCATAACATGTGTGTCTCCCGGAAGGCTTTGTGTCTCCCGAAAGGCCTTGTGTCTCCCGGAAGGCTTTGTGTCTCCCGGAAGGCTTTGTTATATATAATTCAGAACCGTTTGCCATCAAGTCGTCATGGCATCTTAATTCCTCTCAATTATCCTGTATCGCTAAATATCAGTTATGGATCCACCCGCTCTCAAAAGTGCTTTCGGGTGCTCATTTGGCCTTACTTGGAACATTCCAGATTGGACCTGTTTCAAGTAGGATCCCATGGGAGCGAGGCTCTCCCGCATCGGGTCAAAAGGTTTATAACGGAGAGAAATACTTTATGAAATCCGCCTAACGCCGTCCGTGTCCCTTGTACAGCCCCCTTCTTTTATTCCAGAGTTTTGTGCCTCGTGATGGCCAATTAGGATATTGAACATATGTTGTGAATACTAGATGAAACCGACCGACACAATCGTCGCCATGGATTAGTTAGTGATCGTTGCGGGTGGTCTTTGGTGTTCTTCAATGACTTGCTTCATGCTATCTTAACCGAAATGCTGCTTTCTTTGAGACCGCCGAGTAGCATTCTATTTGAAGTGATTATCGGTGATAACTTGGATCTGATTCTGGCGACTAATAGGGCCCACTAATATATGTAAGGTGAGTATAGCATCAACAAAAGCTGCCAAGCATGCAACGACGGTGAAAAGTGGCTATATGCCCTCTTAAATTGGCCCAAACTATGTAACTTTAAATTACTTGTCAATATTTCCAAAAGGAGAGTTACGTCAAGAGTAATAGTACTATCCCTCCTCCTGGTGAGGATAAATTGTTTTGGTGCTATCGAAGAGAAATCATGATATATCAGGCGGAATGGATGGAACAAGTGCATCGGTAGGCCAGTCGTGGTCTTCCAACGCTGATCTGGAGTTTGAATTGAATATTACACACACCGGCGAAAGGTGTGGCGATGACACAAAGGAGAGAGTGATCCGCCAGGATTACTCTTTCAAACCAGGTACCGAGGTATCGATCGGTGATTGAGCCAAGCATTGCGTCGCAATGTGGGAAAAGATGAGCGAGAATGGGGACGATATTGAGGCTCCGCACTGTGGTACACGCGGATTCGATGTCGCAAGATCCAGCTATAGGTTTAGAGTGACCTCGATCAGTGCATCGGCTGACCTGAGGACGTCCCAATTTGGACTCGTGTGCGTCAGAATCAGAATAGTGGGATATTTTCATGGGTGGATATGAGATGATGCTGGAAGGCAAAAAATTGTCAACATACCTTAGGAAGGGCTCGAATGAGCGAAGAAACGACATTCAGCTGGTTGATATGATCCGTGCGAAGCGTGCTGTCATTGAAGAAGGTTTTCAGGATCAAGATATGATCCCAAAGTGAACGTTAGGTGTCATCGATATGAAGTGTCAAGGACGCTATAAGGAGTGTTGTGTCGTCTTTTATTACCTGTAATACATTTCCAGCAATACCTCGAAACCAGGCATCTTGGTGCACGCAATACACGAGAATCCCTATAGGAGATATATGTGAGGAAAGTCGGTGTGGAGAATTTTGGCTGTTGTGGTTTTGGGTGAGCAGGAAGAAATGATGTAATGTCGCGACGCACGGTTGTACCCAGAATTCAATGCAACCTCTGACGAAGTGAGATCCTCAACAGACAGTCTACGCACGTCGTAAATACTTTCGACGATATCCTGAAGGTCACGGAGGAGGACGGTACTTTCAAAGGATGATAAATATGAGGCGATTTGCAGAATGAATGTCGACGCAACCTCATCCAAGTTGGTGTGTAGTGGTGATTGGATGACAGCATTGTACAGCGAAGACGTCATTGCAGTTGATGGATCTACATCTGACCATCGAGCACGGGAACACGATTGGAAGGCCCAAGCCAACGTTAGCAGAACCCTGGCAGTTTCTCCTCCGTTCCTCCGGTGTCTAACCCTTGAATACCGGAACCCTTCTAAGCCCCACCACGCTCGTTTTTGAATTCGAGGGGGATAGGTGGGTCTAGAACGACGTGAGTCTTTTCAGTGTATTCAATTATTGGGTCTAAATTATCCCCACCTAATTAAGTCAATAGTCTCTTGAATTACTATTCCGAGTCAGGGCAGAGTGAGATGCTTCCCTAGGAACTTGGTACCGGCGTTGTCGTCTCCATACACCATTCGGCTGTATATCATCAACTTGCCATCAGTGCACCTGTCTTTTCAGTGTAAAGCACATTCCTCCCAACCCTTTCCAAACCGACTCTAAAGTAATACCCCGGCTCAATTTTAATACTTGACGATGTCGATGAGTTATCATACAGTGAGAGTACTCCCCAGTCCACGTCGTGACTGTAATATGGACTGAGGTTGGATGTGGCGTTGGTGGATCGACCTCGCACTTTAATACAATTCGATGGATCATGACAATTTGTCTCTCCTAGGAACTGACATGGGTCACACCGTGTCCGTGTTAGATACAGCTCCATCGGTCTCGAAGCCTTGCCCGGAATCTTTCCCCAATCGCCGTGTCAACTCCCCACTCCCGTTCTTCTCAGCTCATTGCAGCTGGGGAGACCAAGGGTTGTACCCACTCAACCTCTTGTAGGAAGCTTTCAGCCTGTACGATATCGTTGCTACTCAGAGTAGTTTCGTTTGAAGTTGACATTTATGGGTGGCAGGATATTGTGATACCGGAAGGGATGCTGCCTTTTAAGTTGCAGTTATCGGAGGTATGAATTTAATGGTATGGCATTGTGGCGGTGCTTCATGTAGGACACAAAGCGTTTCCTCCCTTCATTTCAAACACCTTGAAGCCGCTCAACGTCCTTCATGCATACACGCTCCAGGTTTCTCAGGTTCACTCACTATTTTAGAGTCTAATTTCCTACTCTTCAACAGATCGCCTGCGGCAAAGCGCACATATGGCAACCCGATACGTTTCAAGAGCCACATAATGTGGCAACTTCCGGCTTCTTGAGCGGTAGATTGTTGGGCAATTCAACTTTTACGTTAGTTGAGAAGTGACATCTCAATTGATATATTATCTAAACCCAGTGGATGCTATCCATTATAATGCTTCTCAGGCACAGCCTCGGGCCCTTTCGATTCGGGCTATGTCTAAGAGACATGTGCGCTTCGTTTTCAATTCTTTCTGAATTCCAACTTCGATAATTCTTTACTCAGGCGAATTGGGGTTGATCGTGAATGCATGAGTAAAATGTTTTTAAGCGCTGTGAGGAAGTCCGGCTATCTGGGATGCTCCAAGGTATTCCAGTTCGGGCGCATCCTAGATTGCCGGGACTTCCCTGCGTGAACCGTCCGGATCAAATACCAATTTACAGATGCTTCATCTTCTTCAAAACATCCTGTGTCCTTAGTGCTTCTTCCTCTTCATTTCCCACCCTCAAGAATTTTCGGCCAACCAATCAACTACACTTGTCATCACAGATATTGCACCTGCGGTCACAGAGTATCGGTCCTATACAGGTGTCGTCTGGCCAATTTTGTTTTGGCTAATTTACCACCGTTTTCGATCAAGTGGTCATGGCATCTAGATTCCTTGCACTTCTCCTGTATCGCCAAGCATCAGCTATACATTATGCCGGTCCAAATTAGGAACATTTGTAGAAAGTGATGGATTGTAAGCCTGGCGCCCCAGTCTTACGCGTTCACTCATTGTTCCTGTTACGTGTTCACTCCTTTGTTTTGTGTTCACCCTTTGTTTCTTGTTTCCTTTGTTCCACTCCTTTTGTTCTGGCATGTGACCACATCATACATGTATATAACCTAGGTAGTTTTCTCCCTCTTACCTTACTGTACGCTGTAACCTCCTGTATCCCGTCTCGGTTCTAGACAATACACCGTGGTCCTGTCAACTCGTGTGACCACCAGTGATCTCATTGACAACGAGATTCCATGGATGGTGTTTAAATTCCTCCCAGTTCTCCCGTAGCGCTACCTGGGGGGTACACTTCTCCTCTAAGGGATGTTTCGGTAGGAAAATTTTGAGAAATGTAATTCTATTTTTCAAATCTGAGCCCAAGGGAAAGAGACGCTACAGGGTCGGTTTAAGGCAGAGAATGGAGAGACATGCGTTATAAAATCTGTCCCATGCTGACCCCATGTGCTTTGAAGGCCCCTCAGTTTATTCCAGAGTTTTGTGCCTCAATATCGCGGATTTGGAGATTGAACAATGGATTTTGATCGCAAGATGAGCTTCAACGAGCGAATCGTCGGTATGGATTGATGCGTGATTGTGGCCAGGATTCTTTGTTCTTCTCCAATAACTTGTTTTGTCCTATCCCAACTATTGTACTGCTTTCTTTGAGAACTCCGACTGATATTCCATTTGACGTAGCTCTTTTTCGTAAATCGCATGTGATTCTAGCCACTACTAGGGACCACGACTATATGCAACCACATGTGGAGACCAAAAATAAGCAGACAGAGCAGGTAAAAGGTGACTATACGCGCTCTTGAATTGGCTAAAACTATGTCACATTAAATAACTTTAAAACATTGCCAAAGGCGGATGAAGTACACAGTGATATGACTATCCTTCCTCCTCGTTCGGATAATGTGTCGGTGTTATCCAGGAAATTACTGTATATCGTGCGCAATGGATGGAACAAAAGCATAGGCAGGCTAGTAATGGTTCTCCAACACTGATCTGGAGTTTGTATTAGATGTTATCCACACACCGGTCGAAGGTGGTGCGATGACAGAAAGGAGGGAATGAGCCGCGACGGTTACTCCTTCAAGGTAGGTACCGACGTGTTGATCGTTGATTGAGCCACGCATTGCGTCACAATGTGAACGAAACGGGATTATATTGAGGTTCCGCATTGTGGTACACGCTGATTCGATGTCTGAAGATGCGGCAATCAGCTTCAGAGTGACCTCGATTAATCTTTCGCATGACCAGAGGAGGCACACATTTGCGCTCGTTTGCGTCAGAATCAGACTGGCAGGATATTTTCATGGGCAGAGATGAGATGATGGTGGAAGGTAAAACATTCTCGACATACCATAGGAGGGAGTCAATGAGTGAAGAAACCACATTCAGCTGGTTGATATGATTGGTGAGAAGGGTGCTGTCGTCGAAGAAGACTGTCAGGGCCCGGATATCATGACACAGTGAATACGGTGTGTTCACATCGATATGAAGAGTCAAGGACGCTATATGGAGGTTTGTGTCTTCCACTATAACCATCAATACACCTCCAGCAATATCTCGAAACCAGCCATCTTGGTGGATGCAACACACAAGAAGCTGTATAGATGATTCATACAAGGAAAGTCCGCGTGGGTAATTGTGTCTGTTGTGGTTTTGGTAGGCGGGATGAAATGATATGAAAATGCCGCGACGAACGGTTGTACCCAGAATTCAATGCAACCTCTGACTGCATTAAGCTCCTCTACAGACAGTTGACGGACGTGACAGATGTTTTTCACAATATCCCCAAGATAGCCGAGGAGGACGGTACGTTTCCCAAAGGACGATAAATATCCGGAGATTTGTAGAATGAATATCGACACAACCTCATCCAGGTTGGTGTGTAGTGGTGATTTGATGGCGGCATTGTAAAGCGATGACGCAATTCCAGTTGGCAGCCGATCTCTATCTGCCCATCGGGCTCCGGGACAGAATGCGAAGGCCCAAGCCAAATATGTCATAAGCTGGGCGGTGTGACATTCGTTGCTCCGATGAGAATGCCACAACCTCCCTAAGACTACCCACGCCTGTTGCCGAATTCGAAGGGGATAGATGGGTCTAGAAAGACGCGAGTATTTTGAATGAATTCAATGATTGACGCTGTTGTATCCCCACCTCAGCAAATCAATGGTCTCTTGAATTACTAGTCCGAGTCTTGACAGAGTGAGATGCTTGCGTATGAACCTTTTAAAGGTCACGTCGTCTCCATCCACCATTCGCTTGTATATCATCAACTTTGCCATCAGTGAAGCCTTCTTTGCGTTGTAAAGCACACTCATCCCAACCCTCTCCAAACCGACTCCACAGTAATACCCCGGTTCAATTTCAATACTTGAAGATGTCCATGACCTCTTATAGAGTGAGTCCACTGCCCAATCCACGTCATGACTATAATATGGACTTAGGTTGGATGTGTCGTTGCCGGATCTACCTCGCATTTTAATAATAGTCGGTGGATCATGACAATTTATCTCTCCTAGGCACTGAAAGCGTCGAGTTTGTCAACAGTGTACAAGAAAGGCTATCTCATTTCATTTTGTGCACCCATTCCTCAACCCAAGCTTTTACATCTTCTTCAGCCAATGGAATATGCTGGTCGTCTTCGGGAACTCGATAGCACACACCGTGTCCATGTTCGGTACAGCTCCACTGTTGTCGAAGCTTTACCCGAAATCGTTCCCTCATCCCCGTGTCAATGATGCCCTCCCGTTCCTCTGAGCTCAATGGACCTGGGGAAACCAAGGGTGGTAGCCACTGAACCTCTTGTAGTAGGCTTTCAACCCGTACGATATCGTGGCTGCTCAGATTCGTCTCGCTTGAAGTTGACATTGGCGGGTAGCAGGTTGTTGCGACACCGGAAGGGGATGCTGCCTTTTAAGCTGGAGTCATCAGGGGAATTTATTTCTAGGTATAGCATTGTGGCGGTGCTTTATACCAAGTGTTTCATCCCTTCCTTTTAACCGACTTGAAGCCCCTCAACCACCTTCATTCATGCAGGTTCCAGGATACTCTCAAGTTTCCCAACTATGTGATACTGTAATGTCTTACTCTTCAACAGCTCGTCTACGGCAGAGAACAGATATGACAGATATGGCAGCTACGAATAGTTTGATAGTCTTCACCGCATAATGTGGCAACTTCCGACTTCTTGAGAGCGCTATATTTTTGGGCAATTCGGCTTTTGCTTTGATTGAGAAATGACATCTCGATTCATAGAATATGTAAATGCAGTGGATGCTATCTATGAAGTGCTTCTCATGTACTTGGGCGCTGTCCACTCGCGCTATATCTAACGCAAACTGCAAGCCTGGTGAAGCTTACCACAACGGACCTTTAATATTTAGTATCCGCTTCCTTAGATAATTAGGATAAACGCGCGTAGTAGTTTTTTCATTATCGTTTTTACCTACCGTCACTATCGTGTACTGCCGTCTCTGTTCTTAGACGAATATACTCGAGTCCTATCAACGTTGGACTGAGACTCAGTGAGGCTGCAATTGACGGCAGCCTTACACAAACATCCGCTTCGTGTTCAATTCTTTCAGAATTCTACCAAAAATCCCATTTTAATAATTCATTACTTAAGGTAATTGGCGTCGAGCGTGAATATGCCTGTTTGTAGCGAGTCTCTCACCGTTTCATTACCAAATTGTGGATGTAATCTATATTCAGTAATTACATAATAACACTCTAGTATTTGGTTACCCGGTCCTCAGGCCCATGTTATTTTTTGGGGACTTGTCTTTATGACCGAAAATGTCACGGCAGATCATGGAGGTGAGGAGGGAGCGGAGCTCGTCTGGATTTTATGTAACAGCAAGTTCTAAACCCTGTCACCTCTCACAGCTGTCAGTTTGAATGAGAAACTTGGAGTTCTTGTGCTATGAAGAGTCATCCAGTAATTTGACTCCCACCTGATCCTAAAAACCTTGCAGACATAATGGGAAGAACAGTGGATCGCCAGGAATCGTGCAATGGTTGGTGAGAAATGGCAAAAGGTCCTCGGATGCCGAGGAACGTATTCTCCCGGATAATGGCGACAACATGTCTCACACTGGTCCTTCTTTGCAGTACTTAAAACACGAATCCCGTCAGATGCTCAAAAATGTTCCGTTTAAAGAAATAAACGAGTTGGTCAAATTGACAACTCATGAATAAAATGGGATGCTCCAAGGCATTCCAGTTCGAGCGCATTCTAGATTTCCGGGAATTCCCTTCGTGAACCGTCCGGATCAAATACCAATTTACAGATGCTTAATCATCTTCAAAAAATTCTGTGTCCGTCGTGCTTCTTCCTCTTTATTTCTTTCCCTCAATAATTTTCGGGCAACCAATCAACTCCACTTGTGATGAAAGATATTCAAGCCGCGGTCACAGAATATCTGACATGTACAGGGATGTCACCCAGCAGGCTTTGGTATATCCAATTTAGAACTGCTTTCTATCAAGTGGTCATGGCATCTACATTCCTCGTACTTCTCCTGTATCTGAAAGCATCAGATATACATTACACGCGCCTCAAAAGTGACTCGCGGTGCTCGTTTGGCTTCTCTGCAATACTTACGCTTGTCGTTTTTTCCAAATCGAATACCATGAGCACGAGGCTCTCCTGAAAGACTTTAAGCACGATAACCTGTAACGAGACAGTTACACTCAGTCGTGCGCAGATAGTATGCAAACGTCTGATTAATTACCTGTAACGAGACAGTTACACTGTGTTGCATAAGTACAAGTAAGTAAAGTAAGAAACCATTAACTCACCTCAGTCGTGCGCAGATAGTATGCAAACGTCTGAGGTGATGTGTACCTAGCTCAAAGACTAAATACGAAAAGTAGTCTTTTCATGTACAAATAAGTAAATCAATAATCACGTTGTTGAAAACGTTATATGAAACAAGGTTAGTGTGATGAGACACTAAACAAAAAGAGTCGGACAAAATTATGTAACAATTATGTCTTTTCAGGGCAATAGGAAACAAAGGGTTGATAGACTGTGTCGCACTTGAATTTCCAACATCTCCAACGTCGGGTCCAGGGTTGCAATTGAGAGAAATACTTTAGGGAATCCGCCCAACGCCGTCCCTGTACGGTCTAAAGGGCCTCCTTTTATTCCCGGGTTTTTTGGCCTCGTGATAGCCGATCCCGACATTGAACATAGCCTTTGAAAATTAGATGTCTGACCGAGATACACGTTCCCATGGATTAGTAAGGATTTTTACGGGTATTCGTTGCTGTTCTTCAATGACTTGCTTCATGCTATCCCAACTAACTGACACTACGCTCACGGTGGTGTCTTTTGAGAATTATCAGTGCTATTCTATTTGGAGTAGTTGTCGCTCATAAATCAGAGATGATTCTGGTCACGCCCAAGGCCCGCGAATAATATTTGACTGTGCATGGCATGAACGAGAAGCTACAACACACCGGGCAATAGTAAAAAGTGACTGTATGCGCTATAAATTCCCCCTAGCTATGTAGCGTTATTGTAAGCCTGGTGGCTTACGACATACTGATTACGTTATCACAGACGCGCATAGTAGTTTTTTCATATCGTTTTACTTACCGTCATCATCGTGTATCGTACTCGCCGTTCTCGAGGAATACAGTTTGGTCCTATCAACGTCTGGACCGATGCCAATGTAAGGCTGCATTAGACAGCAGCCTTTCAGTTATACAACTTGGAACTCCTGTTACAAAGGGATTTATGTATAGAGTAATAGCATTATCTCTCCTCTTAGTTTAATAAGATGTGTCGCGTTATCCAGCGAAGTGATTATATGTCGAGCCTAGATCATGGAGCAAGGCCTTCGACGGGCCAGCCATGATTGTGAAAAACTGATGTGGAGTTTGAATTAGACATTACAGACACACCAGTGAAAGGTGTGGCGATCACGAAAAGGAAGGAATTTACGATGTCATTTAAAAAATGTAGACACCTACTAAAACATTGATCCTTAATGGAGCGGCGCATTGTGTCACAATGCGGACGGAAACGAGCGATAATGGACATAATATTGAGGCTGCGGACTGTGGTACACGTTGATTCGGTGTCAGAATACCCTGCTATCAGCTTCAGGGTGACCTCGATTAGTCCATTGCTAGACTCTAAGAGCGGCCAATTTGGACACGTGTGTGTCAGAGTCACACTGGTAGGATAGTTTAATGGATGGATGTAAGAAGATGATGGAAGTAAAATGTTGTACACATACCGTATAAGGGGGCCAATCAACAAAGAAGCTACATGCAGCTGGTTGATATGCTCCGTGCGAAGCTTGCTGTCTCGAAGAATGTTTTCAAGGCCCAGATATTGCGCCACAGTGAATGGGAGGTCTCCTCATCAATATCAAGTGTCAATGATGCTATGTGGATGTTTGTGTCTTCCACTATCGCCTTCAATAAATCACCAGCAATATTTCAAAACCGCGCATCTTGGGATATGCAACACACGAAAGGCTGTATAAGATAAACATCAAAGCGTCCTCCCTGGTGAATTTGTCTGTTATGGGTTTCGTAAACATGGTGATAAGATGTGATCGTGCGACACACGGTTGTAACCAGCATTCAAAGTAATCTCTGATCGCGGTGAGCTCCGGCCATCAACTGCAATCACGCCTTCGCTGTACAATGCCGTAATTAAATGACCGCTCCACACCAACGTGGATGAGATTGTGTCGGCATTTATTCTACACATCGCCGGATATTTATCATGCTACACTCAACCTCCCTCCTCCGCGACCTTGCGGATATTGTGGAAAACATCTGCCACGTGCGTCAACTGTCTCTAGAGGAGCTCACTGCGATCAGAGGTTGTATTTAATTCTGGATACAACAGTGCGTCGCGACCTCTCATCATTTTATCCTGCCCACGAAACCACAACAAACAAAATTACCCGAACTGACTTTCCTTTTATGCATCTCCTATGCACATTCTCATGTGTTTCATCCACGGAACTGCCTGATTTAGACATCTTGCTGGAGATGCATTGAAGGTATAGTGGACGACATAAACCTCCATATAACGTCCTTGACTGTTAATATCGATCTGGACACATTTTCTTCGCTGTGGCGTGATATCTTTTCCTTGAAAACCTTCTTCGACGACAGCACGCTCCGCACGGATCATATCAACCAGCTGAACATGGTTTCTTCGCTCATTGAGCCCCTCCTATGGTAAGTTGACAATGTTTTCCTTTCTAGCATCATCTCATATCCGCCCATTCAAATATCCCACCAGTCTGATTCCGACACACACGACTACCTATGTCTGGCTCCTCTAGTCAGCCGGGAAGCTCATTCAGGTTAATCTGAATCTGATGCTGCATCTTCCGACATCGACTCCGCGTGTACCACAGTGCGCAGCATCAATATAATCGCCATTCTCGCTCGTCTTAGTCGACATTGTGACGTAATGCGTGGATCAATCAACGATCCATCCACTCATACCCGCTTTGAAGTATTAAACCTCATGGTTCATTCCCTCCTTTGTGGTATCGCCACACCTTTTACCGGTGGGTCGGTAACCTCTAATTCGTACTCCACATCAGTGTTACAGGATAATTGGTGGCCTTCCCATTCTCTTGTTCCATCCATTCCGCACGAAATATCACAGTTTTTCTTGGAGATCACAGACACATTATGCGAACCAGGAGGAATAATAGTACTTTTAAGTAAAGCTACATAGTTTGAGCGAATCCAAGAGCGCATATAGTCACTTTTTACCGCATATGTGTGGTTAGCAGCTTCTCGTTGATGCTATACACACGTCGCATATATTTTTGACTCCGACGATGGTCTTCATTTCCATAGAACAATATGGTCGAAAAAACGCACCAAAGCATTCAAATTTCATGTATTTCATGCTGAGATATTGTTGGAATTTATCAAGCTGATTACGCGTTCATTCCGCTTATGTAATCAAAGGTTTGCGCGCACCATTGTCAAGCCTTTTGTCTCTCCCCTTTTGTTCTCCCCCTTTGTTCTCTATTTTAGTATTCCTTTTGTTTAGCAGAAACATATAAGTAGCCTAGAGTCCATGTATCTAGCCATTCGTTTGCCTTACGGCCAAATAGACAAACGGAACCTTATTGCTCTCTGTTCTCGCGAGCTTAATTCTATCAGATATGCCCTAATATCGTCTGGATAAATAATCTGTCCCTATAACATCGGGCTAAATTTAACCGAGTTAATAATTGTGAGCTGCTAGACTCAAGACCAGTACTCACTGAAAGAACCATTGTGCCCTGTCAAACTCTCGATCAAAGCATACAGTATCCAAGGGTTTTTGCCAATATCTGGACTATGCATGGCACTAACGCGTTCACACACGAGAATTGCGCTCAGTGCAAACCTAATAGATATCTCCATTCCTCTGAGTTGGAGCATGTTTCGTGATGTACTATAACCACCTTTTCTGCCAAAGGGGAGCGGTCCTGAGTGTGAAAACGAGACAAGAAAGTATACTGCACAAACGCACAGATCAAGCTCTAATCATCGCGGGTACAAATTGTGTAGGGATAGTGAAATAAAAATGCTGCTGCGGAGAGCATGACATATCTTTGAGATGGAAATTCTGAGAAAATAGCGATGATGCTTGCAGGCCCTCCCATCAAGTATAATGTTTGCAAGGAGACCAAATATGGTTCTAGCGAGGACCGACCAACGGATGTGAGCTTATTCGTCGATACAGACTCACAGCATTAATTCGGTCCGAACACAAAAATCATGAACACAAGTGAAAGTGAATGGGTCTACTAGCAAAACACCCGATACGATATGAAATCACTATAGTAATAGGGAATAAAGATTACTACAACAACCTTTGTGAAGTCATCGGGAACACTGAAGTGACCGGCTTCGAAGAGGCGGACAAGTTGGCCGAAAAGCATCGCGGTAAAGCTATGGTGATTCCCAATGTTTCATCTGCATTGACATTGTGGAGTGAGATAGGCAAGTGCTTGATAGGTAAGGTGAGCCTGGGGAGAATTAGTTTACTGAGAAGATCATGGTAATAATAATACTAGCGTGTAATTAATAGCCACTGAATATTGATTACACGCACAATTTGTTGATAAAAGCCTGACGGAGTCGGCACAAAGACGGATGGTCAGGGTTGACGCCCATTAGCATCAGTAATGACTTAGTGTAATGGATTCCTCGTTGCCATTATGAAAGAATTGAATACGAAGCGCGGAGTTCCGTTAGATATAGCCAGGGTCGAGAGCGCCTGGGGCTGTACCTAATAAGCACTGCCATGGATAGCGCCCACTGCACTGATATATTCTATTTGTGGAGATGTCACTTCTGACGGGAAAGCTGGATTTCCCTGAAATCTGGCACGAAAGAACTCGGAAGGTAACACAATGCGCGGTGACGGACCGTCAATTTATTCTCAGCTGCCATGTGTGTTTTCTGCAGGAGATGATCTGATGAAGTGGAAGGAATATGTCTAAAGATGGTAATGTAACTTGAGAATATTCTGGCTGCATTATTCAAGCAGGATAAGTGGGACTTCAAGTTGGTTACAAAGAAAGGATTGAACGGTGTGTCTGAGGAGCACGGCCACAATGCTCTGCCTGGAAATCGACTCTCGGGCTAACTTCAGCTTCAAAAGCGCAGCATTCCTCTCCGTACGAGTACTACTGCTACCCACCAATGTCAACATCCAACGAGATAGCTCCGAGTGGTCAGGGCGTCCTATCCCTCCTCCAAGAGGTTGACTGGCTACAACCCTTGGTTTCCCCGGCTGTATTGAGGATGGAACGGCAGGAGATCGATGACACGGGAACGAGGGAAAGATCCCGGAAAATCATCGAGAGCGATGTAGCTGTCTCGAACATGGGCACTATTTATGTTGCCGAGCACATGGTGACGACTAGCACATAGCACTCTCGGAAGAAGCCGTGGAAGTTAGTGTGGAGGAATGGGTGCGCAAACAAAACGTCCTTTTTATGGATACTGTTCACAGATCGCATGTTTTCAGTGGAAAGGAGAGAGAAATTGCCATGACCCACCGAATAATATTCAGATTCGAGGGAGCTCCACCAACGCCATATCCAAACTCAACCCATATCGTAGGCGTGCCATAGACTGGGGAGTTGGCTCATCGCCGGATAGCTCATCATCGAGTCTGGAAATTAGCCCCGGGTATTACTGTGGAGTCGGTTTGGAAACGGTTTGGAGGACTGTGCTTCACAACGCAAAGACAGCTGCACCGATGGCAAAGTTGATGATATACAAGCGAATGGTGTACGGAGACGACAGGGCCTTTAGAAAGTTAATGCGCAAGCATCTCACTCCTCCAAGACTCGGAATAGTAATTCAAGACCATCGACTTAATGAGGTGGGGATACCTTAGCGCCAATCATTGAATACAGTCAAAATACTCACCTTTCTAGACCCACTTACCCGCGCCAAATTCGAGACCAGGCATCACTTGTCTCAAACCGGTTCTGGGATTCAAGTGTTATACGGCGGAGGAACGAAGGTAACACTGCCAAGCTTATGGCACATTTGGTTCGGCCTTCAATTATTGTCCCGGCGCTGGATGGGAAGATAGAGATCGGACATCAACTGCAATTACGTCTTTGCTTTACAATGCGGTCATCAAATAACCACTACACACCAACCTGAATGAGGTTGCATCGGCATTCATTTTACAAATCGCCGGATATTTATCGTGCCCATGCCATTCACGTATTCCTCCTCCTCCTGGTTGGAATTGTGTATTGGTGCTATCCAAGAAGAATTGTCCGTCGCCATGCCAATCATGGTCTTCCAACACTGATCTAGAGTTTGAATTGGATGTTACGCACACACCGGTGAAAGGTGTGGCGATGACACAAAGGAAGGAACCCATATTGAAACAGTTGAATAACTCTTGACAAACACCCTGTGAGTGTGAGGAAAGTAAACACTAAATGTATTCAACTGTGAAATAACTACATACCTGTGAGTGTGAGGAAAGTAAACACTAAGGAGACTTTCCCACACCCACAGCGGAGTATACTACAGGGTGCTTACCTAAGCACCTATACATCAGTTACCTTACTAGGTAACTCACTCAATACTGCACCTACAGTGCTGGGAAAAATACTACAAATATCAGAAAAATACAGGGAATATCATAGACTATGTAAGAGCTGTAATATCATACTCTAACACTCCCACCTGATGAGACAGCTCTATGCTAGTCCCAGTAGTTTTCGTAAGTATTCTACCTTTGGCTTAGCCAATGGTTTTGTCAATAAATCAGCAGGCATCTCTGAAGTAGGGAGATGAACAACTTTGATCTTCCCACTATCAACTTCCTGCCTTAACCAATATGTTCTCAAGTCTAGATGTTTCATACGGCCATGATGTTCAGGATCTCTGGCAACTGCAATAGAAGATTGGTTGTCAAGATACAAAGTGGATGCAGTCTTTTGAGGATATCCCAATTCCTCAAATAAGTTTCGCAACCATACCACTTCCTGACCAGCTGACACTCCTGCAATATACTCTGCTTCAGTAGTAGAGAGAGTTACAATAGTCTGGAGTTTGCTCTGCCAGCTAATAGCTCCAGTACCCATCTTAACCACATATGCACCAGTAGATTTTCCAGTTGACTTATCACCTCCATGGTCAGCATCTGAATAAGACACAAACAATTCCTTGTGATTACTAGGGCCAAAGGTCAAGCCCAAGTCAAGGGTGCCTTTGAGATATCGAAAGAGATGTTGTACTGCTAGCCAATGGGCCCTTCCTGGATTGTGATTGAATCTGGCTAATACTCCAACAGTATAGGCAATGTCTGGACGAGTGGCAACAGCCAAATACATAAGAGAACCAACAGCATGGATGTATGGAATGTCCTTCATGTATGCAATCTCTTCAGGAGACACTGGAGCCTGGTCTTTACTCAATTTTGAGTTAGGTATCATAGGTGTGCCAATGGGATTGCAGTCAGCAAGACCATAACGCTGTAACATGTCCAAGATGTATTGACGCTGTGATAGAGTAATAGTATGCTTTGTCCTATCTCTTTCAATGCCAACACCTAACAAGTAAGAAGTAGGACCAAGATCATGCAATTTGAAGTGGCTTTGTAGATCATCTTTGAGCTTCTTGATAGCCTCCTTGGATTTAGATGCAATAGTCATGTCATCTACAAATACTGGTATAATGACTTTGACATCACCCTTTTGGAAGACCCAAATGCTATGATCACATAGCACTTGTTTGAAACCCAAACTGAGCAGGACAGCATTCAACTTCTTATGCCAGATATGAGGTGACTGGCGTAAACCATATAGTCCTTTCAGAAGAAGTAAGAACTCATCACGAGCACCTTGGTGAAAACCTTCAGGCTGCTGCAAGTATACTTCCTCTTCAAGTTCACCATTCAAGAATGCAGAGGAGATATCTACACTCTCAAGTTCCATGTCCTCCAGTGTAGCCAATGCTAGGACAGCACGCAAAGTGGCCCATTTGGCAGTAGGAGCAAAGGTATCAGTGAAGTCAAACCCTGGTCACTGTGCATAGCCTTTTGCAACAAGACGAGCTTTAAACTTGTCAATTGACCCATCCTTCTTATGCTTGATCACAAACACCCAACGAGAGCCAATAGCTTTACGACCCTCAGGTAGTTTAGCAAGGTGAAAAGTGCCATTTTCAAGCAGGGATTGCATTTCTGCATATGCAGCATCATACCACTTATCAGCATCAGGACTTTGTAAGGCCTCTTTGAGAGTTCTCGGTGCATCATCATGAGCACTGGCCTTGTAGGCAAACTCAAAGGCTTCATCCACACCAATGTAAAGATCTCCCTCACTGGTAGCTAGGGCTTCTTCCTCAGACTCAACTGAAGGAGGAGAATGTAGTGGAGAATCCTCTGCCTCATCACTGGACTCAACTACAGGAGTAGATTCTCTATAGTTGTGGATGTTAACAGGGTCAACTTGCTGGAAACGCTTAGGAGGAACTCTGTTTCTGGGTGGATTGTGACGTGGTTGAGGAGGAGGACTTGGTGAACATTCAGAATGTTCAGAGTTAGAATCAGAGTTGGAACTAGGACCAGGAGGCAAAGCATTATTCTGACCATCTCCCACCTGATTTGGTTCCTGTGGAGCTCCCACCTGATTAGGCTGGGCTCCCACCTGAATAGACCTAGAGGGTCCAGGAATAAACAAATCAACAAATTGTGGAGTATCAGGAAGAACATCAGGAGCAGTAGGAGTAGAAGGTATGGCAGGTTTAGACAAGCCTGGTAAGACACTCTCATCAAAGACAGCATTATTACTAATAATAGTCTTCTTAGTCAAGGGATTGTAAAACATCCAACCCTTATAATCTGGAGGATATCCAATAAAGACACATTTCTGTGTGTGAGAGCCAAGTCCAATACGTTGGTCCTTCTGTACATGCACATAAGCAGTACAGCCAAATACCCTAAGATGTGAGACTTCTGGTTTCCTACTATGCCAGACAGTATAAGGTACAGAATGCTTAAGAGCAGTGGTAGGTGAGCAGTTGCGCACATGAGTAATGGCAAGGACAGCATGTCCCCAGAATGAGGGAGGGAGGTGGGATTCAGCCATAATTGAAGTAGCCCCTTCTTCCAATGTTCTGTTGAAGCGTTTAGCAACCCCATTCTGATGTGGTTCATTCCGCACAGTATGCTGCCGGCTGATGCCAGCAGTGGAAAGAAAGATATCAAACTCCTTAGACATATATTCTCCACCCTTGTCATCTCTGAATATCTTGATCGTCTGACCAAGCAAATTCTCCACTTTAGCCTTATATTGCTTAAATGCTTGAAAGGCATCACTCTTATTTTTGAGTAATGCAATCGAAGCATAGCGTGAGGCATCATCAATGAAAGTGATCCAGTAGCGAAAACCGTCCACAGTTTGTGTAGACAAGGGACCATGAACATCACTGTGAATAAGTGCAAGTGGTTTAGTATAGCGTGTTGTTGCTATTTTATTGATAACTCTGTTCTGTTTTCCAGCCAAAAAAGGTTCACAAATAGGATCAGGAGACCTGTGAGAGTCAATCTTTATCCCACCAACCAAATCACCTTTGAGGAGCTTCTGGATATCGGCATGATTGAGATGATTAAAGTGACGATGCCAAAGTGTGGAGTCCAAGGGACAGGTTGTAACAAGACCTGCATAATCTGTCATAGGTACCGTCATTCCATCCAAATAGGCCTGGTTATGTTCATTGACTGTGGCAGTGAAACGCAAGACCTTTCTCAAATAGAAAGACATGGTGGAATGAAAGATAGAGACACGGAAATTCTTTTTC
Source organism: Hysterangium stoloniferum (assembly GCA_015178975.1). NCBI lineage: Eukaryota > Fungi > Basidiomycota > Agaricomycetes > Hysterangiales > Hysterangiaceae > Hysterangium > Hysterangium stoloniferum. The sequence continues at coordinate 821,734 of WHVD01000007.1, forward strand.
TTTGTCAAATACAAGACGGAGAGGAGGTTACTTGTGAGATGGGGAACATGGAGAACCCTCTCAAACTCTATTATTACATTTCCATTCCCTTTAGGTTTAAACCGCACTGCTCCTATCCCTGCAGACATAACTATCTGTCCATTTGCAACTTGGATAGGTGTTTGAAACAGTGTATAACTTGAAAACCAATGACGATGGGGAGTCATGTGCGAAGAAGCACCTGTGTCAGTAGTCCAGTCAGAACTAGCATTGACAAGGAGAGCACAAGATGGATCGGTAGAGTCAGGGATAGAAACACTTGCATTTCCAGCACTCTCTGGTTTCTTCTCCTCTGATACCTTGTCAGACGCATTGGCTTTGTCAGCCTTAGCAGCCTTTCTTTCTTTATACTCCTTCTTCTTCTGCTCAACTCTGGCCTTTGCCTGTTTCTGTGCATTTGCATACTCATGACAATTGTCTTGGGTGTGGCTGGAACCATTGCAGAATGTGCAAGGAACTTTACCAGAAGTGTTAGAAGTTTTCGACACAATCTTGTTCGCCGTCTCTAAACTCCTGGCAGACTGCAGACTCTCTTGTGATGCAAAGTGAGTTTTGACATCAGAGAATGTGATAGCAGTATTCATCATTAAAGATGAAGTCCACACAGAGTCAGATTCAGATAGAGAACGAAGTAAAGTGAGAGCAGCAAGCTCATCATCCAGCATGGCAAGAGTGTACCCCTTTGGACGCAAGTTCTGGACACGTGCACAAACCTTGTCAACACGACTCATTAATGAAGTCAGAGATTCATCAGGTTCCTTCCGAATATTAAAGAGGTCATTATAGGCACTAAAACGAACTGCAGGGAGTTGTTTATTATGTGCCTTTTCAATTTTAGACCACATATCATCAGGACCGTCATCAATGTCAACATGAGTGCGCTGTGTAGGTCCAAGAGAGCGCCATATGATACCAGCTGCTTTATTGGAGCGTTCCAACCAGGCAGACTGTAAACTAGTATCACTAGGTTGTTTTTCTTTGCCAGTGGCAATAGAGAGACAGTTCTCCATACGCAAAAGACCAATTACGTCATGTTTCCAATCCTCATAATTATTTTCTCCCAATATGACACTACGTTTGTAAGTATCACTGGATGCCATGACACGTCAATATCTACCAAGAATTTAACTTAAAAGAACTAAGTAATTGGACAAGCAGTTGTAACACCACCTTGCTCAACAGGGTTACCGTGATATTGCAAGGAAGGTAAAAACAAAGGCCCACTGAAGAGCACAATGCCAACAGTTCAAGTTCAATGTATCTAAAAGACCGTGTTAAAAGGTAAAATGACGTGGCACAGACCCAGATGATACTGTGAAGTGCTTGAGGTGTGAGGGAAGAGTGTGACTGGAGAGAGAGAGGTGACAGGGTGTGACAGGGTGAGTCACAAGGGTGATAAAAATGAAGTTGCCCAAAAAAGCGAAATTGAGCGACGACAAGCGATTTGGAGCGTGGGAATATATTTCCTTTTATGGATACGGGCGCCTAAATGGGCGAAAAATGCGCACAATCACAGGTGTGAGATGTGAGTCCAAAAAGCGACCAAATCTGGCCAAAATCCAAGGAGATATAACCAAAATAAAATCCAAACGCAATGTAGAGTGTTTTGGACAAGTAGAAGTTGTCAGAAAAGATGTGCAAAGTGATGGATTGCGCAGATGACAACTGGATGTACCGGTTTAGAAGCTGGGGCCCATAATCTATTGAAACAGTTGAATAACTCTTGACAAACACCCTGCGAGTGTGAGGAAAGTAAACACTAAATGTATTCAACTGTGAAATAACTACATACCTGTGAGTGTGAGGAAAGTAAACACTAAGGAGACTTTCCCACACCCACAGCGGAGTATACTACAGGGTGCTTACCTAAGCACCTATACATCAGTTACCTTACTAGGTAACTCACTCAATACTGCACCTACAGTGCTGGAAAAAATACTACAAATATCAGAAAAATACAGGAAATATCATAGACTATGTAAGAGCTGTAATATCATACTCTAACAACCCACCCACCCCACACACCACACGATATTTGTCATCCCTCCCCTCCTCTTCGACAAACTTGTGGATATCGTGCAAAGCATCTGCCAGGTGCGTCAATTGTCTGTAGAGGAGCTCACTGAAATCAGAGGTTGCATTGAATTCTGGTTACAACCGTGCGTCGCAACATCACATCATTTCATCTGGCCTACCAAAACCACAACAGACAAAATTACTCACATCGACGTTCATTGTTTGGATCTCCTGTACAGCTTCTAGTGTGTTGCATGCACAAAGATCCATGGTTTCGAGATATTGCTGGAGATGTATTGAAGGTTATAGTGGCTGACACAAACCACCATATAGCGTCCTTGACACTTTATACCGATTACAACACGTTACGTTCACTGTCACGTGATACTAGGTCCCTAGATGTCTTCTTCAACAACAGCATGCTTCGCACGGATCATATCCACCAGCTGAATGTCGCTTCTTCGCTCATTGAACCCCTCCTAAGGTATGTTGACAATGCTTTACCTTCCTGCATCATCTCATATCCGCCCATGAAAATATCCGACCAGACATACGAGTCAAAGCCATCTCCTTTGGTCAGGCCAAGAAGTAATCGAGATTACTCTGAAGCTGATAGCTGGATCTTCCGACATCGAATCCGCGTGTACCACAGTGTGCAGCCTCAATATAATCCCCATTCTCTCTCGTCTTCTTCCACATTGTTACACGATCCGGGGCTCAATCAACGATCAATACCTCGGTGACTACTTTGAACGAGTCACTGTCGCGGCCCATTCCTTCCTTTGTATCATCGCCACACCTCTCACCGTTGTGTGCGTAACATCTAATTCAAACTCCAGATCGGTGTTGGAAGACCATGATTGGCGTGGCGACGTACAATTCTTGGATAACACCAATACACAATCCGAACCAGGAGGAGGAGGGATAGTACTATGACTCTTTAGTTACCTCGCCTTTTGGAAATATATCGAATTTATGTAATGCTACATAGTTTGAGCCAATTCAAGACCGCATATGGTGACTTTGTACCCCCCGTGTGTGCTTGGCAGCTTCTCGTTGATGCGAGACACATTTTGCAAACTGGTGGGCGCTAACAGTGGTTAGAATCACGTCCCATTTATCAACGAGAATTACTTCAAATACACTACCACTGATAGGGCTCAAGCAGCATGCCAGGTAGTTGGGATAAATGAAGGAAGTCATTGAAGAGTAGCAAAAGACACCCGTAACAAACATTCACTAATGCATGCCGACATTGATCTCGGTCAAATTCCATAATATATTTCTCTCTATCCGAACCCTTATCCCAACGCCAGAGCGCCTCGTTCCCACAGGATCCAACATAAAAGACAAAATGACAATCACCAATATTGTACAGAAGGTTAAACGAGGGCCATGGATAGCGTCCACTACACTGACATATTCTATACATGAAGATGTCACTTCTGACGGAAAACTGGATTCCCATGAAATCTACCAGTCACATTATGCGCTGACGGCCTCTCAATTTATTCTCAGCTGTCATGTGTGTTTTCTGCGAAACATGGTCTAATGAAGTGTAAGGAATAAGTGTTAAAATGGTAACGTAAGGTGAATTATACAAGAAGGATTAGTGGGCCTGCAAGTTGGTTAAAAGAAAAGGATGGAACGGTGTGTATCCTGTAGGAACACGGCCACAATCCTAAGTCAGGAAGTCGACACTCCGGCTAACTTCACCTTAAAAGCTCAGCATTCTTTCGGTATGATTACAACTGCTACCTCCCAATCCAGCGAGATAGCTCGGAGCAGGCAGTGTATCCTATCCCTTCTACAAGAGGTTGAGTGGCTACAACCCTTGGTTTGCCCCGCTGTTTTAAGTTTGGAACGACAGCAGATAAAGGACATGGGGATGAGGGAGATCCCGGATGAAGCTTCGGGAGTGAGTAGCCCTCTCGAACATCGGCACTGTTTATGGCACCGAGAAGCCAATGACGACCACCACATACCACCTTCCGGAGAACACGTCGAGGTTTGTGGGGAGGAATAGGTGGGTAAAACAAAATGTCCTTTTTTTATGTATACTATTAACAAACAGGATTCCTTCAGTGACAAGGAGAGATAAATTGCCACGAACCGCCAAATAATATCAGGAGACGAGGGAGATCCACCAAGCATACTGTCCATCTCCAACGCATGGCATGGCCTGGGGAGTCGTCTCATCGCCGGATAGCTCATCGTCGAGTGTGGGTATTAGTCCTGGGTATTCCTGTGGAGTCGGTTTGGAAAAGGCTGGGATGAAAGTGCTTTACAGCGGAAAGAAAGCTTGGCTAATGACAAAGTTGATGATATACGTACGAATCACGTGTGGACCACGGGAAGGTCAGAACGTCGTTGACAGGTTTCTGCTCAGGTCTGTCACGCCGCCACGACTGGGAATAATAGTTCAAGAGAGCGTTAATATAATGAGGCAGGGATGGCACAGCGTCAATCAGTGAATACACGTACAATCCTCACGTTTTTCTAGACCTACTTACCCCCCTCGAATTCGACAACAGGCGTCAGTGGTATTAAGGGGGTTCTGGATTCGAGTGAGATGCAGTGGATGAACCAAGGTCAGCTTATGACATATTTGGCTTGGGTCTTCAATTGGTGTCCCGGCGCTCGATGGGCAGATGGAGATCGGACATCGACTGCAAATACGTCATCGCTTTAATCAAATCACCGCCACACGCCAACTTGGATGAGGTTGCATCAAGATTTATCACACATATCGCACGATGGTTGTCACCAGATCATCAAACCTTACTCGCTGCCAGCCTTAGCAATATCGTGGAAAATATCTGCCATGTGCGTCAGCTGTCTTTCTAGGAGCTCACCGCGATCAGAGAGTACTTTGAATTTTGGTTACAACCGTGCGTCGCACGATCATATATTATAACCATGTTCACGAAAATCGTAACAGACAAAATCGCCAAGGAGGACGCTTTGATGTGTACCTTATACAGCCATTCGTGCATTGCATGTACGAAGAGGCGTGGTTTCGAGATATTTCTGATGATGTATTAAAGGCTCTATGGGCTGCACAAGTATACATATAGCGTCATTGACGCATCATATCGATGAGGGCAGGTCACATTCACTCTTCATATCGATGAGGGGAGGTCACATTCACTGTGGCGTAATATCTGGGCCTTGAAAACATTCTTCGAGGACAGCACGCTTCGCACGGACCATAACAACCAGCTGCATAGTGTCTTCCTTGCTTTGACCCATTCTACAACAGTATGTGTACAATATTTTACCTTCCAGCATCGTCTCACATCCACCCATGAACCTATCCTACCAGTCTGACTCTGATGCACACGTGTCCAAATTGGCCGCTGCTAGACTCTGGAGAGGGACTAATAGAGGTCACCCTGAAGCTGATAGCTAGCTCTTCCGACAGCGAATCCGCGTGTACCACAGTCCGCAGCCTCAATATTATGTCCATTCTCCCTCGTTTCCTTCCACATCGTAACATAATGCGCCGCTCAATCAACGATGAATTGCCCAGTAACTGCCTACATTTTGTAAATCACATTATTTATCCCTTCCTTTCCGTGATCACCACACCTCTCACTGGTGTGTCGGTAACGTCTCATTCAAACTCCACGTCAGTGTTGTTGAAGAATTATGGTTGGGCTGTCAAAGGCCCTCCCTTACTATCCAGGCACGACATAAAATCATTTCTCTGGATCGCGCCGACGTATCTTATCAAAAAAACAGAGATAGTGCTATTACTCACCGATTAAATCGCTTGTCACCGGACTTACAAGTCGTATGACGCTGCATAGTTTGGGGCAATTTATGGCGCATACAGTCACTTTTCACCATCTCCCGGTGTTTGGTAGCTCCTAGTTCATGTCATACGCATGTAGAATAATATTTGGAGGCTTTGGCGTGGCTAGAATGGCCTCGGATTTATGAACGACAACGAGTCCACATAGAATAGCACTGATAATGCTCCGAAGACAGCCCCATCACTGTGATTTTCGTGCCACTTAGTTGGGATGGCGTTGAGAGGATTCCATTAAGTATTTCTCTCCAATAGAAACGTTCCCATTGGATCCAAGTCTCAAAGCCGACAGTCGTGAATATTGCACTGAGGGTCAAACGAGAACCCGGAGGGGCTTTTGTGCCCGGTATAATGTATAACTGATGCTTGGCGATACAGGAAAAGTGCGAGGATTCCAAATGGGATCACCACCTGATAGAAAGGGGTTCTAAATAGGATATACCAAAGCCTGTCGGATGACACACCTGTATTTGACAGAAATTCTGTGACCATGACTTGAATATCTTTGATGACAAGTGGAATTAATTGGTTGTCCGAAATTTCTTGAGGGAGGGCAATGAAGAGGAAGACGCACCAAGGACATCGGATGTCTTGAAGAAGATGAAGCATCTGTACATTGGTATTTGATCCGGACAGTTCACACGGAGAAGTCCCGGAAATCTAGAGTATGCCCGAACTGGAATACCTTGGAGCATCCCAGATAGCAGGACTTTTTCACAGCACTTCAAACCATTTTACTCGTTAGTTTTAATTTGACCAACTGTTTTATTTTTTTTTCAACGGAAGGTTTAAGAGCACCTGCCTGGATTCGTGCTGCGAGTACCGCAAACAAGGACCAGAGTGAGACATATTGTCGCTATTATCCGGGAGAATATGTCCCTCGGCGTCTGCGCACCTTGTCCCATCTCTAAAGGACCATTCCACGAGTCCTGGAGATCAAGAGTTCTTGCCATTATGTCTCTAAGGTTTTTAGGCGTCATCGGGTCGGAGTCGGGTGACTATCGTCCAAGTTATCATTACGGGAGGGATAAGGTTCATAGCGTGAAGTGTCCCCATCACTCTCACTTGGATCCTAGCTTTGTGGAATCATATATCGGAGCCGCAGACTTTGATTTCCACACTTTGCCGCTCGGAGCCTTTTGCTTTCCATACGGGCTTTACACGTGTTAGTTGATGCACATTGCTGTACTTAGAAGGACGGTGTAATAATAGTAGCATGTAATTAGTTTCCACTGAATATAGATTACGCGCACAATTTGTTAATGAAGAGCTGTGGCATTCCCAATAAGCACGCATATTCACGATGGACGCCAATTAACCTAAGTAAAGAATTATCGGAATTGGAATTCCGAAAGAATTGAACACGAAGGGCATATGTTACTTATCCCCCTGGCATCCGAAAAAAAGGCGTCCGTAGTTTTTATACTTGTAGCATTCACAGGAACGAAGGTCACACTGCCAAGCTGAAGGTTGGGCCTTCATTTAGTGTCCCGGCGCTCGATGTAGATCGGCCATCAAGTGATTGTAACGGGTATTTTTTTGCTGTTCTCCAATGACTTACTTTATGCTATCCCCACTAACTAACACATTGCTTTCTTTGACACCTTCGACTGGTATTCTATTTGAGGTGATTCTGTTGATATATAGGATTTGATTATAGCCACTACCACGGGCGAATAATATATGCAACGTGTATATAGCATCACCGGGAAGCTGCCAAGTACACAAAGGCGGAAAAGGGTGACTATATGCGCTCTTTAAATGCCTCAAACTATGTCGCTTTACATGAATTAGAAATATTTCCAAAACGCGAGAGTAATATTACTATCCCTCCTCTTGGTTCGGATAATGTGTCAGTGTTGTCCAACAGAAATTATGAAATATCGGACGGAATGGATGGTGCAATAGAAGTGGCAGACCAGCCATGGTCCTCCAACACTGATCTGGAGTTTGAATTAGATGTTACGCACACACCGGTGAAAGGTGTGGCGATGACACAAAGGAAGGACTGAGCCGCGAGGGTTAATGTTTCAAGCCAGGAAACGAGGTATTTATTGTTGAGTGAGCCACGCATTGTGTCACAATGTGGGATAAGACGAGGGAGAATGGCAATTATATCCAGGTTTCGCACTGCGCTACACGCGGATTCGATGTCGGAAGATGCAGCGATCAGGTTCAGAGTGACCTCAATTAGTTTGTCTCCTGACCGGAGGAGGTACGCATTTGGACTTGGGTGTGTCAGAATCAGACTGGTATGATATTTTCAAGGGCGGATATTAGATGATGCTGGAAGGTAAACCACTCTCAACATACCGTAGGAGGGGCTCAATGAGTGAATGGACCACATTCAGTTGTTTGATGTGATGCGTGTGAAGCGTGCTGTTTCCGAAGAAGGTTTGCAGATCCGAGATACCATACAACAATGAATACTTTGTGTCCATATCCATAATAAGAGTCAAGGACGCTATATAGTGGGCGATGTCAGCCACTATAACCTTTAATACATCTCCAGCAATATTTAGAAACCAGGGATCCTGGTGCATGCAGCACACTAGAAGCGGTATAGGAGTGGCATACAAGGAAAATCGGTGTGAGTAATTGTGTCTGTTGTGGTTTTGGTGGGCAGAATGAAATGATGTGATGTTGCGACGCACGGTTGTAACCAGAATTCAATGCAACCTCTGATTGCAGTGAGCTCATCTACAGACAATTGACGCACGTGGCAGATGTTTTGCACGATATCCACAAGTTCGTCGAAGAGGAAGGGATATTGATGGCATGACAAATATCGTGCGATGTGTAGAATGAATGTCGACGCAACCTCATCCACGTTGGTGTGTAACGGTGATTTTATGACAGCATTGTAAAGCGATGACGTAGTTCCCGTTGATGGCTGATCTCTATCGTTCCATCGAGCGCCGGGACACCAGTAGAATGTCGTACCCAACGATGCCAGAAGATTGGCAGTGTGTCCTCCGCTCCTCCGCTGTATAACACTTGAATCCCAGAACTGCTGTAAGACCACCCCCGCCCGTTCTCGAATTCGACGCGGGTAAGTGGGTCTAGAAAGACGTGAGTTTTTTGGATGTATTCAATGATTGGCGCTAACGTATCCCCACCTCATTAAGTCCATGGTCTCCTGAATTACTATTCCGAGTCTTGGAGGAGTGAGATGCTTGCGTATTAACTTTTTAGAGGCCTTGTCGTGTCCGTACACCATTCGCTTGTATATCATCAACTTTGCCATCAGTGCAGCTGTCTTTGCGTTGTGAAGCACAGTCCTCCCAACCGTTTCCAAACCGACTCCACAGTAATACCCGGGGCTAATTTCCAGACTCGATGATGAGCTATCCGGCGATGAGCCAACTCCCCAGTCAATGGCACGCCTACGATATGGGATGATTTTGGATGTGGCGTTGGGAGAGCTCTCTCGAATCTGAATATTATTTGGTGCGTCATGACAATTTCTCTCTCCTTGGAACTGAAAACATTCGGTCTGTGAACACTCTCCTTAAAAATGGTTTTTAGTTTGCGCACCGATTCCTCCACACCAACTTCCACGTCTTCTTCCGACAGTTCTATGTGCTGATCGTCATCATGTGCTCGGTAACATAAACCATGTCCATGTTCGAGACAGCTACATCGCTTTCGAAGCTTCATCCGGGATATTTCCCTCTTTCCCGTGTCATCAATCTCCTGTCGCTCCATCCTCAATACAGCCGGGGAAACCAAGGGTTGTAGCCAGTCAACCTCTTGGAGGAGGGATCGGACATCCTGCCCACTGGGAGCTATCTCGTTGGACGTTGACATTGGTGGGTAGAAGTGGTACTCGTACAGAGAGGGAATGCTGCGCTTTTGAAGTTAGCCCGAGAGTCAATTTCCAGGCATAGCATTGTGGCCGTGCTCCTCAAGATACACACCGTTCAATCCTTTCTTTGTAACCAACTTGAAGTCCCACTTATACTGCTTGAATAATGCAGCCAGAATATTCTGAAGTTACCTTACCATCTATACACATATTCCTTCCACCTCATCAGATCATCTCCCGCAGAAAACACACATGGCAGCTGAGAATAAATTGACGGGCCGTCACCGCACATTGTGCTACCTTCCGAGTTCCTTAGTGCCAGATTTCAGGGCAATCCAGCTTTCCCGTCAGAAGTGACATCTCCACGAATAGAATATGTCAGTGCAGTGGGCGCTATCCATGGCAGTGCTTATTAGGTACAGCCCCAGGCGCTCTCGACTCTGGCTATATCTAACGGAACTCCGCGCATCGTGTTCAATTCTTTCATAATGGCAACGAGGAATCCATTCCAACAAGTCATTTCTGATTCTAATGGGCGTCAACCCTGACTATCCGTCTTTGTGCGGGCTCCGTCAGGCGTTTATCAACAAATTGTGCGTGTAATCAATATTCAGTGGCTATTAATTACACGCTAGTCTTATCATTACCCTGACCTTCTCAGTAAACTAATTCGCCCCAGGCTCACCTCATTTATCAAGCACTTTGAGAGGTCGCGACGCATGGTTGTATCTAGATTTCAATGCAGCCTCTGATCACAGTGAGCTCCACTGCAGGTAGTTGACGCACGTGGCAGATGTTTTCTACAATACCCGCAAGGTCGCGGAGGAGGAAGGGAGGCTGAGTACCTGAGGATGATAAATATCCCGCAATTTGTAGAATAAATGTCGACGCAACCTCATGCACGTTGGTGTGTAGCGGTGATTTTATGACAGCATTGTAAAGCGGTGACCTAATTGCAGTTTATGCCCGATCTGTATCTTCCCATTGAGCGCATCTGTCAAGGGTGATAGGGAAGAGTCCGACGACATACATTGCCATCGCCGATGTTGTGGCATCACCCTTAATGTATAAAAAATGGCTTTCGTTCTACAACTGCAAATGTTGCTAAGATGTGGATTTCGAGCCGAAAGGGATGCATAGGAGATATATCACGCATCTGAATTGTGTGTGAGAGAGCGGCATGAATTTACTTGATCATAAATATAGTCGATTTTTTATCGGATGATGACCCGCACAACGCTGGTGGTTCTCCAGCGAGGAATCCGAACAACGACCCCAAAGATACAGAATATCGAATATCTTGAACGAGGCGACGTTGCTCATTGACCAAGCCTCCCTTTTATCCAAAATGACACTCTTTGACCACCTGGCTAGCGCAAAGTAGGAAAAGTTCTTCCATTGTCCTAATAAATAGGTTTCTTGGCGTCCGCGCCTCTTTCGACATCTTTCACCGACAATTGTACGATCTCCATGTTGGCACTCACTATATCCGCCTTTGTAATACAAAACAGTCACACGCCGGCGGAGAAACGTAGGAAGACTTTCTTCCTCCATTGTGTGGTGATCGGTCGATTTATCCCTTTCGTATGTCCTTCCAGATATAATAATATCAGGTGAAGGCACACAAGGTCGACTCCCTCGGCTACAAGACCACCAGCCACTCATTAATGTTTATAGAAGTACATCAAAAATCGAGTCAAGCACATCAAGTCAGATCCCGAGATGTCAAGTTCTCAACTCACAAATACGACTCTATCGCCGTGAAGCTATTAGCCAGCTTTTAGATAGACTGGAATATCTGCTGGATAAATAATATTACCTTGTGACATTGGACTAGATTTAAGAAAATTATAAAACTGTAAGCTGCAAGACTTAGGACTTGCACTTACCAACGAAACTCTTGTGCATCGTCAAACTCTGGATCAACGGATGTAAGCCTCCACTAATAGACGGATCATCAATGGCACAAACGTTTGCACACACGGGGGTGATGCTCAATTCCAGTCGAGATACTCCGGGCAAGCCGGCATGGGTGCCGTGTCTTTCTATGAAGTAGCCAAAACGAATGCGCTGGTGAACTCTAAGTATTGCATGGACGGATCGGGAAAGGATAATGGGGATGAAAATACTGCAGCGAGAAGCATGATATAACTTTGAGAAGAAAATTCTGGTAATATGGTCATGAGGCTTCAGACCCTCCCATTAAGTATGCTGTTGGAAAGAGAGCCCACATAGTGGTTCTAGCCCAGGAGACACCACCAGATGTCCCCTTAGAAGTTCATTCCGACTGAGAGTACTCATTGATTCCGAACCCAAGAAACTGAAAAGGAAAAACACAACGTGATATTCAGGTGTGACCCCAATTAGCATAATTAAGGAATTATTAAAATGGGTTCCTCGTTGGAATGGCTGAAACGAGGCGCCTGAGGCTGTACCTGATAAGCACTGCCATGGATAGCATCTCCTCCATTGACATATTCTATCCATTGATATGTAACGTCTGAAATGATGGAAAAGCTGGATTGGCCTGAAGTCCAGCGCTCAAGAACTGAGAAGTTACCACATGATGCGTTGACAGCTTGTCAATGAATTCCCAGCTGCCACATGTGTTGTCTGCAGTATGCGATCTAATGAAGTTCAGGAATATCGGTAAAAAGTATTAAAGTAACTTGAGAGTATCCTGGGTGTATTTTTGGAAAAGGACGAGTGGGCCTTCAAGTCATTTAATAGGAAACGATGGACCAGTGGGTATCCTGTAGGCGTACAGCCTCAAAGCTATGGCTGAACTTTGAATCTCCGGCTAACTGCACCTTAAAAGGGCAGCATTCCCTTCCGGGATGAGCATGACTCCTATCATCAATGTCAACTTCCAACGAGATAACTCTGAACAGGCAACAGATCATACCACTCCTACAAGGGGTTGAGTGGCTACAACCCTTGGTTTCACCGGCTGTATTGAGGGCAGAACGACAGGATATCAATGAAAGGAGAATGAGGGAAATATTCCAGATGAAACTTCGAGAACGATGGAGGTGTCTGGAACATGGGCAAGGTCTATGTTACCGAGCACCTGAAGACGACGAGCACATACTACTGTCTGAAGAAGACGTGGAAGTTTGGGTGGAAGAATGGGTGTGCAAAATGAAATATATTTCTTACATACACTCTTAACAAACCTCATGCTTTCAGTGCCAAGGAGAGAGAAATTGCCATGACCCCCCGACAATTATCAAGATGCGAGGGGGGTCCACCAACACGACATCAAATCTCGGTGCATATCAGAGCCATAATCTCGACTGGGGAGGGGGCTCACTTCCTTAAAGCTCATCTTCAAGTATTAAAGTTGCTCCATGATATTTCTTAGGAGTCGTTTTGGAAAGGATTGGAATGAAAGTGCTGCTCAACGCAAAGAAGGTTTCGCTGATGGCAAAGTTGACGCTATACAAGCGAATGGCGCGTGGATACGGAGACGACAAGGGCTTTAACAAGCTTCTACAAACGTATATTACGCTGCAAAGACTGGGAATAGTCATTCAAGAGAGTATTGATTTGATGAGGTAGGCCACAACATGGCAATCATTAAACACCGGACGTACTTAGTCAATGTTTGTAGACCCATATACCCACTCCGAATTCGACAACAGGCATCAGTGGTATTAGGGGTGTTTTATAGTTCAAGTGTTATACAGCGGAGGAAGGGAGGACACACTGACAAGCTTATAGCATCTTTGGGTTCGGCTTTCCTCTGGCGTCCCGGCGCTCGATCGTCAGATGTAGATCGGCGATCAACTGCAATTACGTCTTCACTTTACAATGCTGTGATCAAATCACCGCTACACACGAACGTGAATGTGGTTGCGTCGAAATTTATTCTTCAAATCGCCGGATATTTGACATCCCCCTGCAATCCACCTCCCTTCCTCCTTAAGCACCTTGGGGTTATCGTGGACATGACTTGTCACGTGCGTCAACTGTCTGTAGTGGAGCTCACTGCGAGCAGAGGCTTCATTGAATTCTGGGTACAACCGTACGTCCCAACATCACATCCTTTTGTCCTGCTCACCAAAACCACAACAGACAAAATTACTCACACCGACTTTCCTTCTATGAATCTCCTATACAGCTTCTCGTGTGCTGCATCCACCAAGATACCTGGTTTCTAAATATTGCTGGTGATGTATTGAAAGTTGTAGTGGACGACATAAACCTAGATATAGCGTCCTTGACATTTCACATCGATGAGAACACGTCACATTCACTGTGGCGCGATATATTTTCCCTGGAAACCTTTTTCGATGACAGCACACTCCTCCTGGATCATATCAACCAGCTGAATGTGGTTTCCTCGCTCAATGAGCCCCTCCTAAGGTGTGTTGATATTGTTTTACCTTCCAGCATCATCTCATATCCTCCCCATCACAATATCCTACCAGTCTGATTCTGACACACATGTTTCCAAATTCGTGGTTCATGTGGTTAGGGAAACGACTAATTGAGGTCACCCTGAAGCTGATAGCTGCGTCTTACGACATCAATTCCGCGTGTACCACAGTGTGCAACCTCAATATCATCCCCATTCTCGCCCGTCTTCTTCTACTTTGTGACGCAATGCGCGGCTCAATCACAGATCAAAACCTCGGTGCTTCCCTTGAACGAGTAACTGTCGCGGCTCATTCCTTCCTTTGTATCATCGTCACACCTTTCACCGGTCTGTGCGTACCATCCCATCCAACATCCATATTAGTGTTGGAGGACCATGACTAGCGTGCTCATGCCCTTGTTCCATCTACTCCGCACGCATAATGTCCCTTGGATAGTACTATTACTCTTTCCCTCACTCTCCTTGTGGCGATATCTCTCATAATAAAGCTACATACAGTGCATATAGTCACTTTTGACCGCCTTTGTGTGCCTGGAAGCTTCTCGTTGATGCTATACGCACGTTGATATCACTCAGAAGTTTCACAGAAAGCAGCGTATCAGTTAGTTGGGATAGCATGAATCCAGTCATTGAATACCAGAAAGCAACACCCGCAGCTCACTAATCCATGCCGAGCGGTCAGATTCACGTAATCGTCAAAACCTATGTTCAATCTCCTGATTGGCTATCGTGGGGGACAACCTCTGGAATGCAAGGAGGAGCCTTTAAAACGTTCAGCGACTGCGTTGGGCGCATTGTATTAAGTATTTCTCTCCATTCGAAACCTCCCCTCGATGCTGGAGCGCCTCGCTCCCATGGGATCAAATTTGAGGACAAGGACAAGGCCACTATTGCAAAAATGGTCAACCCGCATCCAAAGGCACTTCTGAGAGCGCTATAAGGTATGACTGATGCGTAGCGATAATGGAGACGTGCGAGGAAGCCAGAGGCCATGACCACTTGATAGCAAACTGGTCTAAATTAGGTATAGGAAGCCTACCGGGCAACACACCTGTATATCCCCGATATTCTGTGACCGCTGCGTGAAGGAGGAAAATGAAGAGGAAGAAGTCCCAAGGACATGGGATGTCTTGAAGAAGACGACGCATCAGTAAATTGGTATTTGATTCGGGCCCCTCGCGGAAGGAAGGCTCCGTAATCTAGAATGCGCGCCTGGACATGGTGTAGCGTCTGGAACAGCCTGGAGCATCCCAGATAGCCGTTCTTCCTCCGAGCGCCTGAAACCATTGTAGTGATGAGTTCTCAATTCGAACAAGTCTTTCGCCACAATGCGATACCTTGAAATTTATCCCCTTGATAACTGTAACTTAAAAGCGCAGCATCCCCTTCCGGTATCACAACCACCTCCTACCCACCAATGTCGAGTTCAAACGAGAGGACTCTGAGCAGCAACGATCTCGTACGGGCTGAAAGCCTCCTACAAGAAGTTCAGTGCCTACAACCCTTGGTGTCCCCAGCTGCATTGAGCGCAGAAGAACGGGAAGAGAGATTTGACGCGGTGAGAAGGGAAAGACTCCGGGTAAAGCTTCGAGACCGATGGAACTGTATCGAAGACGGGCATGGTGTGTGTTATCGAGGTCCCGAAGACGACGAGCATATACCACTGTCTGAAGAAGACGTGGAGGTTTGGGTTGAAGAATGGGTGCGCAAAATACAATAGCCTTTCGTGTACACTGTTGACAAAGTGGACGCTTTCAGTGCCTAGGAGAAGCACATTGTCGTGACCCACCGACTATTATTAAAACACGAAGTAGATCCACCAACACGACATCGAACATGAACCCATATTGCAATCATCATAAGATCGACTGGGGAGTGGTTTCACGGGCTGATAGCTCGTCTTCAATTCTTGATATTAGCCCCGGGTATTACCTAGGTGTTGGAATGGACAGGATTGGGATGGGCGTGCTTCACAGCGCACAGAGAGCTTCTCTGATGGCAAAGTTGATGATATACAAGGGAATAGCCCGTGGATATGGATGCAACAAGGCCTTTAACAAGTGTCTCCTGAAGTATCTCACTCTGCCAAGACTGGGAATGGTGATTCAAGAGACCATCGATTTGATGAAGTACGGCGTCAACCATTGATTACTCAACATACTCACGTCTTTCTAGCCCCACCTATCCCCTTCGAATTAGACAACAGGCGTGGGTGGTCTTAGGGGAGTGGACGTCCTTACACCGTATATGGTATTCAAGTGGTATACAGCGGAGAAACGGAGTTCACACTGCTGAGCTTATGACAGATTTGGCTTGGGCCTTCCTCTGGTGTCACGGCGCTCGATGGTCAGATGTAGATCGGCAATCAACTTCAATTACGTCTTCCCTTTACATGGCTGTCATCAGATCACCACTACACATCAACGTGGATGAGGCTGCGTCCACATTCATTGTAGAAATCGCCCAATATCATCAAACGTCTGCAGTGGATCTCGCTGCGATCAGGGTTTACATTGAATTCTGGTTAAAACCGTGCGTCGCGACCTCACATTATTGCATCCTGCCCACCAAAACCAGAACAGACAAAATCACTCATACAGAATTTCCTTGTTTGCATCTCCTATAAGGATTCTCGTGTTTTGCATCCACCAAGATTCCTGGTTTCGAAATATTGCTGGAGATGCATTGAAGCTTATTTTAGACGACGCAAGCCTCCATATAGCAACATTGACACTTCATATCGATGAGAAAACGTTATGCTCACTTTCGGACCGTATGGAGGACCTAGAAACCTTCTTCGACGACAGCACGCTTCGCACGGATCATATCAACCAGCTGAATGTGGTTTCCTCGCTCATTGAACCCCTCCTAAGGTATGTTGACAATGTTTGACCTTCAAGCACAATCTCATATCCGCCCATTCAAATATCCTACCAGTCTGATTATGACACACACGAGTGAAACCTTTTCTCTCCTGTTTTCAGGAAGGACAATAATCGAGGTCAGTTTGAAGCTGATAGCTGCATCTCCCGACATCGAATCCGCGTGTACCATAGTGCGCAGCCTCAATATAATCGACATTCTCGCTCGTCTTCTTCCACATTGTGGCCCAATGCATGGCCCAATCGACGGTCAATACTTCGGTGCCGACGTTGAACAATTTTACCTCGCGTCGTATTCCTTCCTTTGTGTCATCACCACACCTTCCACCGGTGTGTGCGTAACGTCTCATTCAAGCTCCCGATCCGTGTTGGATAATAATGGATGGTCTGCCGATGCTCTTCTTCCATCCATTACGCACAATATATCATAATTTCCTCTTGGTAACACCGACACATTATCCACCCCGGAGGAAGGATACTACTATTAGTCTTCAGTTAACTCCCCTTTGGCAATATTTCTAATTTATGTAAAGCTACATAGTTTGAGCAAATTAAAGAGCGCATGTAGTCACATTTTACTTTGTGTTCTTCGCAGCTTCTCGTTGATTCTATACATACATTGCATATATTGGTGGGCGTTAGTGGTGGCTAGAATCACATCCAATTTATCAATGAGAATCACTTCAAATAGAATACGACTCGGAGCTTTAAAAGAATGCAGCGTATCAGTTAGTTGAGATAGCAGGAAGCAAGTCATTGAAGAGCAGCAACCACCACCCGTAACCCACTAATCCATGCACAGTTATCTCGGTCCGATTCACCTAATTTTAAAATCTATGTTTAATCTCCTGATTGGCTACCATGAGGCACAAGATCTGGAATAAAATGAAGGGGGTTTGAAAGGGTGTTGGGCGGATTCAATTAAGTATTCCTCTCCATTCGAAACCTTGGCCCGATGATGGAGCGCCTCGCTCCCATGGGATCCGACTTGAGAAAAACGACCATCGCGAATATTGCAAAGAAGGTAAAACGAGCACCACAAAGCACGGTTGAGACCCATATAGTGTATAACTGATACTTAGCGATACAGGTGAAGATCGAGGAAGCCAGATTCCATGACCACTTGATGGCAAACCGGTCTAAATTAGCAATAACACAGCTTTCGGGGTGACACCTGGTTATGACCGATATTATGTGACAGCGACTCGAATATCTTTGATCACAAGTGTAGTTGATGTTTTGTTAGACAATTATTGAAGGAGAAAAATGAAGAGGAAGAAGCACCAAGGACACGAGATGTCTTGAAGAAGACAAAGCATCAGTCAAGTGGTAATTGATCCAGGCGGCTCACGGAGAGAAGTCGTCTTAATCTAGAATGCGCGCGTGGACATGGTCCAGCGTGTGGAACAGCCTGGAGCAAGACAGCAGTTCTTCCTCCCACCGCTTCAAACCGTTGGAGCGATGAGTCTTCAATTGGATCAAGTCTTTTCTTATATTTCAACGGAACCTCTTTGAGCACCTGGCTGCCTTTGGACTCCTATTACCACAAACAATCAAGAGAGTGAGACATCTTGTCTGGGTGAACACGTTCCTGGGCTTCCGAGCATCTATTGCCATCTTTAACCGACCATTGAACGATTTCTGGCGATTCTGAGTTCTCCTCATTATGTATCTAAGCATCGTAGGTCTCATCAGGTCAGTTACAAGCGACTATAATCCCATTTAGATCACCAGCCACTCTTTAAATGGCAATGATATAGATAGAAATCCGGGTCTGGCACGTCCAATGAGATACCCAGCTGTCAACTTATGAACTTGTATATATTAATCTATGTAATTATGTACTAATACACACACACCAGCATGCTTCAAAACATTAAAATTTATCCACTGTACACAACATATTAACAAAACTAGGGCGATAAGAAAATGAAAATACAACGATAAGTGACGCAGGCAGGATATTACATATACCTTTGGCATCATGAACCTTGAAGGTCCAGGAAGGGAACCGAGGAGCACAACCTGACAACATTCAACCATATCGGGGTTTCCGTCACGATCCATGTTGCTGGGAAAAGACAAAGGACTCCAACTCAAGGGGGATAAAGTACTTTACAGCGCAAAGAAATATTCGCTGACGACAAAGTTGATGATATACAACCAAATGGCGCATGCACGATGGAAAGACCAGAATCTCGTTGATGGGTTTCGGCTCAGCTATCTCACACCGCTCAGGCTGGGAATAGTAATTCAAGCGAGGATTGATTTATTGAGGTAGGGATACAACAGCGTCAATCAGCGAATACATTCAAAATACTCACGTCCTTATACACCCACCTATCCCCGTCGAATTCGGAAAAAAGCGTGGATGGTCTTAGAAGGGTTCTGGGTTTCAAATGGTGGATCGCAGAGGAACGGATGACGTATTGCCAAGCTTCTGGTATATTTTGGTTCGGCCTTCTCCTCGTCTCCCGGCGCTCGATGGGACGATAGGGATCGACCATCAACTGCAATTACGTCTTCGCTGCACAATGCTGTGATCAAATCAGCGCTACCAACGTGGATGAGATTGCGTTGACATTTATCCTTCCCATCCCGGGATATTTCTCATCTCCATGCATTGCGGTTATCGTGCATCAGGAAAGTGGGAAGATCAGTAAGTATGCCGTCTATATTGGCTAGAGCCATCTAGGAGAGCTAGCTAGACTCGGCTAGACACACTACTTTCGCGAGATCCCTATTTACTAGTCGGTATAAAAGCTTACTCTAGATATGGGGAGTCTAGGGAGGTTAGAGAGTCTACATACTGGGTGTAGAAATTCCCTGTAATGGAGCTCACTGCGATCAGAGGTTACATTGAAGTATGGGGGCAACCGTGCGTCGCGATATAACATCATTTTATCCTGCCCACCAAGCCCACAACAGACAAATTACCCACACCGACGTTCCTTGAATGAATCTCCTACACGGCATTTCATATATTAGCTACACCAAGATGCCTTGTTTCGACATTTTATTCCGGAAGGGAATGCTGCGCTTTTTAGGTGCAGTTAGCCCGAGAGTCGACTTCCAGGCTTAGTATTGTGGCCGTGCTCCTACAGGATACACACTATTCCATCCTTTCCTTTTAACCAACTTGAAGGCCGACTAATCCTTCTTGTATAATACAGGCAGGATATTCTCACGTCACTTTACCATTTTGACACGTATTCCTTGGACTTCATCAGATCGTTTTAAAAGCCTCTAATTTTGTTCCAAGTTCTGTGCCTCATATAACCAATCCGGGAATTGAACACAGATTTTGAAGATTAGATGAATCTCACCGATTAATGTCAGCATGTATTAGTGAATGTTTGTTACGGGTGTCTTTTGCTACTCTTCAAGCACTTGCTTCATCTATCCCAGCTACCTGATATGCTGCTTCTCATCTCTCAGTGGTAATATATTTGAAGTGATTCTCGTTGATAAATAGGCCGTGATTCTAACCAATACTAGCGCCGACCAGCATGCAAAATGGTGTCTAGCATCAACGAGACGCTTCCAAGCACACACAGGCGATACAAAGTCAACATATGCGGTTTTGAATGGGCTCAAACTATGTAGCATTACATAAATTATATATATTGCCAAAAGGCGAGTTAAGTAAAACGTCATGGTATTATCCCTCCTCCTGGTTCGGATTGTGTATTGGTAGTATCCAACAGAAATTGGGCTGGCGCAATGGATGAAACAAGAGCATCGGCACGCCAATCATGGTCCTCAAACACTGACCTGCAGTTTGAATTAAATGTTACGCACACACCAGTGAAAGGTGTCCGAGCACCTTTTGCCATCTCTCACCCACCTTTGAACGATTCCTGGCGATTCAGAGTTCTCGTTAGTATGTATCTAAGGTTCGTTGGCCTCATTACGTGGGTTTAAAATGACTATACTCCAGGTTAGACCACCAGCCACTCTTGCATTGACAAAGGTATATGTACAAAATGCCGGTCAGGCACGTACCCAGCTGTCAACTTCTGAACTTCCATATAATAATCAAGTTAATTATGTACTAATACACATACATCAGCAAGTTTCAAAGCATTAAATATGTCCTCTTTACACAATATATTAATAAAAATAGGGTGATAGAAATATAAAATAGCATGATAAGTCACACGAGTAGGATATTACATATGCTGTTTTCATCATGAACCTTGCAGGTCCAGGACGGGAAATGAGGAGCAAAACCATGATACCATTCAATCATGAGGGGTTCCCCATTACTCCGCTCACAAGGACCGGGTAATACTAATTCTGGCGTGTACTTAATTATGACTGAATATAGATTACATGCACAATTTGTTAATGAAAATCTGACGGACTCGCCACAAACAGGCATATTTACTTTCTACACCAATTAGCCCAAGTAAAGAATTATTAAAATGGGATGCTCGTTTGAATTCTGAAAGAATTGAACATGGAGTGGATGCGGCTAGATATAGCCGGAGTGACGGGGCTGTCCCTGAGAAGTGCTGTCTGTTAGGATACACACACAGGGCGGGTCTCGTGAGAAATCCGCGGGATATCTGGTAGGACTTGGCTTCAGCTTATAGGCTGCGCCCTCACTAGATCGTGTTGTCCAATTTCGAACAGGCGGACGGGAATCCCGGGGAGTCCGGGCGGGGTTCGTGGGTCGTAGGTCGTAGGTCGTGAGGTTCGTGAGGCGTGAGTTGAAATAGTTGGGAGAGATAGATACGTCGGAGCCCGTGGGCTCCGACTAGTGCGAGCGGTGTGATTAGAGTAGGGAAAATATATTAGATTAAAGGGGGGGAATCTAAGCTAATTTTCTGACTGGATTGTATGTACAACATCTGCCAGTTTAAATAGACCATGGAGTGAATGAACATACTAATCCGGTAATAATGAAAACGAAACTAACAAAACACAAATGGGAAATGTAAACACCAAATTTGGTGTTAGGAACGGGACGGAATGGAGCGGAGTCCGAATCGTGATAAAGCATAACCCATAACGGGAAATGGAGCGGGAGCGGAGTCCTAATCGTGACAGGTCATTTGACTAAAACGGGAACGGGGCTCTAATAGAGCGGTGACGGGATTCTGAGCAGGATCCGGTGACTGATGCGTGGGACGAAAGACGGACATAGACAGAGACGGAGTCCGGTAACTGATATGTGTCTTACTGAGGTTGAACGTAACAAGTCTTGACGTAACGGAGTCCGGGCGGGAAATCCTATAAACAGACGATTGGTGCTTGTGGCGCGTGGGGGCGTACGGGTTAGTGCCCGGAGTCCGGCGGGATTTGTCTGGGTCGTAACAGTATCCTCCCTTTATGCCGAAGTCCCAAAGAGGCTCTAGACCTAGATAAGGTTCTTGTTGGCTACGCGCATGTGTCAAAAGTCATGTCGGTTACACGTATGTGTCAAAGAGTCATGTGATCTGGAAGGTAAGGTTCAAACGCGACGAGCCTATATAAAAAATTGAAAAAATAGAAATTCCTTCTTCTTTATTACCCCCATCTTCGTCACCATGGGACCAAAACCAACACCATGCAAGCCAATGCCGACAGCAGGGCCCTCCACGGGCACTCCGTATCGGGTGCCGTGGAGTGCGGCCCAATTGTTGGCATGGCGAGAAGAGCAACGCCAACTGCGTGAAGCAGCAGAGAAGGAGGCGAGGGAGGCCGAGGAGGCCCTGGACAGAGAGTACCAGGAAGCGTTGGCCGCGGAGGAAGAGGCCGCAAAGGAGAGGGAACGTGAGGTGGAGGAGGCTGCGCGAGTGGCTGCAGAGAAGGCCCGGGTGGCTGCAGAGAAGGCCCGGGTGGCCGCGGAGAGGGCCGCCATTGTTGCGGGAAAAGTAAGTCCCAATATTCAACTTGTCGAGCTTTTTACTGACTTGTAATTTTCAGCGCAAAGCAACAGAGGTGGAGTCCGAGTCCGAGGGGGAGCCGGAGAGCCCCCAAAAGGTAGGCCTCGTGTCTGTGGGGCTACCACGGGAGAAACTGACCACATCAACAGAAGGCAAGGAAGGCGGCGCCAGTCCGTCTTCCAACGCGGAACGAGCCACGGTGTTCCGGTTGTAGTGACTGGAACACGGAGTGTAACAGGAAGTCCGGCTGGGGGCCGGGCTGCTATCAATGCGTGCACCTCAAGGCGAGGTGCTCGCTTGTGCATGAGCAAGCCACGGGGTCCGGGGCGCAGGACATCAGCGGGACAGACGGGTTTTCTGGGTTGGACGAGGTCCTCGGGCGGATCGCTGAGGGCATCAAAGCCCAAAACGTGTTGCTCCAGAAGAGCAACAAAGTCCAAGTGAAGGTGGTGAAGGAGCTGTCCGGACTCCGCAGGGAGTTTTGGAAGTTCCTGGCGGAATATGGCGGCTATGTGTATGAGGAGCCGCAGATCGGAAGTTCCGAGGATGCCAGGTCAGATGAGGAGGGGGTTGCCACGGAGATCGCGGAGCTTCCTGGGGAGATAGCTGAGGCGGAAAAACAGGAGGCGGGGAAAAAGGACAGTCCCATAAATGTAGACTGAAAAGTAATATAGAAATAAAAAATAATTGAAAATAAAAAGTAAAGTGTGAAAAAACATAAGAATTAAAAGTCAAGTCAAAGTCCATGGGATATCCGCTTGAGGACTTGACAAGACAAGTCAGAACCTGTAAATGCAAAGAGAGACATAGGGCGACAGGGGAAAATGTAAATGAGTCCAAACGTAACACGGGGTCCGCGGGGTGCGGTCAGAGAGACGATAATGGTCCAGGTTTGAGTGGGTAAGCAGTATGAAAGTCAGTAATGATTTCCGTGGCATTACCGAGTTCTGTGGCCAAAATCCATGAAGTCTCTTCATCGGTGCCCTCGTAACCCGCCCACTTGACCAAGTAAAGCAGTTTACAAGTGCGTCGACGCTTGTCAATTTTTGAATCTAAAATCTGCGAGATTTCAAACTCGGGTTCTCCGTCAATGACGACAGGAGGAGGCAGGGATTGCACGCGATCCGGGATAGTGTTAGCAGTACAAGGTTCTAACATAGAAACATGAAATACTGGGTGTACCGCGCGCATGCTATCCGGAAGCCGTAGAGTCCAAGAGACTGAACCTACTTGTGCAATAATTTCAAACGGACCTAAATATTTTTCAGCAAGCTTTTTTGATGGACGGGTAGTCCTGAAGAATTGAGCTTTGACATAAACACGGTCACCTATCTTGAAGTTGGGTGGCGGGATCCGGTGTCTGTCCGCTGAATGTTGATATTGCTCTTGGGTGGACTTTATTGCAGTCCGGAGTTCCTTGTGGAGCTCGTGGAGGTCCGTGGTGAACTCTTGAGCACGAGCAGAGGCGAGATTTCATTCTGAATGTACTGTAATATTTGGATTATATCCTTTATTTGCAAAGAACGGGGAAACACCAGTAGTGGCTGAAGGAGCATTGTTGTAAGCAAACTCTGCAAGTGGTAACAAGGATTTCCAATTGTCCTGTTGGTAGTTGCAATATACGCGGAGGTATTGTTCCAATGTCTGATTGACGCGTTCGGTTTGTCCGTCGCCTTCCGGGTGATGTCCGGACGTGAAATGTAAGGTCATGTCCAAGGATTTTCCGAGGGATCTAAAGAAGTGAGACACGAACTCTGATCCTCTATCGGAAGTCACGTGGGATGGAACTCCGTGCTTGGAAAATACATGAATGATGAAAAGTTCCGCTAACTGCACGGATGTAATTGTGTCATATGTAGGGATGAATATACCTTGTTTTGAGAATCTGTCAACAATGACTAGAATGGCGGAAAAGCCTTCGGAATCCGGTAGGTGTTCAATGAAATCCATAGAGATAGAATTCCACGGGTGTTCCGGTACCGGGAGTTGTTTCAAAAGGCCGTATGGCTTGTGTCGCTGAGATTTCGAGCGGGGACAAGTAGTGCAAGATTTACAATAGTGCTTAACGAATCCACGGAGTCCGGGCCAAGTATATTCTCTTCTTATTAATGATAGAGTTTTGTTGTACCTGAAATGTCCTGCGAGTGGATGATCGTGTTTGTATTGAAGGATCCTTAGGTGGAGGCCGTCGGAGTCCGGTACATAGATCCTATTGTCAAGTCTAATGAAACCATGCTGATCAAGAGACCACCGAGGTTGATCGGGGTCCACGGGATTGTCAAGGTGAGCTTTAGTTATCGGGTCTAGCGGAATTGCCAATAGAATATCTTGATGTAACTTCTCAATATCCATAATGATAATTCCACGGACAATGGGATTGATGAGGAAAGTTGCGCGGACCGATGCAGTAAGTTGTTGATTCGTGAAAATAGGTTTCAGGTTGTGCGGATTTACCATGGCATAGTCGTTGCTCCCCTCTTTAGGGTAGACGTCCCATCGTCTAGTTAAAGCGTCGGGTTTGCCGCCGAGACGGCCGGGTCGAAAACGGATAATCATGTTGAAGGCAGATAGATATTCAGACCAGTGGGCCTGCCGGCGGGTCAAACATTTTGTGGTAGAAAGTATTCCAGGTTTTTGTGATCTGTTACAACGTCAATAGGAGTTCCTGAGCCTTCTAAATAGTGTCGCCACACTTTGAAAGCTGAAAAGATTGCCAGAAGCTCTTTATCATGAACGTCGTAGTTGAGCTCTGCTCCGGTAAAAGTCTGGGACAGAAAAGCCACGGGGTGGACTTCTCCGTCGGAGTCCTGGATAGACAGAATGGCTCCAAGTGCATAGTTGGAGGCGTCCATTTCAACAATGAGCGGGAAGTCCGGTTTCCAATGCGACAGAATAGGAGCTGCAGAAAAAGAAATTTTTAAAAGATTGAAAGCTTTTTGACACTTATCGTTGAAATTCCACGGAGTACCCTTGCGCGTAAGACGGGTAAGGGGTACCGTGATGTTGGAGTATCCACAGATAAAACGTCTGTAAAAATTGGCAAAGCCAAGGAAGGATTGTATATCTTTAACTTTTCGGGGTTCGGGTCAACCTTTGATGACTTGCACTTTAGTTTCATCCATGCGGAGTCCATCGGGTCCCATCATGAAACCTAGGTATTCCACGGAGTCTGTGTCAAAAGTACATTTTTTACCGTTTGCGAATAAACCATGTTTTCTAAGTCTCCGGAGAACTTCACGGACTTGTTTGTCGTGTTCTGCGGGATTCTCGGAGTAGATAAGAATGTCGTCCAAGTAAACAATGACGCATACATCGAGCATGTTGGAGAAAATGTCGTTGATAAAACACTAAAAAACAGAAGGAGCATTGGTGAGACCAAAAGGGATCACCAACCACTCAAAGGCCCCATAACGGGTTCTAAAAGTGGTTTTCCATTCGTTGCCCGCGGCGATCCGGACCAAATGATAGGCATGCTTGAGATCTATTTTGGTGTAAATCCGGGCATTCTGCGGAGCATCGAGCAGATCAGCTATAAGTGGGAGTGGATATTTATCCTTCTTGGTGACAGCATTGAGTCCTCTAAAATCAACACATAGTCGAAGGGATCCATCCTTTTTTCTGACAAACAGAACAGGTGCTCCAAAAGGAGACTTTGAGGGTCGAATAAAACCTATGGACAAGTGTTCATCCAGGAAATCGCGGATTGCGGAGAGTTCCGTGGACGAGAGCGGGTAAATGTGTCCTAGGGGTGGCTTTGCGCCGTCTTCGAGATCGATTTTTAAGTCATATTCTCTGTGAGGCGGAAGCCGGTCAGCTTTCCGCTTGCTAAAAACATCCGCGAAGTCATGATATTTCTCTGGGATGCCTTCTAGGTCAGTGGCTTGCTCAGATTCAGATACCGGGGTTGAAAAACGTCCAGTTGCTTCATCAATTTTTAGGTTGATAGTGAACGCCTGGGAACCATCCATTTTTGAAGCCCTAATAAAAGCTGCAGCATTAATCAGAGAAATGAACGGAGGTGCCATGGGTTCCGGGGAAGCTATAGGTGCCGTAGGGATCACAGGAGTCCTCGAGACTGCAGGTGCCGGGAAGGCCATGGGTGCCGTGGAGGCCGAGACAGGCGCAGTTTCCTCGGCTGCCACGGGGGTCCAGAATGTTATACTGTTAGCTATCCAGTCAATCAACAGATTGTAGCGGGTAAGCCAGTTATGTCCTAGGACCACCGAGCAACTTGAGTCTAACTGGGTCACATAGAAAGTGACCAATTGAGATGTTCCACACGGGAACGTGATGGGTAAATCACAAGCTTGGGTAACAACCGAATTACTTGTGCCATCGAAGAGGCGGAGGCCGAAGGGATTTATCGAATAAGTTGACAAAGAATTTTTTTGCGTAAATTTAGTATCTAAAAAACAGTGAGTCGAGCTGGAATCTATTAAAGCTGAAAAAACGAATTTCGGGAGCATATTAGACATAAGTTTAATAAAAAATGAATCAGAATGTGAGAGAGCGGATGCGTTGAGGCGAGTGAACTCTTGAATGCGCGGAGAGGCAACGCAACCCCTAACCCGCGCGGAGTCCGCGGGGTTGCTTACTTTTTTTTCGAGTTGGAAGCCGGTTTGTCCTTCGACGGGGTATCCGTGGAGGCCTTGGCTGTTCGTCCCTTAGAAGAGTTTGCTTTTGCCAGCAGACATTCCGGGACTCGATGACCAGGTTTCCCGCTCAATAGACAGAGGTTGTTGTCCATACAACATTGTCTTTCCTGTGGGATCAATTTGCCATCGGGTCTGAGTTTGCCTGAGAGATCGGGTTTTCTGGCTTGCTTGCCGGACTGTTGACTTTTGTTGTCCTTATTGTCCTTGTTGTTGTTGTTTGAAGACTTTTTATCGTTCTTCTTGTCGGATTGCGTGGAGTTGCTGGTTGATGAATTATTGGTATTATTTTTATTGTCCTTGGACTTGGTTACTTTGTCCGCGGACGTCTCACGGGCAACTTCCGCGCGACGTTCCCAATAACGTGCGTCCGTGTTTTGAGCCTTGAGGTGCATACGGGACAGGGTTTTTGGCTTGCCATCTTCTCCTTTTGAGACTTCGTCTTTAAGGTGGGACGGCAGACCGGTGTAGAATTGGTGGCAGAGAGCGGAATCGCCCCACTGACAACGAGCTGCAAGATTGTTGAATTGGACGATATAGTCCGTGATGCGCTGTGTGTCCTTCATGCGAAGATTTGTGAGACTGTTCTCGGCTTCCCCTGTTGGGTCATACGGGCCAAAGTTGGTTTCAAGCTCCTCAACAAAAGCATCCCAATTTTCAAGCCAGAGCGGCTCTTCCTCGGAAATCCCGCTAAAAGCCGGTTCGAACCATTTCAATGTGGATCCCGACAAGCAGAAAAGTGCGTAGTTGACTTTTCGGGAGTCCGTGGAGAATGCAGCGGCACGATCACGGAAATTGAAGCGACATTGCATGAGGAAAGTGGAAAGTTTGTTTGGGTTGGAACCCGTGAAGGGTTCCGGAGCATTGACTTTTGACCGTGGAGGTTCTTGTTCCTTTTTCTTTCGTTCTTCAAGCAGGTGCGTCATAAATTTATCTATAGTGCCTGCTAAACACTCAGAAGTAGGATCCCCCAAGTGCGGTCGCTGATTAGGCGGAGGATTTTCGACACCTTTTTCTTTGTCGGGTGCCACGGAATCGTCCTCGTGCTCGGATTTGTCCTGGTTTTCCGGGACTTCTTCGATACGGGTTTCTTCCATGGGTTCCGGTTGGTCCAAGGATGTCTGGCTGGTATACAGAGATAACGGGGAATGAAGAGTTGACGGTCCAAGTAATGATGCCTGAGCGCGTGTATTTCTTTTTGGTGGCATAATGAAAACAATCTGCGAGTATCAGTCAGAAAATACTGTTAGGATACACACACAGGGCGGGTCTCGTGAGAAACCCGTGGGATATCCAGTAGGACTTGGCTTCAGCTTATAGGCTGCGCCCTCGCTAGATCGTGTTGTCCAATTTCGAACAGGCGGACGGGAATCCTGGGGAGTCCGGGTGGGGTTCGTAGGTCGTAGGTCGTAGGTCGTGAGGTCGTGAGTTGTGAGTCGAGATAGTTGGGAGAGATAGATACGTCAGAGCCCGTGGGCTCCGACTAGTGCGAGCGGTGTGATTAGAGTAGGGAAAATATATTAGATTAAAGGGGGGGAATCTAAGCTAATTTTCTGACTGGATTGTATGTACAACATCTGCCAGTTTAAATAGACCATGGAGTGAATGAACATACTAATCCGGTAATAATGAAAACGAAACTAACAAAACACAAACGGGAAATGTAAACACCAAATTTGGTGGTAGGAACAGGATGGAACGGAGCGGAGTCCGAATCATGACAAAGCATAACCCATAACGGGAAACGGAGCGGGAGCGGAGTCCTAATCGTGACAGGTCATTTGACTAAAACGGGAACGGGGCTCGAATAGAGTGGTGACGGGATTCTGAGCGGGATCCGGTGACTGATGCGTGGGACGAAAGACGGACATAGACAGAGACGGAGTCCAGGGGAAGTCCGGTAACTGATATGTGTCTTACTGAGGTTGAACATAACAAGTCTTGACGTAACGGAGTCCAGGCGGGAAATCCTATAAACAGACGATTGGTGCTTGTGGCGCGTGGGGGCGTACGGGTTAGTGCCTGGAGTCCGGCGGGATTTGTCCGGGTCGTAACACTGTCATGGATAGCATCCACTGCATTTACATATTCTATCAATTGAGATATCATTTCTCAACTAACGTAAGAGATTAATTCCCAAAACTCTAGCGCTCGAGAAGTCGGAAGTTGCCACATTACATTATGCGGTGAAGGTTCATCGAACTATTAATAACTGCCATAACTGCTCTCTGCCGTAGACAATCTGTTGAAGACCAAGGAATTGGTGTATACCATCGTGAGAGAAATTGAGACAACCTGTAGCATGTATGAATAAAGGAGGTTGAGGCATGAGGTTGTGTAAAAGGAAGGGATGAATAGCTGGGTATCCTGTATAAAGCACCGCCACAATGCGATACCTTGAAATTTATCCCCTTGATAACTGTAACTTAAAAGTGCAGCATCCCCTTCCGGTATAACAACCACCTGCTACCCACCAATGTCGACTTCAAACGAGAGGACTCTGAGCAGCAACGATGTCATACGGGCTGAAAGCCTCCTACAAGAAGTTCAGTGGCTACAACCCTTGGTCTCCCCAGCTACATTGAGCGCAGAAGAACGGGAGGAGATATTTGATGCGGTGAGAAGGGAAAGATTCCGGGAAAAGCTTCGAGACCGATGGAGCTGTATCGAACATGGGCACGGTGTGTGTTATCAAGGTCCTGAAGACGACGAGCATATACCACTGTCTGAAGAAGATGTGGAAGTTTGGGTTGAGGAATGGGTGCACAAAATTCAATAGCCTTTCATGTACACTGTTGACAAACTGGACGCTTTTAGTGCCTAAGAGAGCCACATTGTCAAGACCCACCAACTATTATTAAAATGCGAGGTAGATCCACTAATACGACATCAAACATGAGTCCATGTCGCAGTCATAATAACATCGACTGGGGAGTGGTTTCACTGGCTGATAGCTCGTCTTCAAGTGTTGAAATTAGCCCCGGGTATTACCTAGGAGTTGGCATGGACAGGATTGGGATGGGCATGCTTCACAGCGCACAGAGAGCTTCTCTGATGGCAAAGTTGATGATATACAAGGGAATAGCCCGTGGATATGGATGCAACAAGGCCTTTAACAAGTGTCTACAGAAGTATCTCACTCTGCCAAGACTGGGAATGGTGATTCAAGAGACCATTGATTTGATGAAGTAGGGATACAACTGTGTCAACCATTGATTACTCAACATACTCACGTCTTTCTAGACCCACCTATCCCCTTCGAATTAGACAACAGGCGTGGGTGGTCTTATGGGAGTGGACGTACTTACACCAGATATGTTATTCAAGTGTTAAACAGCGGAGAAACAGAGCTCACACTGCCAAGCTTATGACAGGTTTGGCTTGGGCCTTCCTCTGGTGTCATGGCACTCGATGGTCAGATGTAGATCTGCGGTCAACTTCAATTACGTCTTCCCTGTACAAGGCTGTCATCAGATCACCACTACACACCAATGTGGATGAGACTGCGTCCACATTCATTGTACAAATCGCTGAATATCATTCATCATCTTTTCCTTCTCCAGGTTTTCTCGTCAGTCACCTTGGGTATATCGTGGAAGACATCTCCCACGTGCGTCAACGGTCTGCAGTGGAGTTTGCTGCCAGGTTTTCTCGTCAGTCACCTTGGGTATATCGTGGAAGACATCTCCCACGTGCGTCAACGGTCTGCAGTGGAGTTCGCTGCGATCAGAGTTTACATTGAATTCTGGTTAAAACCGTGTGTCGTGACATCACATTTTTGCATCCTGCCCACCAAACCAGAACAGACAAAATTACTCACACCGAATTTCCTCGGTTGAATCACCTATAAGGATTCTCATGTGGGCCATAGACTATAAGTCATCTTAAGATTCTGTGTATTAACTGATGGAAATGGGTCAGTATATAGAGCTCACACAGATGTGATTCCTGAGATTCTTAGGGTAGATACATAGGATGTAATATGCAGATTATAGCAGTATTCACACAGAGGTGATTCTTAAGATTCTGGGTGTACATACACAACCATGATATACAGACTATATGGGTACCCACACTGAGGTGATTCTTAAGATTTTGGGTGTACATACACAAACCATGATATACAGACTATATGGGTACCCACACTGAGGTGATTCTTAAGATTCCTGGGATAAATACCTCCTACATGCTATGCAGAAAATGGATGTACTCACACAGAAGTGATTCTTGAGATTTTTAGGATAGATACATACACAGCAAGTGATATACAGATTATAAGATAATTCACAAAGGTATGTAATTCTTGAGATTCTTAATGTACATACACAGAACATGATATACAGATTATATGGGTGTCTACACTGAGGTGATTCTCAATATTCCTAGGGTGAATCAAATACAGCTGATCTGGAGATATTTAGGCAAATACATAAAGTAAAGCCTTATGGGAATTAGGGGATTAGGGGGATTAGGGGGATTAGGGGAATTGGGGGAATTGGGGGATTAGGGGGATTAGGGGGATTGGGGGGATTAGGGGATTAGGGGGATTAGGGGATTAGGGAGATTGGGGGATTGAGGATTGGGGATTGGGGGATTGGGGGATTGGGGGATTAGGGGATTAGGGGATTAGGGGATTAGGGGATTGGGGGATTAGGGGATTGAGGGGATTGAGGGATTGAGGGGATTGAGGGATTGGGGATTGGGGGATTGGGGGGATTGGGAGGATTGGGGGATTGGGGGATTGGGGATTGGGGGATTAGGAGGATTAGGAGGATCAGGAGGATTAGGGGATTAGGGGGATTAGGGGGATTGGGAGGATTGGGGAGATTGGGGAGATTGGGGGATTGGGAGGATTGGGAGGATTGGAAGGATTGGGAGGATTGGGGGGATTGGGAGAATTAGAGGTGTCTACACTGAGGTGATTCTCATGATTCCTAAGGTAAATCAAATACAGCTTATCTGGAGATCTTTAAGCAAATACATAGAGTAAAGCTTTATGGGAGTTTGGGGGATTGGGGAGATTGGGAAGATTGGGGGATTGAGGGGATTGGGGGGATTGGGAGGATTGGGGATTGGAGGGATTGGAGAGATTGGAGGGATTGGGATTGGAGGGCTTGGGGGGATTGGGAGGATTGGGGAGATTGGGGAGACTGAGGAGATTTGGGGGATTGGGAGGATCAGAGAGATTGGAGGAATTGGAGAGAGTTGAGGAATAATTCAACTCAATCCTAAACTTAAACCCTCTGTCCAACTCCTTGATATATTTCCCTCCATCTCTCTTCCAATACTCCCATCCCAATGTCCTCAATCACTCTCACAATACCTCCAATATCTCTTCTAATGCCTTCCATCTCTCTCTCCATATACCTCTAATTCTCCTGCCAATACCTCCAATGTCTTCCCAATACTCCCAACCTCTCTCCCAATATCCCCTGTTTATTCTCTCTGAGATTTATAGGGAGTTTCAAATAGGGTCTCATTATTTTTCTCTATAACAAATAGCATTACTACCAATTAAAAATTAGTATGCTAATGTAACAAATAGACTAAGTTGTGAATAATGTACCGTAGTCCACATGATGGGGAAAATTGACTGAGGTACATATGAAAGATTAAAAGGGGGTAATCATAGGGAAAAAAAACAATTGAAGTAAAGATTAAGTGGTGGTAAGATGTGGAATAAAGGAAGATTGATAAATGATGTGATACATGATCAAGGGTTTTCTTATTATTCTCAGGGACACTCCAACTCCACCACTCTCTCAGGTACATTTAAATCTCAGTTCACAACAAGTTCACATGTGGCTGCACAAAAGCTGTGGTTTTTTCTCTCTCAGTACTCAATCTATTAGTCGTTTGCATCTCCTGCAGATATTAGTTCTACACTGTTTAACTGGTCTGGCTGTAGAACTACTACACCATTGAAACAGTTCTAAATAAATGAACATGTCATACAAGTAAGGAAAAAATGTTATTCCACTGGAAACAAGGTTTGCCTTGCACTAACACTTTTTATATATTATCCTACTGCCACAAAGACTATAAATATCATGACTGGAATTCTGAATTATTGTAATGGAGTATACCAGAAGTTCTATAAGCCAATGAAACATATATCAAGAGAAGGAAATATCATTCTAATAGTAATAGGAATTTATCTTATTACAATAGTTTACATATATTCTACACAACTAAAGAGAATGGTGATAACCATTATAAGATTATGATACAGATCATCACAAAAATGATATTGTTTATAACAGAACCTTCTGCACATTCATTCCTCAGATAGCAATTATTCTAGCTGTTATGCAGTTGCTATTTGAGTCACATTGGTAGCAATTTTTAGTTTGGCTGTGCTTTGCCATGTTTCAACAGTGCAACAGTTGAATAGTGTAGGACTAATATCTGTTGCAAATAAAAACAGCTAATAGATTGAGTGATAAGGGGGAATAAACCACTACTTTATGCAAACCACATGTAAAGTACATATACATTTGGAGAATAATGGAAAGAGAAGAATGATGAGAGTCTATTATCACCTCACAGTGTATGGTGTGTCACTACCTTATACATTCTGGGTATTCAAATATTGACTGCTTTTAGTGAAACTTCTAGATGTATAATGCATTTGATACTAAGGAGGACAATACAGAGGAACAGAACAGATGTCACTAAGGATGTTGAGTATACAGTGGGATACTATGAGTATAATGGAACAGATAGAATTATGTATGCAATTGGTGAAATGTGGATAGACATGATTACACATTACAGCATTATTGATATGAAAGTATTGGGAGGAAATTAGAAGTCTGGGAGGAGATTGAGAGTGTTGGGAGAGAGGTTGGGAGTATTAAGAGGGAGGTTAGACATTGGAAAAGAGATTGGAGGTACTGGCAGTGAGAGATAGAAGGCATTAGAAGAGGTATTGAGGTATTGGAGGTTGATTGAATGGTTTGGAAGGCATTAGAAGAGATATTGAAGGTATTGGGAGAGTGATTGAGGACATTGGGATGGGAGAAAGATGGAGGGAAATATATCAAGGAGTTGGACAGAGGAATTAGGTTTAGAATTGAGTTGAATTATTCCTCAACTCTCTCCAATTCCTCCAATCTCTCTGATCTCTCTAATTTCCCTAATCCCCCCAATCCCCCAATCCCCAATCCCCAATCCCCCAATCCCCCAATCCCCCAATCCCCTAATCCCACCAATCCCCCAATCCTTCCAATCCCCCAATCCCCCAATCCCTCCAATCCCCCAATCCTCCCAATCCCCCTTTCCAACTCACTCCTAAGACTCAGTGAAATATACAAATCCCCTCAATCCCTCTAATCCCCCCAATCCCTCTAATCTCCCTAATCTCCCT
Organism: Hysterangium stoloniferum; assembly: GCA_015178975.1. Lineage (NCBI taxonomy): Eukaryota > Fungi > Basidiomycota > Agaricomycetes > Hysterangiales > Hysterangiaceae > Hysterangium > Hysterangium stoloniferum. The sequence goes on from WHVD01000007.1 coordinate 856,568, forward strand.
AATCCCCCAATTCCTCTAATCCCTCTAATCCCCTAATCCCCCAATCCCTCCAATCTCCCAATCCCCCTAATCCTCCCAATCCTCCCAATCCCCCTAATCCTCCCAATCCCCTAATCCTCCCAATCCCCACAATCCCACAATCCCCACAATCCCCCTAATTCCCCATCCCCCAATCCCCCAATCCCCCATCCCCCTAATCCTTCCAATCCTCCAAATCCCCTAATCCCCCTAATCCCCCCAATCCCCCTAATCCCCCTAATCCCCCTAATCCCCCCAACTAAACCCTAATCCCCCTAATCCCCCCAATCCCCTAATCCCCCTAATCCCCCTAATCCCCCTAATCCCCCCAATCCCCCTAGAACGAACGCCAGTCGGCCTGTTCTGATGTTTGAGAAGTGGCATCACCATGCATAATACATATGAATGCAGTGTATGCTATCCTGAGTGATACTCAAAGGCCACTTTAACCATATTTGTATTCAATTCACTCTATATTTTCACCGTACAAAATCAAGGTTAAATTATCCCCATCCGCCCAATGCGAATGCGGTGCTTCATGAACTCTTATCAAATTATGCGCACAGGGCGGCCTATTAAAACAACTCACAGTCTCGAACCTGTATTGGCCCACGACCTCGTCGATATGATTTACGGCATGGAAAAAATATATATGGGACCACGAGCAGTTAATATCAGGGACACCGTCATGCGAAGAACAGTGGCGTGGCCGTCATTGATGTATTCCAGTGGTTTTCTATTTAAAGTAATTGTCTCTCATACATCGGATGTCAAACTAACGCTCAATATTATTCCATATGTAATGCATATAGTCACTTTTGACCGCCTTCAGTTGCTTGGCAGCTTCTCATTCATGCTACACACACGTGGCATATATTTTTTAGGCCGTAGTAGTGGCTAGAATCACATCCGATTTATCCACGAGAATCACTTAAATGGGATACCACTCGGAGGTCTCAAATAAAGTAGCGTGTCAGTTAGTTAGGATAACATGAAGCAAATATTTCCATGGCAGATAGCTTGGAATGACAGGCGTTCAATGATCCAGAAATGAGGTCCGGGTGAAGCCTCGAGAACTATGGAGTTGACTCCAACATGTGCACGGTTTATGTGACCGAGCACCTGAAGACGACCAGTAAAACTGTTTGAAGAAGTTGTGGCAGTTTGGGGGGAAGAATGGATGCATAAAAACGAAATATCCTTTTTATGTCCACTGTTCACATACCGGATGTTTTCAGTGCCCAGGAGACAGAAATTACCATGGCACCCCAACGATTATTAAGATGCGAGGGATATCAACTAACAACACATCCAACCTCAGTCTACATGAAAGATATAACATAGACTGGGGAGCGGCCTCATTGAATGAGAGCTCATCTTTAAGTATTGAAATTGGCCGGGTGTATTACTGTGGAGTCGGTCGGAAAAGGTTCGGATGAATGTCTTTACAACGCCAAGAGCACTTCGCATACGGCACAATTGACGATATCAGAGCGAATTGCGCGTGGACCAGGGCGAGACCAGAAGGTCATCGACAAGCTTCTACACAAGTATCTCACTCTGTAAGATTGGGAATACTAATTCAAGAGACCATGCATTTCACGGGGAAAGGATACAACAGTGTCACTCATTAAACGCGCAGAATATACTTAATGTTTGTAGACCCATATACTTTCCGAATTCGACAACAGGCGTCAATGGTCTTAAGGGGGATGTCTGCATTCCAGGCGGAGGAACGAGGGACACATTGCCAAGATTTATGACAGCTTGTGGCTTTGCCTTGAATTGGTGCTCGATAGTCAGATAGAGATCGGCCATCAACTGCAATTACGACATTACTTAATAACACTAGAATCAAGTCACGGCTACACACCAGGTTACATCAAGATTTATCGTACAAATCGTTGGGGATTTGTCATTCAATAAATCCTTTCCTCGTTGACGAACTTGTGTATATCGTGAGAAACATCTGCCATGTGCGTCAGCTGTCTGGGGAGGAGCGAGGGGCTAATCGAGGTCGCTCTGAAGCTGATAACTGTATCTTCTAACATCGAACCTGCATGTGCCACAGTGAGCAGTTTTAATGTCATCGCCCTCTCGCTCGTCTTCCGCATTGTGTCCCAATGTGTGGCTTAATCAATGATCAATCCCTCGGTGTCGACTTTGACAAATTAAACCTCATGGTGCATTGCGTCATCGCTACACCTTCTACTGGTGTGACGGTTACATCTAATTCGGACTCCACATCAGTGTTGGAGGCACATGCATGGTTGGACTGCAGAGGGGTTGCACCAGCCATTCGGCACAATATGTAATCATTTCTTTTGGATCACGCAGGCACATCTCATCCAAACTAGAAGGAGGAATAGTATTATTGCTCTTCAATTAACTCGGTTTGTCACAGGATCTGTCTAACCACATAACTTGAGCCAATTTAAGAGCGCACACAGTCACATTTTATCGTCACCCCATTCTTTCAGCTTCTCGAATAATATTGACGAGGGTTAGTTTAACTCCCGATTTATTAACAACAATTATTTCAAATAGAACACCGCTGGAAAGTCTCAAGACAGCCACGCCACTGTTATGCACATGTGACTTAGTTAGGATAGCACCAAGCAAGCCATTGAATAAAAACGCAGGACGTCGGGCATAATCATTCCAATCCAACTACCAATAACCGGGCTCTGTCATCGAAGAATCATTCGGCTCTGCTCTCTTCCCCCGTCACGCCTTCTTCATCCTATCCTTCTAAAAGCCGCCACTGGGTTTAAATCTCATTAAGCCCCAATAAATGACTTCCTGGAGAGGGTCCCTATTTTGAAGATACCGGGGGAAACTATAGCTGCGATCAAATGTCAGGCTTAGTGCAGGAAATTCACCACGTGTCGAGGCGCCAGAGGAGGCTGCCATAATGACAATTCATGATCTGTCGTGACATCTTCGTGTCATGCACACGAGTCCCGAATAAATAAGGTGAGCCTGGGGCGAATTGCTCTACTCATAAGGACCGGGTAATAAAAATACTGGCCTGTATTTATTATGACGGAATATAGATTACATGCATGATTTCTTAATGAAGATTTGACGGGCTCGCCACAGAAAAGCATCTTCACTTTCGATGCCAATTAGCCTAAGTGAAGACTTATTAAAATGGGATGCTGGTTAAAATTTTGAAAGAATTGAATACGAAGCGGATGTTTCCGTGAGATATAGCCCGAGTGGAGAGCCGCCGGCGGCTGTACCTGAGAAGCACTGTCATGGATAACATCCACTGCATTTTCACATTCTATCAATGGAGATGTCACTTCTCAACTAACGTAAAAGCTGAACTGCACAAATATCTAGCGCTCAAGAACTCATAAGTTGCCACATTATGCGGTGAAGGTCATCAAGCTATTCGTAGGTGTCATATGTGCGCTCTGCCGTAGATGATCGGTTGAAGAGTAGGAAATTAGAGTATAACATAGTGAGTGAACTTGAGAGTATCCTGGAGCGTGTGTACATCAAGGAGGTTGAACGGCTTCAAGTTGTGTAACAGGAAGGGAAGAAACGCTGGGCATGCTGCATAAAGCACCGCCACAATGCTATACCATGAAATTCATGACCCTGATAACTGAAAATTAAAAGCGCAGCATCCCCTTCCGGTATCACAACAACCTGCTACCCACCAATGTCAACTTCAAACGAAACGACTCTGAGCAGCGACGATGTCGAACAGGCTGAAATCCTCCTACAAGAGGTTGAGTGGCTACAACCCTTGGTTTCCCCAGCTGCAATGAGCTCAGTAGAACGGGAGGAGTTAGTTGATGCGGCGATAAGGGAAAGATTCCGGGTAAGGCTTCGAGAGCGATGGAGCTGTATCGAACATGAACACGGTGTGTGTTATCGAGTTCCCGAAGACGACCAGCATATACCACTGTCTGCAGAAGATGTGGAGGTTTGGGCTGAGAAATGGGTGCGCAAAATGGGATAGCCTTTAATGCATACTGTTGACAAACTGGACGCTTTCAGTGGCTAGGAGAGACAAATTGTCATGATCCACCGATTATTATTAAAATGCGAGGTAGATCCACCATCGCCACATCCAACCTCAGTCCGCATTATAGTCATGACGTGGACTGGGGAGTGGGTTCACTGTATGAGAGCTCATCGACATTTTCAAGTATTAAAATTGAGCCGGGGTATTGCTGTGCAGTCGTGATGGAAAGCGTTGGGAAGACTGTGCTTTACAGTGCAAAGACAGCTGCACTGATGGCAAAGTTGATGCTATACAAGCGAATGGTGTATGCAAACGACAGGACCGTTAACAGGTTCTTACGCAAGCCTCTCACTCTGCCAAGACTCGGAATCATAATTCAAGAGACCATTGACTTAATGAAGTGGGTATATCACAGCGCCGATCATTGCATACACTCAACATACTCACGTCTATCTAGATCCACTTACCCGCGTCGAATTCAAAAACAGGCGTGGGTGGTCACAATTAATCTCTGTGATTCAACTCATATGACGTGGAGCAACCGAGGTGACACTGAGAAGCTTATGGTGCGTTTGAGTGGGGCCTTCTCCCAGTGTACCGGCGCTCGATGGTCAGATAGAGATCTGCCACCAACTGAATTTACATCATCCCTTTACAATGCTATAATCAAATCACCGCTACACACCAACGTGGATGAGGTGGCGTCGGCATTCATTCTCCAGATCGCCCGATATTTATCATCCTTTTGTAAACGTACCTTCCTCCTCGTCGACCTTGAGTATATCGTGGAAACCATTTGCCACGTGCGGAAACTGTCTGTAGAGGAGGTCACTGCCATCAGGGGTTGCATTGAATTCTGGGTACAACCGTGCGTCCCGACATCACATCATTTCATCCTGCCCACCAAAACTACAACAGACAGAATTACCCACACCGACATTCCTTGCATGCATGTCCTATAACTGGTCTCGTGTCTTGCATCCACGAAGATGATCGGTTTTAAGATCTTGCTGGAGATGTATTGAAGGTGATAATGGATGACACAAACCACCATATAGCATCCTTGACTCTTATGATGGATGAGGACACAGCATATTCATTGTTGGATGGTATGTTGGCTCTGAACACCTTCTTTGACGACAGCACGCTTCGCACGCATCATATCAAACAACTAAGTGTGGTCCCTCGGTTAATTGAGCCACTCCTATGGTATGTTGAGAGTGTTTTACCTGCCAGCATCACCTAATATTCCCCCTTGAAAATACCATACCAGTCTGATTCTGACACACCCGAGCCCAAATTACGGTTTCATCTCGTCAGGCGAGGAAATAATTGAGTTTACTCTGAAGCTGATAGCTGCATCTTCCGACATCGAATCCGCGTATACCGCAATGCGCAGGCTCAATATAATCCCCATTATCCCTCGTCTTATCCCCCATTGTGACACAATGCGTGGCACAAACCGGCGTCCGACTCAAAAAAAGAGTGAGCAACCCTGCAGACTCCGTGTGGGTTGGGGGTTGCGTTGCCTCTCCGCGCATTCAAGAGTTTACTCATCTCAATGCATCCGCTCTCTCACATTCTGATTCATTTTTCGTTAAACTTATGTCTAATATGATCCCGAAACTTGTTTTTTCAGCTCTCATAGATTCCGGCTCTACTCATTGTTTTTTAGATACAAAATTCACGCATAAAAATTCTTTGTCAACCTATTCGATAAATCCCATCGGCCTCTGCCTTTTCAATGGCACAAGTAATTTGGTTGTTACCCAAGCTTGTGATTTACCCATCAGTTTCCCGTGTGGAACATCTCAATTGGTCACTTTCTATGTGACCCAGTTAGACTCAAGTTGCTCGGTGGTCCTAGGACATAACTGGCTTACCCGCTACAATCCGTTGATTGACTGGATAGCTAACAGTATAACATTCCAGACTCCCACGGCAGCCGAGGAAACTGCGCCTGTCTTGGCCTCCACGGCACCCATGGCCTTCCCAGCACCTGCAGTCTCGAGGACTCCTGTGATCCCTACGGCACCTATAGCTTCCCTGGAACCCACAGCACCTCCGTCCATTTCTCTGATTAATGATGCAGATTTTATTAGGGATTCAAAAATGGATGGGTCCCAGGTGTTCACTATCAACTTGAAAATTGATGAAGCAACTGGACATTTTTCAACACCAGTATCCGAATCTGAGCAATCCACTGACCTAGAAGGCGTCCCGGAGAAATATCATGACTCCATGGATGTTTTTAGCAAGCAGAAAGCTGACCGGCTTCTGCCTCACAGAGACTACAACTTAAAAATCGATCTTGAAGATGGCGCCCAGCCACCCCTAGGACATATTTACCCGCTCTCATCCACGGAACTTTCTGCAATCTGCAATTTCCTGGATGAACATTTGTCCATAGGCTTTATTCAACCCTCAAAGTCTCCTTTTGGATCACCTGTTCTGTTTGTCAGAAAAAAGGATGGATCCCTTAGACTATGTGTTGATTTCAGAGGCCTCAATGCTGTCACCAAAAAGGATAAATATCCACTCCCACTGATATCTGATCTGCTCGATGCTCTGCGGAATGCCCAGATTTACACCAAAATAGATCTGAAGCATGCCTATCATTTGGTCTGGATTGCCATGGGCGATGAATGGAAAACTACTTTTAGAACCCGTTATGGGGCCATTGAGTGGTTGGTGATCCCTTTTGGTCTTTAACTTGTCAATTTCAACTGACTTGGTGTTTTCAGCGCAAGGCGACAGAGGTTGAGTCGGAGTCCAAGGTGGAGCCAGAGAGCCCCCAAAAGGTGAGTCTCAGGTCCGTAGGAGTACCATGGAACTAACCATATCAATAGAAGGCAAGAAGGTGGCACCAGTCTGCCTACCAACATGGAATGACCTGTGGTGTTCCAGTTGTAATGACCGGAACATGGAATGCAACCAAAAGTCCGGGTGGGGATCAGGCTGCTACCAATGTGTGCACCTCAAAGCGAGGTGCTCACTGGTACACGAGCAGCCCACAGGGTCCAGGGCATGGGACATCAGCGAGTCGGATGGGTTGCGTCGACATTTATCCTTCAAATCGCCAGATATTTGTCATCCCCCTGCAATCCATCTCCCTTCCTCCTTAAGCACCTTGCGGTTATCGTGAACATGACTTGTCACGTGCGTCAATTATCTGTAGTGGAGCTCACTGCGATCAGAGGGTTCATTGAATTCTGGGTACAACCGTGCGTCCCAACATCACATCCTTTTGTCCCGCCCACCAAAACCACAACAGACAAAATTACTCACCGACTTTCCTTCTATGAATCTCCTATACAGCTTCTCGTGTGGTGCATCCACCAAGATACCTGGTTTCGAAATATTGCTGGTGATGTATTGAAAGTTGTAGTGGACGACATAAACTTAGATATAGCGTCCTTGACATTTCACATCGATGAGAACACGTCACATTCACTGTGGCGCGATATATTTTCCCTAGAAACCTTTTTCGACGACAGCACACTCCTTCTGGATCATATCAACCAGCTGAATGTGGTTTCCTCGCTCAATGAGCCCCTCCTAAGGTGTGTTGATATTGTTTTACCTTCCAGCATCATCTCATATCCTCCCCATCACAATATCCTACCAGTCTGATTCTGACACACATGTGTCCAAATTCGTGGTTCCTGTGGTTAGGCAAACGACTAATCGAGGTCACTCTGAAGCTGATAGCTGCATCTTACGCCATCAATTCCACGTGTACCACAGTGTGCAACCTCAATATCATCCCCATTCTCGCCCGTCTTCTTCCACTTTGTGACGCAATGCGCGGCTCAATCACCGATCAAAACCTCGGTGCTTCCCTTGAACGAGTAACTGTTGCGGCTCATTCCTTCCTTTGTGTCATCGCCACACCTTTCACCGGTCTCTGTGTACCATCTAATTCAACATCCAGATTAGTGTTGGAGGGCCATGAATAGCGTGCTGATGCTCTTGTTCCATCCATTCCGCACGTATTATGTCTCTTGGATAGCACTGATTCACTATCCGAACGAGGAATAAGGATAGTACTATTACTCTTTCCTTCACTCGCCTTGTGGCAATATTTTTCATTTATGTAAACCTACATAGTATGGACCAATTCCACAGTGCATATAGTCACTTTTGACCGCCTTTGTGTGCCTGGAAGCTTTTCGTTGATGCTATACGCACGGTGATATCACCCTCAAAGGTTTCACAGAACGCAGCGTATCAGTTAGTTGGCATAGCATGAATAGCAGAAAACAACAGCCGAAACTCCCTAATCCATGCCGACGGTTATCTCGGTCCGATTCACCTAATCTTCAAAATCTATGTTCAATCTCCTGATTGGCTATCATGGAGCACAACCTCTGGAATACAAGGAGTCTTTAAAACGTACAGCGACTGCGTTGGGCGCATTCTATTAAGTATTTCCCTCCATTCGAAACCTCCCCTCGATCCTGGAGCGCCTCGATCCTGGAGCGCCTCGCTCCCATGGGATCAGATTTGAGCACAAAGACAAGACGAATATTGCAAAAAAGGTCAACGAGGCACTTTGAGAGCGCTATAAGGTATAACTGATGCGTAGCGATACAGGAGACGTGCCAGGAAGCCAGAGACCATGACCACTTGATAGCAAACGGGTCTCAATTAGGTATAGGAAGCCTACCAGGTGACACACCTGTATATCCCCGACATTCTGTGACCGCGGCTTGAAGGAGGAAAATGAAGAGGAAGAAGCCCCAAGGACACGGGGTGTCTTGAAGAAGACGAAGCATCAGTAAATTGGTATTTGATTCGGGCTATTTACGGAAGGAAGGCCCGGAAATCGAGAGTGCACCCCTGGACATGGTGTAGCGTCTGGAACAGCCTAGAACATCCCAGATAGCCGTTCTTCCTCCGAGCGCCTGAAACCATTGTAGTGATGAGTCTTCAATTCGAACAAGTCTTTCCTTTTATTTAAACTGAACCCTTTTGAGCACCTGGCTGGATTGGTGCTGCTATTACCACAAACAAGCGCCTGAATGAGACATGATGTCGCCATTGTCGAGGTGAATACGGTCCTCGGCATTCGAGCACGTTTTGCCATCACTCACCCACCTTTGTTAGATTCCTGGCAAGTCAGAGTTTTCGTTAGTATGTATCTAAGGTTCGTTGGCCTCATTGCGTAAGTTTAAAGTGACTATATAGATTACATGCACAATTTGTTAACGAAAAATTCACGGACTCGCCACAAACAGGCATATTTACTTTCTACGCCAATTAGCCCAAGTAAAGAATTATTAAAATGGGATGCTCATTAGAATTCTGAAAGAATTGAACACGAAGCGGATGTTTCCGCTAAATATAGCCGGAGTGGCGGGGCTGTACCTGAGAAGCACTGTCATGGATAGCATTCACTGCATTGACATATTCTATCAATTGACATTTCACTTCTCAACCAAAGTAAGAGATTAATTCCCAAAACTCTAGCGCTCGAGAAGTCGGAAGTTGTCACAATATGCGGTGAAGGTTCATCGAACTATTCATAACTGCCACATCTGCTCTCTGCCGTAGACAATCTGTTGAAGACCAAGGAATTGGTGTATACCATCGTGAGAGAACTTGAGACAATCCTGGAGCATGTATGAATGAAGGAGGTTGGGGTTTGAGGTTGTGTAAAAGGAAGGGATGAATAGCTGGATATCCTGTACAAAGCACCGCCACAATGCCATACCTTGAAATTTATTCCCTTGATAACTGTAACTTAAAAGCGCAGCATCCCCTTCCGGTATCACAACCACCTACTACCCACCAATGTCGACTTCAAACAAGAGGACTCTGAGCATCAACGATGTCGGGTGGGCTGAAAGCCTCCTACAAGAAGTTCAGGGGCTACAACCCTTGGTCTCCCCAGCTGCATGGAACGCAGAAGAACGGGAAGAGAAATTTGATGCGGTGAGAAGGGAAAGATTCCCGGTAAAGCTGTAAGACTGGTATCTGCTGCAGGTGCAGACAGACACTAGAATGAGTGATGGGGAAATAAACCACTACTGTATTATAATCCACATGTACAGAATATATACAAGTGGAGAACAATGGGGATGAGAACAATAGGAGTGAGAACAATGGGAGTGGAACAATGGGATATGGTGAACAATGGGATCAAATATTACCAAATCACAGTGTAGGGAGTGCCACTCCCTTACAAAGCTTCGAGACCGATGGAACTGTATCGAAGATGAGCATGGTGTGTGTTATCGAGATCCCGAAGATGACGAGCATATACCACTGTCTGAAGAAGACATGGAAATTTGGGTTGAGGAATGGGTGCACAAAATACAATAACCTTTCATGTACACTGTTGACAAACTGGACATTTTTAGTACCTAGGAGAAGCACATTGTCATGACCCACCGACTATAATTAAAATGTGAGGTAGATCCACCAACACGACATTGGACATGAAACCATATTGCAGTCATCAGGACATCGACTGGGGAGTGGTTTCACGGGGTGATAGCTCGTCGTCAATTCTTGAAATTAGCCCTGGGTATTACCTAGGAGTTGGCATGGACAGGATTGGGATGGGCATGCTTCACAGTGCACAGAGAGCTTCGCTGATGGCAAAGTTGATGATATACGAGAGAATAGCCCGTGGATATGGAAACAACAATGCCTTTAACAAGTGTCTACAGAAGTATCTCACTCTGCCAAGACTGGGAATGGTAATTCAAGAGACCATCGATTTGATGAAGTAGGGATACAACCGCATCAACCATTGATTACTCAACATACTCACGTCTTTCTAGCCCCACGTATCCCCTTCGAATTAGACAACAGGCGTGGGTGGTCTTAGGGGAGTGGACGTTCTTATACCAGATATGTTATTCAAGTGGTATACAGTGGAGAAACGGAGTTCGCACTGCCAAGCTTATGACATATTTGGCTTCGGCCTTCCTCTGCTGTCCCAGCGCTCGATGGTCAGATGTAGATCACCGATCAACTACAATTACATCATCGCTTTACAATGCTGTAATCAAATAACCGCTACACACTAACTTGGATGAGGCTGCTATTGAGTAGGAGACAAGATTTCGAAAGGATAGAGTCTGTTTGCAAAGCTCAGTGAGTGAGTGAGTAAACTTCACTATTTATTATAGTACCTGTTTGTTAGAGTATGATATTACAGCTCTTACATAGTCTATGATGTTCCCTGTATTTGTCTGATATTTGTAGTATTTTTCCCAGCACTGTAGGTGCAGTATTGTGTGAGTTACCTAGTAAGGTAACTGATGTGCAGGTGCTTAGGTAAGCACCCTGTAGATACTCTGCTGTGGGTGTGGGAAAATCTCCTTAGTGTTTACTTTCCTCACACTCACAGGGTGTTTGTCAAGAGTTATTCAACTGTTTCAATACTGTTTGCGAAGCTATAAGACATTTTGTAAGTAATAGAATAATAATAGATGATTGTGCATATACCTCAGTGAGTGAGTGAGTAAACTTCACTGAGGTATATGGTGAAATATCATGACTTTTTATTTACTTTCTAATTATTTTAGGAGAGTTATTGGGAGAGTAAAAAAAGGGAAATTTTGATGCTTGAAGTTTCTAGTCGATTGCATCATTAAGGAGAAATTCGCAATTAGGAGTTATCCCCCCTTTAGCGGCACTTCAATATATGTGCATATACAGTGACTTACAAAATGTATCCAATGTTTTGTAGTTTCAGCTTATATATGCTATATCCCAGTAGATAAAATAGTGGAAATCACCAAAATATTTGTGAACATGACCTATCATGTATATAGTTATATGGTAGAACGATATTATGTAATATCCATATATGGAAACACTATGAATATTCTAATGGAGAGGGTTCATTGGATACATTTTGTAACTGACACATTTAGGCAGGAAATTACTAGTATTTAGTACTTAGTGTAGCCACCCTTTGCCTTTAATACATATGAAACCCTCCTAGGCATACTTTCAATCAAATCCTGACACACCTTTGCATCAATCCTGTACCATTCATCCACCACCCTCTCCCACAACTCTTCCATCCCCTGGGGTGCATTCTCATACCCTGCCAACCTCCTCTTCAGGTGATTCCATAGGTGTTCAATGGGATTGAAGTCAGGAGAATGTGCTGGCCATGAGAGAACCCTGAAACCATTTTCTTGGAACCAATTCTGGGCCTTCTTGCAGGTATGCTTGGGGTCATTGTCCTGCTGGAAGATGATACCATTGGCAGATTTACCATAGTCCTTAAGACTGGCTTGCAGGTCATCCTCCAGAATCTGGATGTAGAGATCCCCATCCATCCTTCCATCAATCTTGCATGCATACCCAACCCTCTCCCACAGCATGCACCCCCAAACCATTAAAGATCCACCACCAAACTTCAGGGTTCCCTCAACCAGTCTGTCACTCAAGCCCTCCCCTACCTTTTTCCACACCCACTTCCTGCCATCTGACCCCAGCCTATTAATTTTGGTCTCATCAGACCACACCACCTTCTTCCAATCCTCCACAGTCCAATCCTGATAATCCATCCTCTCCTTCCTATGCCTCTTAGAAAGAAGAGGCCTTTTCTTCTTTACCACAGGCTTCATCCCAGCTGCCTTGAGTCCACGACGCACTGTTTGAGCATTTAGTGACTGGTTGGTGATAGTGCAAAGTGCCTTTGTTGCATCTACAGCTGTATCAGCCTTTCCAGAGCTGATAAGGCATTGTGCAAAATGGATGTTGGCTGTGGAGAGTTTGGAAGGATGACCACCAGAGGACTTAGAAAGGTGGGAACGGTGTTTAGAATGAAGTCTAGAGATAGTAGCATAACTATAGCCAGTAGAAACTGAAATATGTCTGGCAGAATGGTCAGCATCAAGTAGAGAAATAATCTCATACTGGGCAGCAGTGGAAAGGGGATGCATAGTTAGAATTGAGGGAATCTTAGCTGAGAAAGCCCTTCTACTTATACTGTTGTATAGAATGAGCACATAACATGTTGAAAAACATAAAGAAATGCAAACAATCAACATAGGCACATGGTTTTCATGCCAGAACCTGTCAGTTACAAAACGTATCCAATGAACCCTCTCCATTAAGATATTCATAGTGTTTCCATATATGGATATTATGTAATATAGTTCTATGATATAAGTATATACATGATTGGTCATGTTCACAAATAGTTTGGTGATTTCTACTATTTTATCTACTGGGATATAGCATATATAAGCTGAAACTACAAAACATTGGATACATTTTGTAAGTCACTGTACTCGTCATTATAGGTTCGATTCCAATTTCGGTTTATGTGAAGACTTGATTACTAACAGCTGCGTCCACATTCATTGTACAAATTGCCGAATATTATTCATCATCCTCTCCTAACCTCACCAGTGGCCTTGGGTATATCGTGGAACAAATATCGCACGTGTGTCAACTGTCTGCAGTGGAGCTCGCTGCGATCAGAGTTTACATTGAATTCTGGTTAAAACCGTGCATCGCGACATCACATTATTGCATCCTGCCCACCAAAACCAGAACAGACAAAATTACTCACCCCGAATTTCCTTCTTTGAATCTCCTATAGGGATTCTCGTGTGTTGCATCCACCAAGATTCCTGGTTTCGAAGTATTGCTGGAGATGCACTGAAGCTTATTTTAGATGGCGCAAGCCTCCATATAGCAACATTGACACTTCATATCGATGAGAACATGTCATATTCACTTTTTCACCGTATCTGCGACCTAGAAACCTTATTCGATGACAGCATGCTTCACACGGATCATATCAACCAGCTGAATGTGGTTTCTTCACTCATTGAACCCCTCCTAAGGTATGTTGACAATGTTTGACCTTCAAGCACAATCTCATATCTGCCCATTCCAATATCCTACCAGTCTGATTATGACACACACGAGTGAAACCTTTGCTCTCCTCCTTTCAGGTAGGAAAATAATCGAGGTTACTCTGAAGCTGATAGCTGCATCTCCCGACATCGAATCCGCATGTACCATAGTGCACAGCCTCAATATGATCGACATTCTTGCTCGTGTTCTTCCACATTGTGACGGTCAATACTTCGGTGGCCCCATTGAACAATTTTACCTCGCGTCGCATTCCTTCCTTTGTGTCATTGCCACACCTTTCACTGGTGTGTTATAGACAAAAATCCGGGTCTGGCAGTCCAATGAGATACCCAGCTTTCAACTATGAACTTGCATATAATAATCTATGTAATTATGTACTAATACACACACCAGCATGCTTCAAAAATTAAAATACAGCCACTGTACACAAATATATTAACAAACCTAGGGCAATAGAAAAATGAAAATACAACGATAAGTTACGCGGGCAGGATATTACATATACATTTTGCATCATGAACCTTGAAGGCTCAGAAAGGCAGCACAACCATGACAACATTCAACCATATCGGGGTTTCCGTCACGATCCAGGTTGCTGGGAAAAGACAAAGGACTCCAACTCAAGCTGGGGGATAAAAGTACTTTACATCGCAAAGAAATCTTCGCTGATGACAAAGTTGATGATATACAACCGAATGGCGCGTGGACGATGGGAAGGCCAGAATCTCGTTGATGGGTCTCGGCTCAGCTATCTCACTCATCTCAGGCTGGGAAGAGTAATTCAAGGGAGGATTGATTGATTGAGGTAGGGATACAACAGCGTCAATCAGCGAATACCTTCAAAATACTCACGTCTTTCTAGCCCCACTTATCCCCCGTCTAATTCGAAAACAGGCGGGGATGGTCTTAGAAGTGTTCTGGGTTTCAAATGGTGGAGCGCAGAGGAACTGACGAAACACTGCCAAGCTTATGGCAAATTTTGGTTCGGCCTCCTCCTCGTCTCCCGGCACTCGATGGGACGATAGAGATCGGCCATCAACTGCAATTATGTCTTCGCTGCAGAATGTTGTAATTAAACCAGCGCTACCAACGTGGATGAGATTGCGTCCACATTTATTCTTCAAATCGCCGGATATTTCTCATCTCCATGCATTGCAGTTATCGTGCATCAGGAAAGTGGGAACATCAGTAAGTATGCCGTCTATATTGGCTAGAGCCATCTAGGAGAGCTAGCTAGACTCGGCTATACACACTACTTTCGCGAGAGGATGAAATGATGTGATATGGCGACGCACGGTTGCCCCCATAATTCAATGTAACCTCTGATCGCAGTGAGCTCCACTACAGGGAATGTCTACACCCGTTATGTAGACTCTCTAACACCCCTAGACTCCCTAGATCTATAGTAAGCTTTTATACCGACTAGTAAATAGGGATCCCCACCAAGCCCACAACAGACAAAACTACCCACACCGACGTTCCTTGAATGAATCTCCTGCACGGCATTTCATATGTTGGCTGCACCAAGATGCCTTGTTTTGCTATTTTATTCCGGAAGGGAATGCTGCGAGGTGCAGTTAGCCCGAGAGTCGACTTCCAGGCTTAGGATTGTGGCCGTGCTCCTACAGGATATATACTGTTCCATCCTTTCCTTTTAACCAACTTGAAGGCCCACCAATCCTTCTTGTTTAATACAGGCAGGATATTCTCATTTCACTTTACCATTTTGAAACTTATTCCTTGGACTTCATCAGGTCATTTTAAAGGGCTAATTTTGTTCCAAGTTCTGTGCCTCATGATAGCCAATCCCGGAATTGAACACAGATTTTTAAGATTAGATGAATCTGACCGAGATCAATGTATGCATGCATTAGTGAATGTTTGTTACGAGTGTCTTTTGCTACGCTTCAATCACTTGCTTCATCTATCCCAGCTACCTGACATTCTGCTTGTGATATCTCAGTGGTAGTCTATTTGAAGTGATTCTCGTTGATAATAGGCCGTGATTCTAACCAAGACTAGCGCCAACCAGTATGCAAAATGGTTTCTAGCAGCAACGAGACGCTGCCAAGCACCCACAGGCGGTACAAAGTCACCATATGCGGTCTTGAATGCGCTCAAACTATGTAGCATTACATAAATTAGATATATTGCCAACAGGCGAGTGGCGAGTTAAGGAAAGCGTCATAGTACTATCCCTCCTCCTGGTTCGGATTATGTATTGGTGTTATCCAAGAGAAATTGGGCTGGCGCAATGGATGAAACAAGAGCATCGGCATGCCAATCATGGTCCTCCAACACTGATCTGCAGTTTGAATTAAATGTTACGCACACACCAGTGAAAGGTGTGGCGATGACACAAAGGAAGGAATGGGCCGCGACAGTTATGCGTTCAAGGCAGCGACCGAAGTATTGATCGTTGATTGAGCCCCGCATTGTGTCACAATGTGGAAGAAGACGAGAGAGAATGGGGATTATATTGAGGCTGCGCACTATGGTAACGCGGATTCGATGTCGGAAGATCCAGCTATCAGCTTCAGGGTGATTTCGATTATGCTCTCGTCTGACAAGAGGAACGCCGAATTTGGACTCGTGTGTCTCAGAATCAGACTGATCGGATATGTTCATGGGCGGATATGAGATGATGCTGGAAGGTAAAGCATTGTCAACATACCTTAGGAGGGGCTCAATGAGTGAAGAAACTACATTCAGCTGATGGATA
This sequence comes from Hysterangium stoloniferum, assembly GCA_015178975.1. Classification (NCBI taxonomy): domain Eukaryota; kingdom Fungi; phylum Basidiomycota; class Agaricomycetes; order Hysterangiales; family Hysterangiaceae; genus Hysterangium; species Hysterangium stoloniferum. Next base: position 873,151 of record WHVD01000007.1, read on the forward strand.
TGATCCGTGCGAAGCGTTCTGTCGTTGAAGAAGGTTTTTAGGGCCCTGGTATTACGCAACAGTGAACCTAACGTGCTGCCATCGAGATAAAGTGTCAAGGACGCTATAAGGAGGTTGGTGTCGTCCACTATAACCTTCAATACATCTCCAGCAATGTATCGAAACCAGGCATCTTGGTGCATGCAATACACCAGAAGCTGCATAGGAGATACATACAAGGAACATCGATGTGAGTAATTTTGTCTATTGTGGTTTTGGTGGGCCAGATGCAATGATGTGATGTCGCGACGCACGGTTGTACCCAGAATTCAATGCAACATCTAATCGCAGTGATCTCCTCTACAGACCGGTGACGCAGGTGGCAAGTTTGTTCCATGAGATACCCAAGCTCGGCGAGGAGGAAGGTACGTTCACAAAAGGATGATACATATCCGGCGATCTGTAGAATGAATGCCGACGCAACCTCATTAAGGTTGGTGTGTAGCGGTTATTTAATGACAGCATTGTAAAGCGAAGACGTAATCGCAGTTGATGCCCAGTGAGAAATCTCTATTTCCTAATGCAACTGAAAGGCTGCTGTCTAATGCAGCCTTACATTGGCATCGGTCCAGACGTTGATAGGACCAAACTGTATTAGTAAGAGTGCCGCACGATCCCTGGCATGCCGGGAGAAGTTCGGCACTCAACGTCCAGCCGAGCGTACGAAGGATTCTCACGCCTTTTGTTTTCTGCGACGACTCTGTCGCTCTAGTCTTTAAAAATTTTACGCTCAATTGATGCATTATCATTTTTTAAAACATTTCTAATTATTTAGATCTCACACCATGAGGTCTAGATCCTTGCCACGATGGGTCTTTGTGCACTTGGGTGGAGAGAGGCACCCACCTTACGCAGAGGCGGGGTTTGGGGCCGTAACACCTGGGGCGGCTGGGATCCCAGAACATTCAGTAGTACCACCAACAAGGCTGTTAGCAATGGTGGGGAGATAGCCCGGTTGATGGCACACAGGTGCCAGTTACTAAATGGCAGTAACTATGAGGAACAAGAGGGGAGACCTATGGCAGATGCTTCACCAGGCAAAATGAAATTGTTCACGAACCCAGGAACACCACAAGGGGTCAACGCTGCAACATCACCAACCGAATAAACCTGGGGCAATAGAAGACTCCAATCCCCGAAATTATACCAGGGTTTAAGGCAAACTCCTGAGAAATCCACAGTTTAGCTGCATTGGTGGAATGTGTGCAGCCCAATTCAGACAGTTTAGCTGCATTGTGGAATGCATGCAGCTCATTACAGATGGTTGGCTGTGTTGTGGAATGGGCGCAGCTCAACACAGACAGTGTAGCTGCATTGTGGAATGCACGCAGCTCAGTACAGACCGTTTCGCTACGTTGCAGAATGCACGCAGCTCAATACAGACAGTGTAGCTATGTTGTGGAATGTGTGCAGCTCAGTACAGACAGTTTAGCTGCATTGTGGAATGCATGCCAGACAGTTGAAGTTGGTGGTGCTGCAGGCATCCAGAACCACTATGATTTACTCCGCAGTGCAGCTAGGTACAGCACCATGTTACAGTCTGAAGGCACAAGGGATTGGGTGGCGCACCACACACACTGTCTTTGTCGCACCGTACTTGTCTGACTGTCAGACTCACACGGCCCTTGCCCAGCTATTCCATGGGAAGTGAAAGTGGCCTTTAAGAGCCTCTGTCTTTCCTTTATATCTCACTCACCACTGAAGCATGACAGAAGACAACAAGGGGTACATAGGGATATTTTTTCTTCTTCTTTTCTTTTCGCCAACTAGTGGTATCATGGCCAAGGAGCTAGAGCATGAAAGGAAAGATCATCAGTAAAGGCAACTGGAAGGTTTCCCACGGACTATGATGTTCAACAACGGATAGCAACCGCCCGTAACTTGTCTCATAACCCAAGCTGCTCGGGTGTGGAGTGCAGGGACACTTTCCCACTAAGTGGAAGTTGAGGCTCCTGATGGCAGGAAAGAAGGCTGTTCCGGTTGCATACTGTGCCAAAGTTGGGCACTCAGATTGCAGTGCAGATGGGGCGACAGCTGCATTGACACCCACGCATGCAGCATCTGCTTTGATGAGAACCACAGAGCAGGAGCCTGCAGGGACTCTGACCCATGCTAGTATATCAAGCGCCTGATTGGGGCACCTTTGTGGACGTGGCATCCAATTTAGCCGCTTCAGGCAGCTGCTCAAGCATAGTTGACTTCCCAGACATTCACTTGCTGGAAGAGGTTTGGACAGAAGTCAATTCCATTGCCTTGATAGCACAGTTTGGCATACCACGGGGCAAGAACATGAAAAGACCTTGTTCACCGGCACAGAAGCAAGTAGGCTGCGTATGGAATTTGAATGCCAAGAGCGTAGCAGTGCCAGATGAGACGCTCAAAGTGACCCTAAAACTAGTCAAGCAGCGGACAGTAGTGGCCAGCCATTTCTCAGGGAACGATGCAGAGAGGCTGCAGGAGAAACTGGTGCACACATTGTCCGTCATTCCATGGATGGGGACTTTCCTGTGCCCCATTGTCATGTTTGCAATCAGCTCCAAAATCACGAGGAGCGTTACCCCCCCCCCCCCCCAACTCAGCGGTCTGGGCAGACATATGTATGCTGGATTTGGTTAATACTCCAGCACCTCCCGAATGAGCTGCCTAGTATATCATCAGAAGTGTTAGACATAGGATGGTGTGGGGATGCCAGTCCACATTACCAGTGCGATATTGGTGGGGCGGAGGCAGTTGCCGCAGAAATGGGTCTGCATCATCCCCCTCCGAACTAGGGCCCTCCGACTCAGAATCAGACCCCCCCACCCTAGGAAGCTCACACTCCAAAGCCTCCGGTGTAGCAGGCACACTAGACGCGATCGTCGAATACGAGGAGCACCTTGACAGTCCCGAATCCACACTCGACGACTCGGAGCTGGTCGATGATGACGAATTTGAGAACGTGCGTGTGCTAGGACGGTTGGGAGCCGCGTGTGATTTTTTGGCGTTGAAGCGACGAAGGAGAGGTTTTTGCGGTCTTGGTGTGGGTGCAAGATTGGGTACAGATATAGATGCAGATGCGGCTTGGGTATTGGCCATAGATGTATTGACATCCATCGCATTAAATCCATCCAGGAGCGTGTCAATCGTAGGTGTCAGAGCAGCATGTGCTGCCTCAGGCTCACGACGAGCAGATTGACGTCGAATCCATAAATCCGCATCATTTGGAACTGCAGAGCGATTTGATTCACTGGTGGAACCTGTAGAATTAGTCTTGTTGATACAATCGGACAACAGCGGCATACTGGCCATGTTGAACAAGGGCCAATCATACAGCAAGGAAGTGAACATGACTGACGCTAAAGAGGTTTACAAGTTATTAGCCACAAATTGAATACAACTGAGAGCCGAATACATACTGTTAAGGGACAATGTGTCAGATGCCCTCTGATGTGGGCGCATTGCCAGTTTTCCTCAAGGGTTTTCCGAAGGCGCAGACCCAGGCCATGATATATATTCCTGGACATTCGGTACATTGTGTCCATTCACTGTAATGCCAGCAAGGGTTTCAGCGCCAGTTACCGCATCATTGCGAACACCACCATTGAACTAATTCCACCAGGGAAAGCAGGAGAGAGACCTTTCAAGGAGAGGAATCAATGCACAACTGCCAACCACCGTACACCATCCAGTCTTGCAATCAATTGCATCTGTAGCCTCTGAGGGCACAGCTACTGGAGGCACAGGGCTATGGAGCTGGACTACACGACATCTTCTGCGACATCTTCTATGTGGCAGAGTCTGACAGACTGCCAGCATCCCTTTCGATATTACACTCATTTGCTCTAGGGGTGGTGGTGGACCCGTCATTTCTGGGATAAGAACCAACTGCTGGAACTGCATTTGAGACAATTTCATTAACAAGGTACTCTCATGTCGGCGCACACAACAGCTACTACAACCCCCCTTGATTTTCCATCTGCTACCATCTCTCAAGACTGGCCGTGGACTCGCCAGCTATATCCTTGTTATGAGGAAATCAAAGGAAAGTCGCTAGCGTGGCTTCTCATTTTCCGGAAATAGATGCTAAGTTTGAGCAAATTTTACACCAGCTTCAGGGTGATCTTCTGGCAGCCCTTCATTATCCTATCATTTCCACAGTTAGAGGGGTCACTGAGAGGACTAGAAAACTTACAAGAATGTCCTTGGATTTAAAGGACGCCAGCATTTGGGACGTGAAAGCATATCCTTTTGATGGGTTTATGCATTTTAGGGATGTCGCAGTACCATCCAAGTCGCAGTTTGACACCAGAGACACTTAAAATAAAAGAAGCCCTGATTAATCGAAATGAGGATGGATAACAATAGGGTATTTAAACTTACCTTCAGCAAGACCGCCAGGGCTGGAGAAACCCAATCAGATTTTCTTAGCAGACCAACAAGGGGCTTACCTGATCAAAGCGCTGATCAATCTATCAAAGGTAGTCCCAACCGAGCCCAATGATCCACTGTTTTGCTAGTGAGATGGAAAAGGGCATGTAGATAAGGAACAGCATTCTGGCATTCATCCTGTATTGGCGGCACCTGCCTTTCCTGGCACAAGGAGTCGATCCCAAAAATAATGAGATTAGCAGGCAGATGGAAATCATTAGCGTACAAAGCTTACATTATGGCCTTCAGACAGATCATGCCATGGCATATAAGGAACCATTTCAGTCGGAAATGTAGCTGCCTATGGTTGGGTAGGCGGCACAGCCTCGCCGCGTTGGTAGGCAGGCTTTGGTGGGTGACTGGCGAGTCTTCCCACGCATATGCGGAGAGCTAACACTCTCCCCCTACCCAACCGTACAACTTCTCGTACAGTATACATTACGTAGTAGATGAAGCTGGATAGTAAGAGTGCCGCACGATCCCTGGCATGCTGGGAGAAGTTCGGCACTCAACGTCCAGCCGAGCGTACGAAGGATTCTCACGCCTTTTGTTTTCTACGATGACTCTGTCGCTCTAGTCTTTAAAAATTTTACGCTCAATTGATGCATTATCATTTTTTAAAACATTTCTGATTATTTTACCCACCCACCCTCGCCCTTTAAGCTGAGGATGGTAGTGTTAAATCAGTTATCATTCCCAGAATTATTATATTGGATAATAATGGATTAATAATGTGAGAGTTGTAACGCATGAGGAGACCCGCCCTCCCGAGCGGCAAGTGTTCCCACGCATACGCGGAGAGCTAACGCTCTCCCCCTACCCAACCATACAACTTCTCATACAGTATACATTACGTAGTAGACGAAGCTGGATCCTCGAGAACGGCGAGTACGGTACACGATGATGACGGTAAGTAAAAACGATATGAAAAAACTACTACGCGTGTCTGTGATAACGTAATCAGTATGTCGTATGCCACCAGGCTTACAGCAACCAGGCATAACCAAATAAAGTAGGTATAACGTCATTGATCCGCAATCGTGCCGGAGCTTTTGTAACATAATCACCAACTGCTTTCCTGCAATATTTTCAATGGTTCTGTACCAATATTTGATGTTGGCTCCGTTTGTATTGAGATATACACGGACAGTTCATCTGGGGATATCTAATTAGGACTAAAATATGAGTGCAGATAATGACTAGAATTGCTATTGTCATGGCCACCAACCATGGAGAGTTTCTTCTGCATTCCAAGCTAAAATTGAGTAGAAACCATAGAAAACATGATACTGGGTATACTGCATCCAAAGCAAGAATTTGAAACCACCGCTGCTGCTAAAATAATGTGTGACAATGACACAAATGTAATGCACTCCGGGGCCAGTTGACCTTTGTAAGGGAGTGAGACTCCCTACACTGTGATTTGGTAATATTGAGTCTCCATTGTTACCCACTCCATTGTAGTCCACATCCTATTGTAGTCCACATCCTATTGTAGTCCACATCCTATTGTGCTTACATCCTATTGTTCTCCATTAGTATATATTATGTACATGTGGATTTCAATACAGTAGTGGTTTTATTCCCCATCACTCATTCTAGTGTCTGTCTGCACCTGCAGCAGATACTGGTCTTACACCTTGCCTTCTACCACCATATCATCAGTGTCATGGCCCTCACCTCCTCTTACATGTTCTTACAGAAAACCACAGCTGTATGCTCCCCCAGTAATTGACCCTATTCTTCTGGAGTAAAGTAGAGGAGAGTCATCGTTTTGACCATTTAGACATCCCCAATCCCGGTCGCATCGTTCCAGCCACAACCTGCTTGAGAATAATCCGATCTACAGTAACCATATGGGCCATGAACTTGTAAGTTTACCACATAGTCTTCATGTTTTGAGCACATATATGTACTCTTTGATAGGCATTTTATTACAAAACCGCCAACCGCCAACACAGAGACCTTCTGGCTGCTGGAAACTCTGCTTCTGGTGACCCTGTATGAGGCCTATAACAAGCTAAATGCTGCAAACAAACATGCCCGTCCTCCAAATTCTATAGATCACAAGCGAACAGGTAAAACCAGCTCTGCCACCGGAATGAAGCATATCAGAGGTACAAATTCAGCCAAGTAAGTCCAAATATTTTCTGGGCTGTGACTAACGCATTGTCCAGAAATTTATTTTACATCGAATACCTCAAGACACATTATCCAGTTATGCCAGCCATCTTCGAATGTATCTGGAAAGCACTTGGGAAGGGAAAAATTAAAGTAACGCCCCCTTTATTTCCCATGTTTCGTCTTCCACTTTATTGTGATGCACCCCCGGCATTATAAATAGAAATGGATCATTTTCAGCAAGTCGCTGAGGGAGGCGAGCAACCAAGGTACAAACAATACTAGGGAGGATTAACATTCAGTATGTTTTCATGTTGTTTATATTGCAAAGGACAGGATCATTAATGATTTCCAGACTTGTATCAACGCATCCTCAGCATCCTTCGGCATCCCCTTTCGACTTCTCTATTGCTCTGATGTCTCCTGCCTCAGCTTTCACCGCTCTCACGTTATCACTACTGTCTCGCTGGTCTCGCCCTTTATTCACTCGCTATCTGCTATTGTGTACTGCGCCTTCAATGTTTATGAATCTCAAGCTACGTTCTCACATCTCATACAGCCAATGCACTTGGCAGCCGTGTCTCTCACCTCGTCTCCCGCTTTACCGCACGCTCGCTCTTCAAGTTTCCCGCATATCCCCTACTTTTGGCGCCGCTTAATTAACTGCATCTCTTACCTGTTAACTTCTCTCGTAATGTCACTTCGGTCACTTTTTATCCTGCCTGCATCGCTGTATAATAGGTGCTCTTTTCACGTGCTCGTAATGCCTTCACATTGTCGTTGGACTGGCCCGGTGCGATTCCTCATGCCACTTTCTGCTGTCTCTTTATCGTCTCAGTGTCTTCATGCTCCCGAGACCGGTATGTCTTTGACTTTGGGCAGTGAGTGTGCTGACAGACGGTTGCAATTACCACATAGGTGTGAGTCTGGTTGGATGTGGTTGTATGGTCGGCATGCGGAGAGGCTGGATGAGGTTGTATGCCAATAGATAGAGATGGTTATATGATGATCGATGTGTCTCGCTATACACATATGCAATAGATCAATATGATTCTATGTATATTTAGGCGGTTTGAATTTTCATATAACCACGAGCTGCCTGGACCAGAACGTCAAACGCGATAGAAAGTCCATTATGTGATTCTATATAGTTCGATTTGGCAATAGCGATTTCTTACTGGGGTTTATGGCCGATCTACATTTCCCCATCGAGCGCCGGGACACAAATTGAAGGCCCAAGCCAATTCTGTCATAAGCCGTCCTTCGTTCCTCCGCTGTAAAGCATTTAAATAGAACATCTCTAAGACAACTGACGCCTGTTGTCGAATTCGATGCGGGGAAGTGGGTCTAGAATGGTGAGTATTTTGAGTGTACTCAATGATTGGCGCTGAAGTATCCCCACCTCATCAAGTCAATGGTCTCTTGAATTAATATCCCGATTCTTCGCAGAGTGAGATGATTTCATATTAACTTCTTAAAGGGCCTATCTTCTCTATACGCCATTCGCTTGTATGTCATCAATTTTGCCATCAGTGCAGCTGTCTTTGCGTTATAAAGAACATTCCTCCCAACCCTTTCCAAACCGACTCCACAGTAATACCCGGGGCTAATTTCAACACTTGAAGATGAACTCTCCGGAGATGAGACGAGTCCCCAGTCAATGTCATGCCTACGATATGGACTGAGTTTGGATGTGGCGTTGGTGGATCTCCCTCGTGTCTTAATATTATTCGGTGGGTCATGGCAATTTATCTTTCCTTGGCACTGAAAACATCCTCTCTGTGAACAGTCTCCATAAAAAGGATGTTTCGTTTGCGCACCCGTTCCTCCACACCACCTTCCACGTCTTCTTCCGACAGTGCTATGTGCTGGTCGTCGTCATATGCTCGGCAACATAAACAGGCCCCATGTTCGAGACAGCTACATCGCCCTCGAATCTTCATCAGAGGTCTTTTCCTCATTCCAGTTTCATCGATCCCCTGTCGTTCCATCCTCAATACATCCGGGAAAACCCAGGGTTTTAGCCAGTCAACCTCTTGGAGGAGGGAGAGGGCATCCTGCTCACTGGGAGCTATCTCGTTGGACGTTGACATTGGTGGGTAGCAGTAGTATTAGGACCGGGATGGAATCCTGTGCCTTTAAGCTGAAGTTATCCCGAGAGTCGATTTCCAAGCATAGCATTGTGGCCGTGCTCCTCAGGATACACAGCGTTCAATCCTTTCCATGCAAACAACTTGAGATCCCACTGATCCTTATTGAATAATAAAGCCAGGATATTTTCAAGTTACCTTACCCTCTTTACACATATTCCTTCCATTTCACCAGATGATCTCCCGCAGACAACACACATGGCCGCTAAGAATAAATTGACACCGCGCAATACGCTACCATCCGAGTTCTTCAGTGCGAGCTTTCAGGGAAATCCAGCTCTCCCGTCAGAAGTGACATCTCCACGGATAGAATATGTCAGTGTAGTGGAAGCTATCCATGGCGGTGCTTATTAGGTACAGCCCCTGGCGGACGATAGAGATCGGCCATCAACTGCAATTACGTCTTCGCTTTACAATGCTGTAATTAAATCACCGCTACACACCAACCTGAATGACGTTGCGTCGGCATTCATTCTACAAATCGCCGGATATTTATCATCCTTTTGCAAACGTACCTTCCTCCGCGCCGAGCTTATGTATATCGTAAAATAAACTTGCCACGTGCACCAACTGTCTGTAGAGGAGCTCACTTCGATTAGAGGTTGCATTGAATTCTGGGTACAACCGTGCGTCGACATCACATCATTTCATCTGGCCCACTAAAACCACAATAGACAAAATTACTTACATCGACGTTCGTTGTATGCATCTCCTGTACGGCATTTCATATGTTGGCTACACCAAGATGCCTTGTTTCGCTATTTTATTCCGTAAGGGAATGCTGCGCTTTTTAGGTGCAGTTATATCTATAGTAAGCTTTTATACCGACTAGTAAATAGGGATCTCGCGAAAGTAGTGTGTCTAGCCGAGTCTAGCTAGCTCTCCTAGATGGCTCTAGCCAATATAGACGGCATACGTACTGATCTTCCCACTTTCCTGATGCACGATAACCGCAATGCATGGAGATGGGAAATATCCGGGGATTTGAAGGATAAATGTCGACGCAATCCCATCCAAGTTGGTAGCGCTGAATTGATTACAGCATTGTACAGCGAAGACGTAATTGCAGTTGATGGCCGATCTCTATCGTCCCATCGAGCGCCGGGAGACAAGGAGAAGGCCGAACCCAAATATGCAAGAAGTTTGGCAGTGTTTGGTCAGTTCCTCCCACCATTTGTAACCCAGAAGAACCCTTCTAAGACCATCCCCGCCTGTTTTCGAATTCGACGGGGATAGGTGGGTCTAAAAGGACGTGAGTATTTTGAATGTATTCGCTGATTGACGCTGCTGTATCCCTACCTCAATCAATCAATCCTCCCTTGAATTACTATTCCAAGCCTGAGTGGAGTGAGATAGCTGAGCCGAGACCCATCAACGAGATTCTGGCCTTCCCATCGTCCACGCACCATTCGGTTGTATATCATCAACTTTGTCATCAAAGAATATTTCTTTTCTCTGTAAAGTATTTTTATCCCCCAGCTTGAGTTGGAGTCCTTTGTCTTTTCCCAGCAACGTGGATCGTGACGGAAACTCCGATAAGGTTGAATGTTGTGATGGTTATGCTCCTCATTTCCCTTCCTGGACCGTCATGGTTCATGATGCAAAATGTATATGTAATATCCTGCCTGCGTCACTTATCGTTGTATTTTCATTTTCTTAACGCCTAATTATGTTAATATATTGTGGACAGTGGATATATTTTAATGTTTTGAAGCATGCTGGTGTGTGTGTATTAGTACCTAATTACATAGATTATTGTATGCAAGTTCATAAGTTGACAGCTGGGTATCTCATTGGACGTGCCAGACCCGGATTTTTATCTATATCATTGCCATTTAAAGAGCGGCTGGTGGTCTAAATTAGATTATAGTGCTTGTAACTGACCTAATGAGACCTACAATGCTTAGATACATAATGACGAGAACTCAGAATCCCAAGAAATCGTGCAATGGTCGGTGAAAGATGGAAAAGGTGCTCAAAAGCCGAGGAACGTGTTCACCCAGACAAGATGTCTCACTCTGTTGATTGTTTGTGGTAATAAGAGTCCAAAGGCAGCCAGGTGCTCAAAGAGGTTCCGTTGAAATATAAGAAAAGACTTGATCCAATTGAAGACTCATCACTCCAATGGTTTGAAGCGCTGGGAGGAAGAATGGCTATGTTGCTCCAGGCTGTTCCACACGCTGGACCATGTCCATGCGCACATTCTAGATTAAGGGGAAGTCCCTCCGTGAGCCGCCCGGAACAAATACCAATTGACTGATGACAAAAAATCAACTACACTTGTGATCACATATATTCAAGACTCTGTCACATAATATCGGTCATAACCAGGTGTGTCACCCCGAAAGCTTTGTTACTGCTAATTTAGACCCGTTTGCCATCACGTGGTCATGGAATCTGGCTTCCTCGAACTTCTCCTGTCTCGCTAAGTATCAGTTATACACTATATGTGTCTCAAACGTGCTTTTTGGTGCTCGTTTTACCTTCCTTGCAATATTGGCGATGGTCGTTTTTCTCAAGTCGGATCCCATGGGAGCGAGGCGCTCCATCATCGGGTCAAGGTTTCGAATGGAGAGAAATACTTAATTGAATCCGCCCAACGCCCTTTCAAAGGCCCATCCTTTTATTCCAGATTTTGTGCCTCATGGTAGCCAATCAGGAGATTAAACATAGATTTTAAATATTGGGTGAATCGGACCGAGATAACTGTCGGCATGGATTAGTGTGTTACGGGTGGTGGTTGCTGCTCTTCAATGACTTGCTTCCTGCTATCTCAACTAACTGATACGCTGCATTCTTCGAAGGCTCCGAGTCGTATTCTATTTGAAGTGATTCTCGTTGATAAATTGTATGTGATTCTAGCCACCACTAACGCCCACCAACGTATGTAACGTATGTATAGAATCAACGAGAAGCTGCGAAGCACAAAGTAAAATGTGACTACATGCGCTCTTTAATTTGCTTAAACTATGTAGCTTTACATAAATTAGAAATATTCCCAAAGGGGAGTTAACTGAAGACTAATAGTAGTATCCTTCCTCCTGGGTGGATAACGTCTCGGTGTTACCAAGGGTAAATTATTATATATTGTGCGTAATGGATGGAAGAAGAGCATAGGCAGACCAACCATGATTCTCCAACACGGATCGGGCGCTTGAATGAGACGCTACGCACAGACCGGTGAAAGGTGTGGCGATGACACAAAGGAAGGAATACGACGCGAGGTAAAATTGTTCAACGTCGGGACCGAAGTATTGACCGTTCATTGAGCTATGCATTGGGTCACAATGTGGAAGGAGACGAGCGAGAATATCGATCATATTGAGGCTGCGCACTATGGTACATGCGGATTCGATGTCGGGAGATGTAGCTATCAGCTTCAGAGTGACATTGATTATTTTCCTGCCTGAAAAGAGGAGAGCAAAGGTTTCACTCGTGTGTGTCGTAATCAGACTGGTAGGATATTTGAATGGGCGGATATGAGATTATGCTTGAAGGTCAAACATTGTCAACTTACCTTAGGAGGGGTTCAATAAGCGAAGAAACCACATTCAGGTGGTTGATATGATCCGTCCGAAGCGTGCTGTCGTCGTCGAAGGTGTCTAGGTCGCAGATACGGTCAAAAAGTGAGCGTGACGTGTTCTCATCGATATGAAGTGTCAATGTTGCTATATGGAGGCTTGCGTCGTCTAAAATGAGCTTCAATGCATCTCCAGCAATATTTAGAAATCAGGAATCTTGGTGGATGCAACACACGAGAATCCTTATAGGAGATTCAAACAAGGAAATTCGGTGTGAGTAATTTTGTCTGTTCTGGTTTTGGTGGGCAGGATGCAATAATGTGATGTCGCGACGCACGGTTTTAACCAGAATTCAATGTAAACCCTGATCGCAGCGAGCTCCACTGCAGACAGTTGACGCATGTCGGAGATCTGTTCCACGATATACCCAAGGCGACTGGTGAGGTAATTTGGAGAAGGAAAAGATGATGAAAAATATTCGGCGATTTGGACAATGAATGTGGACGCAGCCTCATCCACGTTGGTGTGTAGTGGTGATCTGATGACAGCCATGTAAAGGGAAGACGTAATTGAAGTTGATCGCCGATCTACATCTGACCATCGAGCGCCGGGACAGCAGAGGAAGCCCCAAGCCAAATGTGTCATAAGCTTGGCAGTGTGAACTCCGTTTCTCCGCTGTATACCACTTGAATAACACATCCGGTGTAAGAACGTCCAGTTCTGTAAGACCACCCACGCCTGTTGTCTAATTCGAAGGGGATAGGTGGGGCTAGAAAGACGTGAGTATGTTGAGTAATCAATGGTTGACGCGGTTGTATCCCTACTTCATCAAATCGATGGTCTCTTGAATTAACATTCCCAGTCTTGGCAGAGTGAGATACTTCTCTAGACACTTGTTAAAGGCCTTGTTGCTTCCATATCCACGGACTATTCCCTCGTATATCATCAACTTTGCCATCAGCGAAGCTCTCTGTGCGCTGTAAAGAAGTTTCATCCCAATCCTGTCCATGCCAACTCCTAGGTAATACCCGGGGCTAATTTCAACACTTGAAGACGAGTTATCAGCCAATGAAACCACTCCCCAGTCGATGTTATTATGACTGCGATATGGACTCATGTTCGATGTCGTGTTGGTGGATCTAACTCGCATTTTAATAATAGTCGGTGGGTCTTGACAATGTGCCTCCCCTAGGGACTAAAAGCGTCCAGTTTGTGAACAGTGTACATGAAAGGCTATTGTATTTTGCGCACCCATTCCTCAACCCAAACTTCCACCTCTTCTTCAGACAGTGGTATATGCCCGTCGTCTTCGGAACCTCGATAACACACACCATGCCCATGTTCGATACAGCTCCATCGGTCTCGAAGCTTTTCCCGGAATCTTTCCCTTCTCACCGCATCAAATATCTCCTCCCGTTCTTCTGCGCTCAATGCAGCTGGGGAGACCAAGGGTTGTAGCCACTCAACTTCTTGTAGGAGGCTTTCAGCCCGTACGACATCGTTGCTGCTCAGAGTCCTCTCGTTTGAAGTTGACATTGGTGGGTAGCAGGTGGTTGTGATACCGGAAGGAGATGCTGCGCTTTTAAGTTACAGTTATCAAGGGAATAAATTTCAAGGTATCGCATTGTGGCGGTGCTTTGTACAGGATACCCAGCTATTCATCCCTTCCCTTTACACAACCTCAAACCTCAACCGCCTTTATTCATACATGGTCCAGGATAGTCTCAAGTTCTCTCAATATTATATATACCAATCCCTTGGTCTTCAACAGATTGTCTACGGCAGAGAGCAGATGTGGCAGTTATGAATAGTTCGATGAACCTTCACCGCATAATGTAATGTGGCAACTTCCGACTTCTCCAGCGCTAGAGTTTTGGGAATTAATCTCTTACGTTAGTTGAGAAGTGATATCTCAATTGATAGAATATGTAAATGAAGTGGATGCTATCCATGACAGCGCTTCTCAGGTCCAGCCCTGCCACTCCCGCTATATTTAGCGGAAACATCCGCTTCGTGTTCAATTCTTTCAGAATTCCAACGAGCATCCCATTTCAATAATTATTTACTTGGGCTAATTGGCGTGGAAAGTAAATATGCCTGTTTGTGGCGAGTCCGTGAAGTTTTCGTTAACAAATTGTGCATGTAATCTATATTCAGTCATAATTAAATACACGGTAGAATTAGTATTACCCGGTCCTTGTGAGCTGAGTAATGGGAACCCCTCATATGATTGAATGGTATCATGGTTTTCTTCCTCATTTCCCGTCCTGGAACTTCAAGGGTCATGATGAAAACAGCATATGTAATAGTCTCCCCGTGTGACTTATCGTGGTATTTTCATGTTTCTACCACCCTATTGTTATTGATATATTGTGTAAAGAGGACATATTTTAATGCTTTGAAACTTGCTGATGTATGTGTATTAGTACATAATTAACTTGATTATTATATGTAAGTTCAGAAGTTGACAGCTGGGTATCTCACTTGACGTGCCTGACCGGCATGTTGTACATATATCTTTGTCAATGCAAGAGTGGCTGGTGGTCTAACCTGGAGTGTAGTCACTTTAAACTTACGCGATGAGGCCAACGAACCTTAGATACATACTAACGAAAAATCTGACTCGCCAGGAATCGTACAAAGGTGGGTGAGTGATGGCAAAATGTGCTCAGATGCCGAGCACCGTATTCACCTCGACAATGGCGACATCATGTCTCATTCAGTTGCTTGTTTGTGGTAATAGCAGCACCAATCCAGCCAGGTGCTCAAAAGGGTTCTGTTTAAATAAAAGAAAAGACTTGTTCGAATTGAAGACTCATCACTACAATGGCTTCAGGCGCTAGGAGGAAGAACGGCTATCTGGGATGCTCCAGGCTGTTCCAGATGCTACACCATGTCCAGTCGCGCATTCTAGATTATGGGGCCGTCCTTCCTTGAGCGGTCCGAATCAAATACCAATTTACTGATGCTGTGTCTTCTTCAAGACATCCCGTGTCCTTGGGGCTTCTTCCTCTTCATTTTCCTCTTTCAAGCCGCGGTCACAGAATATCGGGGATATACAGGTGTGTCACCCAGTAAACTTCCTATACCTAATGTAGACCCGTTTGCTATCAAGTGGTCATGGCTTCTGGCTTCCTCTCGCGTCTTCCTGTATCGCTACGCATAATGTATACCTTATAGCGCTCTCACAAGTGCCTTTGGATGCTGGTTGACCTTTTTTGCAATATTCGCCTTGTCTTTGTCCTCAAATCTGATCCCATGGCAGCGAGGCTCTCCAGCATCGAGGGGGGGTTTCGAATGGAGGGAAATACTTAATAGAATGCGCCCAACGCAGTCGCTGTACGTTTTAACGGCTCCTCCTTGCATTCCAGACGTTGTGCCCCACGATAGCCAATCAGGAGATTGAACATAGATTTTGAAGATTACGTGAATCTGACCCCTCGTCATGGATTAGTGAGCTGCGAGTGTTGCTTTCTGGTATTCAATGACTGTATTCGTGCTATGCCAACTAACTGATACGCTGCTTTCTGTGAAACTTCTGAGGGTGATATCAACGCGCGTATAGCATCAACGAGAAGCTTCCAGGCACACAAAGGCGGCCAAAAGTGACTATATGCACTGTACGTAGCTTTCCATAAATGAGAAATATCGTCACAAGGCGAGTGAAGGAAATAGTGATGGTACTATCATTGCTCCTGGGTAGGATAGTGTATCAGTGCTATCCAAGAGACATTATGCGTGCGGAATGGATGGAACAAGGCCATGAGCACGCTAGTCATGGTCCTCCAACACTAATATGGATGTTGAATGGGATGGTACGGACAGACCGGTGAAAGGTGTGGCGATGACACAAAGGAAGGAATGAGCCGCGACAGTTACTCGTTCAAGGGAAGCACCGAGGTTTTGATAGGCGATTGAGCCGCGCATTGCGTCACAGAGTGGAAGAATACGGGCGAGAATGGGGATGATATTGAGGTTGCACACTGTGGTACACGCGGAATTGATGTCGTACGACGCAGCTATCCAGCTTCAGAGTGACCTTAATTAGTCGTTTCCCTCACCACAGGAACCACGAATTTGGACACATGTGTGTCAGAATCAGACAGGCAGGATATTCTGATGGGGCGGGAATCAGATAATGGTGGAAGGGGAAAAGAATCTCAACATACCTTAGGAGGGGCTCAAAGAGTGAAGAAACTACATTCAGCTGGTTTATACGATCCACGCGATACCACTCGGAGGTCTCAAGGCAAGCAGCGTGTCGGTTAGTTCGGATTCGTGTTCCGAGTACCGCAAACAAGGATCAGAGTAAGACATGTTGTCGCCATTATCCGGGAGAATACGTTCCTTGGCGTCCGAGTACCTTTTGGCATCTCTCACCGACTATTTCATGATTCCTCGCGATTCAAAGTTATCGTCATTATCTCTCTAAAGGTCTCAGGCCTAATCAAGTCGGTGTCAAGTGATTATTATCCAAGTTATCATTACAGGAGGCGTACGGTTCATAGCATGAAGTTTTTCTACCACGGTCGCTCTAGGTGCTGGCTTTGTGGAATCATATCTCGTGCCGTAGACTTCTATTTCCAAACTTCGCCGCTCGGTGCCTGATGCTTTCCCTACGGGCTTTACTCTTGTTAGCTGACTTCACTCAGATGGACCGTGTAATTAGGCATATTCACTATTTACGCCAATTTAGCCTCAGCAAAGAATTATCGAAATTGGAATTCCGAAAAAATTGAATACGAAGTGGATGTTCCGGTTAGATATAGCCGTAGTGGACAGCGCCCGAGGCTGTAAGAAGCACTGTCATGGATAGCATCCACTGCATTGACATATTCTACCAATCGAGATGTCACCTCTCAACTCATGTAAAAGCTGAATTTCCCAAACATCTAGCGCTCAAGAAGTCGGAAGTTGCCACATTATGTGGCGAAGGCTCATCAAACTATTTGTAGCTGCCATATGCCCACTGCCGTCGACGATCTGCGCATCAGGAGGAATAATAATACTATTACTCTTTTCTTAGCTCCCCTTTTGGCGATATTTCTAATTTTTGGAGAGCTACATAGTTTGAGCGAATTAAAGAGCGCATATAGTCACTTTTTACCGCACGTGTGTGGTTGGCAGCTTCTTGTTGATGCTATACACACGTTGTATATATTTGTGAGTCCGACAATATTCAAGAGTTCTTGCCAATAGCTGGACTATGCATGGCACAAACGTGTTGATAAACAAGAATGGCGCTCAGTGCAAACCGAGTGGATATCTCCTTTCATCTCAGTTGGAGTATGTTGCATGAAGTACAATTACCACCTTTTCTGAAAAGGGTGAGCGGTCCTGAATGTTAAAATGAGACAAGAAAGTATACTGCAGCATGAGTGCAATTCAAGGTGGTTCAATCCTGATGTGAGCCATAAGAACATTCGAAGGGGGTTTAGCCTCCTGGAACAACACTAGCCTTTGGAGAAATAAAGTAAATAGTGAGTCATTGACTAATGATTGCACGCACAATTTGTTGATAAAAACCGGACGGTGTCGGCACAAAGAAGGATATTAAGGGTTGACGCCCATTAGTATCAGTAATGAATTGTTGGAATGGATTGCTTACAAGTATGAAAGAATTGAACACGAAGCGCTAGCCGGAGTCGAAAGCGCCTGGGGCTGTACCTAATAAGCACTGCCATGGATAGCTTCCACTGCACTGACATATTCTATCCGTGGCGATGTCACTTCTGACGGGAGAGCTGGATTTCCCTCAAAGCTAGCACTGAAGAACTCGGAAGGTAGCATATTGCGCGGTAACGGCCTGTCAATTTATTCTTAGCTGCCATGTGTGTTGTCTGCGGGAGATCATCTGCTGAAATGGAAGGAATATGTGTAAAGAGGGTAAGGTAACTTGAAAATATCCTGGCTCTATTATTCAAGAAGGATAGGTGGGACCTCAAGCTGTTTGCAAGGAAAGGATTGAACGCTGTGTATCCTGAGGAGCACGGCCACAATGCTATGCTTGGAAATCGACTCTCGGGCTAACTTCAGCTTAAAGGCGCAGCATTCCATCCCGGTACGAGTACGACTGCTACCAACCAATGTCAACGTCCAACGAGATAGCTCCGAGTGAGCAGGATGCCCTCTCCCTCCTCCAAGAGGTTGACTGGCTAAAACCCTTGGTTTCCCCGGCTATATTGAGGATGGAACGACAGGGGATCGATGAAACTGGAATGAGGGAAAGACCTCTGATGAAGCTTCGAGGGCGATGTAGCTGTCTCGAACATGGGTCCTTTTTATGTTGCCGAGCATATGACGACGACCAGCACATAGCACTGTCGGGGGAAGACGTGGAAGGTGGTGTGGAGGAATGGTTGCGCAAACGAAACATCCTTTTGGTGGAGACTGTTCACAGAGCGGATGTTTTCAGTGCCAAGGAAAGATAAATTGCCATGACCCACCGAATAATATTAAGACACGAGGGAGATCCACCAACGCCACATCTAAACTCAGTCCATATCGTAGGCATGACATTGACTGGGGACTCGTCTCATCTCCGGAGAGTTTATCTTCAAGTGTTGAAATTAGCCCCGGGTATTACTGTGGAGTCGGTTTGGAAAGGGTTGGGAGGAATGTTCTTTATAACGCAAAGACAGCTGCGCTGATGGCAAAATTGATGATATAGAAGCTAATAGCGTATGGAGTGTAGTCAAAAGATGATAATATATTATTTATTCGAGATGTTATCGCGTCTTTTATACTAAATAAATATTAACTAATTACTAATATTTCCGGATACGGGATATCGAGTTGCCGGCCCCACAACATAGCATTAGTGAGCCGCTGACTCGTTACACTGGAATGTGATGGAGTCGTCGGGAACCGTTACTAATATATTATATTATATTACCAATATGGAGATGATAGGGCCTTGAAGAAGTTAATAATAAAGCACCTCACTCTGGGAAGAATCGGGATATTAATTCAAGAGACCATCGACTTAATGAGGTGGGGATACTTCGGCGTCAATCATTGAATACACTCAAAATACTCACCTTTCTAGACCCACTTACCCGTGTCAAATTCGACAACAGGCGTCAGTTATCTTAGAGTGGTTCTGGCATTCAAGTGTTATACAGGGGAGGATCGAAGGTCAGATTATGACAGATTTGGGTTTCGCGTTCCTCTGGTGTCCCGGCACTCGATGGGGAGATAGAGATCAGCCATCTGCAATAAAGTCATCGCTTTACAATGCTGTCATTAAATAACCGCTACAAACCAACCTGAATGAGGTTGCGTTGGCATTCGTTCTACAAATCGCCGGATATTTATCATGCCCATGCCATTCACGTACCTACCTCCTCGCCGAGCTTGGGTTTATCGTGGAGAAAACTTGCCACATGCGTCAACTGTCTGTCGAGGAGCTCACTGCGATCAAGAGGTTGTATTTAATTCTGGATGCAACAGTGCGTCGCGACCTCTCATCATTTTAGCCTGCCCACCAAACCACAACAGACAAAATCACCCGAACCGACTCCCCTCTCATGCATCTCCTATACACATTCTGTGTTTCATCTGCCAAGCTGCCTTCTTTCGACATATTGCTGGAAATGCATTGAAGCTTATAGTGGACGACACAAATCTTCATATAACGTCCTTGACTGTTCATATCGACCTGGACACATTGTTTTCGCTGTGGCGTGATATCTTTACCCTGAAAACCTTCTTCGACGACAGCATGCTCCGCACTGAAAATATCAACCAGCTGAACGTGGTTTCTTCGCTCATTGAGCCCCTCCTACGGTATGTTGACAATGTTTTACCTCCAGCATCACCTCATATCCGCACATTCAAATATCCCACCAGTATGATTCCGACACATACGCATCAACATTTCTGGCTCCTCTTGTCAAGCAGCAAAATCATTAAGGTTATTCTGACGCTGATGGCTGCATCTTCTCACATCGACTCCGCGTGTACCACAGTGGGCAGCATCAATATAACCGCCATTCTCGCTCGTCTCAGTCGACATTGTGACTCAATGCGTGGATAAATCAACGATCCATCCACCCATACCCGCTTTGAGAAATTAAACCTCATGGCTCATTCCCTCCTTTGAGTTATCGCCACACCTTTTACCGGTGTGTCGGTAACCTCTAATTAGAACTCCACATCAGTGTTAAAAGATAATTTTTGCCCTGCTGATGCCCTTGTTCCATTCATTCCGCACGATATATCATAATTTCTCTTGGCTAACACAGACACATTATGCGAACCAGGAGGCAGAACAGTACTATTACTCTTTACTTAGCTTCCCTTTTGGAAATATTTATAATCTATGTAAAGCTACATACTTTGAGCGAATTCAGGAGCGCTTATAGTCACCTTTTACCGCATATGTGTGGTTGGCAGCTTCTCGTTCATGCTATCTACACATTGCATATATTTGTGAGTCCGACGATGGTTTTGATTTCCATAGGGAACCACATGGTGGAAAAAACGCGCCAAAGCATTCAAATTTCATGTATTTCATGTGGAGAACATATGCCCGCATATCGTCTGGATAAATAATATCTCCCTATGACATCGGGCTACCGAGTTAAGAATTGCGAGCTGCGAGACTTAGACCCAGCACTGAATGAAAGAATCCTTCTGCCTGGTCAAACTCTCGATCAATATTGAAGAGTTCTTGCCAATATCTGGACTATGCATAGCCCAAACGAGTTCATAAACAAGAATGGGGCTCAGCGCAAACCGAGTGGATATCTCCTTGCATCTCAGTTGGAGCATGTTGCATGATGTACTATAACCACCTTTTTTGCCAAAGGTGAGCGGTCTGAATGTGATAACGAGACCAGAAGGTATACTGCAGCATGATTTCAATTTAAGTTAGTTCAACCCTGATGTGAGCCATAAGAACGTTCAAAGGGGGTTTAGCCTCCCGGAAAAACACTAGGCTTTGGATAAATGAAGTGATTACTGAGCAGAAGAGATCATGGCCGAAATGAACGCACAGATCAAGCTCTAATCATTGCGTGTGCAGAGCGTGTAGGATAGTGAAATCAAAATGCTGCTGCGGAGAACATGACATAGCTTTGAGATGGAAATTCTGAGAAAATAGCGATGATCCTTGCAGGCCCTCCCATCAAGTATACTGTTTGCAAGGGAGGCCAAATATGGTTCTAGCGAGCACAGACCAACGGATGTGAGCTTAGACGTTGATACAGATTCACAGCACTAATTCAGTGTGAACACAAGAATCATGAAAACAAGTGAAGGTGAATGGGACAACTGGCATAACACCCCCGGATATGATAGGAAATAACTATAGTGGTAGGAAATAAAGATTACTACAACAACCTTTGTGACGTCACCGGGGACAATGAAGGGACCGGCTTCGAAGGGGCGGATAAGGTGGCAGTAAAAGGGCACGTAAAGGAATATAGAGTATGGTGAATCTTTAAAAAGCGGGAGAGCTCCGTCTCCAAGAGGTCAAGCTATGGTGGTTCACAATGTTTCATCTGCCTTGACATTGTCGAGCCAAATAGCCAAATGATTTATATATAAGGTGATCCTGGGGCGAATTAGTTCACTGAGAAGGTCAGGATAATAATAAGACTAGCGTGTAAGTAATAGTCACTGAATATTGATTACGCGCACAATGTGTGAATAAAACCCTGACGGGGGCGCCACAAAGAAGGCTATTCAGTGTTGACGCCCATTAGCATCAGTAGTGAATCGTTATAATGGATTGTTCGTTGCCATTTTGAAAGAGTTGAACACGAAGCGCAGATTTCCGTTAGATATAGCCGGAGTCGAAAGCGCCTGGGGCTGTACCTAATAAGCACTGCCATGGATAGCATCCACCGCACTTGCCACTGACATATTCTATCCGTGGAGATGTCACTTCTGGCGGAAAAGCTGGATTGCCCTGAAATATAGCGCTCAAGAACTCGGAAGGTCACACAATGCGCGGTGATGGCCCGTCAATTTATTCTCAGCTGCCATGTGTGTTTTCTGCGGGAGATGATCTGATGAAGTAGAAAGAATATGTGTAAAGATGGTAAGGTAACTTGAGACTATTCTGGCTGCACTATTCAAGAAGGATAACTGGGACTTCAAGTTGGTTACAAAGAAAGGATTGAACGGTGTGTATCCTGAGGAGCACAGCCACAATGCTATGCCTGGAAATCGACCCTCGGGCTAACTTCACCTTCGGAAGCGCAGCATTCCCTCTCGGTCCGAGTACTACTACTACCCACCAATGTCAACATCCAACGAGATAGCTCCGAGTGGTCAGGTTGTCCTAGCCATCCTCCAAGAGGTTGACTGGCTACAACCCTTGGTTTCCCCAGCTGTATTGAGGATGGAACGACAGGATATCGATGACACGGTCGCGAGGGAAATATCCCGGATAAAGCTTCGAGAGCGATGTAGCTGTCTCGAACATGGGCACTGTTTATGTTGCCGAGCACATGATGACGACCAGCACATAGCACTGTCGGAAGAAGACGTGGAAGTTAGTGTGGAGGAATGGGTGCGCAAACGAAACGTCCTTTTTATGGAGACTGGTCACATACCGGATGCTTTCAGTGGCAAGGAGAGAGAAATTTCCATGACCCACCGAATAATATTCAAATTCGAGCGAGCTCCACCAACGCCACATCCAAACTCAACCTATATCGTAGGCGTGCCATAGACTGGGGAGTTGGCTCATCGCCAGATAGCTCATCATCGAGTCTGTACATTAGCCCCGGGTATTACTGTGGAGTCGGTTTGGAAACGGTTGGGAGGACTGTGCTTCACAACGCAAAGACAGCTGCACTGATGGCAAAGTTGATGGTATACAAGCGAATGGTGCATGGACACGACAGGACCTTTAAAACGTTAATCCGCAAGCATCTCAATCTGAGAAGAATAGGAATAGTAGGCATAACTGGCCAACCTGATACCCTTGAAAGTCTGAATTAGTTTAAGTGTGACCTAAAATAATCAGAGTACTGACCTTGGATTCCAATTTGCATAGCAGTTGATTCAGGATTTGTATCTATAAAAACTACATCAAATACTCCAGGATTGGATTCAGTTGGTAGAACAGCTTGAAGGATTCATTTTTCAATCTGATCATGAATATCATCAAGAATTGGTAGTGTTATTTTGATCAATGTCCAAATATCCAACCAGTTGTAATATTCAGGCAATTGGTCTGTCCTTGTCATTGTCAGGGGACAATCTTAAGTTTTCCAATTTCACTTCTGACTCTCCTTAATATAGTCTCCTTAATATAGCTTCATAAGTAAAGACTGAGGGGGGCACTTTGTTGTTATCACATTTTCAAACTCAGCTGCACCCTTTAGTTAGTCACCTGCTAGCTGAGGATTCCTTAGACTTTTCTCTTCGGATTTCCTCTGCTAGGTAAGTAATGTTGTATTCTACATGTATGTAATTAGATAGGTATAAACTCACTTCGGATTTCCTCTGCTAGTACCCCAACTCTGTCATAGTGCGAGTTAGTGCAGTCTATAGAGTCGCCCTTACAGAAGAAAAGTCTCTCATCAAGTGACTGGAGCTACCGCCGCAAATTTCAAGCTATATTCAATATCGCGAGTTCGACATCTCTACAGCTCTAACTAACTTCGAGTTTGCACGCGTTTCTCTCCCCTCACTTTTACCATCATGTCAGCTTCTATGACCGATCCTCACCAGGTGCTGGAACAGCACAGTAGCGACATTCGCGAACTCCAAGCCTCCCAGAAACAAAATACGGACTTGTTGCAACAAATCCTCCAGCAACTTACTGTACAATTGCAACCGCCAGCGAATCCTCCACAACCGACAGTGTTACCTACATCTACCCTCCTGCTGCTTCGACGAATTCAGGTCCGAAGGTCCCACTCCCGAATGCGTATGACGGCGACCGATCCGGTGGACGTACCTTTTACAACTCGTGTCTGTTATACATCAGCATGAACGGATCGAAATTTCAAACAGACGAGACAAAAGTGCAGCGGGTGGTGTCGTTCATGAAAACCGGTCGAGCCGCCCTTTTTGCAAACTGGCTCATGAAATCGTGGAGCCAAGGAGAGATGGTGGTGCCATGGGAGACCTTTGCGTGGACTTTCGAACACGAATTCTTCCCAGCCGACGAAGCAGCTACGGCTCGCATCAAACTAGAAGGGGCGACTTACCACCAAGCCAGACGGACCGTTGACGAATACACGGATGAGTTTCGAGAACTCATTGACCTTGCGGGTTACAAGGATCCGCTAGCTATTGTCATGAAGTTTCGACACGGTCTCTTACCGAACATCCAAACTCAAGTTGCGACGATGGAAAACCGTCCAAAAGACGACGACGAGCAGGGCTGGTATGAAGCCGCTTCCCGCTTCGACCAAAATCGAAACGCAAACGAGATATTCCACTTGTCAGGTGTCACGACGCGACCGGTCACGTCGAAACCCCCAATGCTCCCGCGCGTCGTCCTCCCACATCCCCCACACCCTATGCCGACTCTACCTTTCTCAAAACCGATCGACGCGATGGACGTCGATGCAACAAAAGGCCGTGGCCTTCCTTCGACCCTCTGCTTCAAATGTCGTCAACCGGGTCACTTCAGTCGAGACTGCCCGTGTAAACTGCAGAGGATCCGTTCGCTACTCACTAGCCTTGATCAGGAAGGACAGGACATGGCCATGGATATCCTGCTTGCTGAAGCAGATGCCCGAATTGCTTGTAGTAGGGTGGCTGAAACTGATGATTCTCCACGAGGGGCTGATCTACAGCCTGTTTTGGGTTTTCACGACAGCAGCGAGTGAAGGGTATGCCCTCGCTGCCACTTTCAAATAGATTCAGTGTCCTCTCAGTTGATGATGTATGTACAGTTAATACATCTGAAATTGAACCTCCATTGAGTGAGGACACTGGAATTCAAGTCATACCTACTCCATCCAAGTCCCCTTCTGTCCATTCACATCGCAGAAGACCAGTTTGGGAACGCCGTCTTCCAAAATCTTTCATTATTGCCTCAACCACAACTGCCAAATCATTACACCTAAAAGTTGAACTCCAAACAACTGACACTGGTCTCCTCCGATCGACTTGTGCATTGGTTGATTGTGGTGCAACCGGTTTGTTCATCGACCGAGACTATGTGCATGAAAATGGAATTGCCACACGATCACTCCTTTACCCAATCCATGTGTACAATGTAGATGGGACACCCAATGAAGCAGGTTCAATAACTGAAGTTGCTGAACTGGTCCTCCGCTACAAGGACCACTCAGAGAAGGCATTATTTGCAGTCACCAAGCTTGGGAAGGAATCCCTCTTACTTGGCTATACCTGGCTTCGGGGTCACAATCCTGAGATAAATTGGCAGACACAAGAAGTCAAGATGACTCGTTGCAACCCACACTGTAAAGAGTGTAAAATCTCAATCCTCCGGGCACGTGAAGAGATCAGATGTTTACAAGCTTGCAGAGATGCCCCAGCCCCAATCTTTACATCTGAGGAGATAGAAGAGCCAATTACTGACTTGTTACCTGATTAGCCTGATGAAGTGGAGGACCGAATGGAGGACTCAATTGAAGATGGAGATCGGGTATTTGTCACAGTGCTGCACCCAGAACTGACTCCAAGTCAGATTCGAGCATCTGCTACAGTGTCTCAGCGATTAGCAGAGGCTAGTGCAAAGTTCAACACACCAAGTCCAAAAGGTTTCTGAGATGTCATCCCAGAGTATCTCCACACCTTTGAAGATGTGTTTTCTAAGGAGTCATTTGATTCACTACCAGATCGAAAACCTTGGGACCATGCAATTGAACTAATCCCTGATGCAAAATCAACCAACTGCAAGGTCTACCCTATGTCCCTCAATGAGCAGACAGAGCTGGATATCTTTATTGCTGAAAACTTGGCAACTGGTCGGATACGTCCTTCTAAGTCACCCATGGCATCCCCAGTTTTCTTCATCAAGAAGAAGGATGGCTCCCTTCGACTTGTCCAAGATTACCGTATACTGAATGACCAAACCATAAAAAATCGATATCCACTCCCACTCATCTCAGAGCTGGTAAATCGATTGAAAGGGGCATGGTATTTCACAAAGCTTGATGTGAGATGGGGCTACAACAATGTTCGCATAAAGGAGGGGAATGAGTGGAAAGCTGCCTTCCGAACAAATAGAGGGTTGTTTGAACCCTTAGTCATGTTTTTTGGTCTCACTAACAGCCCAGCAACCTTCCAGACTATGATGAATGATATTTTTCGGGATTTGATTGCTGAAGGAGTCGTATGTGTCTACCTGGATGACATCCTCATCTTTACCAAGACACTTGAGGAACATCGTCGTGTCCTATTACTGGTCCTTGAGCGTCTTCGTGAGTATAAGCTCTACCTTAAGCCAGAGAAGTGTGAGTTCGAAAGAACAAAGATTGAATACCTTGGCCTAGTCATATCGGAAAACCAAGCAGAGATGGATCCAATCAAGGTGTCAGGTGTGCGTGATTGGACCACTCCAACTAGCCGGAAAGAGGTACAAGCCTTCCTTGGGTTTACCAACTTCTATAGGCGATTTATAGCAGATTTCTCCCACCATGCACGACCACTGTTTGACCTCACAAAAAAGGAATCAGCTTGGAGGTGGACTATGAGAGACGACCAAGCTTTCCTTTTCCTCAAGGATCTGGTTACAAATGCACCGATTCTGACAATGCCTGATGACTCAAAACCATTTCGAGTTGAAGCTGACTCATCAGACTATGCCACTGGAGCAGTCCTCTCACAACAGCAGGATGATGGAAAGTGGCATCCTGTTGCCTTTTACTCAAAAAGCCTGTCAGCTGTCGAACGCAATTATGAGATCCATGACAAAGAGATGCTTGCAGTGATCCGTGCCTTTGATGAGTGGAGACATTTCCTAGAGGGGGCACGACACTCAGTGGAGGTGTGGACTGACCACAAAAACCTTGAGTACTTCATGTCCTCAAAGAAGTTAAATCGAAGACAGGCCCGATGGTCCCTGTTCCTGGCATGTTTTGATTTCCAACTGCACCACCGACCAGGACGCTCAATGGGCAAAACTGATGCACTCTCTCGCCGGCCTGACCATGGCTCTGGTGAGGGTGACAACTCAGACATAACCCTACTAAAACCAGAGTTTTTTGCAATTCGAGCCATGGAGGGTGTGTCAATACATGGGCCAGAACGTGAATTCCTCACTGCTATTCGTCAAGGAAATGAGAAGGGTGAACAGGAGGAAGCAGTGATCACAGCAGTGAAGGAACTTCGAAAATCTGGGGGCCGATCCATCAGATTAATGGAATGGTCAGAGGAGGATGGACTGGTATTGTATCAGGGAAAAATATATGTACCAACTGACCCAGAACTGAGGCGTAGAATTGTGGAACAGCATCATGACTCTCGGGTCGCTGGCCATGCAGGATGATGGAAGACCTTAGAGCTGATCAGTCGCAACTTTTGGTGGCCAGGCATATCACGATATATAGGGCAGTATGTCAAGACCTGTGACATCTGTTTGCGCACCAAGTTCCAACGTCGAATGCCAATTGGGGAATTACACCCAAATGCCACACCAGAAGATCGATGGGATACAACTAGTGTTGACTTCATAGTTGACCTACCTGAATCCCAAGGGTATGATTCAGTGATGGTGATTGTAGATCTCATGACAAAGCGTGGACATTTCCTACCTACACATAAGACTGTTGACTCTGTTGGCGCAGCTCGGATCTTTTTCAAGGATGTGTGGAAGCATCATGGACTTCCACAGCGAGTTATCTCAGATCGTGGATCACAGTTTGCAAGTCAATTCACTCAGGAATTATACCGACTCCTTGGTATTCAACCAGCCTATTCCACAGCCTACCACCCTCAGGCTGATGGGGAGACTGAACGAGTCAACCAAGAGTTGGAGACATATCTATGGATTTTTGTAAATCAGCGCCAATCAGACTGGGTTGATCTTCTCCCACTTGCAGAATTCCAATATAACAACCATATCCATGCATCTACACAACAGACACCATTCATGTTAGACTGTGGACGTCATCCACGAATGGGTTTTGAACCAGACCTTCGATCCAACAAGGTAGAATCAGTAAATGATTTTCGAGATCGAATGGCTGAAACTCTTGAGGAGGCAAAAGCAGCACTGGCTAAAGCAAAGGATGAGATGACAAAGTACTATAACCGTCGACGAACCCCAGCACCAAACTTCAAGGTAGGAGACCACGTTTTCCTAGATGCCAGTGACATTCAAATGGCCCAACCCTCAAGGAAGCTTTCACACCTTCGATTAGGGCCATTTAAGGTACTTGAACAGGTCTCACCAATTGCCTATAGGTTGGAACTGCCCAGGTCAATGAGTAGACTTCACCCAGTCTTCAATGTGGTGAAATTAACACCGAAGATTGAGGATCCAATCATTGGCCGCCATGCTAAACCACCACCAGATCCAATAGTGGTGGGAGGAGAGATTGAGTATGAGGTTGAGAAGGTATTGGACAGTAGATGGAGATATGGGCGAATTGAATACCTCATAAAATGGCAAGGTTTCGGCATGGAACATAATAGCTGGGAACCAGGACATAAGGTATTCGCCCCTGCCTTGACAGCAGACTTCCACACACAACATCCAGAGGCAGTAACAATCCAGGGCCCTATTCGAGGATTAAGGCAACCTCCAACCACCACAGTACGAGTGACCCAGATCCCAAGGTTTCAAAAGGTCAAGCCTGGACTCTACTGGCAGCAATACCATGTCGGGACGCCATACCTTAAAAGGGGGGTGATGTCAGGGGACAATCTTAAGTTTTCCAATTTCACTTCTGACTCTCCTTAATATAGTCTCCTTAATATAGCTTCATAAGTAAAGACTGAGGGGGGCACTTTGTTGTTATCACATTTTCAAACTCAGCTGCACCCTTTAGTTAGTCACCCGCTAGCCGAGGATTCCTTAGACTTTTCTCTTCGGATTTCCTCTGCTAGGTAAGTAATGTTGTATTCTACATGTATGTAATTAGATAGGTATAAACTCACTTCGGATTTCCTCTGCTAGTACCCCAACTCTGCCATAGTGCAAGTTAGTGCGGTCTATAGAGTCGCCCTTACAGTCATGTGCCAACCAGGCCCTGAAACATGGGTGCCCAAATCTAACTTTGCTTCATACTCTTTTAAAGCAGAAACTAGTGTCTCATAAGAAATCATGAATTTCTCTCCAATATTTCTAATATTTTGTTTGGCATATTTAGGTTTCTTGGCTAATTTGGTTTCATAGACTGTTATTGGTAGGGGAACTTGATCAAGCAATGTGTTAGGATACACACACAGGGCGGGTTTCTGGAGAAACCCATGGGATATCCAGTAGGACTTGGCTTCAGCTTATAGGCTGCACCCTCGCTAGATCGTGTTGTCCAATTTCAAACAGGTGGATGGGGATCCCGGGGAGTCTGGGCGGGGTTCGTAGGTCGTAGGTCGTAGGTCATGAGTCATGAGTCGAGAGAGTCAAGAGAGATAGATGTGCCGGAGCCCATGGGCTCTGACTAGTGCGAGCGGTCTGATAAGAGTAGGGTTTTTAGAGCGGAAAATATATTAGATTACTGGGGGGAATCTAAGCTAATTTTCTGACTGGATTGTATGTACAACATCTGCCAGTTTATATAGACCATGGAGTGAATAACATACCAAATCCAGTAAAGATGAAATGAAACTAACAAAACATAAAATGGGAATAGTAAACACCAAGTTTGGTGTTAGGAATGGGATGGAACAGAGTGGAGTCTGAATTGTGACAAAGCATAACCCATAATGGGAAACAGAGCGGGAGCGGAGTCCTAAATTGTGACAGGTCATTTGACTAAAATGGGAATGGGGCTCAATTAGGGCGGTGACGGGATTCTGAGCGGGGTCCAGTGACTGATGCGTGGGACAAAGATGGACATAGACAGAGACAGAGTCCAGGGGAAGTCCGGTGACTGATATGTGTCATAATGAGGTCGAATGTAACTAGTCTTGATGTACAGAGTCCAGGCGGGAAATCCTATAAACAGACAATTGGTGCTTGTAGCGTGTGGGGGCATACAAGTTAGTGCCCAGAGTCTGGCAGGATTGTCTGGTCATAACAGTAACCTCCCTTTATGCCGAAGTCCCAAAGAGGCTCTAGACCTAGATAAGGTTCTTGTCGGCTACGCACATGTGTCAAAAGTCATGTCAGTTACATGTATGTGTCAAAGAGTCATGTGATCTGGAAGGTAAGGTTCAAACGCGACGAGCCTATAAATAAATTTGAAAAAATAGAAATTTCTTCTTCTTTATTACCCCCATCATCGTCACCATGGGACCAAAGCCAATGCCACGCAAACCAATGCCAACCACCGGGCCCTCCATGGGCAATCAGTACCAGGCACCACTCACCGCTGCCCAACTCTTGGCGCAGTGGGACGAGCAATGTTGTCAACGAGAAGAGGCAGAGCAGGAAGCCAGGAAGGTCGAGGAGGCCCTAAACAGGGAGTACCAGGCAGCAGTGGCCCTGGAGGAAGAGGCCACAAGGCAAAAACAGAGAGATGAGGAGGAGGCTGTGCAGATGGCCACAGAGAAAGCCAAGGTGGCAGCAAAGAAAGCCTGGGTGGCTGCGGAGCGAGCCACGGTAGTCGTGGGCAAGGTAAGTCCCAGTTTTTTTTTCAACTTGGCATTTTCAGTGCAAGGCAGCGGAAGTTGAATCGGAGTCTGAGGGGGAGCAGGAAAGCCCCAAAAAGGTGAGTCTCAGGTCCGTGGGAAATACTGCGGAGCTAACCATATCAACAGAAAGCAAGGAAGGCGGTGCCAGTCTGCCTACTGACTCAGAATGACCCACAGTGTTCCGGTTGCAATGACCGGAACACTGAGTGTAATCGAAAGTCCGGCTGGGGCCCAGGTTGTTACCAGTGCATGCACCTCAAAGCGAGGTGTTCACTCGTTCACAAGTAGGCCGTGGGTTCCAGGAGTACACGGGAGAGTGGCAGGTCAGATAGTTACTCTGGCCTGGAGGAGGGTTTGGGATGGATTGCCGACGGGATTGACACACAAAATGAGTTGCTCCGGAAGAGCAACAAAGTTAGTGTAGTCATGGTGAACGACATCCGCGCATTCTGTGGGGACCATTTCAGGTTCCTGATGGAGTATGCCAGGTTTGTTTCTAAGAAGCCAGAGGACGGGAGTTCCGAGGGGGCCAGTACAGATGAGGAGGGGGTGCCCACGGAGGTAGCAGAGCTACCCAAGGAGATGAATGAGGTGGGAAAAGCAGAGGTGGAAAAAGAGGCAGGGAAAAAGGATAGCCCCATCAATGTAGATGAATAAAATAGAACTTGATAATAATTTTGAACATAAAAAGTAAAGCGTGAAAAACATAAGAGTAAGAGTCAAAGTCAAAGTCCATGGGAGGTCCGCTTTGAAGGACTTGACAAGACATGTCAGAACCTGTAAAAGCAAAGAGAGACATAGGGCGACAGGAAATAGTGAAAATGAGTCCAAATGTATCATGGGATCTGCGGGGTGTGGTCAGAGAGATGATAATGGTCCAGGTTTGAATGGGTAAGCTGAGTGAAAGTCAGTAATGATTTCTGTGGCATTACCGAGTTCTGTGGCCAAAATCCATGAAGTTTCTTCATCGGTGCCCTCGTAACCCACCCACTAATATGTGGGTGATGAAAAGTTCCACTAACTGCATGGACATAATTGTATCATAAGTAGGGATGAATATACCTTGTTTTGAGAATCTGTCAACAACGACTAGAATAGTGGAAAAGCCTTCGGAATCTGGTAGGTGTTCAATGAAATCCATAGAGATAGAATTCCACGGATGTTCCAGTACCGGGAGTTGTTTCAAAAGGCCGTATGGCTGGTGTCGCTGAGATTTCAAGTGGGGACAAGTAGTGCAAGATTTACAATAGTGCTTAATGAATCCACAGAGTCTGGGCCAAGTATATTCTCTTCTTATTAGTGATAGAGTTTTGTTGTACCCGAAATGTCCTGAGAGTGGATAATCATGTTTGTATTGAAGGATCCTGAGGTGGAGGCCGTCGGAGTCCAGTATATAGATGTGATCGTCAAGTCTAATGAAACCATGCTGATCAAGAGACCACCGAGGTTGATCGGGGTCCATGGAATTGTCAAGATGAGCTTTAGTAATCGGGTCTAGCGGAATTGCCAATAGAATATCTTGATGTAACTTCTCGATATCCATAATGATAATTCCACGGACATGAGGAAAGTTGCGCGGACCGATGCGGTAAGTTGCTGATTCGTGAAAATAGGTTTCAGGTTTTGTGGATTTACTGTTGCATAGTCGTTGCTCCCCTCTTTAGGATAGACATCCCATCGTCTAGTTAAAGCATCGGGTTTGCTGCCGAGACGGCCGGGTCGAAAGCAGATAATCATGTTGAAAGCAGATAGGTATTCAGACCAGCAGGCCTGCTGGCGGGTCAAAAGTTTTGTGGTAGAAAAGTATTCCAGGTTTTTGTGATCTGTTACAATGTCAATAGGAGCTCCTGAACCTTCCAAATAGTGTCGCCACACTTTGAAAGCTGAAAAGATTGCCAGAAGTTCTTTATCATGAACGTCGTAGTTAAGCTCTGCTCCGGTAAAAGTCCAGGACAGAAAAGCCACAGGGTGGACTTCTCCGTCAGAGTCCTGGATAGACAGAATGGCTCCAAGTGCATAATCTGAGGCATCCATTTCAACAATGAGCGGGAAGTCTGGTTTCCAATGCGACAGAATAGGAGCTGTAGAAAAAGAATGTTTTAAAAGATTGAAAGCTTTTTGACACTTATCATTGAAATTTCATGGAGTACCCTTACATGTAAGATGGGTAAGGGGTACCGTGATGTCGGAATATCCACAGATAAACCGTCAGTAAAAATTGGCAAAGCCGAGGAAGGATTGTATATCTTTGACTTTTTGGAGTTCAGCCAATCTTTGATGACTTGCACTTTAGTTTCATCCATGCGGAGTCTGTCAGGTCCCATCAAGAAACCCAGGTATTCCACGGAGTCCGTGTCAAAAGTACACTTTTTACCATTCACGAATAAACCATGTTTCCTAAGTCTCCGGAGAACTTCACGGACTTGTTTGTCGTGTTCCGCGGGATTCTCGGAGTAGATAAGAATGTCGTCCAAGTAAACAATGACGCATACATCGAGCATGTCGGAGAAAATGTCATTGATAAAATGCTGAAAAACAGAAGGAGCATTGGTGAGTCCAAAGGGGATCACCAACCACTCAAAGGCCCCATAACGGGTTCTAAAAGTGGTTTTCCATTCGTCGCCTGCAGCAATCCAGACCAAATGATAGGCATGTTTGAGATCAATTTTGGTGTAAATCCGGGCATTCCGCTGAGCATTGAGCAAATCAGATATCAATGGGAGTGGATATTTATCCTTTTTGGTGACAGCATTGAGGCCTCTGAAATCAACACATAGTCTAAGGGATCCATCCTTTTTTCTGACAAACAGAACGAGTGCTCTAAAAGGAGACTTTGAGGGTCAAATAAAACCTATGGACAAATGTTCATCCAGGAAATCGTGGATTGCAGAAAGTGCCATGGACGAGAGCAGGTAAATATGTCCTAGGGGTGGCTGTGTGCCATCTTCAAGATTGATTTTGAAGTCATAGTCTCTGTGAGGCAGAAGCCGGTCAGCTTTCCGCTTGCTAAAAACATCCACGAAGTCATGATATTTCTCCGGAACACCTTCTACGTCAGTGGCTTGCTCAGATTCAGATACTGGTGTTGAAAAATGTCCAGTTGCTTCATCAATTTTTAAGTTGATAGTGAACACCTGGGACCCATCCATTTTTGACGCCCTAATAAAAGCTGCAGCATTAATCAGAGAAATGCATGGAGGTGCCGTGGGTTCTGGGGAAGCTATAAGTGCCGTAGGGATCACAGGAGTCCTCGAGACTGCAGGTGCCAGGAAGGCCATGGGTGCCATAGAGGCCGAGACAGGTGCAGTGTCCTCGGCTGCTGTGGGAGTCCAGAATGTTATACTGTTAGCTATCCAGTCAATCAACGGATTGTAGCGGGTAAGCCAGTTATGTCCTAGTACCACCAAGCAACTTGAGTCTAACTGGGTCACATAGAAAGTAACCAAATGAGATGTTCCACACAGGAAACTGATGGGTAAATCACAAGCTTGGGTAACAACCGAATTACTTGTACCATCGAAGAGGTGGAGGCCCATGGGATTTATCGAATAGGTTGACAAAGAATTTTTTTGCATAAATTTTGTATCTAAAAAACAATGAGTAGAGCCAGAATCTATGAGAGCTGAAAAAATGAATTTCGGGATCATATTAGACATAAGTTTAATGAAAAATGAATCAGAATGTGAGAGAGCGGATGCATTGAGACGAGTAAACTCTTGAATGCGCAGAGAGGCAACGCAACCCCCAACCCGCATGGAGTCCGCAGGGTTGCTCACTCTTTTTTTGAGTCGGACGCCAGTTTGTCCTTGGATGGGGTTTCCGTGGAGGCCTTAGCTGTTCATCCCTTAGAAGAGTTTGCTTTTGCCAGCAGACATTCCGGGACTCAATGACCGGGTTTCCCACACAATAGACAGAGGTTGTTGTCCATACGACATTGTCTTTCTTGTGGGGTCAATTTGCCATCGGGTCCGAGTTTGCCTGAGAGGTCAGGTTTTCTGGTTTGCTTGCTGGACTGTTGACCCTTGTTGTTGTCCTTGTCCTTGTTGTGATTGTTGTTGTTGTTGTTTGAAGACTTCTTGTCATTCTTCTTGTCAGATTGCGTGGAGTTGCTGGTTGACGAGTTGTTGTTGTTGTCTTTATTGGCCATGGACTTGTTTACTTTGTCCGCGGAGGTCTCGCGGGCAACTTCCGTGCGATGTTCCCAATAATGTGCATCCACATTTTGAGCCTTGAGGCGTATATGGGACAGGGTTTTTGGCTTGCCATATTCTCCTTTTGAGACTTCATCTTTAAGGCGGGATGGCAGACTGGCATAGAATTGGTGGTGGAGAGTGGGATCACCCCACTTACAACGGGCTGCAATATTATTGAATTGGACGATGTAGTCCGTGATGTACTGCGTGTCCATCATATGAAGATTTGTGAGGCCATTCTCGGCTTCTCCTGTCAGGTCATACGGGCCAAAGTTGGTTTCAAGCTCCTCAACAAAAGCATCCCAATCTTCGAGCCAGAGCGGCTCTTCCTCGGAAATCCCGCTAAAAGCCAGTTTGAACCATTTCAACGCAGATCCCGACAGATATGAAAGTGCGTAGTTGACTTTTGGGAGTCTGTGGAGAATGCAGCAGCACGATCGCGGAAATTGAAGTGACATTGCATGAGGAAAGTAGAGAGCTTGTTTGGGTTGGAACCCGTGAAGGGTTCCGGAGCATTGACTTTTGACCGTGGAGGTTCTTGTTCCTTTCTTTTTCGTTCTTCAAGCAGGTACGTCATAAATTTATCTATAGTGCCTGCTAAAAACTCAGAAGTAGGATCCTCCAAGTGCGGTTGTTGATTAGGTGGAGGATTTTCGACACCTTTGCCCTTGTCGGGGGCCACGGGTTCTTCCTCATGCTCGGATCTGTCCTGGTTTTTTGGGACTTCTTCGATACTGGCTTCTTCCGTGGGTTCCGACTGGTTTGCAAGCATCTGGCTGGTATAAGAGTTAACAGGGAATGAAGAGTTGACAGTCCAGGGAATGATGCCTGTGCAGGTGTATTTCTTCTTGGTGGCATAATGAAAACAATCTGCAAGTATTAGTCAGAAAATACTATTAGGATACACACACAGGGCGGGTTTCTGGAGTAACCTACGGGATATCCGGTAGGACTTGGCTTTAGCTTATAGGCTGCACCCTCGCTAGATTGTGTTGTCCAATTTCGAACAGGTGGTAGCAACTCCGGAGACCGGTATTACGTATAACTAATTCTTGGAGATGCAGGAGAAGTGAGCGGAATATAGATGCCATGACAACTTGATAAGGAATGGTTGTAAATTAGACATAATAAAAGCCTACAAGATAACACACCTGTATATGAACGATATTCTAAATTTAGACGTATCCATCAGGTTAATGTTAACGAGTACATGCTAATGAATTCCATCTAGACACTCCCTCATATCTGTCCTAGTCAGATAAAGGAGTGGCACACTGGTGACCAAACAAACACCCATCCAGGTAGCCTTTCATCCTCTATTGTGGGGAGTTATAGTCAATTGACCACTCTCTTATATCCTTCCACATCCATCACCATCAGCTGTAAATGAAAACGAGGTCGACCCACTCCACTGCAAGACCACCTGCCAACCTTTAATTGTCAAATAGCTAGATACAAAATGTGGGTGAGATACCCAGCTGTCAACTTTGCCTCAAATTTGGAAATGGGCATCGGTGGTCTTCGAGAAGTTGTGAGTTCACATGGTACACAGTGGAGAAAGAGCGGTCACACTGCCACGCTTTATGACAGCTTTGGGCTTTGCCTTAAATTGGTGACCTGGTGCTCGATGGTCAGATAGAGATCGGCCATCAACTATGATCACATCATTGCTATATAACATTGTAATCAAATAATGCTGCGGTTGCATCATCTATCGTACAAATCACCAGATATTTGTCATGTAATCAACATCCCTTGCTCATTGATGAACTTGTGTAGATCAACTTGGACAGATTAAACCTCATGGCGCATTTGTTTGTCACGAATCGAATATTCTTCAATAAAATCGAATAATATTCTACTAATCCAATTCAGGAACATCTCATCCAAAGCAGAAGAAGGAATAGTATTATTGCTCTTAATTAACTCTCTTTGTAACACAATCAGGATAACCCACATAACTTGAGTCGATTTAACAGCGCATAGTGTCATTTTGCCATCACCGTGCTTTCAGCTTCGCCTTGATGACATACATATGTAGAATAATATTGACGAGTGTTAGTTTGACTCCCAATTTATTAACAACAATGACTTCAAATAGAACACCGCTGGAAAGTCTCAAAGACAGCCACGCCACTGTTATGCACATGTCACTTAGTTAGAATAGTACTAAGCAATCCATTGACGAACAACGCAGGAAATCAGCTATAATCATTCCAATCCAACTACTAATCACCCCGCTCTGTCATTGAAGCATCATTTGGCTGTGCTCTCTTACCCCATCACGCCTTCTTCATCCTATCCTTTGAAAAGCCGCCATTCGAGTTAAATCTCATGAAGCCCCCAATATATGACCTCCTGGATACTCAGAAGGACCGGGTAATAAAAATACTGGTGTGCATTAATTATAACTGAATATAGATTACATGCATGATTTGTTAATGAAAATCGGATGGACTCACCACAGAGAAGCATATTCACTTTTGACCCCAATTAGCCTAAGTAAAGAATTATTAAAATGGGATGCTAGTTGGAATTCTGAAAGAATTGAATACGAAGCGGATGCTTCCGTGAGATATAGCCTGAGTGGACAGCACCCGAGGCTGTACCTGAGAAGCACTGTCATGGATACAATCCACTGCATTTCCATATTCTATCAATGGAGATGTCACTTCTCAACTAATGTAGAAGCTGAGTTACCCAAAAATATAATGCTCAAGAAGTCGTAAGTTGCCACATTATGCAGTGAAGGCTCATCAAACTATTTGTAGGTGTCATATGTGCACTCTGCTGTAGACGATTTGTTGAAGAGTAAGAAATTATACATAATGAGTGAACTTGAGAGTATCCTGGAGCATATGTACATTGAGCAGCTTCAATTTGTGTAACAGGAAGGGAAGAAATGCTGTGCACGCTGCATAAAACACCGCCACAATGCTATACCTTGAGATTCATGCCCCTGATAACTGCAACTTAAAAGCCCAGCATCCCCTTCCAGTATCACAACAACCTGCTACCCACCAATGTCAACTTCAAATGAAACAACTCTGAGCGGTGATGATGTCGAACAGGCTGAAAGCCTCCTCCAAGAGGTTGAGTGGCTACAACCTTTGGTCTCCTCAGCTGCAATGAGCTCAGTAGAAGGGGAGGAGGTAGTTGATGCGGTGATAAGGGAAAGATTCCAGGTAAGGCTTTGAGACCGATGGAACTGTATCAAACATGGGCACAGTGTGTGTTATTGAGTTCCTGAAGACGACCAGCATATACCACTGTCTGAAGAAGATGTGGAGGTTTGGGCTGAGGAATGGGTGTGCAAAATGGGATAGTTGACAAACTGGACCCTTTCAGTGCCTAGGAGAGACAAATTGTCATGATCCACTGATTATTATTAAAATGCGAGGTAGGTCCACCACCACCACATCCAACCTCAGTCCGCATTATAGTCATGACATGGACTGGGGAGTGGGTTCACTGTATGAGAGCTCATCGACATCTTCAAGTATTACAATTGAGCTGGGATATTACTGTGCAGGCATGTTGGAAAGCGTTGGGAAGACTGTGCTTTACAGTGCAAAGACAGCTGCACTGATGGCAAACTTGATACTATACAAGCAAATGGTGTATCGAAACCACAGGACCTTTAACAGGTTCCTACGCAAGCCTCTCACACTGCCAAGACTCGGAATCATAATTCAAGAGACCATTGACTTAGTGAGGTGGGTATATCACACCGCCGATCAATGCATACACTCAAAATACTCATGTCTATCTAGACCCACTTACCCACTTCAAATTCAAAACAGGCATGGGTGGTCTCAATGAATCTATGTGATTCAACTGCAATAAGGTGGAGCAACGGAGGTCACACTGAGAAACTTATGGTGTGTTTGAGTGGGGCCTTCTACCAGTGTACCGGCGCTCGATGGTCAGATAGAGATCTGCCACCAACCGAATTTACATCATTGCTTTACAATGCTATAATCAAATAACCGCTCCAGACCAACTTGGATGAGGTGGCGTCGGCATTCATTCTCCAAACCGCCCGATATTTATCATCCTTTTGTAAACGTACCTTCCGCCTGGTCAACCTTGGGTATATTGTGGAAAGCATTTGCCACGTGCGGAAACTGTCTGTAGATGAGCTCACTGCCATCAGAGGTTGCATTGAATTCTGGGTACAACCGTGCGTCCTGACATCACATCATTTCATCCTGCCCACCAAAACTACAACAGACAGAATTACCCCCACTGACATTCCTTGAATGCATGTCCTATAAAGGTTCTTGTGTCTTGCATCCATGAAGATGATTGGTTTCAAGATATTGCTGGAGATGTATTGAAGGTTATATTGGATGACACAAACCACCATATAGCATCCTTGACTCTTATGATGGATGAGTACGCAGCGTATTCATTGTGGGATGGGATCTTGGCTGTGATCATTTTCTTTGATGACATCACACTTTGCACGGATCATATCAAACAACTGAATGTTGTCCCTTGGCTAATTGAGCCCCTCCTACGCTATGTTGGGAGTGTTTTACCTGCCAGCAAATATCAGACCAGTCTGATTCTGACATGCCCGATTCCAAATTACTGTCTCTTTTTGTCAGGCACGGAACTAATTAAGGTTACTCTGAAGCTGATAGCTGCATCTTCCGACATCGAATCCGCGTGTACCACAATGCTCAGCCCCAATATAATCCCCATTATCGCTCGTCTTCTTCCACATTGTGAGGTGATGTGTGGTTCAATCAGTGATCAATACCTCGGTGCCTCCTTTGAACAATTACACTTTGCGGATCATTCCTTACTTTCTGTCATTGCCACCCCTTTCACCGGTGTGTGCGTAACATCTAACTTAAACTCCAGATCAGTGTTAAAGGACCATGGTTGGCCTGCCAATTCTCTTGCTCCATACATTCCATCCGATATATCATAATTTCTCTTTGATAACACTGACACATTATCCGAAGCAAAAGTAATATTACGGTCGTCTTTGATAAATACTTCTAATTTATGTAAAGCAACATAGTTTGAGCCATTTCAAGAGCGCATATAGTCACCCTTTCCCGCCTTTGCATGATTGGCAGCTTCCTCATTAAGCCATGCCGATTATCTCGGTCAAATTAATATAATATTTCAAATATATGTTCAATCTTCTGATTGGCCATCATGAGACACAACACTCGAGAATGCAAGGAGAGGCCTTGAAAGCATTCAGGGACGGCGTTGAGGGGATTCACAAAGTATGTCTTTCCATTCGAAACCCTGACCTGATGATGGAGCACCTCGCTCCCATGGGATCCGACTTGAAAAAAAAAAGGACAATCACGAATATTGCAAAGAAGATCAAATGAGCACCCGAAGGCACTTTGAGACCGATACAATGTATTACTGGTGGTTAGTGATGCAGGAGAAGTCAGAGTAATCTAGTTTCCATGACCAATCGATAGCAAATGGTTCTAAATGAGATATAAAAGATTCTTGTTCCATCCATCCAGTATGCTATATCATAAGTGTTCTTGGAGATCACAGACACCTTATCCGAACCAGAGGAAGTATAGTACTATTACTCTTTAGTTAACTCCCCTTTTGGAAATATTTCTAATTTATGTACAGCTACATAGCTTGAGTGAATTCCATTGTGTGTTTGCCGGGTTCTCATTGATGCTATACACACATTGCATATATTCGAGGGCCCTAGTAATGGCTAGAATCACAGCCTATTTCTCAATGAGAATAACTTCAAATATTCTACCACTCTGAGGTTTCAAAGGAAGGAGCGTGTCAGTTAGTGGGGATAGCATGAAGCAAGTAATTGAAGACCCACAATTCACCAATCCATACCGACGGTTATCTCTGTCAGATTCACCTAATCTTCAAAATCTATGTTCAATCTGGGGATTCGCTATCATGAGGTGTTAACATTTCAGCGAAAATATGACCAGACCTATAGAGGATGAGCGCAATACTGTCTGAGTGATATTGTTGGTTATAAATGCATGGGGGTCACATGCGTAACTATGGGGATTATATACTAATAACAAGATCGGTAATTAATGTGAGAATTAGTGCCCCCAGTCACTATACAACTCCGGCTGCCCGCTTTACCTGAAAATCTAACATGAGGGACAAACAGGAATGAAAAATGGGCCTTTAACATGTACAGCGACGTTGGGGCGCATTCTATTTCGGAAAATGTCCATTTTGATACGCCCTCGGGTAGGAATCAGTTACAGGCTCGGCCTCACATGCTTTTCTTTAGCAAGAACTAACCATTTAAACCACGATCGGGACCGAGTGCACGAAGCTGACGATGTCTTCACTTCCATAAATAATAATACAGCTGAGAACAACACGGCAAAGCATTCAAATTCCATGTTAAAATAGGCCCGAACACTGTCTGGACAACTATAATGACCTTGTGACATCAGGTTAGATTTAACCAGGTCACAAATTGTGAGTTGTGAGACTTAAGACTAGTGCTTACTGAAAAGAATATTTTGCATTGTCAAACTATCTATCAAAGCAAGCAAGACTCAAGAGTTCTCCCTGGTAGCCAGACCGTTCATGGCACGAATGTATGCACACACAAAAGTGGCGCTCCGTACAGGTCTAAAGGATAATTTCAGTCCGGCCTTCGTGCCTTGGCCTTATATAAAGTCAATACGACGTAATTAATGAGAGTGAAGTCCATGTAGCAAGTGGAGAGATGTCGGATGAGACGTCAAGAAGTCAACACATACATCTATTTGTATATCAGTTGGAGCCATATTGACTGATCTACTATAATCACCTCTTCTGACATTGTACTGTGAGAAGTCGTATGGTCCGAATATTAGTGGGAATATTCTCTGGGTAGCGAAGGCGAGCGGTCCTGCATGTGTAAATCCTAACAAAAAGTATTCTGTAGCATCAATGCAATTATAACCATGAACCGCGGTTAGCACCTTGGCCAGAAATAAGCCTTTGTAGAAGTCAGATTGTTAATGAGGATGAGAGATGATGTCCAAAGAAATGCACAGATGAAGCTTTAATTATTGCGTACATAGATCAAATAGGGACATTTAAGATAAAAATGGAGCACAGAGAAGTATGATATAACAATTTATCATAAGTTCTCTTGGATAAAACGGACACATTATCCAACCAGGAAGAATGATGGTACTATTACTCTGTACTTCACTCGCCTTTTGGCAATACCTCTAATTTATGTAAAGCTACATAGTTTGACCCAATTCGAGAGCATATAGTCACTTGACCCCCTTAATTCTGAGAATATAGCGATGAGGCTTTCAGACCCTCCCATGAAGTCTAATGTTGGAAGGTAGGCCACATATTGTTTTGAGAGAGGAGGCACCAACAGAATTGAGCTTAGAAGTTCACACGGACTGACAGCACTATTTTGCTCCTACCACAAGAATCGTGAAATAGTGGAATGGTCAACTGGTGTAACAAACTCGGATACGATACAAAATCACTATAGTGGTAGGGAATAAAGGCTACTACGACAACCGTTTTGAAGTCACCGGGGGTACAAAGGAGTGGCCGCCTTCGAAAGGTTGGCAGGAAAAGGGCACATAAAAGCATATCAAATATGCTGAATCGTTAGAAACCCGAAGAGCTCTGCCTGCATCCGGTCACAACTACGGAGGCCCGCAATGTTTGATCTATCTTGACATTGTCGAGTCAAAAGACAAATAACTGAAGAATAACGTGAGCCTGGGGCAAAATAGTTCACTGAAAATAACAAGATAACTAGTGTGTAATAAATAGTGATTGGATATTGAGTACACGCATAATTTGTTAATAAAAGGTTAAAGGATTCGCAACACAAAGAAAGATATTGGGGCGACGCCAACTAACATTGTTAAACAATTATTAAAATGGCTTTCTAATTGTAAAATAATTGAACACGAAGCGTTCCTTTCCGTTAGATATGGCCAGAGTGGAAAGCGCCTTGGGCTGTACCTCATCAGCACTGGGATGGATAGCCTCCACTATGCTTACATATTCCATCCATGAAAATGCCACTTCTGATTGGAAAACTGGATGGCCATGAAATATAGCGCTCAAGAACTCGGGAGTTAACATATTATGCGGTGACGACCTGTTAATTTATTCTCAGCTGCCATGTGTGTTTTCTGGCGTAGATGATCTGATGAAGTGTAAGGAAAAATGGTGAAGTAACGTGAGAGTATCCTGCCTGTATTATACAAGGAGGATTAGTGGGCCTTCAATCTGGGAAAAAGGAAAGGACGGAACGGTGTGTATCCTGTAGGAGCACGGCCACAATGCTATGCCTGGCAATTGACTGTCGGACTAACTACCTGATCTTGTGTTTGAATTAGGTGTTATTCACGCACCGGTAAAAGGTGTGGTGATGACACAAAGGAAGGAATGCCCCATGAGGTTTAATTTTTCATGGCAGTCACTGATGCCCTGATAGTTGCTTGAGCCGCGCATTGCGTCACAAGGGGAATTATAGTGACGCTGCGCACTGTGGTACACGTGGATTCTATGGCGGAAGATCCAGCTATCAGGTTCAGAGTTACCTCAATTAGTCGATTTCCAGACCAGAGGAACCTCGAATTTGGACTCGTGTGGGTCAGAGTCAGACTGGTAGGATAGTTTCATAGGCGGATATGAGGTGATGCTGGAAGGTAAAACATCGCGAACGTACCATAGGAGGGGGCAATGAGGGAGGAACCCATATTCAACTGGTTGATATGATTCATAGGAGATGTGCTGTTGTCGAAGAAGGTTTTCAGAAGGAGTTTTGAAGATATCTTTGAATTGCACGTGTTATTACGAGCTGCCACGCCCTTCCGATAGTTCGTAAAAGTCAGGGTTGTGAGGCTGGCTGAATACGAGGAGGTGCCACTACTACTGCTAGTATGTTTTGACAATAACTTTGAAGTCCGCGTGTTACCACCGGTTGCTATATGATGACTAGGAGAAAAAGAGGAGAGGAATGTCCGATTGTGATTACTATCCTCATATGAAGAGGGGGTGGAGGTGTAATGGGTGGGCAGGAAAGATTGTAAGAGGCTGGTGAGACGCTGCAAAGATATTGACCACCTTGGTTGTTAGTTTATATTCTCACCAAGTCTCCATTTTGATACTGCCTGGGGTAGGAATCAGTTGAGGGGTCGGCCTCACATGATTTTTCTTAGCGAAAACCTCTCAATTAAACCACGATCGGGACTGAGTGCACAAATGAGTCCGA
Organism: Hysterangium stoloniferum; assembly: GCA_015178975.1. Classification (NCBI taxonomy): domain Eukaryota; kingdom Fungi; phylum Basidiomycota; class Agaricomycetes; order Hysterangiales; family Hysterangiaceae; genus Hysterangium; species Hysterangium stoloniferum. The sequence continues at coordinate 917,495 of WHVD01000007.1, forward strand.
CGATGGCCATCAGCTCCATAAATAACATTACGGCAAGAACAACACCTCAAAGCAATCAAATTTCATGTATTTCGTGTGAAGATCAGCCCGAATACACAAATACCGCCTAGGAAGGCTAGGGAGTCTGTTAGAGTATGATACTACAGCTCTAACATAGTCTATTATGATCTCCATATTTTTCTAGTATTTGTAGTATTTTTCCCAGCACTGTAGGTGCAGTATTGAGTGAGTTACCTTAGGTCGGTACCTCCTGTATAGGTGCTTAGATAAGCACCTAGTAGTATAGTCCACTGTGGGTGTGGGAAAGTCTCCTTAGTGTTTACTTTCCAATCACACTCACAGGGGTGTTCTGCAAAGTGTTATTCAACTGTTTCAACAGAGTCTACATCGTGGATGTAGACATTCCCAAATCAACATGTCAAGCGCATTCGAAATTAACGGGACTTCGCTCCGTGAGCGGCCCCAATCAAATACCAAATTACTATCTTCAACACATCCCGTGTCCTTGGTGCTCTTCCCCTTCATTTTCCTACCACCAAGATTACCCAAAAAAAAGCAACTACACTTGTGATCCACGACATTCGAGCCGCGGTCATAGAATATCGGGTATATACAGCCGTGCCACTAGGCATGCTTTGTTATATCTAATTTGGATACGTTTGCTATCAAGTGGTGATGGCATCTGGATTTCCTCGCACTTCTCTTGTATTGCCAAGGATCAGTTATGAATTATACCGATCTCCAAAGTGCCTTGTGGTGCCCGTTTGACCTTCTGTGAAATATTCGCCATTGTCGTTTGTGTTGTAAGTTAGATCCTATGGGAACTAGGCGCTCTAGCGTGGGGTAAAGGTTTCGAATGAAGGAAAAGACATTATGGAATTTTCCCAACGCCTTCCCTGTTGTCAAGGCGGCCCCTCCTTTTATTCCAGAGTTTTTTTCCCATCATAACCAATCGGGAGATTGAATATCGGGTTTGGGGGTTAGGTGGATCTGACCGAGATTAACGTCGGCAATGGATTACTGAGTGATTATTGCGGGTGTTTTTCTGTTGTTCTTCAGTGACTTCCTTCACGCCATTTCAACACTGACACGTTGCTTTCTTTGAGACGTCTCAGTGGTATTCTATTTGAAGTGATTGTATCACATACTAGGGCACATGAATATATGCAACATTTTTACAGTATCAATGAAAATCAGCCAAGCACACAAAGGAGGTAAAAATTCGCCGCTCGGAGCCTTTTGATTTTATACGGGCTTTACCCTTGTTAGCTGACCCAAACCACTTCACTCAGAAGGACGGTGTAATAATAGTCGCGTGTAATTAGTTATGACTGAATATTTGATTACATGCACAATTTGTTCATGAAAACCTGACGGACTCCCCACAAACGTTCACGATAGACGCCAATTAAACTAAGTAAGAATTATTGAAATTGGAATTCCGAGAAAATTGAACACGAAGTGCATATATATGTTAGACATAGCCCGAGTGGAAAGTGGCCGAGGCTGTACCTGAAAAGCACTGTCATGGATAGCATCCACTACCTTTACGTATTCTATCAATTAAGATGTCACTTCTCAACTAACGTAAAAGCTGAATTGCCAAATATCTAGCGCTCAAGAAGTCGGAAGTTGCCACATTATGTGGTGAAGGTTCATCGAAATCAAACTATTCTTAACTGCCATATCTGCACTCTGACATAGACAAACTGGAAATTCATTCGCCTGATGTCTGCACCGTAAAGGCGCAGAATCTCCTTCCTGCATCACAGCAACCTGCTACCCACCAATGTCAACTTCAAACGAAACGACTCTGAGCGGCCACGATATCGGACGGGCTGAAAGCCTCCTACAAGAGGCTGAGTGGTTACAGCCATTTGTCTCCCCAGCTGCATTGAGCCCAGAAGAACGGGAGGAGATCATTGACGCTGGGATAAGGGAAAGATTGCGGGTCAAGCTTCGAGACCGATGGAGCTATATAGACCACGGGGACGGTGTGTGTTATCGAGTTCCCGAAGACGACGAGCATATAGCACTGTCTGAAGACGATGTGGAAGTTTGGGTTGAGGAATGGGTGCGCAAAATCAGATAGCCTTCCATGTACACTGTTGAAAAACTGGACGCTTTCAGTTGCTAGGAGAGACAACTTGTCATGATCCACCGACGATTATTGATATGCGAGGTAGATCCACCAATTCCACATCCAACCTCGGTTCATATGACAGTCATGGCGGGGACTGGGGAGCGGTCTCACCGTTTGAGAGCTCATCGACGTCTTCAAGTATTACTATTGAGCGGGGGTATTACTGTAGAGTCGGTTTGGAAAGGGTTGGGAGGAGTGTGCTTTACACTGCAAAGACAGCTGCACTGATGGCAAAGCTGATGATATACAAGCGAATTGTGTATGGAGGCGACAAGGCCTGTAACAGGTTCCTACGCAAGCATCTCAATCTTCTGAGACTCGGAATAGTAATTCAAGAGACCATTGACTTAATGAGGTGGGGATACTTTGAGGCAATCATTCAATAAACTCAAAATACTCACGCCTTGCTAGACCCACTTACCCGCCTCGCATTCGAGAACAGGCGTCGGTGGTCTCAGAGGGTTTCTGGAGTTCATGGGTCATACAGCGGAGAAACGGAGGTCACAATGCCAACCTTATGATATATTTGGGTTCGGCCTTCTACTGGTGTCCCGGCAGTCACTTGGGATATAGAGATCGGGCATCAACTGCAATTATATCATCGCGTTACAATGCTGTAATGAAATCACCGTTACACACCAACGTGGATGAGGTTGGGTCGACATTTATTCTACAAATCGCACGATACATGTCATGCCATCAATACCCCTTCCTCCTTGACGAATTTGCGTATATGGTGAAAAGCATCTGCGAAATCCGTCAACTGTCTGTAGAGGAGCTCAATGCGATCAGGGGTTTCATTGAAATCTTGTTACAACCGTGCGTGGCGACATCACATCATGTCATCCTGCCCAACAAAACCATAACAGAGAAAATTACCCATACCGACGATTTTCGCATTACTTTCAGATACGGCTCCTAGTGTGCTGCATGCACCAAGATGCCTGGTTTCGAGATATTGCGGGAGATGTATTGCAGCCTCTAATGGACGACACAATACCCCGTATAGCGTCATTGACACTTCATATCTATGAGGACGATTCATATCCACTGTTTGATTGTATCTGGGCCCTGCAAACCTTCTTCGGCGACAGCACGCTTCTCACCAATCATATCAACCAGCTTAATGTGGTTTCTTCGCTCATTGAGCCCCTGCTAAGGTATGTTTTAGCTTCCAGCATCCTCTCATATCCGCCTTCAAATATCCTACCAGTCTAATTCTGACACATACGAGTCCAGATTTCTGGGTCCTCTCGTCAGGGGAGAAACTAATTAAGGTTACACTGAAGCTGATAGCTACATCTTCCGACATCGAATTCGCGTGCGCCACAGTGCGCAGCCTTAATATAATCTCCATTCTCGCTCGCCTTCTTCCCCATTGCGACGCAATGTGTGGCTCAATCAGCGATCCATTCACCCGTACCCGCTTGGAGGAATTACACCTCATGGCTCATCCCTTCCTTTGCGTCATTGCCAAATGTTTCACGGGTGTGTACGTAACATCCAATTAAAACTCCAAATCTGGACTATGACTGGCCTTCCCGATCCACTTGTTCCATCCATTCCGCAAGATATATCATGATTTCTCTTTGATAACACCGACACAATTCATCCCACCCTGGAGCAGGGATAGCAGTATTTCTCTTGACGTAACTCGCCTTTTGTAAATATTTACAGGTAATTTAAAGTTACATATTTTGAGCCAATTTAAAACCGCATATAGCTACTTTGTACCGTCCTTGTATGCTTGGCAGCTTCTCTTGATGCTATATTCACCTTGTATATATTCGTGGATAGTAGTCGCAGAATCAGATGGAATTTATCATCTAGAATCACTTCAAATAGAATACTGCTCCGAAGCCTCAAAGAAGCAGCATGTCGGTTAAGATAGCATGAAGCAAGTCATTGAAGAACACAAAAAAACCCCCGCAACAATCACTCCCTGGGCGACGATTATCTCGGTCAGTTTCATCTAGTATTCAAAACATATATTCAATATCCTTATTCGCCGTCATGAGGCACAAAGCTCTGGAATAAAGGAAGGGGGCTGTACAAGGTACACGGATGGCGTTAGGCGGATTTCATAAAGTATTTTTCTCCGTTCGAAACCTTGACCCGATGGGTGAGCGCCTCGCTCCCATGGGATCCTACTTGAAACAGGCAAATTCGAGAATATTCCAAAGAAGGCCAAATGAGCACCCGAAAGCACTTTGAGACCGGGTACAGCTATAACTGATGCTCAGCGATACAGGAGATTGAGAGGAATTTAGATGCCATGACGACTGATGGCAAACGGTTCTAAATTAGATATACCAAATCCTGCCGGGCGACACGTATGTAATGACCCATATGTTGTGACCGCGGCTTGCATATCCTTCATCACAAGTGTATTTGATTTTTGTCGCGTAATTCTTGAGGTAGGAATATGAAGGGGAAGAAGCACCAAGGACACGGGATGTCTTGAAGAAGAAGATGGATGAGCGAATTGATATTTGATCTTCCCGCTCACGGATGGAAGTCCCCGTAATATAGCATGCGCCTTGATGTGGTGGAGCGTCTGGAGCATCGCCGTCTTCCTCCCAGCGCTCAAAACCATTGTAGTGATGACTCTTCAATTCGACCAAATTGGGTAACATTAAAATATATCCACTGTACACAATATATTAAAAAAACTAGGGCGATAAGAAAATGAAAATACAACGATAAGTGACGCGGGCAAGATATTACATATTCCTTTTTCATAATGAACCTTGAAGGTCCAGGAAGGGAAACGAGGAGCATAACCATGACAACATTCAACCATATCGGGGTTTCCGTCATGATCCAGGTTTCTGGGAAAAGACAAAGGACTCAAACTCAAGCTGGGGGGATAAAAGTACTTTACAGAGCAAATAAATATTCGCTGATGACTCAGTTGATGATATACAACCGAATGGTGCGTGCACGATGGGAAGGCCAAAATTTCGTTGATGGGTTTCGGCTCAGCTATCTCACTCCGCTCAAGCTGGGAATAGTAATTCAAGGGTGCATTGACTTATTGAGGTAGGGATACAACAGCGTCAATCAGGGAATACATTCAAAATACTCACGACCTTCTAGACCCACCTATCCCCGTCGAATTCGAAAACAGGCGTGGATGGCTTAGAAGGGTTCTGGGTTTCAAATGGTGGAGCGCAGAGGAACTGACGAAACACTGCCAAGCTTCTGGCTAATTTTGGTTCGGCCTCCTCCTCGTCTCCCGGCGCGCGATGGGACGATAGAGATCGGCCATCAACGGCAATTACGTCTTCGCTGTACAATGCTGTAATCAGATCAGCGCTGCCCAACGTGGATGAGATTGCGTCAACATTTATTCTTCAAATCGCCGGATATTTCTCATCTCCATGCATTGCGGTTATGTTGCATCAGGAAAGTGAGAAGATCAGTACGTATGCCGTCTATATTGGCTAGAGTCATCTAGGAGAGCTAGCTAGACTCGGCTAGACACACTACTTTGCGAGATCCCTATTTACTAGTCGGTATAAAAGTTTACTGTGGATCTAGGGAGTCTAGGGAGGTTAGAGAGTCTACATAATGGGTGTAAACATTCCCTGTAGTGGAGCTCACTGCGATCAGAGGTTACATTGAATTATGGGGGCAACCGTGCGTCGCGATATCACGTCATTTTATCCTGCCCACCAAGCCCACAATAGACAAAACTACCCATACCGACGTTCTTTGTATGAATCTCCTGTACGGCGTTTCATATGTTGGCCGCACCAAGATGCCTTTTTTCGATATTTTATTCAGGAAGGAGCTGCAGTTAGCCCGAGAGTCGACTTCCAGGCTTAGGATTGTGGCCGTGCTCATACAGGATACACACTGTTCCATCCTTTCCTTTTAGCCAACTTGAAGGCCCACTAATCCTTCTTGTACAATACAGGCAGGATATTCTCACGTCACTTTACCATTTTGACACTTATTCCTTGGACTTCATCAGATCGTTTTAAAGGCCTCTAATTTTGTTCCAAGTTCTGTGCCTCATGACAGGAAATCCGGGAATTGAACACATATTTTGAAGATTAGACGAATCTGACCGAGATCAATGTCGGCATGCATTAGTGGATGTTTGATACGGGTGTCTTTTGCTACTCTTCAATCACTTGCTTCATCTATCCCAGCTACCTGACGTGCTGCTTGTGATATCTCAGTGGTAGTCTATTTGAAGTGATTCTCGTTGATAGATAGGCCGTGATTCTAACCAATACTAGCGCCCACCAGTATGCAAAATGGTGTCTAGCAGCAACGAGAAGCTGCCAAGCACCCACAGGCGGTACAAAGTCACCATATGCGGTCTTGAATGGGGTCAAACTATGTAGCATTACATAAATTAGATATATTGCCAACAGGCGAGTGGCGAGTGGCGAGTCAAGGAAAGCGTCATAGTACTATCCCTCCTCCTGGTTCGGATTGTGTATTGGTGTTATCCAAGAGAAATTGGGCTGGCGCAATGGATGAAACAAGAGCATCGGCACCCCAATCATGGTCCTCCAACACTGATCTGCAGTTTGAATTAAATGTTACGCACACACCAGTGAAAGGTGTGGCGATGACACAAAGGAAGGAATGGGCCGCGACAGTTACGCGTTTAAGGCAGCCACCGAGGTATTGATCGTTGATTGAACCCCGCATTGCGTCACAATGTGAAAGAAGACGAGAGAGAATGGGGATGATATTGAGGCTGCGCACTATGGTACTCGCGGATTCGATGTCGGAAGATCCAGCTATCAGCTTCAGAGTGATTTCGATTATGCTCTCTTCTGACAAGAGGAACCACGAATTTGGACCCGTGTGTCTCAGAATCAGACTGATCGGATATTTTCATGGGCGGATATGAGATGATGCTGGAAGGTAAAGCATTGTCAACATACCTTAGGAGGGGTTCAATGAGCGAAGAAACCACATTCAGCTGATGGATATGATCCTCGCGAAGCGTTCTGTCGCGGAAGAAGGTTTCTAGTGCAGTGGTATTACACGACAGTGAATGTAACGTGCTGAGACCGATACAAAGTGTCAAGGACGCTATAAGGAGGTTTGCGTCGTCCACGATAACCTTCAATACATCTCCCGCAATATCTCGAAACCAGGCATCTTGGTACATGCAACACATCAGAAGCTCCATAGGAGATGCATAAAAGAAACGTCTATGTGAGTAATTTTGTCTATTGTGGTTTTAGTGTGCCAGATGAAATGATGTGATGTCGCGACGCACGGTTGTACCCAGAATTCAATGCAACCTCTGATTGCAGTGAGCTCCTCTACAGACAGTTGACGCACGTGGGAGATATCTTGCACGATATACACAAGGTCGTCATAGAGGAGGGGATATTGATGGCATGACAAATATCGTGCTATTTGTAGAATAAACGTCGACGCAACCTGATTCAGGTTGTTATGTAGTGGTGATTTCATTACAGTGTTATAAAGCAATGACGTAATTGCAGTCGATGACCGATCTGTATGTTCCCATCGAGCGCCGGGGCACCAGTAGAAGGCCGTAGCCAAATATGTCATAAGGATGGCACTGTTACCGTGCTTCCCCCATATATCCTCTGAAATCATGACCCCCCCTAAGACCACTGACGCCTGTTGTCGAATTCGGTGTGGGTATATGGGTCTATACACATTGAGTAAGTTGGTCCTGTGTGTTTAATGATTGATGCCATTGTATCCCTACCTCAATAAATCAATGGTCTCCTGAATTACTATTCCGAGTCTTGGCAGAGTGAGATGCTTGTGTAGGAACTTGTTAAAGGGCTTGTCGTCTCCATGAACCATTCGCTTGTATACCATTAACTTTGCCATCAGTGCAGCTGTCTTTGCGTTGTAAAGTACGTTCCTCCCAACCCTTTCCAAACCGACTCTACAATAATACCCCGGCTCGATTTCAATACTTGAAGATGGCGATGAGCTCTCATCATCCAGTGAGACCACTCCCCAGTCCACGTCATGACTGTAGCATGGACTGAGGTTGGATGTGGCGATGGTGGACCTACCTCGCATTGGAATAATAATCGGTGGATCATGACAATTTGTCTCTCCTAGGCACTGAATGCTTCTAGTTTTTCAAAAGTCACATGCAAGGCTATCTCATTTTGCGTACCCATTCCTCAACCCAAACCTCCACATCTTCTGCAGACAATGGGATATGCTGGTTGTCTTCTGGAACTCGATAGCACAAACCGTGCCCATGTAAGATGCAGCTCCATCTTTCTCGAAGCTTTACTCGAAATCTTTCCCTCATTCCCGTGTCAATGATCTCCTCCCGTTCTTCTGAAGCCAATGCCGCTGGCGAAACCAATGGTTTTAGCCACTCAACCTCTTGTAGGAGGGTTTCAGCCGGTCCGATATCGTGGCTGATCAGAGTCGTCTCGTTTGAAGTTGACATGGGTGGGTAGCAGGTTGTTGTAGCACCGGAAGGGGATGCTGCACTTTTGGGGTACGGTTATCGGGGGGTGAATTTCGAGGCATAGCATTGTGGCGGTGCTTAACACAGGATGCCATCGTTTCATCCCTTCCTTTTAAACAACTTGAAGTCCCTCAACCTCCTTAGTTCCTACAGGCTCCACACAATACTCTCAATTTCGCTCACTATGTTATACTCTTAAGTCCTTACTCCTCAACAGACCGTCTGTGGCAGATAGCACATATGGCAGCTAAGAATGGTTTGATCATCCTTCACCCCATAATGCGGCAGCTTCTGACTTATTACGCGCTAGAGGTTTCGGAAATTCATCTTTTACGTTATAAGTGAGATATCCATTGATAGAATATGTAAATGCAGTGGATGCTATCCATCACACAATGCGCCCCAGGTACAGCCTCGGGCGCCGCCTCCTCTCTGCCTATGTCTAACGGAAATATGGACTTCGTGTTGAATTCGGAATTCCAATAAGCAACCCATTTCACTAATTATTTACTTAGGCTAATTGGCGGCGAACATGAATATGCCTGTTTGTGGCGAGCCCGACATGATTTCATTAACAAATTAAGCATGTAATCCATATTGAGTCATAATTAATTACACCGGTATGATCACACGGTGCTTCTCAGTGGAGTAAAATTTGCCGCAGGCTCATGTTAATTATGACACTTTTTGCTTGTGTGACGCGACAATGTCACGGTAGATCGTGGATTGTGAGGCAGCACAGCTTGACCTTTTTTAGGCGGAGCTCGAGGGGTTTGTAAAGTTGGAACGGACTAATTCCGTTAGTACGTGTTCTTTGTAATGGGAATGTTTCCCCTTTTAAGCTCCGCCATCGTGGAGTCAGCTCCCGCCGCCTTTTGTCTCTTGCCACCATCGTCTGAGTGGCCGGCCCTCAAGGATTGCCCAGGCTTTCCTTGAGTAATTTTCTTTTTCCCGCCATCCCACCCTTTCCTGCTCCTTTGTTGCCCTAAAACTCGTAGTTTAGATTGATTTTTCATGTATTTACTATTAGTTTGGCATGCTGTTGGGGCTCGCTCATGTCCCCATCAGCATGTTTTGCGCAATGGAGCCTGTGGCCCCTGGATTCGCGTCCACCGGGGGTCCACTCATCCAAACATGGACAAAGACAAAGATTGACATTCTCGCTATGATTTGCGTGAAATTTTCCTGCCACCTTTTCTACCTCTACGACGGTGTCCACTCCATTATCCCCTGGAGGTTCACAAAGGTTGGTGTAGTAACCTTTATTCCTTCCCACTATAGTGATTCGGTATCGCATCAGGGCTTGCTACGTCAGTTCAACCTTTCACTTTCACTGTTTAAATAATCTTGCGCTCTGAATCAATGAGTAGTGTAAGACCGTATGAAATTCTAAGCTCACATCTGCCGTGCCACTTTGCCTAGAGCCACGATATGGGCTAACTAGCCAACAGAAAACTTCATAGCAGGGTCATGGTTGAACCGACTTGAATTCAATTTTGCTCCAGGATACTTTCTGTTCTCATTTCTACATGCAGGACCACCCACAGTTGCTACCCAGAACAACGTTCTTTATTAATTCAAGGCACTCATATCCGGAACATACGACGTCTCACAGTAGAAGGCCAGAAAAGGTGGTTAACATGGCTCCAACCGATATGAAAAGATGTGGGTATTGATTTCTTGACCTCTCATCCGTCACCTGTCCACTTGTTCCGTGCATTCAATTATAATTAATTCCGTCATACTGACTTCATATAAAGCAAAGGCACGATGGGCGGCCCGAGCGTATCCTCTCGACTTGCACGGAGCGCCACTCCTGTGCGTGCATACATGCGTGCCATGCATGGTCGGGCTATCAGTGAGAACCCTTTAATATTGTATGCTCCAAGGTATTCCATCTCGGAGAGACTCTAGATTGCCGGGACTTCTCCGTGTGAACTGTCCGGATCAAATACCAATTTACAGATGCTTAATCTTCTTTAAGACATCCGGTGTCCTTGGTGCGTCATCCTCTTCATTTCCCTCCCTCAAGAAATTTCGGACAACCAATCAACTCCACTTGTCATCAAAGATATTCAAGCCATGGTCACAGAATATTTGTTAAAAGCAGGTGTGTCATCCGACAGGCTTTGTTATATCCAATTTAGAACCGCGTTCTATCAGGTGGTGATGCCATTTAGAATCCTCGCACGTTTCTTGTATCCACAAGCACCAGTTATACATTATACCGGGCTCAAAAGCCCCTCCGGGTGCGCGTTTGACCCTGAGTGCAATATTCACGACTGTCTGCTTTGAAACTTGGATCCAATGGGAATGTTTCGATTGGAGAGAAATACTTAGTGGAATCCTCTCAACGCCATCCCTGTACGTTCTAATGGCCCCTCTTTTTGTGCCTCGTGATAGCCCATCCCGAGATTGAAGATAGAATTTAAAGATTAGATGAGTCTGACCGAGATAACCGTTGCCATGGATTGGTGAGTGATTGTTGTGGGTCTTTTTTGATTTTCTTCATGACCTTATTCATGCCATCCCAACTAAGTGACACGAAAATCACGGTGATGGGGCTGTCTGCTGAGAACTATCAGTGCTATTCTATGTGGACTCGTCGTCGTTCATAAATCCGAGGCCATTCTAGCCACGACAAAGGCTCCGAATATTATTCTACATGCGTATGGCATGAACGAGGAGCTACCAAACACCGGGAGATGGTGAAAGGTGACTGTATGCGCTATAAAGTGCCCCAAACTATGTAGCGTCATACAACTTGTAACTACGGTTACAAACGATTTAATCGTAATAGCACTATCTCTGCTTGTTTTGATAAGTTACGTCGGCCTTATCCAGAGAAATGATTCTATGTCGTGCTTAAATCGTGAGGAGGGCCTTTGACAGTCCAGCCATAATTCTTCAACACTGACGTGGAGTTTTAATGAGACGTTACCGACACACCAGTGAGAGGTGTGGCGATCACGGAAAGGAAGGGATGAAGAATGTGATTTACAAAATGTAGGCAGCTACTGCACAATTTGCCGTTAACTGAGCGGCGCATTGTGTTACAATGTGGAAGGAAACGAGCGAGAAATGGAGATAATATTGAGTATGCGGACTGTGCCCCCTTTCCAGATGTCGCAAAAATAGAAAACCTACACACCTTAGGAGGGTTTCAATGAGCGAAGAAACCACATTCAGCTGATGGATATGATCCGTGCGAAGCGTGCTGTCGTTGAAGAAGACTTCTAGGGCGTTGGTATCACACGACAGTGAATGTAACGTGTTGTAATCGATATAAAGTGTCAAGGACGCTATGTGGAGGTTTGTATTGTCCAATATGACCTTTACTCAGAAATATTTCGAAACCAGGGATCTTGGTGCATGCAGCACACTAGAAGCGGTATAGTGGCATACAAGGAAAATCGGTTTGAGTAATCGTCTCTGTTGTGGTTTTGGTAGGCAGAATGAAATGATGTGATGTTGCGACGCACAGTTTCAACCAGAATTAAATGCAACCTCTGATTGCAGTGAGCTCCTCTACAGACAATTGACGCAGTGGCAGATGTTTTTCACGATATCCACAAGTTTGTCGAAGAGGAGGAGATATTGATGGCATGACAAATATCGTGCGATGTGTAGAATGAATGTCGACGCAACCTCATCCACGTTGGTGTGTAATGGTGATTTTATGACAGCATTGTAAAGCGATGAGGTGATTCCAGTTGATGGCCGATCTCTATCGTACCATCGAGCGCCGGGACACCAGTTGAAGGCCAAACCCAACGATGCCATTAGGTTGGTAGTGTGTCCTCCGCTCCTCCGCTGTATAACACGTGGATCCCAGAACCCCTCTGAGACCACCCGCGCCTGTTCTCGAATTCGACGCGGGGAAGTGGGTCTAGAAAGACCTGAGTATTTTCATGATTAGGGCTGAAGTATCCCCACCTTATTGTGTCAATTGCCTCTTGAATTACTATTCCGAATCTTGGCAGAGTGAAATCCTTGCGGATTAACCTATTAAAGGCCCTGTCGTCTCCATATGCCATTCGCTTGGATATCATCAACTTTGCTATCAGTGAAGCTTTCCTTTCGTTGAAAAGCACACTCATCCCAACCCTTTCCAAACCAACTCCACAGTGATACCCGGGGCTAATTTCGACGTTTGGAGACGTCGATGAGCACCCAAACATTGAGTCCACTTCCCAGTCGACGTCATGACTATAATATGGATTGAGGCTGGATGCGGCATCGGTGGACCTACATCGCCTTTTAATAATAGTCGGTGGATCATGACAATTTGTCTCTCCTAGGCACTGAAAGCGTCCAGTTTATGAACAGTGTACATGAAAGGGTATTCATTTTGCGCACCCATTGCTCAACCCAAACTTCCACTTCTTCTGCAGACAATGGTACATGCTGATCGTCTTCGGGAACTCGATAACACAAACAATACCCATGTTCGATACAGCTCCATCGTTCTCGCACCTTCACGCGGAATCTTTCCCTCATTCCCGCGTCAATGATCTCCTCCCGTTCTTCTGGTCGCAATGCAGCTGGCGAAACCAAGGGTTGTAGCCACTCAACCTCTTGTAGGAGGGTTTCAGCCGGTATGATATCGTCTCTGCTCAGAGTCGTCTCGTTTGAAGTTGAAATTGTTGTGTAACAGGCTGTTGTGATACCAGAAGGGGATGGTTTGCTTTTTAAGGTGCGGTTGTCAGGCGAATTAATGTCCAGCTATAGCATTGTGGCGGTGATGTATAGGATACCCAGCGTTTCATCCCTGCCTTTTACACAACTTGAAGCCCTCGACCTCCAGGACACTCTCAAGTTCAATCACTATGGTATACACTAATTCCTTACTCTTCACCAGATCGTCTAGGTCAGAGAGCACATATGGCGGATACGAATAGTCTGATGAGCCTTCACCGCATAATGTGCCAACTTCCCACTTCTTGAGCGATATATTTTTGGGCAATTCAGCTTTTACGTTAGTTGAGAAGTGACATCTCTATTGATTGAATATGTAAATGCAGTGGATGCTATCCACGACAGTGCTTCTAAGGTACAGCCTCCGGCGCTTTCCACTCGGGCTATGTCTAACAGAAATATGCGCTTCGTGTTCAATTCTTTCGGAATTCCAATTCCGATAATTCTGTACTTAGGCTAATTAGCATCGATCGTGACTATACCTATTTGTGGGGAGTCCGTCAGGTTTTCATTAACAAATTGTGCATGTATTCTATATTCAGTCATAACTAATTACACAATACTATTATTACACGGTCCTTCTGAGTGAAGTAATTTGTGTCATTTAACAAGGGAAAAGCCCGTCGGAAAGCATACGGGGAAGTGTGGAACAAACGTCTGCGGCATGAGATATGATGCCCCAAAGCCAACACCCAGAGCGACAGTGGTAGAAAAACTTCACGCTATGAACCTTGTACCTGCTGTAATGATAACTTGGACAATGGTCACTTGAATCCGGCCTGATGAGGCCTAAAACCTTTAGAGATATAATGCTCAGAACTCTGAATCGCCAAGGATCGTGCAATGGTCGGTGAGAGATGGTAAAAGGAGTTCGGACGCCGAGGAACGCATTCTCCCGGAAAACGGCGACAATATATCTCACTCTGGTCCTTGTTTGCGGTGCTCGGAACACGAATGCCGGCAGGTGCTCAAAAATGTTCCGTTTAAAGAAAGTGTTTACAGAAAATCAATGAGTTGGTGAAATTGAAAACTCACGAGTAAAATGGTTTTAAGCGCTGTGAGGAAGTCCGGCTATCTGGGATGTCTAAGGCATTCCAGTCTGGGCGCATTGTGAATTGCCGGGACTTCCCTGCGCGAACCGTGCGGATCAAATACCAATTTACAAATGCTTCGTCTTCTTCACAACATCCTGTGTCTTTGGTCCGTATTCGCTTCATTTCCGTCCCTCGAGAATGTTTGGACAACCAATCAACTACATTTGTGATCACAGATATTGAAGCCGCGGTCACAGAATATCGGTCATATACCGGTGTGTCACGCGGCAGGGTTTGTTATATCTAATGAAGAACAGTTTTAGACCTTGTAGCCATGCCATCTAGATTCATCGCACTTCTCCTGTATCCCCAGAAATCAGTTATACATTACACCGGTCTCAAAAGTGACTGGCGTCCTCGTTTGACCTGCTCTGCAATATTTACGACTATCGTTTGTTCCAAGTCGGATGCCATGGGAACGAGGCCCTCCCACGTCGGGTCCAGGTTTCCAATGGAGAGAAATTGCCGATATCGTCACCAAAGCTCTTGAACCGTCGAAATTTATCAAACTTCGCAGTTTCTTAGGTCTTCAATAACAGGACTACCATGCGAGGAGGAGTTTCAATGGTGAGGAGGAGTGTTGAAAACACCATCGAAACGTCTAATTTCGGGCATGGCCGCCCGGTATCAATAAACTCTCGGGCACGGCCATACAACACCAATAACACGATACCTAGCAACGTATATAAACTAAAGGATTATGACAGTATCACCTCAGTCCGTTATATCATATACGAGACTGAGGTGAGTTCCGAAACAGTTATGTATTCGCACGTAATGTAACTAATAATCTTCCATTAGTTTATTGTATATAGGTACATAAAATATAGTCCGTTATATCATATATGAGACTGAGTTTATTGTATTTAGGTCTTACTTCTAACAGGTTATGGGCCTATCTTCCTGAGTAGGACACTCCTATAATCAATCTCTTCCATGACCACCCCAACCATTACCCCCACGGATGCCATTGCGCCTTCCATTTCCCTTGTCTGCACCAATCTAACCTACACGGGACCCAAACTCGACAAACTCAAATCCAATTACCGTCCTTGGTTCCGTGTTGCCGATCTCTTTCTCACTCTCACTGGTCTTTCAGGTTACATTGATGGCTCTATCCCAGAACCCAGTGTTACGGAACCTCGTGCTGCAGCCAACTGGCTGGCCAACAATTCACTAGCTGCCGCACTTATCGCCTCTACTGTCGAGACCTCTGAACAGGAATACCTCGATCGCAAACTGGGTGCAAAAGCATGTTGGGAGGCCATCCGACAATGACACCAAAGTGAGGGCCCAATTCGACAAGTCCAGCTATTGCAGGAAGCTCTCACTACCCGTTGTGCTCGCACTACACCCCTACCCGTTACTGCCGAAAAGGTCTGCTCCCTCATTGATCGTGCCTATGAAATGGGTGACATTTCCAAAGACCTTTTGAAATGTATTGCCCTCCTGGGCTCTCTTGGCAATGACTTTGGTAATGTGCGCTTGATTATTACTCAGGATATATCTGCCTCTACCGATTCTTCCCCATTCACATCTGCCCACCTCCGTGCCTATTTGGACAATGAGCAGAATCTCCTCAATTCTGACAAGGTGCAACATACCGATTTGATTGCTCTATCTGCTCAAAACCCCTCGAAATCTTCCTCGGTTACTTGCTCCAATTGCAAACGCAGCTATCATGAGGCAGAATTCTGCATCCGACCTGGTGGGGGCATGGCAGGTAAGACTCTCGACGAATCTAAACAGGCTCGCCATCTCACCCGTGGTAAATTGGGCAACCCCACTTCAACGGCCCTTTCCCCTACTGCTGCCACCAACCCCCCACTGCATCAAAAGTCCCTATACAATTACAGGGAGCAGATGGCCGTATTTACATCGTCAATATGGACTCAGCGGATTTCTCCTCTTCCTCTGCACCTACCGCATCTACTGTCAATATGGCCGTCTCTTCCCCGCAAGATGTGATTGAATATGATGGATGGCTCATCATTGAGGAGGAGTTGGTTACTAATATTGACTGGTCACTACATAGCCAACCTACCTTGGCCGCCATTGACACTGCTGACATTACCCCTATATCCCAATCCAACCGCACACCCATATCCACTGACTTGCATCCATTTTGGATGGACAGGGGTGCATCCATCCACATATCCCCCAATCACACTGACTTCTTGATGTTACGAGCCGTCACCCCTCGCTCTGTAAAAGGATTAGGTGGCTCCTCTGTGTGGGCAATAGGAATTGGCGATATAAAACTTCGAATTGGTCGTGGTACACACCTTATTTTACAAAACGTCCTTTATATCCCAGATGCAACAGTGAGATTAATCTCAATTCGCTGCCTCACAAAGGACTCAAATGTTGTCGCACACTTCGATGATATGTCCTGTTGGTTAAGCACAAAATCATCTGGAACAACAATTGCGCGGGGAAGCTTACTCCCACAAAAACACCTGTATTTCCTACACCTCTACTCCACTCAAGCCGAACATGCTCTCATTATCCATCGCATGCCCACAATCGAAACTTGGCATCGCCGTCTTGGACACACAAATTACCAAGCCATTTGAGATATGATCAACACCAATCTCCTTACAGGTGTGACCCCAACCTCTTCTACACATCCTCCTCCTAAATGTGATTCCTGCATTCTTGGGAAACAGAC
Source organism: Hysterangium stoloniferum (assembly GCA_015178975.1). NCBI lineage: Eukaryota > Fungi > Basidiomycota > Agaricomycetes > Hysterangiales > Hysterangiaceae > Hysterangium > Hysterangium stoloniferum. Next base: position 934,549 of record WHVD01000007.1, read on the forward strand.
CAAAACGCCTGTTCCAAAGAAACGGGAAGAAGGAGTAGGACATAGAGCGACGAGGAGACTCGAAAAGGTGTGGATAGATCTATCTGGACCTAGTCCTATTACCTCAAGAACTGGACACAGCTACGTTATGAATATCGTAGATGATTACTCCAGTTTCTGCTGGACAATATTACTCAAACTTAAAAGTGATGCTCTACCACAACTTCAAACTTGGGAACGTGCTCGTGAAGTTGAGACTGGCTTAAAAATAGGTATATATAGAACAGATAATGGAGAACTCAAGAGCTCTGACATGGAAACTTGGCTTAACCTACGAGGAACCAACCATCAATTCACAGCTCCATATACTTTGGGGCATATTGGACGTGTGGAACGATTACACCGCACCTTCATGGCCAAGGCACAAACTATGCGGATCTACTCTGCATTACCTGCATACCTATGGGACAAGTTATATCTAACTGCTACCCACTTACATGTTAAGACACTCACCAAATCCCTACCACACAAAACACCTTGGGAAATGTGGTACGTGTTACGACCCGGACAAATCCCGCCGGACTCCGGGCACTAACCCATATGCCCCCACGCGCCACAAGCACCAATCGTCTGTTTATAGGATTTCCCGCCCGGACTCCGTTACGTCAAGACTCGTTACGTTCGACCTCAGTATGACACATATCAGTAACCGGACTTTCCCCGGACTCCGTCTCTGTCTATGTCCGTCTTCGTCCCACGCATCAGTCACCGGATCCCGCTCAGAATCCCGTCACCGCTCTATTCGAGCCCCGTTCCCGTTTTAGTCAAATGACCTGTCACGATTAGGACTCCGCTCCCGCTCCGTTTCCCGTTATGGGTTATACTTTGTCACGATTCGGACTCCGCTCTGTTCCGTTCCGTTCCTAACACCAAATTTGGTGTTTACATTTCCCGTTTATGTTTTGTTAGTTTCATTTTCATTATTACCGGATTAGTATGTTCATTCACTCCATGGTCTATTTAAACTGGCAGATGTTGTACATACAATCCAGTCAGAAAATTAGTTTAGATTCCCCCCCCTTTAATCTATATATTTTCCCTACTCTAAATCACACCGCTCGCACTAGTCGGAGCCCACGGGCTCCGGCGTATCTATCTCTCCCGACTATCTCAACTCACGACTCACGACCTACGACCTACGAACCCCGCCCGGACTCCCCGGGATTCCCGTCCGCCTGTTCGAAATTGGACAACACGATCTAGCAAGGGCGCAGCCTATAAGCTGAAGCCAAGTCCTACCGGATATCCCGCGGGTTTCTCACGAGACCCGCCCTGTGTGTGTATCCTAACAGTACGGTCAAAAACCAGACTATTCTTACATGCGTGAAATTGGTTGTCGCGCATTTGTACTAATTCAAAACAAGGCAAATCCAAAAATATTTGAGCGGTCTATTGAGTGTACCCTGATTGGGTATGACGGCCATTCTAAAACTTATTGATGCTATGATCCCAAAACACGTCAAATTTACAGCTCTTATCATGTCCGTTTTATTGAAAGTCATGATGGTCATTCCCGCACTCCCACCATTCAACCTGTACCAAATACAACCACATCTATGGATTCACCACACACCCACTCTGACCTACACTCTATTGAACCTATTTCCGAAGAATCTATGGATGATCCCCCACCAATCCTTGACACATCCAGATTCCCCAAATTGACCAACACACTATCTGCCAATCCACCTGCACTTCGACGCTCCAATCGTACCACAGCTGGACTGCGTTCCTCGGGTGTGCACCTCGACTGTGCCATTCAGGAATCTAAAGACAGTGCAGATCGACTACGATTGCAAAAACAGGATCGCCTACGCACCATCAATGCTTTGCATGATGCACCCATTGCACCTGGCCCTTCTACCATCAGTGATGATGAGCTGCAACGAGCCTTATCCTCAATCAGCATCAGTTCAGACTCACCACCTAATGAAACCACGCTGGCAGCCCTCACTGACACACTTGGTATCGATCCTTTAACTTGCAATGATGAACCATGACCTTGGCAGGAAGCTCTTCAATCTGGGGATGCGTCACGATGGAAGGCTGGATTTCAGGATGAATTAGACTCCCTTAAAACCATGGGTGTGTATAAACTTATTCCCCGATCTGACGTTCCCACCGGTTGTAAAGTCAGAAAAGGGCGCCCTATTTTTCGGATCAAACGGGACGAGGCTGGAAAAGCTATCCGTTGGAAAGTATGTTTAGTCTTTAAAGGATTTGAACAGGTATATGGTAAAGATTACCATAAGACGACTTCACCTACTGCACGCATGGAGTCCTGGCGAGTCCTACTTCATCTAGCCACTTCCCTCGGTTGGGATGCACAACAAATTGACATTAAAACCGCATTCCTTTATGGCTTACTCCCTGATGACGAAATACAGTACATGGAACAGCCAGATGGCTTCCTTGAACCTGGAAAAGAAGATTTCATGTGGATGATATTAAGAGGCCTTTACGGCATGAAGCAAAGTGGTAGGATCTGGAACCAGACGCTGAATGAGCAGATGATAAAATGGGGATTTACCAGACTTCCCTCCGAGCCTTGCATTTACTACAGACGCACAGCTACTGGGATAATCATTGCAGCCGTACATGTTGATGATTTCCTTTCCATCGCTAGCACACGCACCAAAAATGGGGCTTTTAAAAGGGAAATGGGCAAAGTTTGGACAATATCTGACCTCGGGTCTGTCCGTTTTGTTGTTGGCATTGCTGTAGAACTGGATCGGCCGAATCACTCTGTTTACCTATCCCAAACCGCACTGATAGACAAAGTCATACGGCAATTTGGCCAAACCAATGCTACTACCATATCCACTCCCATGGACCATAGCCTCAAACTCTGCCGTTTTGATCACACGTCCTTATCAAAATCCGATACCTATGACCTCCTCAAACTACCCTATCGGTCCTTAGTTGGTTGCCTACTTTACCTCGCTATTTCTACATGCCCCGATATTTCCTTCGCTGTCCAACAGCTGTCACAATACTTAGACAGTTACTCTACCACACATTGGGCCGCCGCTCTCCGTGTCGTGCGATATTTAAAAGGGACACGAAATCTCCGACTATGCCTGGGTGGGTCAAATGACATCAACCTCATTGGCTACACTGACTCAGACTGGGCTAACTGCCTTGACACTCGTCGCAGTATCAGTGGCTATACCTTTACCCTAGGATCCGGAATCATTTCATGGACTACGAAGAAACAAAAGACCGTCGCTGCCTCCTCATGCGAAGCAGAATACGTCACTGCTTTCGAGACAATCAAAGAAGGTACTTGGCTTCGCACCTTACTTTCCGGCATTTCCTTACCATGTCCTGATCCCACCACTGTCTTTTGTGATAACAACGCCGCTATCAATCTATCTGAAGATCCCCTCTTACACTCTCGGGTCGAGCACATTGATATTAAATATCATTTTCTACGCGAGCGTGTCCTCACTCAGGATTTCTCTCAACACTATGTCAATACCTCGAATAACCTTGCCGATATCTTCACCAAAGCTCTTGAACCGTCGAAATTTATCAAACTTCGCAGTTTCTTAGGTCTTCAATAACAGGACTACCATTCGAGGAGGAGTTTCAATGGTGAGGAGGAGTGTTGAAAACACCATCGAAACGTCTAATTTCGGGCATGGCCGCCCGGTATCAATAAACTCTCGGGCACGGCCATACAACACCAATAACACGATACCTAGCAACGTATGTGGTCAAACGTATATAAACTAAAGGATTATGACAGTATCACCTCAGTCCGTTATATCATATACGAGACTGAGTTTATTGTATTTAGGTCTTACTTCTAACACTGTAAGACCACCCATGCCTGTTGTCTAATTCGAAGGGGATGGGTGGGGCTAGAAAGACGTGAGTATCTTGAGTAATCAATGGTTGACGCGGTTGTATCCCTACTTCATCAAATCGATGGTCTCTTGAATTACCATTCCCAGTCTTGGCAGAGTGAGATACTTCTGTAGACACTTGTTAAAGGCCTTGTTGCTTCCATATCCACGGGCTATTCCCTCGTATATCGTCAACTTTGCCATCAGCGAAGCTCTCTGTGCACTGTAAAGCACTTTCATCCCAATCCTATCCATGCCAACACCTAGGTAATTCCTGGGGCTAATTTCAACACTTGAAGACGAGCTATCAGCCCGTGAAACCACTCCCCAATCGATGTTCTGATGACTGCAATATGGTCTCATGTCCGATGTCGTGTTGGTGGATCTACCTCGCATTTTAATTATAGTCGGTGGGTCATGACAATGTGCTTCTCCTAGGTACTGAAAGTGTCCAGTTGTCAACAGTGTACATGAAAGGCTATTGTATTTTGCACACCCATTCCTCGACCCAAACTTCCACATCTTCTTCAGACAGTGGTATATGCTCGTCTTCAGGACCTCGATAACACACACCATGCCCATCTTCGATACAGTTCCATCGGTCTCGAAGCTTTACCCGGAATATTTCCCTTCTCACCACGTCAAAACTCTCCTCCCGTTCTTCTGCACTCAATGCAGTTGGGGAGACCAAGGGCTGCAGCCACTCAACTTCTTGTAGGAGGCTTTCAGCCCGTACGACATCGTTGCTGCTCAGAGTCCGCTCGTTTGAAGTCGACATTGGTGGGTAGCAGGTGGTTGTGATACCGGAAGGGGATGCTGCGCTTTTAAGTTACAGTTATCAAGGGAATAAACTTCAAGGTATCGCATTGTGGCGGTGCTTTATAGGATACCCAGCTATTCATCCCTTCCTTTTACACAACCTCAAGCCTCAACCTCCTTTATTCATAGATGCTCCAGGATTGTCTCAAGTTCTCTCACTATGGTATACACCAATTCGTTGGTCCTCAACAGATTGTCTACGGCAGAGAGCAGATATGGCAGTTATGAGTAATTCGATGACCCTTCACCGCATAATGTGAGAACTTCCGACTTCTCGAGCGCTAGAGTTTTGGGAATTAATCTCTTACGTTAGTTGAGAAGTGACATGTCAATTGATCAAATATTTAAATGCAGTGGATGCTATCCATGACAGCGCTTCTCAGGTACAGCCCCACCACTCCGGCTATATTTAGTGGAAGCATCCGCTTCGTGTTCAATTCTTTCAGAATTCCAACGAGCATCCCATTTTTATAATTATTTACTTGGGCTAGTTGGCATAGAAAGTAAATATGCCTGTTTGTGGTGAGTCCGTCAGATTTTCATTAACAAATTGCGCATGTAATCTATATTCAGTCATAATTAAGTACACGCCAGAATTAGTATTACCCGGTCCTTGTGAGCGGAGTAATGGGGAACCCCTCATGATTGAATGGTATCATGGTTTTTCTCCTCATTTTCCGTCCTGGCACCTGCAAGGTTCATGATGAAAACAGCATAATAATAAAAAATCCTACTCGTGTGACTTATCGTGCTATTTTATATTTCTATCACCCTATTTTTGTTAATATATTGTGTAAACAGGACATATTTAATGCTTTGAAACTTGCCGATGTATTAGTACATAATTTACTTGATTATTATATGCAAGTTCAGAAGTTGACAGCTGGGTATCTCACTTGACGTGCCTGACTGGCATTTTATGTATCTTTGCCAATTCAAGAGTGACTGGTGGCCTAACCTGGGGTATAGTGACTTTAATCCCACGTGATAAGGCCAAAAAATCTAGATACATACTAACCAAAACTCTGAATTGCCAGGAATCGTACAAAGTTGGGTGAGAGATGGCAAAACGTGCTCCGGCGCCGAGGACCGTATTCACCTCGATAATGACGACATTATGTCTTATTCAGTTGCTTGTTTGTGGTAATAACAGCACAAATCCAGCCAGGTGCTCAAAAGGGATACGTTTAAATCAAAAGAAAGACTTGTTCGAATTGAGCACTACAATGGTTTCAGGCGCTCTGAGGAAGAATGGCTATCTGGGATGCTCCAGGCTGTTCCAGACGCTACACCATGTCCAGGCGCGCATTCTAGATTACGGAGCCTTCCTTCCTCGAGGGGCCCGAATCAAATACCAATTTACTGATGCGTCGTCTTCTTCAAGGCATCCCGTGTCCTTGGGGCTTCTCCCTCTTCATTTTCTTCCTTCAAGCCGCGGTCACAGAATATCGGGGATATACAGGTGTGTCATTCGGTAGGCTTACTATACCAAATTTACACCCGTTGGCTATCAAGTGGTCATGGCCTCTGGCTTTCTCGCACGTCTGCTGTATCGCTACGCATCAGTTATACCTTATAGCGCTCTCACAAGTGCCTTTTGATACTGGTTGACCTTTTTTGCAATATTCGCCTTGTCTTTGTCCTCAAATCTGATCCCATGGGAGCGAGGCGCTCCAGCATCGAGGGGAGGTTTCGAATGGAGGGAAATACTTAATAGAATGCGCCCAAGGCAGTCGCTATACGTTTTAAAAACTCCTCCTTGCATTCCAGAGGTTGTGCCCCACGATACCCAATCAGGAGATTGAACATAGATTTTGAAGATTACGTGAATCTGACCCCTCGTCATGGATTAGTGAGCTGCGGGTGTTGCTTTCTGGTATTCAATGATTGTATTCATGCTATGCCAACTAACTGATACGCTGCTTTCTGTGAAACTTCTGAGGGTGATATCAACGGGCGTATAGCATCAACGAGAAGCTTCCAGGCACACAAAGGCGGTCAAAAGTGACTATATGCACTGTTCGTAGCTTTCCATGAATGAGAAATATCGCCACAAGGCGAGTGAAGGAAATAGTGATGGTACTATCATTGCTCCTGGGTAGGATAGTGTATCAGTGCTATCCAAGAGACATTATGCGTGCGGAATGGATGGAACAAGGCCATGAGCACGCTAGTCATGGTCCTCCAACACTAATATGGATGTTGAATGGGATGGTACGCACAGACCGGTGAAAGGTGTGGCGATGACACAAAGGAAGGAATGAGCCGCGACAGTTACTCGTTCATGGGAAGCACCGAGGTTTTGATCGGTGATTGAGTCGCGCATTGCGTCACAGAGTGGAAGAATACGGGCGAGAATGGGGATGATATTGATGTTGCACACTGTGGTACACGCGGAATTGATGTCGTCCGACGCAGCTATCCAGCTTCAGAGTGACCTCAATTAGTCGTTTCCCTAACCACCCGAACCACGAATTTGGACACATGTGTGTCAGAATCAGATGATAGTGGAAGGGGGAAAGGAATCTCAACATACCTTAGGAGGGGCTCAACGAGTGAAGAAACTACATTCAGCTGGTTTATACGATCCATGCGGAATCGAAGAAGGTTTCTAGGGAAAATATATTGCGCCACAGTGAATGTGATGTGTTCTCATCGATGTGAAGTGTCAAGGACGCTATATCTAGGTTTATGTCGTCCACTACAACTTTCAATACATCACCAGCAATATTTCGAAACCAGGTATCTTGGTGGATGCAACACACGAGAAGCTGTATAGGAGATTCATAGAAGGAAAGTCGGTGTGAGTAATTTTGTCGGTTGTGGTTTTGGTGAGCAGGACGAAAGGATGTGATGTTGGGACGCACGGTTGTACCCAGAATTCAATGAAACCTCTGATCGTAGTGAGCTCGACTACAGACAGTTGACGCACGTGACAAGTCATGTCCACGATAACCCCAAGGTGCTTAAGGAGGACGGGAGGTGGATTGCATGGGGATGATAAATATCCGGCGATTTGAAGAATAAATGTCGACGCAACCTCATTCACGTTCATGTGTAGCGGTGATTTTATGACAGCATTGTAAAGTGAAGACGTAATTGCAGCTGATCGCCGATCTACATCCGACGATCGAGCGCCGGGACGCCAGAGGAAGGCCGAACCCAAAGATACTATCAGTTTGTCAGTGTGTCCTCCTTTCCTCCGCTGTATAACACTTGAACTATAGAACCCCCCTAATACCACTGATGCCTGTTCTCGAATTCGGAGCGGGTATATGGGTCTACAAACATTGAGTACGTATGTCCGGTGTTTAATGATTGCCATGTTGTGGCCTACCTCATCAAATCAATGCTCTCTTGAATGACTATTCCCAGTCTTTGCAGCGTAATATACCTTTGTAGAAGCTTGTTAAAGCCCTTGTCGTCTCCGTATCCACGCCCCATTCGCTTGTATAGCGTCAACTTTGCCATTAGCAAAACCTTCTTTGCGTTGAGCAGCACTTTCATTCCAATCCTTTCCAAACCGACTCCTAAGAAATATCCTGGGGAAATTTTAATACTTGAAGATGAGCTATCAGGGAGTGAGCCCCCTCCCCAGTCGATATTATGGCTCTGATATGCACCGAGATATGATGTCGTGTTGGTGGACCCCCCTCGCATCGTAATAATTGTTCGGGGGGTCATGACAATTTCTCTCTCCTTGGCACTGAATGCATGATGTTTGTCAAGTGTGTATGTGAGAAGCATATTTCATTTTGCACACCCATTCTTCCACCCAAATTTCCACGTCTTCTTCAGACAGTAGTATGTGCTCGTCGTCTTCAGGTGCTCGGTAACATAAACCTTGCCCATGTTCCAGACAGCTCCATCGTTCTCGAAGTTTCATCTCGAATCTTTCCCTCATTCTCGTTTCATTGATATCCTGTCGTTCTACCCGCAATACAGCCGGTGAAACCAAGGGTTGTAGCCACTCAACCCCTTGTAGGAGTGGTACTATATGTTCCCTGTTCAGAGTTATCTCGTTGGAAGTTGACATTGATGATAGGAGTCATGCTCATCCCGGAAGGGAATGCTGCCCTTTTAAGGTGCAGTTAGCCGGAGAGTCAATGTTCGGCCATAGATTTGAGGCTGTGCTCCTACAGGATACCCACTGGTCCATCGTTTCCTATTAGATGACTTGAAGGCCCACTCGTCCTTTTCCAAATATACAGTCAGGATACTCTCAAGTTACTTTAATACTTTTTACCGATGCTCCTGAACTTCATTAGATCACATACTGCAGACAACACATGTGGCAGCTGGGAATTCATTGACAAGCTGTCAACGCATAATGTGGTAACTTCTCAGTTCTTGAGCGCTGGATTTCAGGCCAATCCAGCTTTCCCATCATTTCAGACGTGACATATCGATGGATAGAATGTGTAAATGGAGGAGATGCTATCCATGGCAGTGCTTATCAGGTACAGCCTCAGGCGCTTTGTTTCAGCATTTCAACGAGGAACCCATTTTAATAATTCCTTAATTATGCTAATTGCGGTCACACCTGAATATCACATTGTGTTTTTCCTTTTCAGTTTCTTGGGTTCGGAATCAATTAGTACTCTCAGTCGGAATGAACTTCTAAGGGGACATCTGGTGGTGTCTCCTGGGCTAGAACCACCATTTGGGCTCACGTTCCAACAGCATACTTGATGGGAGGGTCTGAAGCCTCATGGCCATATTCCCAGATTTTTCTTCTGAAAGTTATATCATGCTTCTCGCTGCAGTATTTTAATCCCCACTATCCTTTCCCCATCCGTCCATGCAATACTTAGAGTTCACCTCCGCATTCGTTTTGGCTACTTCATAGAAAGACACGGTACCCATACCGGCTTGCCCGTATTATCTCGATTGGAATTGAGCACCACCCCCTGTGTGTGTAAACGTTTGTGCCATTGATGATCCGTCTATTAGTGGAGGCTTGTATGCGTTGATCCAGAGTTTGACGATGCACAAGAGTTTCGTTGGAAAGTGCAAGTCCTAAGTCTTGCAGCTCACAATTTTTTAATTCTCTTAAATCTAGTCCAATGTCACAAGGTGATATTATTTATCCAGCAGATATTCCAGCCTATGTAAAAGCTGGCTAATAGCTTCACGGCGATAGAGTCGTATTTGTGAGTTGAGAACTTGACATCTCGGGATCTGACTTGATGTGCTTGACTCGGATTTTTGATGTACTTCTATAAACATTAATCAGTGGCTGGTGGTCTTGTAGCCGAGGGAGTCGACCTTGTGTGCCTTCACTTGATATTATTATGTCTGGAAGGACATACGAAAGGAATAAATCGACCGATCACTCCACGCAATGGAGGAAAAAAGCCTTCCTACGTTTATTAACCGGGGTGTGACTGTTTGCTATTACAAAGGTGAAATATAGTGAGTGCCAACATGCAGATCGTGCAATCGTCGATGAGAGATGTCGAAAGAGGCGCGGACGCCAAGGAACCTATTTATTAGGACAATGGAAGAACTTCTCCTACTTTGCGCTAGCCAGGTGGTCAAAGAGTGTCCTTTTGGATAAAGGGGAGACTTGGTCAATGAGAAACGTCGCCTCGTTCAAGATGTTAGATATTCTGTATCTTTGGGGTCGTTCTTCGGATTCCTCGCTGGAGAACCACCAGCGTTGTCCGGGTCATCATCCGATAAAAAATCGACTACATTTATGATCGAGTAAATTCATGCCGCTCTCACACACACAATTCAGATGCCTGATATATATCCTATGCATCCCTTTCGGCTCAAAATCCACATCTTAGCAACATTTGTAGTTGTAAAACGAAAGCCATTTTTTATACATTAAGGGTGATGCCACAACATCGGCGATGGCAATGTGTGTCGTCGGACTCCTCCCTATAACCCTTGACAGATGCGCTCAATGGGAAGATACAGATCGGGTATCAACTGCAATTAGGTCACCGCTTTACAATGCTGTCATGAAATCACCGCTACACACCAACATGGATGAGGTTGCGTCGACATTGAATCTACAAATTGCGGGATATTTATCATCCTCATGTACTCAGCCTCCCTTCCTCCTCCGCGACCTTGTGGATATTGTAGAAAACATCTACTACGTGCGTCAACTATCTGCAGTGGAGCTCAATGTGATCAGAGGCTGCATTGAAATCTAGATACAACCATGCGTCGCGACCTCTCAAAGTGGTTGATAAATAAGGTGAGCCTGGGGCGAATTAGTTTACTGAGAAGGTCAGGGTAATGATAAGACTAGCGTGTAATTAATAGCCACTGAATATTGGTTACACGCACAATTTGGTGGCAAAGGCCTGACGGAGCCGGCACAAAGACGGATAGTCAGGGTTGACGGCCATTAGAATCAGTAATGACTTGTTGGAATGGATTCCTCGTTGCCATTATGAAAGAATTTAACACGAAGCGGGGAGTTCCGTTAGATATAGCCAGAGCCGAGAGCGCCTGGGGCTGTACCTAATAACCACTGCCATGGATAGCGCCCACTGCACTGACATATTATATTCGTGGAGATGTCACTTCTGACGGGAAACCTGGATTTCCCTGAAATCTGGCACTAAAGAACTCGGAAGGTAGCACAATGCGCGGTGACGGCCCGTCAATTTATTCTCAGCTGCCATGTGTGTTTTCTGCGGGAGATGATCTGATGAAGTAGAAAGAATATGTGTAAAGATGGTAAGGTAACTTGAGAATATTCTGGCTGCATTATTCAAGAAGGATAAGTAGGACTTCAAGTTGGTTACAAAGAAAGGATTAAACGGTGTGTATGTTAAATTTGATGATGAAACACACCTTTTTTATAGGTTAATGTGTGTCAGAACCACTATACACCTCCCAGAGCATCCAACCTATATTGTCAGGAGGTGCTACACTAACTGACACAAGATATTGAGACACAAGTACTTTTATTACAAGCTTATTAAACTCTTGTATATTGTGTATTATAATAGAGTCAACTCATACTATTTTTTAATAGGTTATGGGCCCCGGCTTCTAATTGTAATACACATTACTATAAGTACTTGAATTTGGAGGCATAACAAACCAACTTTTGTGTTTGGTTGAGCCTGTCACTTTTGCTTGCATAAGCAAGAAACCTTAATTTTCGGATTTTCGAAAATTCCCCTACTGTGTCAAGCATGACATCCTCAGAATCATTACCAAAATTCAAACCATTAAACAACCAAAATTATCCAGAATGGTCTGGAGAAATGAAGGCATGGTTGATGAAGTTGGGTTATTGGAAGCTTGTTTGTGAAAAAGAAATCAAGCCAGTAAATGGCAGTGATAACATTGAGAAGTGGGAAACAAAGGCAGAGAAAGCAGCTGCAGAGATATATCTTATGGTGGAAAATGATCAGAGGGTGCATTTCCGTGGATTTGAAGAAGATCCAATCAAAATGTGGGACTTGTTGGAAAGGACACACTTACAACAAAAACCAGGAGCCCACTTCAATGCCTATGATGACCTATTCTCAATCCAAAAGGATGAAAAGGAGTCTTTGATGGATTTGGGTGTCAGAATTGATAAAGCAATGGGGACTATTCAAAACCTGTGCCCAAAGGACTTCACAATTGAAAAGTTGGATGAAGAATTACAATGCATGGCACTCATCCGGGCTCTTCTTGAGGAATATGCACACCTCTCCTCATCATTATTACTCATGGAGAAGTTGGACAAGAATACCATTCTCCAGGCATTTAGAAGCGAGGAACTAAATCGCAATCACCGTGGAGAAATGGTTAATAGGGCCAAAGCACCCATCAAGCATCGAAAAAAGATGGTTTGCTATAATTGTGACAAGGAAGGGCACCTCAGCTATGACTGTCCAAAGCCAAGGAATAAAGAAAAGATACAGCAATACTAGCAGTCACACAACAGTGCTAACAAGATGGAAGAGGCAAAAATAGAGGAAGTGGAGGAACAGACAGGAAAAGCAAGTGTCTTTTCACAACATGATGCATGTGCAACCTCAGCTAATATCTATGATTGGAATACAGACACAGGGGCCACATCGCATATGACACCCCATTACAACTGGTTCCACACCTATACCCCATACGGAACCCCAATAAAACTTGCAGACAATAGAATTGTATATTCTGAAGGTGTTGGGAGTGTTATTTTTCAACCAATCATTGATGGAAGAGTTAGCCGGGAGGTTGAATTCACAAAAGTATTACATGTTCCAGATTTACATAATAATCTTCTTGCTGTCCTATACCTCACACGTTATAAAGAATTTGATGTACACATTTCATCCAAAACCATAAGATTTAATCGCCATGGGAATCTTTTATTCACTGCATCAATCACTGATCGAAATGTGGGCTACTTGGATGGCAAGACTATTATAAATAAAATGGAGAATGTGCACATGTCCTCTACTTTACCTCTAGATCTGTCTCTGTGGCATAGAAGATTGGGACATCACCACTATGAGGGGATAAAGAATCTAATGAGAAGAAACATGGTCAAAGGATTGGTACTTAATTCAAAGGCTAAACCAGATCCAATTTGTGAACCATGTCTTGCAGGAAAGATGCATGCCAACCCATTTCCCCCCTCAGAACATCACTGCAATGAACCTTTGGAGTTGGTACATACAGATGTACATTATATTGGCACAAGATCCCGATCTGGATGTTACTATTGGGTTACATTCATTGATGAGGCTTCAAGATTCTATTACATCATCCCAATCAAGTCCAAAAGTGGTGTTTTCTGGGCATTCAAATGGTACAAAGCATTTGCAGAAAACTTCCTTGGACGGAAAATAAAGAAACTTAGGGATGACAAGGGTGGAGAATACATGTCAAGGGCATTCATTGAATTCACCGATAAACATGGTATCTTGCGTCAGCATACAGTCCGTAATAGACCTCAGCAAAATGGAATGGCAGAGTGTGCAAACTGGACATTAGCAGAAGGGATTACAACCATGCTAACAGAGTCTGAACTACCCAAGAACTTCTGGGAGTACTGCCTGACTGCATTTGTACACATCTGGAACCACTGCCCATCATCTGCCTTAAAGGACAAAACCCCATATGAAATTTGGCACAAAAGGAAACCAAATATCAGTCACATCAGAGTTTGGGGATGCATTGCATATGTCCACATTCAAAAGGATAAACGATCAAGCCTGGGATCTCACATGGAGAAATGCATCTTCATTGGGTATCCTGAAGGGTATAAGGGATGGTTATTCTACAACCCATTGACAAGAAGGATAGTGATCAGTGAACAAGCTGAATTTGATGAACGATACACATGGAAACACCAACCACCACAAGTTCCAGATACTGGTGGGAAGGATGAATCAAGTACTAGGGATTACATCCCAGGGGGTCCAGTTGTTGAAGAAGATGATAATCCACCGAGTGAATTACCAACTGCCCCTGTGGAGGATCATGAATTCCCTGTATCTGAATCCGAAGACAATGTTATCACACCATCCCCCCAGATCACAGATAATGAGGAGGAGGAAGAGGAGGAGGAAGATAACAGACCAATTGCTATTCGAAAACCTTTGTGCAACAAAAAACCTCCTAATGAATGGTGGAAAACCTGGGAACCCAATCCTACCACTTCTGACAGTACCGATGAAGTGGAATTGGAGGAGGCACATGTGTCAATTATTTCTGAACCAAGGACATTTACAGAGGCAATGAATGGTCCACAGGCAAGACAATGGAGAGAGGCAGCCTTGGAGGAAATGAACACACACATGAGCAATGGAACTTGGACCATAATGAAACTACCACCAGGAAAAAAGGCTATAGGATCAAAATGGGTTTTCAAAGTGAAACGAAAGGCAGATGGATCAATAGAACGGTTTAAGGCACGATTGGTTGCTAAAGGATATAACCAGAGACCAGGATTTGACTATACAGAGATTTTTGCCCCAACAATGCGCCATGCTACTATTCGTCTAGTATTAGCACTGGCTGCAGCAGAAGGCCTTCACCTCCAATCAGTTGACATATCACATGCATTCATCAACAGTGATATTGATGCAGAAATATACATGGTCCAGCCAGAAAGATTTCACCAAGGAAGATCAGATGTAGCATGTAGACTAGACAAGTCGCTCTATGGACTCAAGCAGGCAAGCGATCTCTGGAGCAAACACCTGTGGAGTGTACTAGAGAAAATGGACTTCAAGCAGATTTATTCTGATCCATCGGTCTATATCTATCAACGAGATGGAATCAAAGTCATTATTCCCATATTTGTAGATGACATCACCCTTGCAGGACCATCCAAAAAAGTCCTGGATGATTTTGTAGCTGAATTAGCTACACATTTCAAACTCAAGGATCTAGGACCTACATCTTTCCTATTAGGCATTGAAATCACACGAGATTGAGAAAAGCAGACTATCTCTCTATCACAACGCCAGTACATCTTGAACAAATTACAGGAATTTGGGATGTCAAATTGTCATACAGTGGGTACACCCATGGATCCAGGGGCAAAACTATCATCAGATCAGTCACCCAAAACCATGGAGGAACAGAATGAAATGCGTGACATTCCCTACATTAATGCAGTTGGGTCCATGATGTACTTGGCCACTACCACCCGTCCCGACATTGCATATACTGCAGGAGTATTGGCTCAGTTTAATTCAAACCCTGGTATAGCACATTGGAAGGCTGTCAAGCATCTATTCCGATATTTGAAGGGAACTATGGATATGAAACTCACATATGGTCCTGATCCATTAAATACAGATCTATTCATTGGCTTCAGTGATGCTAGTTATGGTGGAGACAAGGACAGTGGAAAATCAACAACAGGGTACATAATCAAAGTGGGATCAGGAGCAGTATGTTGGAGCAGCAAACTACAACCAATTGTGACACTATCCACCACAGAAGCTGAATATGTTGCTGCAGTTGCAGCAGGGAAGGAGATCTGTTGGATGCAGAACCTGTTAAAGGAATTGGGATACAAGGCACCATGTCCATCAAAACTCTTCATTGACAACCAGTCAGCACTAACTGTAGCCAAGAATCCAGAACATCATGGATGAATGAAACATCTGGCCCTATGCTACTACTGGTTACGTGACATGGTAGAAAAGGAATCAATCAACCCTATCTACCTACAAACAGATGAAATGCCGGCAGATATCTTAACCAAAGCATTACCAAAACCAAAGGTGGAAAAGTTCAGATCTATGATGGGATTAGGAAATTGAACAGATATGGGATTAAAAAAGTGTTTTATCAAAGGGGTGTGTTAAATTTGATGATGAAACACACCTTTTTTATAGGTTAATGTGTGTCAGAACCACTATACACCTCCCAGAGCATCCAACCTATATTGTCAGGAGGTGCTACACTAACTGACACAAGATATTGAGACACAAGTACTTTTATTACAAGCTTATTAAACTCTTGTATATTGTGTATTACAATAGAGTCAACTCATACTGTTTTTAATAGTGTATCCCGTGGAGCACGGCCACAATGCTATGACTGGAAACCGACTCTCGGGCTAACTTCACCTTTAAAAGCGCAGCATTCCCTCTCGGTTCGAGTACGGCTGCTACCCACCAATGTCAACTTCCAACGAGATATCTCCGAGTGGGCAGGATGTCCTATCCCTCCTCCAAGAGATTGACTGGCTACAACCCTTGGTTTCCCCTGATGTATTGAGGATGGAGCGACAGGAGATTGATGACACGGCAAAGAGGGAAATATCCCGGATGAAGCTTCAAAAGCGATGTAGCTGTCTCAAACATGGACACTGTTTATGTTACCGAGCACATGATGACGACCAGCACATAGAACTGTCGGAAGAAGACGTGGACGTTGGTGTGGAGGAATGGGTGCGCAAACGAAAAATCATTTTTAAGGAGACTGTTCACAGACCGAATGTTTTCAGTTCCAAGGAGAGAGAAATTGTCATGACGCACCAAATAATATTCAGATTCGAGAGAGCTCTACCAACGCCGCATCCAAAATCAGCCCATATCGTAGGCGTGCCATAGACTGGGGAGTTGGCTCATCGCCGGATAGCTCATCATCGAGTCTGGAAATTAGCCCCGGGTATTACTGTGGAGTCGGTTTGGAAACGGTTGGGAGGACTGTGCTTCACAACGCAAAGACAGCTGCACTGATGGGAAAGTTGATGATATACAACCGAATGGTTTACGGACACGACAGGGCCTTTAAAAAGTTAATACGCAAGCATCTCACTCTGAGAAGAATAGGAATAGTAATTCAAGAGACCATCGACTTAATGAGGTGGGGATGATTTAGCGCTAATCATTGAATACACTCAAAATACTCACGTCTTTCTAGACCCACTTACCCGCATCGAATTCGAGAACAGGCGGGGGTGGTCTTACAGCAGTTATGGAATTCAAGCGTTATACAGCGGAGGAGAGGAGGTCACACTGCCAGTCTTCTGGCATTGTTGGGTTCGGCATTCTACTGAAGTCCCGGCGCTCGATGGTACGATCGAGATCGGACATCAACTGCAATTACGTCTTCGCTTTACAATGCGGTCATCAAATCGCCGCTACACACCAACCTGGATGAGGTTGCGTCGGCATTCATTCTACAAATCGCCGGATATTTATCATGCCCACGCCATTCACCATACCTACCTCCTCGTACAGCTTAGGTATATCGTGGAACAAACTTGCCACGTGCACCAACTTTCTGTAGAGGAGCTCACTGCGATTAGAGGTTGCATTGAATTCTGGGTACAAGCGTGCGTCGCGACATCACATCATTTCATCTGGCCTACCAAAACCACAACAGACAAAATTACTCACATCGACGTTCATTGTTTGGATCTCCTCTACAGCTTCTGGGGTGTTGCATGCACGAAGATTCATGGTTTCGAGATATTGCTGGAGATGTATTGAAGGTTATAGTGGCTGACACAAACCACCATATAGCGACCTTGGCTCTTATTATGGATATGGACACAACGTATTCATTGTGGTATTATATCTCGGGTCTGCAAACCTTCTTCGGCAACAGCACGCTTCACACGCATCACATCAAACAACGGAATGTGGTCCATTCACTCATTGAGCCCCTCCTACGGTATGTTGAGAGTGGTTTACCTTCCAGCATCATCTAATATCCGCCCTTGAAAATATCATACCAGTCTGATTCTGACACATCCAAGTCCAAATTTGAACCTCCTCTGGTCAGGTGAAAAATTAATTGAGGTCACTCTAAACCTGATCGCTGGATCTTCCGACATCGAATCCGCGTGTAGCACAGTGCGCAACCTGGATATAATTGCCATTCTCCCTCGTGTTCTCCCACATTGTGAGGCAATGCGTGGCTCACTCGACGATCAATACCTCGGTTTTCTTGAAGCATTACCACTCGCGGCTCAGTCCTTACTTTGTGTCATCGCCACACCTTTCACCGGTGTGTGCGCAACATCTAATTCAAACTCCAGATCAGTGTTGGAGGACCATGGCTGGTCTGCCGATGCTCTTGCTCCATCCATTCCGTCCGATATGTCATAATTTCTCTTGGATAACACTGACACGTTATCCGAACCAAGAGGAGGATAGTAATATTACTCTCGCGTTTTGGAAATATTTCTAATTTATGTAAAGCGACATAGTTTGAGCCATTTAAAAAGCGCATATAGTCATCGTTTTCCGCCTTTGTGTGCTTGGCAGCTTCCCGGTGATGCTATATACACGTTGCATATATTCGTCGGCCGTGGTAGTGGCTATAATCAAATCCGATATATCAACAAGAATCACCTCAAATAGAATACCACTTGAAGGTGTCAAAGAAAGCAGTGTGTTAGTTAGTTGGGATAGCATAAAGCAAGTCATTGAAGAACAGCAAAAAAATACCCGTTACAATCACTTGATGGTCGATCTACATCTGACCATCGAGCGCCGGGACACCAAATGAAGGCCAACCATCAGCTTGGCAGTGTGACCTTCGTTCCTGTGAATGCCACAAGCTCATACAAACGACGGACGCCTTTTTTCGAATTATAGGGGGATATGTGACATATGCCCTTCGTGTTCAATTCCGAAAATTCTTTACTTAGGTTAATTGGCGTCCATCGTGAATATCCCTGTTTATTGGGAATCCCACAGCTCTTCATTAACAAATTGTGCGCGTAATCTATATTCAGTGGTAACTAATTACATGCTACTATTATTACACCGTCCTTCTAAGTACAGCAATTTGCATCAACTAACACAGGTAAAGCCCGTATGGAAAGCAAAAGGCTCTGAGCGGCAAAGTGTGGAAATCAAAGTCTGCAGCACCGAGATATGATTCCACAAAGCTAGGATCCAAAGTGAGAGTGGTGGGGACACTTCACGCTATGAACCTTATCCCTCCCGTAATGATAACTTGGACGATAGTCACCCGACTCCGACCTGATTACGCCTAAAAACCTTAGAGACATAATGACAAGAACTCTTGATCGCCAGAACTCGTGAAATGGTCGGTTGGAGATGGCAAAAGGTGCGCAGACGCCGAGGGACATATTCTCCCGGATAATAGCGACAACATGTCTCACTCTGGTCCTCGTTTGCGGTACTCGGAGCACGAATCCAGGCAGGTGCTCAAAAATGTTCCGTTTAAAAAAAATAAAAGAGTGGGTCAAATTGAAAACTCATGAGTAAAATGGCTTTAAGGGCTGTGAGGACGTCCGGCTATCTGGGATGCTCCAAGGCATTCCAGTTCGAGCGCATTCTAGATTGCCGGGACTTCTCCGCGTGAACCGTCCGGATCAAATACTAATTTACAGATGCCTCATCTTCTTCAATACATCCGGTGTCCTTGGTGCTTCTTCCTCTTTATTTCCATCCCTCAAGAATTTCGGACGACCAATCAACTCCACTTGTTATTAAAGATATTGAAGCCGCGGTCACAGAATATCGGTCAGATGCAGGTGTGTGACCCGGCAGGCTTAGTTATATCTATTTTAGAACCGTTTTCTATCAAGTGCTCATGGCATCTAGATTCCTCACGCTTCTCCTGTATCGCCAAGCATCACTTATACATTATACCCGTCTCAAAAGCGCCTCCGGCTGCTCGTTTGACCCTCAGTGCAATATTCACGACTGTCGGCTTTGAAACTTGGATCCCATGGGAACGTTTAGATTAGAGAGAAATACCTACTGGAATCCGCTCAACGCCATCCCTGTATGTGCTAATGCCCCCTCTTTTCTGCCTCGTGATAGCCGATCCCGAGATTGAAGATAGACTTAAAAGATTAGATGAGTCTGATCGAATAACATTGGACTATCTCTTTATTAAAAGGATAACCGTTTCCATGGATTAGTGAGTGATTTTTGTGGGTGTTCTTTGCTTTTCTTCATGACCTTCTTCATGCTATCCCAACTAAGGGACACGAAAATCACGGTCATGGGCTGTCTTCTGAGAATTATCAGTACTATTCAATGTGGACTCGTTGTCGTTCATAAATCGGAGCCAATTATAGCCACCCCAAAGGCTCCAAATAGTATTCTACATGCGTATGGCATTAACGAGGAGCTACCAGACACTGGGAGATGGTGAAAAGTGACTGTATGCGTTATAAGTTGCCCCAAACTATGTAGCGTCATACAACTTGTAAGTCCGGTTACAAACGATTTAATCGGGGAGTAATAGCACTATCTCTGTTGTTTTGATAGGAGACGTCGGCGTTATCCAGAGAAATGATTTTATGTCGTGCCTAGATCGTGAGGAGGGCCTTTGACAGCCCAACTATAATTCTTCAACACTGACGCGGAGTTTGAATGAGAGAGACGTTACCGACACACTAGTGAGAGGTATGGCGATCACGGAAAGGAAGGGATGAAGAATGTGATTTAAAAAATGTAGGCAGTTACTGCACAATTCATCGTTGATTGAGCGGCGCATTATGTTACAATGTGAGGAAACGAGGGAGAATGGACATAATATTGAGCCTGCGGACTGTATACAAGACCCAACTTGGTCGAATTGAAGAGTCATCACTACAATGGTTTTGAGCGCTGGGAGGAAGACGGCGATGGTCCAGACGCTCCACCACATCAAGGCGCATGCTATATTACGGGGACTTCCATCCGTGAGCCGGGAAGATCAAATACCAATTCGCTCATCCATCTTCTTCTTCAAGACATCCCGTGTCCTTGGTGCTTCTTCCCCTTCATATTCCTACGTCAATAATTACGCGACAAAAATCAAATACACTTGTGATGAAGGATATGCAAGCCGCGGTCACAACATATGGGTCATTACATACGTGTCTCGATTTGTTATATCTTATTTAGAACCGTTTGCCATCAGTCGTCATGGCATCTAAATTCCTCTCAATCTCCTGTATCGGTAAGCATCAGTTATAACTGTACCCGGTCTCAAAGTGCTTTCGGGTACTCATTTGGCCTTCTTTGGAATATTCTCGAATTTGCCTGTTTCAAGTAGGATCCCATGGGAGCGAGGCGCTCACTCATCGGGTCAAGGTTTCGAACGGAGAAAAATACTTTATGAAATCCGCCTAACGTCGTCCGCGTGCCTTGTACAGCTCCGTTCCTTTATTCCAGAGCTTTGTGCCTCCTGATGGCGAATAAGGATATTGAATATATGGTTTGAATACTAGATGAAACTGACCGAGATAATCATCGCCCTCGAGTAGGGAGTGATTGTTGCGGGTGGTCTTTTGTGTTCTTCAATGACTTGCTTCATGCTATCTTAACCGACATGTTGCTTCTTTGAGACTTCGGAGCAGTATTCCATTTGAAGTGATTCTAGGTAATAAATTCCATCTGATTCTGCGACTATTATCCACGAATATATACAAGGTGAATATAGCATCAAGAGAAGCTGCCAAGCATACAAAGACGGTACAAAGTGGCTATATGCGCTCTTAAATTGGCTCAAAATATGTAACTTTAAATTACCTGTAAATATTTACAAAAGGCGAGTTACGTCAAGAGAAATACTGCTATCCCTGCTCCAGGGTGGGATGAATTGTGTCGGTGTTATCAAAGAGAAATCATGATATATCTTGCGGAATGGATGGAACAAGTGGATCGGGAAGGCCAGTCATGGTCCTGATCTGGAGTTTGAATTGGATGCTACGTACACACCGGTGAAACATTTGGCAATGACGCAAAGGAAGGAATGAGCCATGAGGTGTAATTCCTCCAAGCGGGTACGGGTGAATGGATCGCTGATTGAGCCACACATTGCGTCACAATGGGGAAGAAGACGAGCGAGAATGGAGATTATATTAAGGCTCCGCACTGTGGCGCACGCGAATTCGATGTCGGAAGATGTAGCTATCAGCTTCAGTGTAACCTTAATTAGTTTCTCCCCTGACGAGAGGACCCAGAAATCTGGACTCGTGTGTGTCAGAATTAGACTGGTAGGATATTTGAGGGCGGATATGAGATATGCTGGAAGCTAAAACATTGTCAACATACCTTAGGAGGGGCTCAATGAGCGAAGAAACCACATTAAGCTGGTTGATATGATCCGTGAGAAGCGTGCTGTCGTCGAAGAAGGTTTGTAGGGCCCAGATACAATCAAAAAGTGGATATGAATCGTCCTCATAGATATGAAGTGTCAATGATGCTACATGGGCTTTTGTGTCGTCCATTAGAAGCTGCAATACATCTCCCGCAATATCTCGAAACCAGGCATCTTGGTGCATGGAGCACACTAGGAGCAGTATCTGAAAGTAATGCGAGGATCGTCGGTATGGGTAATTTTCTCTGTTCTGGTTTTGGTGGGGAGGATGACATGATGTGATGTCGCGACGCACGGTTATAACAAGATTTCAATGAAACCTCTAATCGCATTGAGCTCCTCTACAGACAGTTGACGGACTTCGCAGATGCTTTTCACCATATACGCAAATTCGTCAACGAGGAAGGGATATTGATGGCATGACATGTATCGTGCGATTTGCAGAATAAATGTCGACCCAACCTCATCCACGTTGGTGTGTAACGGTGATTTCATTACAGCATTGTAAAGTGATGACGTAATTGCAGTTGATGCCCGAGCTCTATATCCCAAGTGAGTGCCGGGACACCAGTAGAAGGCCGAACCCAAATATATCATAAGGTTGGCATTGTGACCTCCGTTTCTCCGCTGTATGACCCATGAAGTCCAGAAACCCTCTGAGACCACCGACGCCTGTTGTCGAATTCGAGGCGGGTAAGTGGGTCTAGCAAGACGTGAGTATTTTGAGTTTATTGAATGATTGCCTCAAAGTATCCCCACCTCATTAAGTCAATGGTCTCTTGAATTACTATTCCGAGTCTTGGCAGATTGGGATGCTTGCGTAGGAACCTGTTGCAGGCCTTGTCGCCTCCATACACAATTCGCTTGTATATCATCAGCTTTGCCATCAGTGCAGCTGTCTTTGCAGTGTAAAGCACACTCCTCCCAACCCTTTCCAAACCGACTCCACAGTAATACCCCGGCTCAATAGTAACACTTGAAGATGTCGATGAGCTCTCAAACGGTGAGACCGCTCCCCAGTCCCCGCCATGACTGTCATATGGGCCGAGGTTGGATGTGGAATTGGTGGATCTACCTCGCATATCAATAATCGTCGGTGGATCATGACAAGTTGTCTCTCCTAGCAACTGAAAGCGTCCAGTTTTTCAACAGTGTACATGGAAGGCTATCTGATTTTGCGCACCCATTCCTCAACACAAACTTCCACATCGTCTTCAGACAGTGCTATATGCTCGTCGTCTTCGGGAACTCGATAACACACACCGTCCCCGTGGTCTATACAGCTCCATCGGTCTCGAAGCTTGACCCGCAGTCTTTCCCTTATCCCAGCGTCAATTATCTCCTCCCGTTCTTCTGAGCTCAATGCAGCTGGGGAGACCAATGGCTGTAACCACTCAACCTCTTGTAGGAGGCTTTCAGCCCGTCCGATATCGTGGCCGCTCAGAGTCGTTTCGTTTGAAGTTGACATTGGTGGGTAGTAGGTTGTTGTGATACAGGAAGGGGATTCTGCGTTTTTACGGTGTAGACATAAGGCGAATGAATTTCCGATTTGTCTCGTCAGAGTGCAGATATGGCAGTTAAGAATAGTTCGATGAACCTTCACCACATAATGTGGCAACTTCCGACTTCTTGAGCTCTAGATATTTGACAATTCAGCTTTTACGTTAGTTGAGAAGTGACATCTTAATTGATAGAATACGTAAAGGTAGTGGATGCTATCCATGACAGTGCTTTTCAGGTACAGCCTCGGCCACTTTCCACTCGGCCTATGTCTAACATATATATGCACTTCGTGTTCAATTTTCTCGGAATCCCAATTTTAATAATTCTTACTTAGGCTAATTGGCGTCTATCGTGAATGTTTGTGGGGAGTCCATCAGGGTTTCATGAACAAATTGTGGATGTAATCAAATATTCAGTCATAACTAATTACACGCCACTATTATTACACCGTCCTTCTGAGTGAAGTGATTTGGGTCAGCTAACAAGGGTAAAGCCCGTATAAAAAGCAAAAGGCTCCGAGCGGCGAAGTTTTACCTCCTTTGTGCTTGGCTGATTCCCGTTGATACTGTACAAACGTTGCATATATTCATGTGCCCTAGTATGTGCCACAATCACTTCAAATAGAATACCACTGAGAGGTCTCAAAGAAAGCAACGTGTCAGTGTGTTGAAATGGCGTGAAGCAAGTCACTGAAGAACAACAAAAAAACACCCGCAATAATCACTCAGTAATCCATTGCCGACGTTAATCTCGGTCAGATCCACCTAACCCCCAAACCCGATATTCAATCTCCCGATTGGTTATGATGGGAAAAAAACTCTGGAATAAAAGGAGGGGCCGCCTTGACAACAGGGAAGGCGTTGGGAAAATTCCATAATGTCTTTTCCTTCATTCGAAACCTTTACCCCACGCTAGAGCGCCTAGTTCCCATAGGATCTAACTTACAACACAAACGACAATGGCGAATATTTCACAGAAGGTCAAACGGGCACCACAAGGCACTTTGGAGATCGGTATAATTCATAACTGATCCTTGGCAATACAAGAGAAGTGCGAGGAAATCCAGATGCCATCACCACTTGATAGCAAACGTATCCAAATTAGATATAACAAAGCATGCCTAGTGGCACGGCTGTATATACCCGATATTCTATGACCGCGGCTCGAATGTCGTGGATCACAAGTGTAGTTGCTTTTTTTTTGGGTAATCTTGGTGGTAGGAAAATGAAGGGGAAGAGCACCAAGGACACGGGATGTGTTGAAGATAGTAATTTGGTATTTGATTGGGGCCGCTCACGGAGCGAAGTCCCGTTAATTTCGAATGCGCTTGACATGTTGATTTGGGAATGTCTACACCCACTATGTAGACTCCCTAGCCTTCCTAGGCGGTATTCGTGTATTCGGGCTGATCTTCACATGAAATACATGAAATTTGATTGCTTTGAGGTGTTTTTCTCGCCGTATTGTTATTTATGGAGCTGAAGGCCATCGTCGGACTCATTTGTGCACTCGGTCCCGATCGTGGTTTAATTGAGAGGTTTTCGCTAAAAGAAATCATGTGAGGCCGACCCCTAAACTGATTCCTACCACAGGCAGCATCAAAATGGAGATTTGGTGAGAATATAAAGTAACAACCAAGGTGGCTAATATCTTTGCAGCGTCTCACCAGCCTCTTAAAATCTTTCCTGCCCACCCATTACACCTCCACCCCCTCTTCATATGAGGATAGTAATCACAAGCGGACATTCCTCTCATCTTGTCCCCCCTAGTCATCATATAGCAACCGGTGGTAACACGTGGACTTCAAAGTTATTGTCAAAACATACTAGCAGTAGTGGCACCTCCTCGTATTCAGCCAGCCTCACGACCCTGACTTTTACGAACTATCGGAAGGCGTGGCAGCCCGTAATAACACGTGCAATTCAAAGATATCTTCAAAACTCCTTCCTGAAAACCTTCTTCGACGACAGCACGTTTCCTATGAATCATATCAACCAGTTAAATATGGGTTCCTCCCTCATTGCCCCCCTCCTATGGTACGTTCGCGATGTTTTACCTTCCAGCATCACCTCATATCCGCCTATGAAACTATCCTACCAGTCTGACTCTGACCCACACGAGTCCAAATTCGAGGTTCCTCTGGTCTGGAAATCGACTAATTGAGGTAACTCTGAACCTGATAGCTGGATCTTCCGCCATAGAATCCGCGTGTGCCACAGTGCGCAGCGTCACTATAATTCCCATTGTGACGCAATGCGCGGCTCAAGCAAATATCAGGGCATCAGTGACTGCCATGAAAAATTAAACCTCATGGGGCATTCTTTCCTTTGTGTCATCGCCACACCTTTTACCGGTGCGTGAATAACACCTAATTCAAACACAAGATCAGGTAGCTAGTCCGACAGTCAATTTCCAGGCATAGCATTGTGGCCGTGCCCCTACAGTATACACACCGTTTCGTCCTTTCCTTTTACCCAGATTGAAGGCCCACTAATCCTTCTTGTATAATACAGTCAGGATACTCTCACGTTAATTCATCATTTTTCCTTACACTTCATCAGATCATCTACGCCAGAAAACACACATGGCAGCTGAGAATAAATTGACAGGCCGTCACCGCATAATATGTTAACTCCCGAGTTCTTGAGCGCTATATTTCATGGCCATCCAGTTCTCCAATCAGAAGTGGCATCTTCATGGATGGAATATGTAAGCATAGTGGAGGCTATCCATCCCAGTGCTGATGAGGTACAGCCCAAGGCGCTTTCCACTCTGGCCATATCTAACGGAAAGGAGCGCTTCGTGTTCAATTCTTTTACAATTAGCAAACCATTCCAATAATTATTTAACAAGGTTAGTTGGCGTCGCCCCAATATCTTCCTTTGTGTTGCGAATCCTTTAACCTTTTATTAACCAATTATGCGTGTACTCAATATCCAATCACTATTTATTACACACTAGTTATCTTGTTGTCTTCAGTGAACTATTTCGCCCCAGGCTCACGTTATTCTTCAGTTATTTGTCTTTTGACTCGACAATGTCAAGACAGATCAAACATTGCGGGCCTCCGTAGTTGTGACCGGACGCAGGCAGAGCTCTTCGGGTTTCTAACGATTCAGCATATTCGATATGCTTTTCCGTGCCCTTTGCCTGCCAACCTTTCGGCTCCTTCGAAGGCGGCCACTCCTTTGTACCCCCGGTGACTTCACAACGGTTGTCGTAGTAGCCTTTATTCCCTACCACTATAGTAATTTTGTATCGTATCCGAGTTTGTTACACCAGTTGACCGTTCCACCATTTCACGATTCTT
Source organism: Hysterangium stoloniferum (assembly GCA_015178975.1). Taxonomy (NCBI): domain Eukaryota; kingdom Fungi; phylum Basidiomycota; class Agaricomycetes; order Hysterangiales; family Hysterangiaceae; genus Hysterangium; species Hysterangium stoloniferum. The sequence continues at coordinate 961,573 of WHVD01000007.1, forward strand.
GTGGTCGGAGCGAAATAGTGCTGTCAGTCCGTGTGAACTTCTAAGCTCAATTCTGTTGGTGCCTCCTCTCTCGAAACACTATGTGGCCTACCTTCCAACATTAGACTTCATGGGAGGGTCTGAAAGCCTCATCGCTATATTCTCAGAATTAAGGGGGTAAAGTGACTATATGCTCTCGAATTGGCTCAAACTATGTAGCTTTACATGAATTAGAAGTACTGCCAAAAGGCGAGTTAAGTACAGAGTAATAGTGCCATCCTTCCTCCTGGTTTGGATAATGTGTCCGTTTTATTCAAGAGAACTTATGACAAATTGTTAGATCATACTTCTCTGTGCTCCATTTTTCTCTTAAATGACCCTATTTGATCTATGTATGCAATAATTAGAGCTTCATCTGTGCATTTGTTTGGACATCATCTCTCATCCTCATTAACAATCTGACTTCTACCAAGGCTTATTTCTGGCCAAGGTGCTAACCGCTGTTCATGGTTATTCAAGCGGATATCAAGGTTGGATAGAGTTAAATTGCATTGATGCTACAGAATACTTTCTGTTAGGATTTACATATGCAGGACCGCTCGCCTTCGCTACCCAGAGAATATTCCCACTAATATTCGGACCATACGACTTCTCACAGTACAATGTCAGAAGGTCAATATGGCTCCAACCGATATACAAAGGGATGTATGTGTCGACTTCTTGACGTCTCATCCGACATCTCTCCACTTGCTACATGGACTTCACTCTCATTAATTACGTCGTATTGACTTTATATAAGGCCAAGGCACGAAGGCCGGACTGAGCGTATCCTTTAGACCTGTACGGAGCGTCGAGTTTGTCCCTCATGATAGCGAATCCCCAGATTGAACATAGATTTTGAAGATTAGGTGAATCTGACAGAGATAACCGTCGGCATGGATTGGTGGATTGCGGGTCTTCAATTACTTGCTTCATGCTATCCCCACTAACTGACACGCTCCTTCCTTTGAAACCTCAGAGTGGTAGAATATTTGAAGTGATTCTCGTTGAGAAATAGGCTGTGATTCTAGCCATTACTAGGGCCCTCGAATATATGCAATGTGTGTATAGCATCGACGAGAACCTGGAAAACACACAAGGGCTGTTAGGAGTGACTATATGCGCTCTGGAATTCGCTCAAGCTATGTAGCTGTACATAAATTAGAAATATTTCCAAAAGGGGAGTTAACTAAAGAGTAATAGTACTATACTTCCTCTGGTTCGGATAACGTGTCTATGATCTCCAAGAACACTTATGATATAGCGTGCTGGATGGATGGAACAAGAAGCTTTTATATCTCATTTAGAACCATTTGCTATCGATTGGTCATGGAAACTAGATTACTCTGCCTTCTCCTGCATCGCTAGCCGTCAGTAATACATTGTATCGGTCTCAAAGTGCCTTCGGGTGCTCATTTGACCCTCTTTTCAATATTCGCCATTGTCCATTTTTTTTTCAAGTCGGATCCCATGGGAGCGAGGCGCTCCATCATCGGGTCAGGTTTCGAATGGAAAGACATACTTTGTGAATCCCCTCAACGCCGTCCCTGAACGCTTTCAAGGCCTCTCCTTGCATTCTAGAGTGTTGTGTCTCATGATGGCCAATGAGAAGATTGAACATAGATTTGAAATATTATATTAATTTGACCGATATAATCGGCATGACTTAATGAGGAAGCTGCCAAGCATGCAAAGGCGGAAAAGGGTGACTATATGCGCTCTTGAAATGGCTCAAACTATGTTGCTTTACATAAATTAGAAGTATTTATCAAAGACGAGAGTAATATTACTTTTGCCTCGGATAATGTGTCAGTGTTATCTAAGAGAAATTATGATATATCGGACGGAATGTATGGAGCAAGAGAATCGGTAGGCCAGACATGGTCCTCCAACACTGATCTGGAGTTTAAGTTAGATGTTACGCACACACCGGTGAAAGGTGTGGCAATGACAGAAAGTAAGGAATGAGCCGCAAAGTGTAATTGTTCAAGGGAGGCACCGAGGTATTGATCGCTGATTGAACCACGCATCGCCTCACAATGTGGAAGAAGACGAGCGATAATGGGGATTATATTGGGACTGAGCATTGTGGTACACGCAGATTCGATGTCGGAAGATGCAGCTATCAGCTTCAGAGTAACTTTAATTAATTCCTCGTCTGACGAAAAGAGACAGTAATTTTGAATCGGGTGTGTCAGAATCAGACTGGTATGATATTTTCAAAGGCGAATATTAGGTGATGCTGGCAGGTAAAACACTCTCAACATACTGTAGGAGGGGCTGAATCAGCCAAGGGAGAACATTTAGTTGATTTATATGATGCGTACGAAGCGTTCTGTCGTCTAAGAAGGTGTTCAGAGCCAAGATGCCATACCACAATGAAAACGCTATGTCCTCATCCATCATAAGAGTCAAGGACGCTATATGGTGATTTGTGTCATCCACTATAACCTTCAATACATCTCCAGCAATATCCTGAAACCAATCATCTTCGTGGATGCAAGACACGAGAACCTTTATAGGACATGCATGCAAGGAACGTCGGTGGGGGTAATTCTGTCTGTTGTAGCTTTCGTGGGCAGGATGAAATGATGTGATGTCGGGATGCACGGTTTCAACCACAATTCAATGCAACCTCTGATGGTAGTGAGCTCCTCTACAGAAAGTTTCCACATGTGGAAAATTCTTTCCACGATATACCTAAGGTAGACGAGGAGGAAGGTAGGTTTACAAAAGGATGATAAATATCGGGCGATTCGGAGAATGAATGCCGACGCCACCTCATCCACGTTGGTGTGTAGCGGTGATTTTATTATAGCATTGTAAAGCGATGATGTAAATTCAGTTGGTGGCAGATCTCTATCTGACCATCGAGCGCCGGTGCACTGGTAGAAGGCCGCGCTCAAACGCACCATAAGCTTCTCAGTGTGACATCGGTTGCACCGCGATATATCAGTTGAAGCACCGAGACTCATTAAGACCACCCACCCCTGTTTTTGAATTCGACGCGGGTAAGTGGGTCTAGAAAGACGTGAGTATTTGAGTGTATGCAATGAACGGCGCTGTGATATACCCACCTCATTAAGTCAATGGTCTCTTGAATTACTCTTCCGAGTCTTGGCAGAGTGAGAGGCTTGCGTAAGAACCTGTTAAAGGGCCTGCGGTCAGCATACACTATTCGGTTGAATAGCATCAACTTTGCCATCAGTGCAGCTGTCTTTGCACTGTAAAGCACAGTCTTCCCAATGCTTTCCAACGCGACTCCACAGTAATACCCCGGCTCAATTTTAATACTTGAAGATGTCGATGAGCTCTCATCCAGTGAACCCACTCCCCCAGTCCACGTAATGACTATAATGCGGACTGAGGTTTGATGTGGCGGTGGTGGATCTACCTCGCATTTTAATAATAATCGGTGGATCATAACAATTTGTCTCTCCTAGCCACTGAGAGCGTCCAGTTTGTCAACAGTATGCATTAAAGGCTATCCCATTGTGCGCACCCATTCCTCAGCCCAAACCTTCACATCTTCTGCAGACAGTGGTATATGCTGGTTGTCTTCGGGAACTCGATAACACACACCATGCCCATGTTTGATACAGCTCCATCGGGATCGAAGCATTACCCGGAATATTTCCCTTATCGCCGCATCAACTACCTCCTCCCCTTCTACTGAGCTCATTACAGCTGAGGAGACCAAGGGTTGTAGCCACTCAACCTCTTGTAGGAGGCTGTCAGCGTGTTCGACATCGTCGCTGCTCAGAGTCGTTTCGTTTGAAGTTGACATTTGTGTGTAGCAGGGTGTTGTGATACCGGAAGGGGATGCTGGGGTTTTAAGTTGCAGTTATCAGGGGCATGAATCTCAAGGTATGGCATTGTGGCGGTGTTTTATGCAGCGTGCACAGCGTTTCTTCCCTTCCTGTTACCCGAATTGAAGCTGATCAATGTACATACGCTCCAGGATACTCTCAAGTTCACTCATTATGTATAATTTTTTACTCTTCAACAAATCGTCTACGGCAGAGCGCACATGACACCTACGAATAGTTTGATGAGCCTTCACCGCATAATGTGGCAACTTACAACTTCTTGAGCGCTAGATTTTTGGGTAACTCAGCTTCTACGTTAGTTGAGAAGTGACATCTCCATTGATAGAATATGGAAATGCAGTGGATGCTATCCATGACAGTGCTTCTCAGGTGCAGCCTCGGGTGTTGTCCACTCGGGCTATATCTCACGGAAACATCCGCTTCGTATTCAATTCTTACAGAATTCCAACTAGCATCTCATTTTAATAATTCTTTACTTAGACTAGTTGGGATCGAAAGTGAATATACTTCTCTGTGGCGAGCCGTCCGATTTTCATTAACAAATCATGCATGTAATCTATATTCAGTCATAATTAATGGACGCCAGTATTTTTTATTACCCGGTCCTTCTGAGTAGAGTCATTCGCCCCAGGTTCACGTTATTTCTCAGGGACTCGTTTGCGTGACGCGAAGATATCACGACAGATCATGAATTTTCACTATAGCAGCCTCCTCTGGGGCCTCGACACATGTGGTGAATTTCCTGCATCAGGCCAGATGAAATCTGATCGCAGCTATAATTTCCTCCGATGTCTGTCCAATAGGGAACGTCTCCAGGAGGTCATATATTGGGGGCTTCATGATATTTAACCCCAATGGCGGCTTTTCGAAGTATAGGATGAAGAAGGCGTGACGGGGTAAGAGATCAGTGCCGAATGTTTGGTAGTTGGATTGGAATGATTATGGCCAATGTCCTGTGTTGTTCACCAATGGCATGTGGGTACTTGTAACGGGAGCGGACCTGGTGGCGGACTTGGCACGGAGCGGTCTACCGCCGTTGTCTCAGGGGGTAAAGAGAGGGTAGATAATTTTCCGATCATTACACTGTTTCATTTCTATGATCTGTCGTTAGGGGGTTTAGTCTACGAATGTTAGCATAAATAGGGAAGCCACCCATTAGCTACAGCAGTTATTTCGAATTGGAGCCTATTCCTACTCTGCTCGTTCCTCTTCGTAAGAAGCTCAAACCGAAGGATTACGCTATCTTTAAAGCCGAACCTTACAGTACTGTCCTAACTATGTCACATGTGCATAACAGTGGCGTGGCTATCTTTGAGACTTTTCAGTGGTGTTCTATTTGACGTCATTGTTGTTAATAAATCTGGAGTCAAACTAACGCTCGTCAATATTATTCTACATATACATGTCTTCAAGGAGAAGCTGAAAGCACGGTGATGGTAAAATGTCACTATATGCGCTGTTAAATCGACTCAAGTTATGTGGGTTATCCTGATCGTGTTACAAAGAGAGTTAATTAAGAGCAATAATACTATTCCTTCTTCTACTTTGGATGAGATGTTCCTGGGTGATTCGGAAGAATAATTATATATCGTGCCGAATGGATGGTGTAACGCCCCCTGCAGGTCAACTACATGCCTCTAATACTGATATGGAGTTCGAATTAGACGATAACATCACACGAGTGGGAGTTGTAGCGATGACGCAAAGGAACAAATGCGCCATGAGGTTTAATCTGTCCAAGTCGATGTACACAAGTTCGTCAACGAGCAAGGGATGTTGATTACATGACAAATATCCGGTGATTTGTACGATAGACGATTCAACCGCAATTACATTGTTATATAGCAATGACGTGATCGTAGTTGATGGCCGATCTCTATCTGACCATCGAGCGCCGGGTCACCAATTTAAGGCAAAGCCCAAAGCCGTCATAAAGCGTGGCAGTGTGACCGCTCTTTCTCCACTGTGTACCATGTGAACTCACAACGTCTCGAAGACCACCGACGCTCGTTTCCGAATTTGAGGCAAATATGTGGTAGCAACTCTGGAGACCGGTATTACGTATAACTCATTCTTGGCGATGCAGGAGAAGGGAGCGGAATCTAGATGCCATGACAACTTCACGAGTCCTGGCAATTGAAGTTCTCATCATTATGTCTCTAAGGCTTTTAGACCTCATCGGTCGGAGTAGGGTGGCTATCGTCCAAGTTATCGTTACGGCAGGCATAGTGTTCATAGCGTGAAGTGTCCCTACCACTGTCACTTTGTGTCCTGGCTTTGTGGAGTCATATCTCGGTGCCGCAAACTTTTATTTTCTACACTTCGCCGCTCGACGCCTTTTGCTTTCCATCCGGGCTTTACCCGTGTTAATAGAAAATTACTGTACTTAGAAGGGCGGTGTAGTAATAGTAACGTGTAATTAGGTATGACTAAATATAGAGTACATGCACAATTTGGGAATGAAGAGCTGTGGGACTCCCCATAAAAAGGCATATTCACGATGGACGCCAATTAACCTAAGTGAAGAATTATCGAAATTGGAATGCGGAAAGAGTTGAACACGAAGCTCCCGAGGCTGTATTGTCATGGATAGCATCACTGCATTTGACATATTCTTCCAAACATGATGTCACTTCTCAACAAACGGAAAACCCGGATTTCCCAAGAATCTACCGCTCAAGAAGTCGGAAGTTGCCACATTATGCGGTGAAGGCTCATCCTTTCGTGGCTGCCATATGTGCTCTCTGCTGTAGACGATCTTTTGAAGAGTCAGGAATTAGTGTATACCATAGTGAGTGAACCTGGGAGTATCCTGGAGGCTATACGAATGAAACACTTGAGGGGCGTCAATTTATTTGAAAGGAAGGGATGACACGCTGTGTATCCTGTATAAAGCACGGCCACAATGCTATAGCTAGAAATTCATTCACCTTATATCTGCACCTTAAAAGCGCAGAATCCGCTTCCTGTGTCACAACAACCTGCTACCCACCAATGTCAACTTCAAACGAAACGACTCTGAGCGGCCACGATATCGGACGGGCTGAACGCCTCTTACAAAAAGTTGAGTGGTTACAACCATTTCTCTCCCCAGCTGCATTGAGCTCAGAAGAGCGGGAGGAGATCATTGACGCTGGGATAAGGCAAAGATTGCGGATCAAGCTTCGATACCGATGGAGTTGTATAGAACATGGGGACGGTGTGTGCTATCGAGTTCCCGAAGATGACGAGCATATACCACTGTCTAAAGACGATGTGGAAGTGTGGGTTGAGGAATGGGTGCGCAACATGAGACAGCCTTTCATGTACACTGTTGGAAAAATGGCCGCTTTCAGTGGCGAGGAGAGACAACTTGTCATGATCCACCGACTATTATTAATATGCGAGGTAGATCCACTATCGCCACATCCAACCTCCACCCACATGACAGTCATGACGTGGACTGGGGCGCGGTCTCACTGGTTGAGAGCTCATCGACATCGTCAAGTATTACTATTGAGCCGGGGTATTTCTGTAGAGTCGGGTTGGAAAAGGTTGGGATGAATGTGCTTTACACTGCAAAGACAGCTACACTGATGGGAAAGTTAACGATACACAAGCGAATGGTGTATGGAGACGACAGGGCCTGTAGCAAGTTCCTCCAGAAGCATCTCACTCTTCCAAGACTCGGAATAGTAATTCAAGAGACCATCGACTTAATTAGGTGGGCATACCTCACAGCCAAACATTGAATACACTCAGAATACTCACGTTTTTCTAGGCCCACTTACCCGCGTCGAATTCAAAAACAGGCGTGGGAGGTCTTAGGGTCGTTCTGGAATTAAAGAGGTATACAGCGGAGGACCGAAGATCGCACTGCGAACCTTATGGCATATTTGGGTTCGGCCTTCTACTGGTGTCCCGGCGCTCGATGGTCAGATGTAGATCGGAGATCAACTGGAATTACATCATCACTTTACAATGCTGTAATCAAATCACCGCTACACACCAACGTGGATGATGTTGCGTCGACGTTTATCCTACAAATCGCACGATATTTGTCAAGCCATCTATATCCCTTCCTCTTTGAGGAACTTGTGTATATTGTGAAAAACATCTACCACGTCCGTCAACTGTCTGTAGAGGAGCGCACTACGATCAGAGGTTGTATTGAATTCTGGTAACCGTGCGTCACGACATCACATCATTTCTTCCTGCTCACCAAAACCACTACAGCCAAAATTCCCCACACCGATTTTCCTTGGATGAATTTCGCTCTATCCAAAACCTTGACCCGATGCGGGAGCGCCCCACTCCCATGGGATTCGACTTCAGGAAAAATACCATCGCTAATATTGCAAGAAGGTCACACGACCACCCAAAGGCACATTTGAGACCGATATAATGCATACATGATGGCTAGCGATGCAAGAGAAGTGCGAGGAAGCCGGAATCCCTGACTACTTGATAGCAAATGGGTCCACATTAGGCATAAAAAGGCTTACCGGGTGACACACCTGTATATGACCGATATTCTGTGGCTGCGGCTTGAGGGAGGACAATGAAGAGGAAGAAGATTAGGGACTTGAAGAAGACGAAGTATGAGTTAAGTGGTGATACCGAATCACTATAGTGGGAAGGAATAAAGGTTACTACACCAACCTTTGTGAACATCCAGGGGATAATGGAGTGGGCAGCGTCGTAGAGGTAGACAAGGTGGCAAGAACATTTCACGCAAATCATAGCGAGAATGGTCAATCTTTACAAACCCGTCGAGCTCCGCCTAAAAGAGGTCAAGGATGATCAAACCATTCGTAGCTGCCATATGTGCTATCTGCCACAGACGGTCTGTTGAGGAGTAAGGACTTAGAGTATAACGTAGTGAGTGAAATTGAGAGTATTGTGTGGAGCCTGTAGGAACAAAGGAGGTTGAGGGACTTCAAGTTGTTTAAAAGAAAGGGATGAAACGATAGGCATCCTGTGTAAAGCACCGCCACAATGCTATGCCTCGAAATTCACCCCCCCCGATAACCGTACCCCAAAAGTGCAGCATCCCCTTCCGGTGTTACAACAACCTGCTAACCATCCATGTCAACTTCAAACGAGACGACTCTGATCAGCCACGATATCGGACAGGCTGAAACCCTCCTACAAGAGGTTGAGTGGCTAAAACCATTGGTTTCGCCAGCGGCATTGGGCTCAGAAGAACGGGAGGAGATCATTGACACGGGAATGAGGGAAAGATTTCGAGTAAAGCTTCGAGAAAGATGGAGCTGCATCTTACATGGGCACGGTTTGTGCTATCGAGTTCCAGAAGACAACCAGCATATCCCATTGTCTGCAGAAGATGTGGAGGTTTGGATTGAGGAATGGGTACGCAAAATGAGATAGCCTTGTATGTAATTGTTTAAAAACTAGAAGCATTCAGTGCCTAGGAGAGACAAATTGTCATGATCCACCGATTATTATTCCAATGCGAGGTAGATCCACCATCCCCACATCCAACCTCAGTCCATACTACAGTCATGACGTGGACTGGGGAGTGGTCTCACTGGATGAGAGCTCATCGCCATCTTCAAGTATTGAAATAGAGCCGGGGTATTATTGTAGAGTCGGTTTGGATAGGGTTGGGAGGAATGTACTTTACAAAGTAAAGACAGCTGCACTGATGGTAAAGTTAATGGTATACAAGCGAATGGTTCATGGAGACGACAAGCCCATTAAAAAGTTCCTACGCAAGCATCTCACTCTGCCAAGACTCGGAATAGTAATTCAGGAGACCATTGATTTATTGAGGTAGGGATACAATGGCATCAATCATTAAACACACAGGACCAACTTACTCAATGTGTATAGACCCATATACCCACACCGAATTCGACAACAGGCGTCAGTGGTCTTAGGGGGGGTCAGGATTTCAGATGATATATGGCGGAAGCACGGTAACAGTGCCATGCTTATGAAATATTTGGCTTCGGCCTTCTACTGGTGTCCCGGCGCTCGATGGGAAGATACAGATCGGTCATCAACTGCAATTCCGTCATTGCTTTATAACACTGCACCGCTACATAACAACCTGAATGAGGTTGCGTCCACGTTTATTCTACAAATCGCACGATATTTGTCATGCCATCGATATCCCCTCCTCGTTGACGAACTTGTGTATATCGTGCAAGAGATCTCCCAGGTGCGTCAACTGTCTGTAGAGGAGCTCACTGCCATCAGAGGTTGCATTGAATTCTGGGTACAACCGTGCGTCCCGACATCACATCATTTTATCCTGCCGCCCACCAAAACCATAGCAGACAAAATTCAGGATGCCGAAATGTATTGCATGGATATGCTATACAACTTCTCGCGCGTTGCATGAGCCAAGATCGCTGGTTTCGATATATTGCTGGAGATTTATTGAAGGTTCTAGTGGACGACACCCGACACCAACCGCCATATAGCGTCCTTGACTTTTCATATCGATGAGGAGATATTGTGGTCACTGCAGAATGATATCTGGTCCCTGAAAACCTTCGTCGACGACAGCAGCCCTCGCATGGATTATATCAACCAGTTTAATGTGATTTATTCGCTCATTGAACCCCTCCTAAGGTATGTTGCCGATGCTCTACCTTTCAGCATCACCTCATATCTGCCCATGAACATATCCTACCAGTCTGATTCTGACACACAAGCGTCCAAATTTATGGCTCCTGTGGTCAGGCGAAGACCTGATTGACGTTACTCTGAAGCTGATAGCTGGATCTTCCGACATCGAATCCGCGTGTACCACAGTGCGCAACCTGGATATAATCGCCACTGTCGATCGTCTTCTCGCACATTGTGACACAATGCGTGGCTCAATCAACGATCAATCCACTCTTATCCCCTTTGAGAAATTGCGCCTCATGGGTCATTCCCTCCTTTCCGTCATCGCCCCACCTTTTATCGGCGTGTCGGTAACCTCTAATTCGAACTGCACATCTGTGTTAAAGGATCATGGTTGGCCTGCCGATGCGCTTGCTCTACCCATTCCACCCGATATATCCTAATTTCTCTTGGATAACACCGATCCATTATCCGAACCAGGAGGAAGGACGGTGCTATCACTCTTTACTTAAATCGCCTTTTGGGAATATTTCTAATTTATGTAAAGCTATATAGTTTGAGCGAATTTAAGGCCGCATATAGTCACTTTTACCGCCTTTGTGTTCTGGGCAGCTTCTCGTTGATGGTATAGAGAGGTCGCATATATGGGCGGGGCTCAGTCGTGATTAGAATGATATCGGATTTTTCAATGAGAATAACTTGAAATAGAATACCACTCGGAGGTCTCAAGGCAAGCAGCGTGTCGGTTAGTTCGTATTACAAACCCGAGGAGCTCCATCTGCAAGAGGCCCAGCTACAGTGGCTCAAAATACTTGATCTGCCTTGACATTTTCGCGTCGAAGAGGGAGGTCCATGATAAATAACTTGAGTTCGGGGAGAATAGGTTCACTCAACGGGAAAGTCTAAGCAATAATGATTGAATATAGATTACACATAATTTGTTGGTGAAAACACTCATGGACTGGCCGCAACCTAGAATATTCAGGTTTGACCCCAATAATCATGACTAAGGAATTATTCAAGTGGATTGATCGTTGGAATTCTGAAAGAATTGAACACGGAGCGCATATTTCCGTTGGATATAGCCGGAGTCAGAAGTGCCTAAGGCTGTACATGCCTTGGATAGCATTTACTGCATTTACATATTCCAGGAATGGAGATGTCACTTATTAACTGACAGAAAGGCTGGATTGATATATGAAATATAGCGCTCACAAACTGAGAAGTTACCACATTATGCGGTGAGAGCTTGCCAATATATTCCCAGCGGCCACATGTGGCGTCTGCAGTATGCGATCTGATGAAGTTAAGGAATAGGGGCAAACGAAAATGGTAAAGTAACTTGATAGTATCCTGGCTGTATTATTGGAAAAGGACGAACGGGCCCTCAAGTGATTTCAAAGGAAGGGATGAAACGCTGGGTATCCTGTATAAAGCACCGCCACAATGCTATACCTGGAAACTAATTCCCCTCATGCCCGCACCTTAAAATCGCAGCGTCCTCTTCGGTTTCACAACAATCTGTTACCAACCAATGTCAACTTCCAATGCGACGACTCTGAGCAGCCACGATATCGGACGGGCTGAACGCCTCCTGCAAGAGGTTGAGTGGCTACAACCCTTGGTTTCACCGGCTATATTGAGTTTGGAACGCCAGGAGATAAATGAGACCGAAATGAGGGACGGATTTCTGATTAAGATTCGAGAACGATGTGGCTGTCTCCATGGCGAGAACGGTTTATGTTACCTAGCACCCGATGACTACTAGCACATACCACCGTCTGAAGAAGAGTGGAAGGTTGGGTCGAGGAATGGGTGCGCAAGAGCAAATATTTTTTCTTTACCTTGTGTGCAGACCGGATTTTTTCAGACTCAAGGAGAGAGATCTGGCGATGACCCACCTAATAATCTTAAGATACGAGGGAGATCCACCAATGCCACATCCAAAGTCAGTCCATGTCATCAGTATGACACAGACTGGGGGGTTGTCTCATCGCCGGATATCTCGTCGCCAAGTGTGGAAATTTTGCCCCGGGTATTACTGTGTAGTCGGTTTGGAAATGGTTGGAATAAAGTGCTTTACAGGGCAAAGAAAGTTTCCCTGATGACCAAGTTGATCATATACGAGCGAATGACGCGTGGACCATGGGAAGGCCAGAACGTCATTGACAAGTTTCTACTCAGCTATCTCACGGTGCCAATACTGTGAATAGTAATTCAAGAGACCATTGATTTGATGAGGTAGGGATGAGCACCTGCCGGGATTCGTGTTCCGAGTACGGCAAACAAGGATCAGAGTGAGACATGCTGTCGCCATTATCCGGGAGAATACGTTCCTTGGAGTCCGAGTACCTTTTGGCATCTCTCACAGACCATTTCATAATTCCTCGCGATTCAAAGTTATCGTCATTATCTCTCTAAAGGTCTCAGGCCTAATCAGGTCGGTGTCAAGTGATTATTATCCAAATTATCATTACAGGAGGCGTACGGTTCATAGCATGAAGTTTTTCTACCACGGTCGCTCTAGGTGCTGGCTTTGTGGAATCATATCTCGTGCCGGAGACTTCTATTTCCAAACTTCGCCGCTCGGCGCCTGATGCTTTCCCTACGGGCTTTACTCTTGTTAGCTGACTTCACTCAGATGGACCTGTAATTAGGCATATTCACTATTTACGCCAATTTAGCCTCAGCAAAGAATTATCGAAATTGGAATTCCGAAAGAATTGAATACGAAGCGGATATAGCCGTAGTGGACAGCGCCCGAGGCTGTACCTAAAAAGCACTGTCATGGATAGCATCCACTGCATTGACATATTCTATCAATCGAGATGTCACCTCTGAACTCATGTAAAAGTTGAATTTCCCAAAAATCTAGCGCTCAAGAAGTCGGAAGTTGCCACATTATCTGGCGAAGGCTCATCAAACTATTTGTAACTGCCATATACCCACTGCCGTCGACGATCTGCGCATCAGGAGGAATAATAATACTATTACTCTTTACTTGGCTCCCCTTTTGGCAATATTTCTAATTTGTGTAAAGCTACATAGTTCGAGCGAATTAAAGAGCGCATATAGTCACTCTTTACCGCACGTGAGTGGTTGGCAGCTTCTTGTTGATGCTATACACACGTTGTATATATTTGTGAGTCCGACAATATTCAAGAGTTCTTGCCAATAGCTGGACTATGCATGGCACAAACGTGTTGATAAACAAGAATGGCGCTCAGTGCAAACCGAGTGGATATCTCCTCTCATTTCAGTTGGAGTATGTTGCATGAAGTATAATTACCACCTTTTCTGCAAAGGGTGAGCGGTCCTGAATGTTAAAATGAGACAAGAAAGTATACTGCATCGTGAGTGAAATTCAAGGTAATTCAATCCTGATGTGAGCCATAAGAACGTTCGAAGGGGGTTTAGCCTCCTGGAACAGCACTAGCCTTTGGAGAAATAAAGTGAATAGTGAGGAGAAGAGATGATGGCTGAAACGAACGCAAAGATCAAGCTTTAATCATTGCGTGTACAGAGCGTGTAGGGATAGTGAAATCGAAATGCTGCTGCGGAGAGCATGACATAGCTTTGAGATGGAAATTCTGAGAAAATATCGATCATGCTTCAGGCCCTCCATCAAGTATAATGTTTTCAAGGCGCGCCAAATATGGTTCTAGCAACGGTGGACCAACGGATGTGAGCTTAGAAGTTGATATAGACTCACAGCACTAATTCGGTCCGAACACAAGAATCATGAAAACAAGTGAATGTAAATTGGTCAACTGGCATAATACCACCGGATACGATAGGAAATCACTACAGTGGGAGGGAATAAAGATTGTTCCAACAGCCTTTATGAAGTCACCAGGGACAATGGACCGATCGGCTTCGAAGGGGCGGACAAGTTGGCAGGAAAAGGGTACATGAAGGCATCTAGAGTATGGTGAATCTTTACACACCCGAAGAGCTCTCCAAGAGGTCAAGATATGGTGGCTCACAATGTTTCATCTACCTTGACATTGTCGAGTCGGATTGATAAGTGTTTAATACATAAGGTGAGCCTGGGGGAATTAGGTTACTGAGAAGGTCAGGGTAATACTAAGACTAGAGTGTAATTAATAGTCATTGAATAATGATTGCACGCACAATTTGTTGATAAAAACCGGACGGAGTCGGCACAAAGAAGGATATTAAGGGTTGACGCCCATTAGCATCAGTAATGAATTGTTGGAATGGATTGCTTGCAAGTATGAAAGAATTGAACACGAAGCGCTAGCCGGAGTCGAAAGCGCCTGGGGCTGTACCTAATAAGCACTGCCATGGATAGCTTCCACTGCACTGACAGATTCTATCCGTGGAGATGTCACTTCTGACGGGAGAGCTGGATTTCCCTGAAAGCTAGCACCGAAGAGCTCGGAGGGTAGCACATTGCGCGGTGACGGCCTGTCAATTTATTCTTAGCTGCCATGTGTGTTGTCTCCGGAGATCATCTGCTGAAATGGAAGGAATATGTGTAAAGAGGGTAAGGTAACTTGAAAATATCCTGGATTTATTATTCAAGAAGGATAAGTGGGACCTCAAGTTGTTTGCAAGGAAAGGATTGAACGCTGTGTATCCTGAGGAGCACGGCCACAATGTTATGCTTGGAAATCGACTCTCGGGCTAACTTCAGCTAAAAGGCGCAGAATTCCATCCTGGTCCGAGTACTACTGCTACCCAACAATGTCAACGTCCAACGAGATAGCTCCGAGTGAGAAGGATGCCCTCTCCCTCCTCCAAGAGGTTGACTGGCTAAAACCCTTGGTTTCCCCGGCTGTATTGAGGATGGGACGACAGGGGATCGATGAAACTGGAATGAGGGAAAGACCTCTGATGAAGCTTCGAGGGCGATGTAGCTTTCTCGAACATGGGTCCTGTTTATGTTCCGAGCATATGTTGACGACCAGCACATAGCACTGTCGGAAGAAGACGTGGAAGTCGGTGTGGAGGAATGGGTGCGCAAAAGAAACATACTTTGAGTGGAGACTGTTCACAGAGCGGGTTTTTTCAGGGCCACGGAAAGATAAATTGCCATGACCCACCGAATAATATTCAGATTCGAGGGAGCTCCACCAACGCCACATCCAAACTCAGTCCGTGTCGTGGGCATGGCATTGGCTGGGGGCTCGTCTCGTCTCCGGAGAGTTCATCTTCAAGTGTTGAAATTAGCCCCCGGTATTACTGTGGAGTCGGTTTGGAAAGGGTTGGGAGGACTGTGCTTCACAACGCAAAGACAGTTGCACTGATGGCAAAGTTGATGGTATACAAGCGAATGGTGTACGGACACGACAGGGCCTTTACAAATTTAATACGCAAGCATCTCACTCCGAGAAGAATAGGAATAGTAATTCAAGAGACCATCGACTTAATGAGGTGGGGATACTTCAGCGCCAATCATTGAGTACACTCAAAATACTCACCATTCTAGACCCACTTACCCGCATCGAATTCGACAACAGGCGTCAGTTGTCTTAGAGATGTGCTGGAATTCATATGCTTTACAGCGGAGGAACGAAGGCCGGCTTATGACAGAATTGGCTTAGGCCTTCCCCTGGTGTCCCGGCGCTGGATGGTCAGATGCAGATCGGCCATCAACTGCAATTACGTCTTCGCTTTACAATGCTGTCATTAAATCACCGCTACACACCAACCTGAATGAGGTTGCGTCGGCATTCATTCTCCAGATCGCCGGATATTTATCATCCTTTTGCAAACGTACCTTCCTCCTCGCCTGGCTTGGGTATATCGTGGAACGAACTTGCCACGTGCGTCAACTGTCTGCAGCGGAGCTCACTGCGATTAGAGGTTGCATTTAATTCAGGGTACAACCGTGCGTCGCGAAATCACATCATTTCATCTGGCCCACCAAAACCACAACAGACAAAATTACTCCCATCGACGTTCATTGTTTGGATCTCCTGTACAGCTTCTGGTGTGTTGCATGCACGAAGATTCATGGTTTCCAGATATTGCTGGAGATGTATTGAAGGTTATAGTGGCTGACACAAACCACCATATAGCGTCCTTGACTCATATTATGGATATGGACACAACGTATTCATTGTGGTATTATATCTCGGGTCTGCAAACCTTCTTCGACAACAGCACGCTTCACACGCATCACATCAAACAACTGAATGTGGTCCATTCACTCATTGAGCCCCTCCTACGGTATGTTGAGAGTGGTTTACCTTCCAGCATCATCTAATATCCGTCCTTGAAAATATCATACCAGTCTGATTCTGATACATCCAAGTCCAAATTGGAACCTCCTCTGGTCAGGAGACAAACTAATTGAGGTCGCTCTGAACCTGATCGCTGCATCTTCCGACATCGAATCCGCGTGTAGCACAGTGCGCAACCTGGATATAATTGCCATTCTCCCTCGTCTTATCCCACATTGTGACACAATGCGTGGCTCACTAAACGATAAATACCTCGTTTCCCGGCTTGAATAATTAACCCTTGCGGTTCAGTCCTTCCTTTGTGTCATCGTCACACCTTTCACCGGTGTGTGCGTAACATGTAATTCAAACTCCAGATCAGTGTTGGAGGACCATGGATGGCGTGCCAATTCTCTTGCACTATCCATTCCGTCCGATTTTTCATAATTTGTGTTGGATAACACTGACACATTATCCGAATCAAGAGGAGGGATAGTAATATTACTCTCGCCTTTGGAAATATTTCTAATTTATGTAAAACGACATAGTTTGAGCCATTTCAAGAGCGCATATAGTCACCCCTTTCCGCCTTTGTGTTCTTGGCAGCTTCTCGTTGATGCTATATACACGTTGCATATATTCGTCCGCCGTGGTAGTGGCTATAATCAAATGCGATATATCAACGAGAATCACCTCAAATAGAATACCAGTCGAAGGTGTCAAAGAAAGCAATGTGTTAGTTAGTTGGGATAGCATAAAGCAAGTCATTTAAGAACAGCAAAAAGATACCCGTTACAATCACTTGATGGCCGATCTACATCTGCCATCAAGCACCGGGACACCAAATGAAAGCCCAACCATCAGCTTGGCAGTGTGATCTTCGTTCCTGTGAATGCCACAAGCTCATACAAACTACGGACGCCTTTTTTCGAATTCCAGGGGGATAAGTAACATATGCCCTTCGTGTTCAATTCTTTCGGAATTCCAATTCCGATAATTCTTTACTTAGGTTAATTGGCGTCCATCGTGAATATACCTGTCTATGGGGAATCCCACAGCTCTTCATTAACACATTGTGCACGTAATCTATATTCAGTGGTAACTAATTACATGCTACTATTATTTCACCGTCCTTCTAAGTACAGCAATTTGCATCAACTAACACGGGTAAAGCCCGGATGGAAAGCAAAAGGCTCCGAGCGGCAAAGTGTGGAAATCAAAGTTTGCGGCTCCGATATATGATTCCACAAAGCTAGGATCCAAGTGAGAGTGATGGGGACACTTCACGCTATGAACCTTATGCCTCCCGTAATGATAACTTGGACGATAGTCACCCGACTCCGACCTGATGACGCCTAAAAACCTTAGAGACATAATGACAAGAACTCTTGATCGCCAGGACTCGTGAAATGGTCGGTTAGAGATGGGACAAGGTGCGCAGACGCCGAGGGACATATTCTCCCGGATAATAGCGACAACATGTCTCACTCTGGTCCTTGTTCGCGGTACTCACAGCACGAATCCAGGCAGGTGCTCTTAAACCTTCCGTTTAAAAGAAAATAAAACAGTTGGTCGAATTAAAACTAATGAGTAAAATGGTTTAAAGTGCTGTGAGGAAGTCCGGCTATCTGGGATGCTCCAAGGTATTCCCGTTCGGGCAGACTCTAGATTGCCGGGACTTCTCCGTGTGAACTGTCCGGATCAAATACCAATTTACAGATGCTTCACCTTCTTTAAGACATCTGGTGTCCTTGGTGCGTCATCCTCTTCATTGCCCTCCCTCAAGAAATTTCGGACAACCAATCAACTCCACTTGTCATCAAAGATATTCAAGTCATGGTCACAGAATATCGGTCAAATGCAGGTGTGTCATCCGACAGGCTTTGTTATATCCCATTTAGAACCGCTTTCTATCAGGTGGTGATCCCATTTAGAATCCTCGCACTTTTCCTGTATCGCCAAGCATCAGTTATACATTATACCGGGCTCAAAACCCCCTCCGGATTCTCGTTTGACCCTCAGTGCAATATTCACGACTGTATTTGGATCCAATGGGAACGTTTCTATTGGAGAGAAATACTTAATGGAATCCTCTCAACGCCATCCCTGAACGTTCTAATGGCCCCTCTTTTTGTGCCTCGTGATGGCCGATCCCGAGATTGAAGATAGACTTTAAAGATTAGATGAGTCTGAACGAGATAACCGTTGCCATGGATTAGTTAGTGATTGTTGTGGGTCTTTTTTGCTTTTCTTCATGACCTTCTTCATGCCATCCCAACTAAGTGACACGAAAATCACGGTGATGGGGCTGTCAGCTGAGAACTATCAGTGCTATTCTATGTGGACTCGTTGTCGTTTATAAATCCGAGGACATTCTAGCCACGCCAAAGCCTCCAAATATTATTCTACATGCGTATGGCATGAACGAGGAGCTACCAAACACCGGGAGATGGTGAAAAGTGACTGCATGCGCTATAAATTGCCCCAAACTATGTAGCGTCATACAACTTGTAAGTACGGTTACAAACGATTTAATCGTAATAGCACTATCTCTGCTTGTTTTGATAAGTTACGTCGGCGTTATCCAGAGAAATGATTGTATGTCGTGCCTAGATCGTGAGGAAGGCCTTTGACAGCCCAACCATAATTCTTCAACACTGACGTGGAGTTTGAATGAGACGTTACCGACACACCAGTGAGAGGTGTGGCGATCACGGAAAGGAAGGGATGAAGAATGTAATTTACAAAATGTAGGCAGCTACTGCACAATTTGTCGTTAACTGAGCGGCGCATTGTGTTACAATGTGGAAGGAAACGAGCGAGAAATGGAGATAATATTGAGTGTGCGGACTGTGCCCCCTTTCCAGACGGGGATGATAGTTTCATGGGTGGATGTGAGTCGATGCTGGAAGGTAAAATATTGTACACATACTGTAGAAAGGGTCAAAGCAACGAAGACACTATGCAGCTGGTTGATATGATCCGTGCGAACCGTGCTGTCCTCGAAGAAGGTTTTTACCCCAGATATTACGCCACAGTGAATGTGACCTGCCCTCATCGACATGAAGTGTCAATGACGCTATATGGATATTTGTGCCGACAATATAGCCTTTAATACGTCACCAGATATATCTCGAAGCCACGCCTCTTGGTATATGCAACGCACAAGAGGCTGTATAAGGTACACATCAAAGCGTCCTCCCTGGCGATTTTGTCTGTTATGATTTTCGTGAAGATGGTGATAATATGTGATCGTGCGACGCACGGTTGTAACCGTAATTCAAAGCAATCTCCGATTGCGGTGAGCTCTTGTAAAGACAGCTGACGCACATGGCAGATATTTTCCACGATATTTCTAAGGCCGGCAAAGGGTAGGGTTTGGTGATCGGATGACAAACATCATGCAATATGTGTGATAAATGTTGATGCAACGTCATCCAAGTTTGGCGTGTAGCTGTGCTTTAATCAAAGCGATGACGTATTTGCAGTCGATGTCCGATCACTATCTGCCCATCGAGCGCCGGGACACCAGTAGAAGGCCGAACCCAACGATGCCATAATACTGGCAGTGTGTCCTCCGTTAATCCGCTGTATAACACTAGAAAAACGGGGCCGCTGTAAGATCACCGACGCCTGTTCTCGAATTCGACGGGGGTAAGTGGGTCTACAGAGACGTGAGTATTTCGACCGTATTCAATGATTGGGGCTGACGTATTCCCACCTCATTGCGTCAATGGTCTCGTGAATTACTATTCCGAGTTTAGGCAGAGTGACACGCTTGCGTATGAACTTATTGGAGGCCCTGTCGTCTCCATATGGCATTCGCTTGAATATCCTCAACTTTGCCATCAGTGAAACCTTCCTTGTGTTGAAAAGCACACTCATTCCAAGCCTTTCCAAGCCAACTCCACAGTAATACCCGGGGCCAATTTCAACATTTGGAGATGTGGATGAGCCCCCATACAGTGCGTCCGCTTCCTAGTCCGCGTCATGGCTATAATATGGATTGAGGCTGGATGCGCCCTTGGGTGATCTACATCGCCTTTTAATAATAGTCAGTAGATCATGACAATTTGTCTCTCCTAGGCACTGAAAGCGTCGAGTTTATTAACAGTGTACATGAAAGGCTATTTCATTTTGGGTACCCATTGCTCAACCCAAACTTCCACTTCTTTTGCAGACAATGGTATATGCTGGTCGTCTTCGGGAACTCGAAAACACAAACGATGCCGATGTTCGATACAGCTCCATCGTTCTCGAAGCTTCACGCGGAATCTGTCCCTCATTCCCACGTCAATGATCTCCTCCCGTTCTTCTGAGCGCAATGCAGCTGGCGAAACGAAAGGGTTGGAGCCACTCAACCTCTTGTAGGAGGGTTTCAGCCGGTACGATATCGTCCCTGCTCGGAGTCGTCTCGTTTGATGTTGACATTGGTGTGTAACAGGTTGTTGTGACACCAGAAGGGGGTGCTGCGCTTTTAAGGTCCAGTTATCAGAGGAATTAATGTCCAGCTATAGAATTGTGGCGGTGCTGTATATAGGACGCCCAGCGTTTCATCCCTTCTTTTTACACAACTCGAAGCCCCTCGACTTCCTTCGTTCAATCGATCTCCAGGATACTCTCAAGTTCAATCACTATGGTATACACTCATTGCGTACTGGCAGAGAGCACATATGGCGGATACGAATAATCTGATGAGCCTTTACCGCATAATGTGCCAACTTCCCGCTTCTTGAGCGCTAGATTTTTGGTCAATTTAGCTTTCACGTTAGTTGAGAAGTGACATCTCGATTGATTGAATATGTAAATGCAGTGGATGCTATCCACGACAGTGCTTCTCAGGTACAGCCTCCGGCGCTTTCCATTTGGGCTATGTCTAACAGAAATATGCGCGTCGTGTGTAATTATTTCGGAATTCCAATTCCGATAATTCTATACTGGAGCTAATTGGCCTCGATCGTGACTATACCCGTTTGTGGAGAGTTCGTCAGGTTTTTATTCCCAAATTGTGCATGTATTCTATGTTCAGTCATAACTAATTACACGCTACTATTATTAGAGGCACCTTCTGAGTGAAGTAATTTGCGTCAGCTAACAAGGGAAAAGCCCGTCGGAAAGCATAAAGCGTCGAGCGGCGAAGTGTGGAAAAAAGTCTACGGGACGAGATATGATACCACAAAACTAGCAACCAGAACGACAATGGTAGAAAAGCTTCACGCTATCAACCTTATGCCTCCCGTAATGACAATATGATAACGGTCACTTGAACCCGACCTGACGAGGTATAAAACCTTTAGAGATATAATGCTGAGAACTCTGAATCGCCAAGAATCGTGCAATGGTCGGTGAGAGATGGCAAAAGGAGTTCGGACACCCAGGAACGTGTTCTCCCATAAAATGGCGCAACATGTCTCACTCTGGTCCTTGTTTGCGGTACTCGGAACACGAATGCCGGCAGGTGCTCGAAAATGTTCCTTTTTCAGGAAGTGTTTAAAGAAAATCAATGAGTTGGTCAAATTGAACTCATGAATAAAATGGTTTTAAGCGCTGTGGGGAAGTCCGGCTATGTGGGGTACTCCAGCACGGGAGCATTCTAGATTGCCGAAAGTTCCCTGCGTGACCATCCGGATCAAATACCATTACTGTTGCTTTGTCTTCTTCAAGACATCCTGTGTCCTTGGTCCTTCTTTCGCTTCATTTCCGTCCCTCAAGAACTTTCGGACAACCATTCAACTAACACTTTTGATCAAAGATATTGAAGCCGCGGTCACAGAATATCGGTCATATACCAGTGTGTCACCCGGCAGGATTTTGTTATATCTAACGAAGAACCGTTTCGACCATGTGGTCATGGCATCTATATTCATCACACTTCTCCTCTATCGGCAGGCATCAGTTATACAGTACACCCGGTCTCAAAGGTGACTCGCGGTGCTCCTTTGACCTTCTCTGAAATATTTCCCGCTGTGTTTGTTCCAAGACGGATCCCATGGGAACAAGGCGCTCCCACGTAGGGTCCAGGTTTCCAGTGGAGAGAAATACTTTATGGAATCCGCCCAACACGGTCCCTGTACGGTCTAAAGGGTTTGCCTTTTATTTCCGAGTTTTGTGCCTCGTGATAGCCGATCCGGAGATCGAGCATGGCCTTTGAAGATTAGATGGGTCTGACCCGAGATAAACGTTGCCATGGATTGGGGAGTGATTGTTGCAGGTGTTCTTCCCTTTTCTCCAATGACCTCTCCATGTTATCCCAACTAAGTGATACGACAATCACCGTGATGGGGCTCTCTTTTGAGAATTCTCAGTGCTATTCTATGTGGACGCGTTGTCTTTCATAAATCACGAGCGATTCTAACCACGCCTAAGGCTCGCGAATATTATTCTACATCTGTATGGAATGAACGAGAAACTACACAACACCTGACGATGGTAAAATGTGATTGTATGCGCTATCAATTACCCAGGTTATGTAGCGTTATACAACTTGTACATCCGGTGACAAGCGATTCAAGTAGAGAGTAATAGCACTATCTGTCCTTCTGGTGTTAATAATATGTGCCGGAATTATCCGGAGACATGATTATATATGTCGTGCCTATATCATGGAGCAAGGCCTTCGACACGCCAGCCATTATTCTTCAACACTGATGTGGAGTTGAATCGACATTACCGACACACGAGTCAAAGGTGTGGCGACCACGGAAAGGAAGGAATGTACAATGTCATTTCACAAATGTAGGCAGTTACCGCAGATTTGGTTGTTGATTGAGCGGCGCGTTGTGTCAAAATGTGGAAGAAGACGAGCATGGCGATTATATCGAAGTTGCGCACTGTGGTACACGTGGATTCGATGTCGGAATATCCAGCTATCGGTTTCAGAGTGACTTTAGTCTCTCGCCTGACAAGAGGAGTGAATTTGGACCCATGTGTGTCAGAATTAAACCGGTAGCGTAGTGTCATGGGAAGATGTGAGATCATGCTGGACGGTAGGAAATTGTAGCCGTACAGTAGCAGAGGTCCAATGAACGAAGAAACCATATTCATCTGGTTGATATGATCCGTGCGAAGCGTGCTGTCGTCTAAGGTGTCTAGGGCCCCCAGACATTATGCTACAGTGAAAGTGACGTGTCCTCGTCGATATGAAGTGTCAATGACGCTACATGGATGTTCGTCTCGTCCACTCTAGCCCTCAATACAGAAATATCTCGAAACCACGCATCTTTGTGCATGCAACACACGAGAAGCTGTATAATTGATTGATACAAGCAAAGTTGGTGTGAGTAATATGGTCTCTTCTGGTTTTGGTGGGCAGGATTAAATGATGACGCACGGTTGTACCCAGATTTCAATGCAACCTCTGATCGCATTAAGCTCCTTTACAGACTGTTGACGGACGTGGCAGATATTTTCCACAAGATACCCAAGGTTGTCGAGGTGCAAGGCAGGATTGCATGAGGATGATAAATATCCGACGATTTGTAGAATACATGTCGACGCAACCTCATCCAGGTTCGTGTGTAATGGTGGTTTCATGAAACCATTGAAGTAATTGCAGTTGATGGCCGATCTCGCTCTTGCCATCGAGCGCCGGGACACCGGTAGAAGGCCGAAGCCAAATATGTCATAAGCTTCGCAGTGTGATCTTCGTTCCTCCGCCGTATACCACTTGAATGCCGGAATACCTTTAGGACCACGGACGCCTGTTCTCGAATTTGACGCGGGTACCTAGGTATGATTGAATGTCATCATGGTGATGCTCTTCGTTTCCCTCCCTGGAGATTTAAGGTTCATGATGCGCATATGTAATATTGATGCTCTTGTTCCATTCATTCCGCACGATATATCATAATTTCTCTTGGACAACACATTATGCGAACCAGGAGGAAGAATACTACTATTACTCTTTACTTCGCTCCCCTGTTGGCAATATTTCTAATTTATGTAAAGCTATATAGTTTGAGTGAATTCAAGAGCGCATATAGTCACCTTTACCGCCTTTATGTGCTTGGCCGCGGCTCGTTGATGCTATACACACGTTGGGGCCCTAGTAGTAGCTAGAATCACTTCAAATAGAATACCACTCAAAAGTTTCAAAGAAAACGGCGTATCCGTTAGTTGGGATCATGAAGCAAGTCATTGAAGAGCAGCAAACAACACCCGCAACTCACTAATACATCCCGAGGGTTATCTCGGTCAGTATTTAGCCCCATTCAAAACCTTGACCCGATGCTGGAGCGCATCACTCCCATGGGATGTCACTTGAGAAAAACGACCATCGCGGATATGGCAAAGAAGGTCAAGCGAGCAGCCCAAGGCACTTTTAAGACCGGTATAATGTATAACTGATGCTTAGCGATACAACACGAAGTGCGAGGCAGCCAGATTCCATGGTCACTTAAAGAAAAACGGGTCTAAATTAAAGAAAACACAGCTGACCGGGTGACACACATGTATATGACCGAGAATCTGTGACCGCGGCTTGAGGGATGAAACTGAAGAAAAAGAAGGAGCAAAGACACGGGATGTCTTGAAGAAGACGAAGCATCAGTAAGTTGGTATTTGATCCGGGTCGCTCACGTAAGGAAGTCGCCGTGATCTAGAATGTGCCCAGCATATGATGTAGCGTCTGAAACAGCCTGGAGTATCCCAGAGAGCCGTTCTTCCTCCCAGCGCTTAAACCATTTTAGTGATGAGTCTTCAATTGGTATAAGTCGTTTCTTATATTTAAATGGAACCTCTTTGTGCGCCCGGATGCGTTATGCTCATATTTACACACACAAGCAACAGAGTGAGATATCCAGTCACCATTATCCGGGAAAGTGCGGTCGGCCGCGTCCGAGCACCTTTTGACATCTCGCACAGACAATTTCACGATTCCTGGCGATTCATAGTTGTCATCATTATGTACCTAAGGTTATTAGGCCTCCTCACGTGGGGTTCAAGTAGCTGTACTCCAAGTTGGGCCAGCGACTCTCTAATTGACACAGATATAGAGGTGATCACGGAAAGGAAGGAATGTACAATTTCAAAAGTATTTCTCTCCATTGGAAACCTGGACCCGACGTGGGAGCGCCTAGCTCCCATGGGATCCGACTTGGAACAAACGATAGTCGTAAATATTGCATAGAAGGTCAAATGAGCACCGCGAGTCACTTTTGAGACAGGTGTAATGTATAACTAATGCCTGGGGACACAGGAGAAGTGCGATGAATCTAGATGCCATTACCACATGGTCGAAAACGGTTCGTCATTAGATATACCAAACCCTGTTGGGGAACACACCGGTATATGACCGATATTCTGTGACTGCGGCTTTAATATCTGTGATTACAAGTGTAGTTGTTTGGTTGACCAAAAATTCTCGAGGGACCGAAATGAAGCGAAATAAGGACCAGAGACACAGGATGTTGTGAAGAGGACGAAGCATTGGTAAATTGGTATTTGATCCAGACGGTTCGCACAGGGAAACTTGGACATCCCAAATAGCCGAACTTCCTCACAGTGCTTAAAACCATTTTACTCATCAGTTTTCAATTTCACCAACTCATTGATTTTCTTGAAACGGCAGATTTTTGAGCACCTGCCGGCATTCGTGTTCCGAGCACCGCAAAGAAGGACCAGAGTGAGACATGTTGTCGCCATTTTCCGGGAGAATACGTTCCTTGGTGTTCGAACTCCTTTTGCCATCTCTCACTCACCATTGCAGATTCTTGGCGATTCAGAGTTCTCGGCATTATCTCTCTAAATATTTTATCCCTCATCACGTCGGATTCAAGTCAACATTGACAAGTTATCATTATGGGAAGCATATGGTTCATAGCGTGAAGTTTGTATACCTGGGTGCTGGCTTTGTGGCATCATATCTCCTGCCGCAGACTTTTTTTCCACACTTCGTCGCCGGGCGCCTTATGCTCTCCCACGGCTTTTCACTTGTTAGCTGACACAAATTATTACACTGAGAAGGCCCGTGTAATAAATAGTAGCGTGGAATTAGTTATGACCGAATATACAATCCATGCACAATTTGTTAATCAAAAGCTGACTGACTCCCCACAAATAGGTATAGTCACGATCGAGGCCAATTAGCCTAAGTACATAATTATGGGAATTGGAATTCCGAAAGAATTGAACGCGAAGCGCAATTTCTGTTAGACATAGCCCCAGTGGAAAGCGCCGGAGGCTGTACCTGAGAAGCACTGTCGTGGATAGCATCCACTGCATTCGCATATTCAATCAATCGAGATGTCACTTCTCAACTAACATAAAAGCTGAATTTCCCAAAAATATAGTGCTCAAGAAGTCCGAAGTTGCCACATTATGCGGTGAAGGCTCATCAGACTATTCGTATCCAGCATATGTGCTCTCTGACCTTGACGATCTGATAAAGAGTAAGGAATTAGTGTAGACCATAGTGATTGAACTTGAGAGTATCCTGGAGGTCGAGGGGCTTCAGGTTGTGTACAAGGAAGGGATGAAATCCTGGGTATCCTATATACATCACCACCACAATGCTATAGCTGGACATTAATTCACCTGGTAACCGAACCTTAAAAGAGCAGCATTCCATTCTGGTGTCAAAACAACCTGTTAAGCACCAATGTCAACTTCAAACGAGACGACTCTGAGCAGAGACGATATCATACCGGCTAAAACCCTCCTACAGGAGGTTGAGTGGCTACAACCCTTGGTTGCGCCAGCTGCATTGCGACTAGAAGAACGGGAGGAGATCATTGACGCGGGAATGAGGGAAAGATTTGTGTAAAGCTGCGAGAACGATGGAGCTGTATCGAACATGGGAATTGTTTGTGTTATCGAGTTCCCGAAGACGACCAGCATATACCATTGTCTGCAGAAGAAGTGGAAGTTTGGGTTGAGCAATAAGTGCGCAAAATGAAATAGCCTTTCATGTACACTGTTCATAAACTGGACGCTTTCAGTGCCTAGGAGAGACAAATTGTCATGATCCACCGACTATTATTAAAAGGCGATGTAGATCCACCAAGGCCGCATCCAGCCTCAATCCATATCATAGTCAGGACGTCGACTGGGAAGTGGACTCACTGTATGGGGGCTCCTCTATATTTCCAAATGTCGAAATTGGCCCCAGGTATTACTGTGGAGTTGGGTTGGAAAGGGTTGGGATGAGTGTGATTTTCAACGCAGGGAAACCTTCACTGATGGCAAAGTTGATGATATACAAGCGAATGACATATGGAGACGACAGGGCCTTTAATAGGTTCATGAGTAAACATCTCACTCTGCCAATATTAGGGAATAGTAATTCAGGAGACCATTGACGCAATGAGGTGGGGATACTTCAGCCCCAATCATGAAAATACTCAGGTCTTGCTAGACCCACTTACCCGCGTCGAATTCGAGAACAGGCGGGGGTGGTCTTAGGAACGTTATGGGAGAAAAGTGTTTTACAGCGGAGGAGCAGAGGACACACTGCCAATCTCATGGCATCGTTGGGTTCGGCATTCCACTGGTGTCCCGGCGCTCGATGGGACGATAGAGATTGGCCATCAACTGGAATTACGTCATCGCTTTACAATGCTGTCATAAAATCACCGTTACACACCAACGTGGATGAGGTTGCGTCGACATTCATTTTACACATCGCACGATATTTGTCATGCCATCAATATCCCTTCCTCTTCGAAGAACTTGTGGATATCATGCAAAACAGCTGCCACGTGTGTCAATTGTCTGTAGAGGAGCTCACTGCAATCAGAGGTTGCATTGAATTCTGGTTACAACCGTGCGTCGCAACATCACATCATTTCATTCTGTCCACCAAAACCACAACAGACACAATTACTCACATCGATTTTCCTTGTATGCCACTCCTATACCGCTTCTAGTGTGCTGCATGCACCAAGGTCCCTGGTTTCGAAATATTGCTGGAGATGTATTAAAGGTCATATTTGACGATACAAACCTCCATATAGCGTCCTTGACACTTTATATTGATTACAAGACGTTACATCCACTGGTCGCGTGATACCTGGGCCCTAGGAGCCTTCTTCAAAGACAGCACGCATCGCACAGATCATATCCATCAGCTGAATGTGGTTTCTTCGCTCATTGAACCCCTCCCAAGGTATATTGACAGTGCTTTACCTTTCTGCATCATCTCATATCCGACCAGTCTGATTCTGACACACACGAGTGAAAGTCATCTCCTTTTGTCGGCGCCAGAAATAATCGAGGTTACTCTGAAACTGATAGCTGGATCTTCCGACATCGAATCCGCGTGTACCACAGTGCGCAGCCTCAATATAATCCCCATTCTCTCTCGTCTTCTCCCACATTGTGACACAATGCGGGGCTCAATCAACGATCAATTCCTCGGCGACTGCCTTGAACGAGTGACTGTCGCGGCCCATTCCTTCCTTTGTGTCATCGCCACACCGTTCACTGGTGTGTGCGTAAAATCTAATTCAAACTCCAGATCAGTGTTGGAGTACCATGATTGGTGTGACGACGTACAATTTTTCTTGGATAACACCAATACACAATCCGAACCAGGAGGAGGGATGGTACTATGACTCTTTACTTAACTCGCGTTTTGGAAATATATCTAATTTATGTAATGGTACATATTTTGAGCCAATTCAAGATCGCATGTGGTGACTTTGTACCCCCTGTGTGTGCTTGGCAGCTTCTCGTTGATGCGAGACACATTTTGCAACTGGTGGGCGCTAGCAGTGGTTAGAATCACGTCCTATATATCAACGAGAATCACCTCAAATAGCCAACCACTGAGAAGGCTCAAGCAGCATGTCAGGTAGTTGGGATATATGGAGCAAGTTATTGAAGAGTAGCAAAAGGCACCCGTAACAAACATTCACTAATGCATGCCGACATTGATCTCGGTAAGAGTCCATAATAATATATTTCTCTCTATTCGAACTATCCCAACGCCAGAGCGCCTCGTTCTCACAGGATATAACTTAAAAAACAAAACGACAATCACCAATATTGCACAGAAGGTTAAACGAGTGCCATGGATAGCGTCCACTACACTTGGAGACGAGGGAGATCCGCCAACGCCACATGCATACTTAGTCCATCTCATACGCATGACATGGCCTGGGGAGTCGCCTCATCACCGGATAGCTCATCGTCCAGTGTGGAAATTAGCCCTGGGTATTCCTGTGGAGTCGGGTTGGAAAGCGTTGGGAGGAAAGTGTTTTACAGAGCAAAGAAAGCTTCCCTAATGACAAAGTTGATGATATACGAAAGAATGACGTGTGGACCACGGGATGGCCAGAACGTCATTGACAGGTTTCTACTCAAGTCACGCCGCCATGCCTGGGAATAATCTTTCAAGAGAGCGTTGATCTAATGAGGCAGGGATAACACAGCGTCAATCAGTGAATACACGTACAATCCTCATGTTTTTCTAGACCCACTTACCCCCCTCGAATTCGACAACAGGCGTCAGTGGTATTAGGGGGGATCAGGAATTCTAGTGATATGCAGTGGACGAACCAAGGTCAGTTATGACATACTTGGCTTGGGCCTTCAATTGGGGTCCCGGCGCTCGATGGGTAGATAGAGATCGGACATCGACTGCAAATACGTCATCGCTTTCATCAAATCACCGCCACACGCAAAATTGGACTAGGTTGCATCAACATTTATCACACAGCTCACACGATGGTTATCATCTGATCATCAAACCTTACTCGCTGCCGGCCTTAGCAATATCGTGGAAAATTGGGTTAATGCTTCAAGCCGGTAAACGAGGTATTTATCGTGGAGTGAGCCACGCATTGTGTCACAATGTGGGATAAGACGAGGGAGAATGGCAATTATATCCAGGTTGCGCACTGTGCTACACGCGGATTCGATGTCGGAAGATCCAGCGATCAGGTTCAGAGTGACCTCAACTACTTTGTCTCCTGACCAGAGGAGGTACAAATCTGGACTTGGGTGTGTCAGAATCAGACTGGTATGATATTTTCAAGGCGGATATTAGATGATGCTGGAAGGTAAACCACTCTCAACATACCGTAGGAGGGGCTCAATGAGTGAATAGACCACATTCAGTTGTTTGATGTGATGCGTGTGAATCGTGCTGTTGCCGAAGAAGGTTTGCAGACCCGAGATACCATGCCACAATGAATACGTTGTGTCCATATCCATAATAAGAGTCAAGGACGCTATATGGTGGTTTGTGTCAGCCACTATAACCTTCAATACATCTCCAGCAATATCTCGAAACCAGGCATCTTCGTGCATGCAACGCACGAGAAGCTGCATAGGAGATCCAAACAAGGAACGTCGATGTAAGCAATTTTGTCTGTTGTGGTTTTGGTGGGCCAGATGAAATGATGTGATGTCGCGACGCACGGTTGTACCCAGAATTCAATGCAACTTCTAATCGCAGTGATCTCCTCTACAGATAGGTGACGCACGTGGCAAGTTTGTTTCACGATATACCCAAGCTCGGCCAGGAGGAAGGTACGTTTACAAAAGGATGATAAATATCCGGCGATTTGTAGAATGAATGCCGACGCAACCTCATTCAGGTTGGTGTGTAGCGGTGCCTTAATGACAACATTGTAAAGCGAGGACGTCATTGCAGTTAATGGCTGATCTCCATCCCCCCATCGAGCGCCGGGACACCAGAAGAAGGCCGAACCCAAAAATGCCATAAGATTGGCGTGACCCTCGTTCCTCCGCTGTATAACACTGGAATTCCAGAACTGGTCTGAGACAAGTGACGCCTGTTGTCGAATTTGACGCGGGTAAGTGGGTCTAAAAAGGTGAGTATTTTGAGTGTATTGAATGATTGGGGCTGAAGTATCCCCACCTCATTAAGTCGATGGTCTCTTGAATTACTATTCCGATTCTTCTGATAATGAGATGCTTGCTTATTCACTTGTTAAAGACCCTATCGTCTCCATACACCATTCGCTTGTATATCATCAACTTTGCCATCAGTGCAGCTGTCTTTGCGTTGTGAAGCACATTCCTCCCAACCCTTTCCAAACCGACTCCACAGTAATACCCGGGGCTAATTTCCAGACTTGAATATGAACTATCTGGCGATGAAACGACTCCCCAGTCTATGGCAATGGCACGCCTACGACCTGGGCTGAGTTGGGATGTGGCATTCGTGGATCTCCCCCGAATCTGAATATTATTCGGTGGGTCATGGCAATTTCTCTCTCCTTGGCACTGAAAACATCTGGTCAGTCTCCATAAAAAAAAAAAAGTTTTGCGCACCCATTCCTCCACATCAACGTCCACGTCTTCTTCCGACAGTGATATGTACTGCTCGTCATCAGGTGCTTGGCAACGTAAACAGTGCCCATGTTCGAGACAGCTACATCGCTCTCGAGGCTTCATCCGCGATCTTTCCCTCGTTGCCGTGTCATCGATCTCCTGTCGGTCCATCCTCAATACAGCGAAACCAAGGGTTGTAGCCAGTCAACCTCTTGGAGGAGGGATAGGACATCCTGCCCACTCGGAGCTATCTCGTTGGACGTCGACATTGGATGGTAGTAGTTGTACTCGTACAGTGATGGAATGCTGTGCTTTTAAGCTGAACTTAGCCCAAGAGTTCGTTTCCAAGCATAGCATTGTGGCCATGCTCCTCAGGATACACACTGTTCAATCCTTTCCTTGCAACCAATTTGAAGTCTTACTTATCGTTCTTGAATAATACAGGCAGGATACTTTAAAGTTACCTGACCGTCTTCACACATATTCCTTCCACTTCGTCAGATCATCTCCCGCAGAAAGCACATATGGCAGCTGAGAATAAATTGACAGGCCGTCACTGCGCAATATCCTACCTTCCGAGTTCTTGAGCGCTAGGTTTCAGGACAATATAGCTTTCTGTCAGAAGTGACATCTCCACCGATAGAATATGTAAGTGCAGTGGACGCTATCCATGGCAGTGCTTATTAGGTCCAGCCCCAGGCGCTTTCGACTCCGGCTATACCTGACGGAAATTCGCGCTGCTTGTTCAATTCTTTCATAATCGCGAAGAGGAATCCATTCCAATAATTCATGACTGATGTAATGGCGTCAACCCTGACTATCCATCTTTGTGGCGACTCGTTCAGGTTTTTATCAACAAATTGTGCGTGTAATCAATATTCAGTGACTATTAATTATACGCTAGTCTTATTATTACCCTGACCTTCTCAGTAAACTAATTCGCCCCAGGCTCACCTTATTTATCAAGCATTTGTCCATTTGACTCGACAATGTCAAGGCAGATGAAACATTGTGAGCCATCATATCCGGGGGTGTTATGTCAGTTGACCCATTCATCTTCCCCACAGGCTTTTGCTATGTCTAAGTTAGACCCGTTTGGTATCGAGTGGTCATGGCTTCTAGATTCATCGCACCTCTCCGCTGACTTCTCCTGCATCGCTCACCATCAGTTATACATGGCAAACATTTATGTTCACAATGAAGCAGCTATTTAGCCACCCACAGCCTCAAGGTCTCCTCTTCGTAGATTGGATATACCACCTGGCAAAAGCACAGTATGTATCGGTCCTCAATGTTCAAGTGGAGCTGCGATGGGCTTCGGGACGTAAAGACGTCGCTGGAAATCAAAGAGGTGATAAATAAGCAAAACGCGCTGCAGAAGGGCGTCCCACCAGACCACAGCTCTTCCTCCTCATGTTACACGACCACTCACCCATTAGTAAACCCCTATGTTATGTAGCCGGCCTTAGTGGCTTGTCATTGTATGAAGTAAATATAACGTAATAATGAGAGTGAAACTCACGGAACAAGTGCACAGGTTTCGGATGAGATGTTAACAACTTTATTATATCGACTTGAGACATATTGAATGTTATACTATATCCACCTGTTGTGTCCTGCTACTGTGAGACGTCGTATGTTTATAATATGAATGGAAATGTCTGGGTAGCCAGGCTTACACATGGTCGTGGGTGCAACACACGAGGGAGCTGTATAGGATATTTATAGAAGGAAATTCGGTGTGGGTAAATGTTTTCTGTTGTGGTTTTGGTAAAAAGGATGTGATGTTGCGACACACGGTTGTACCAATAATTCAATGAAACCTCTGATTGCAGTCAGCTCGACTACTGTTATGATTGAAAGGGTATCGCATGCTCCCGATCACAAGAACGACTAAGGCAGTTATACTATACCACAAGGTTACGAGGTACCGATCATACCTTGCAACCATTTCAGTTGCTATGTCCTATATTTTCCCGATATTGTCTACCTCTCGTTTCTATCCCTTAAACTTCGTATAAGAACAATTAACGTTGCCACTCTATACCTCAGTCGATTCTCACCCTGTGTCGACTGAGGTATGTTACCCATCTATATTTTCTTCTCCCACAAGCAGTACTAACTCATTATCTTGTGTATGATAGATATTATATTGTTAGAGGTACTTATATAATATCTCCTCACTTAAGGTAGGCGTCACTTTAATTTGGCACCTGTTTATGTAAGCAAAAAAGTGACCTACTCGCACTCCTTTCTGTGCTTCCACAACATAGATAATCTGTAATTAAAGCCCAGGGAAGTGGAGTTGGGATCCATTCCTCCAGTTCTCAGGTTTAAAACTTGAAAAATAATTCACCCTTGCCAAGTAGTAGGACTTACAAATTTTAACTTTTTTTTTGAGTCTCTGAATGCTTAAAAATTCGTTTCCATGTGATTCTGAGATTTTCAAAATTTCGCAAGTGTCAGTATTGGCCGCTTACATAATCATCACATGTTATATTGGGCAGCCTAAAATTGGGAAAGAAAACTGTATTAAATTCAAATATATGTACTTATCTTATTTACATAAAAATTCTCCTAAGAAAAAGAGGGTATAGCTGCACATGTACTTGTGCAGTAAGCTGTGCACTTGATCACAGGCCACATTACATAAGCAGCACAGTGGCAAACGCACAGTTGCACAGTTCTCCTACCATGCCTCAGAAGTCTAAAGCTGCACAATCTTGCATCAAAAACCTTGGATCAACAAAAGATACCATAGCCATTGTACATTACCTCCAATCATGCTTGCACAAGTACGGCAAGCTCAAATTAATATGCCTGTACCATTATAGTGACTCCAATTCATTTTTTGACTTTATAATAAATTTTTCAAAAATTTGATTCGCAAATTTGGCCACTCTTGGCGCTTAGTAATATGATTACATAAGGTGCTGAACTAAAGTGACGCCTACCTTACCACTTGATTTCCAAAATGCTTGTTTTTTGCAAGAATTCTAAGCCCCCTTTCCACCGTTTGAAGGTGCACAAGGGATGAACCGACTTTAATTTAATTTATGGTACAAGATACTGTCTGTTCTCATTTCCACCGCTCACCTTCCCTACCAAGAACAGATATCCCCCGTATTCGGGACATATGAGAAGGCCCGAGTTCACGTATCCTTTCGACATACACTGAGCGCCACTCCCATGCGTGCACACGTTCCTGATGATCCGGCTATTAGCGAGAACTCTTGAAGATTGTAGTCCACACTGTCCCGTTCGTGGCTTAAATAGTAAGTTTAACAATTTCCGCTAATGACATACATGACTATCACTATAGTGGTAAGGAAATAAGGTTAGTACAAGAACCTTTTGTGAAGTTCCAGGGAAGAATGGAGTGGGCAGCACCGTAGGGGTCGACAAGGTGGTACCCAAAAACATAGAGAGAATGCCGAATCTTTAAAAACCCGACGAGCTCCGCCTGCAAGAGGTTGAGCTCCATTGCCTCCTCACCTCCATGATCTGCCGTGACATCTCACGTCACAAAAACAAGTCCCTGATAAATAACATGAGGCTAAGGGGCGAGTAGTCAAAATACTTAGAGTGTTATTAATTACTGATTATAGATTACATGCACAATTTGGTAATGAAAAGCTGAGAGAGTCGCCACAAACAGGCATATTTACACTCGACGCCAATTACCCTAAGTAATGAATTATTACAATGGGATCTTTGTTGGAATTCTGAAACAATTGAACACGAAGCGGATGTTTGCGTTAGATGTAGCCCGAGTGGACAGCGCCCAAGGCTGTACAAAAGAAGGACTTCATGGATAGCCTCCCCTGCATTTACATATTGTATCAATCGAGATGTCACTTCTCAATCAATGCAAAAGCCGAATTGCCCAGAGGTCTAACGCTCAAAAAGTCAGAAGTTGCCACATTATGTGGTGAAGACTATCAAACTATTCGTAGCTGCCATATCTGTTCTCTGCCGTAGACGAGCTGTTGAAGATTAAGACATTATAGTATCACATAGTTGGGAAACTTGAGAGTATCCTGGAACCTGAATGAATGAAGGTGGTTGAGGGGCTTCAAGTCGGTTAAAAGGTAGGGATGAAACACTTGGTATAAAGCACCGCCATAATGCTATACCTAGAAATAAATTCCCCTGATGACTCCACCTGAAAAGCGCATGATCCCCTTCCGGTATCACAAAAACCTTCTACCCACCAATGTCAACTTCAAACGAGACGAATATGAGAAGCCATGATATCGTTCAGGCTGAAAGCCTGCTACAAGAGGTTGAGTGGTTAAAGCCCTTGGTTTCCCCAGCTGCATTGAGCTCAGAGGAACGGGAGGGCATCATTGATACGGGGATGAGGGAACGATTTCGGGTAAAGCATCGACAACAGTGGAGCTGTATCGAACATGGCCACAGTGTGTGCTATCGAGTTCCTGAACACGACCAGCATATACCATTGGCTGAAGAAGATGTGAAAGCTTGGGTTGAGGAATGGGTGCGCAAAATGAGATAGCCTTTCTTGTACACTGTTGACAAACTCGACGCTTTCAGTGCCTAGGAGAGACAAATTGTCATGATCCACCGACTGTTATTAAAATGCGAGGTAGATCCGGCAACGACACATCCAACCTAAGTCCATATTATAGTCATGACGTGGATTGGGCAGTGGACTCACCCTATAAGAGGTCATGGACATCTTCAAGTATTAAAATTGAACCGGGGTATTACTGTGGAGTCAGTTTCGAAATGGTTGGGATGAGTGTGCTTTACAACGCAAAGAAGGCTTCACTGATGGCAAAGTTGATGATATATGAGCGAATGGTGGATGGAGATGACATGACCTTTAACAGGTTCATACGCAAGCATTTCACTCTGTCAAGACTCGGACTAGTAATTCAAGAGACCATTGATTTGCTGAGGTGGGAATACAACAGCGTCAATCATTGAATTCGTTCAAAATACTCGTGTCTTTCTAGACCCACCTATCCCCTTCGAATTCGACAACAGGCCCACGTGGGTAGTCTTAGGGAGGTTGTGGCATTCTCAGCGGAGGAAAGAATGTCACACTGCCCAGCTTATGACATATTTGGCTTGGGCCTTCGTATTCTGTCCCAGAGCCCGATGGGCAGATAGAGATCGGCTATCAACTGCAATTACTATTAGGTTATGATAACGTACCATAAGTATGATATCATAACTCGTCTTGTGATTGCATATTTCAGACCGGTTCATATCATGTGATAGTATATATAGTTTAGGTTCACTAGATCCGTAGCACGCCATAGTGCACAGACCAGTGCACAGACCATGTATTCTAGTATATAGTTCGTTCCAGATGAGAGTTGAACCTCATCTGGAAGCCTAGTTATATCACCGGTTTAGTAAGGAATAAAGA
The DNA here is from genome assembly GCA_015178975.1 of Hysterangium stoloniferum. Lineage (NCBI taxonomy): Eukaryota > Fungi > Basidiomycota > Agaricomycetes > Hysterangiales > Hysterangiaceae > Hysterangium > Hysterangium stoloniferum. The sequence goes on from WHVD01000007.1 coordinate 998,832, forward strand.
TTACTACGACAACCTTTGTGCAGTTCCAGGGGACAGTGGAGTAGGCGGCGTCGTAGAGGTCGACACGGTGGCAGGAGAAGGCCATGCAAAGCATAGCGAGTATGGTGAACCTTTACAAACTCGACGAGCTTCACATTGTCGCATCACGCAAACAGTTCCATGATAAATAACGTGAGTTTGGGGCGAAGTATTCCACTCAAAAGGACCGGGTAATAATAATACTCGCGTGTACTTAATTATGACTGGATAAAGATCATATGCAGAATTTGTTAATGACAACCTGACGGACACGTCAGAAACAGGCATATTCACGTTTGACGCCAATTAACCCAAGTAAAGAAGTATTAAACGGGGATGCCCGTTCTATTTCTGAAAGAATTGAACACGAAGCGGATGTTTCCGGAAGATATAGTCCGAGTGGAAGGCGCCCGAAGCTGTACCTGAGAAGTATTGTTATGGATAGCATCCACTGCATTTACATATTCTATCAATGGATATGTCACTCCTCAACTATCGTAAAAGCAGAATTGCCAAAAAAACCTAGCGCTCGCGAAGTTAGAAGTTGCCACATTATGCGGTGAAGGCTCATGAAAGTATTTGTAGATGCTATATGTGCACTCTGCCGTAAACTATCTTTTAAAGAGTCAGGAATTAGAGTACAACATTGTGAATGAACTTGGAAGTATCCTGGAGCCCGTATGAATGAAGGAGGCTGAGCGGCTTCAAGTTGTTTAAAAGGAAGGGATGGAACACTGGATATCCTGTATCAAGCACCGCCACAATGCTATACCTGGAAATTCATTGCCATTATAACTTGAATTTAAACACGCAGCATCCCCTTCCGGTATCACAACAACCCGCTGCCCACCAATGTCGACTTCAAACGAGACGACTCTGACCAGCCACGATCTCAGATGGGCTGAAAGCCTCCTACAAGAGGTTGAGTGGCTACAACCACTGGGCTCCTCAGCTGCATTGAGCTCAGAGGAACGGGAAGAGATCATTGACGCGGGGATAAAGGAACGATTGAGCGTAAGGCTTCGAGACCGATGGAGCTGTATCGAACATGGGCACGGATTGTGTTATAGAGTTCCCGAAGATGGCCAGCATATACCACTGTCTAAACAAGATGTGGAAGTTTGGGTTGAGGAATGGGTGCGTAAATGAGTTAGCCTTTCAAGTACACTGTTAACAAACTAAACTTTTTCAGTGGCTAGGAGAGAGTAATTGTCATGACCCACCGGCTATTATAAACACGCGAGGTAGATCCACCGACATGACATCGAACCGCAGTCCATATCGCAGTCATGATAACATAGACTGGGGAGTGGTTTCGCTGGCTGGTAGCTCGTCTTCGAGTGTTGAAATTACCCCCGGGTATTATTTAGGAGTTTTCATGGACAGGGTTGGCATGAAAGTGCTTTATCGAGCAAGGAGAATTTCGCTGATGGCAAAGTTGACGATATACGAGCGAATATCACGGAGATATAGCTTCAACAAGTTTCTGCAGAAGTATATTACACTTCCAAGATTGGGAATAATAATTCAAGAGAGCGTTGATTTAATGAGGTACGGGTACAACAGCCTCAATCATTGAATACACTCAAAATATTCACGTCTTTCTAGACCCACTTATCCCCTTCGAATTCGAAACCAGGCGGCGATGGTCATGATGTTGTTGTGGGCTGGAAATTATGGACCATGGAGGAAAGAACGCCACACTGAAAGTCTTATGATATCTTTGAGTGGGCTCTTCTGGTGTCCCGACCCTGGATGGCCAGATGTGAGTCAGCCACCGACTGCAATTGCGTCATCACTTTACAATGCTGTCATCAAATCACCGCTACACACCAACCTGGATGAGGTTGCGTCGACATTCGTTCTACAAATCGCACGATATTTGTCATACCATCAAGATCCCCTGTTTATTAAGGACCTTGTGTATATCGTGGAAAGCATCAGCCACGTGCGTCAACTGTCAGTAGTGGAGCTCACTGCGATCAAAGGTTGCATTGAATTCTGGGTACAACCGTGCGTCGCAACATCACATCATTTCATCCTGCCCACCAAAACCATAACAGACAAAATTACCCATACGGACTTTCCTTTTATGGATCTCCTATACACCTTCTCGTGTGTTGCATTCACGAAGATGCCTGGTTTCGAGATATTGCTGGAGATGTATTAAAAGTTGTGGTGGATAATATGAACATGAATATCGCCTCATTGACACTTCATATCGACGAGGCCACATTATCTGTACTGTGGGAGGGTTCCTGGGCCCTTACCACCTTCTTCGGCGACAAGACGCTTCGCATGGATCATATCCAGCAGCTGGATATGGTTTCTTCGCTCATTGAGCCCCTCCTAAGGTATGGTGAGAATGGTTTACCTTCCAGCATCATCTCATATCTATCCATGATGAATATACCTTACTAGTCTGATTCTGACGCACACGAGTCTAAATTCGAGGGTCCTCATGTCAGGCGAGGAACTAATAGAGGTCACTCTGAAGCTGATAGCTGGTTCTTCTGACATCGAATCCGCCTGTACCACAATGCGCAGCCTCAATATCATCCCCATTCTTGCTCGTCTTCTTCCACATTGTGACGCAATGCGCCGCTCAATCAATGATCAATACCTCAGTTACCGCCTTGAAGGAGTAACCCTCGCAGCTCATTCATTGCTTTGTGTCATCACCACACCTTTCACCGGTGTGTGCGTAACATCTAATTCAAACGCCAGATCAGTGCTGGAAGACCATGACTGGCCTGCCGATCCATCCATGCCGCACCATATATAATAATGTTTCTTAGAAAACACCGACTCATCTTATGCGAACGAGGAAGGGTAATAATATTACTCTTTCCTTAACTCACCTTGTGGAAATACTTCTAATTTATGTAGGCTATATAGTTTGAGCCAATCCCAGAGCGCATGTAGTCACTTTTTACCGCCTTTGTGTGCTTGGCAGCTTCTCGTTGATGGGACACATACGCTGCATATGTTCATGGGGCCTAGTAGTGGCTAGAAATGACATCCGATTTACCCACTAGAGTCACCTCAAATTGGATACTACTCCGGGGGTCTCAAAGAAAGCAGCGTGTGAGTTAGTTGGGATAGCATGAAGCAAGTCATTGAAGAACAGCAGAAAACACATACCACAATCACTCACTAATCCGGTGGAAAAGCGCATGTCAAAGCATAGGGATTATACTGAATCTTTAAAAACTCCGCCTAGAATCAAGCTACGGTGACCCACAATCCTTGATCTGCCTTGACATTGTCGTGTCGAACAGACAGGTGTCTGAGCCATAACGTGAGCCAGGGGCGATTAAGGGTACTCAGCAGGACAGGGTAATAAGACAAGGCCTCAATGAATTATGACTGAATATAGATTACACGCACTATCTGGTGATAAAAACTCTGATGGACTAGCCACAAACACGAATATTCAGGTTTACCCCAATTAACCTAAATTAAGCATTATGGAAATAGATTGCTCGTTGGTATTCTGACATAATTGAACACGAAGCACATATTTCCATTGGAGATAGTTTGGAACGACAGGCGGTCAATCACACGGGAATGAGGAAAATATTCCGGGTGAAGCCCCGAGAAAGATGAAGCTGTCTCCAACATGGGCACGGTTTATGTTACCAACACCTGAAGACGACCAGCACAGACCACTGTCCGGAGAGGTCGTGGAGGTTTGAATGGAGGAATGGGTGAGTGAAACGCATTGCCCTTTTCATGGACACTGTTCATAGACTGGATGTAGTCAGTTCCGATGTTAGAGATTGCCATCAGCCCCCGACGATTATTAAGATGGATGGGAGATCCACTAACACCACATCCAATCTCAGTCTAAATACACCTTAAAGGCGGGGAATTCCCTTCCGGGATGAGTATGACTACTACCCACCAATTTCAATGTCCAACGAGATAACTCTGAGCCGGCAGGATATCATATCCCTCCTATGAGAGTTTGAGCGGGTACAGACCTTTGTTTCCCCGGCTGTATCGAGTTTAGAACAACAGGCGATCAATGACACGAGAATGAGGGAAATATTCCAGATGACTCTCGCAGAACGATGTAGCTGCCTCGAACATGGGGACTGCGTATGTTACCGAGTACCCGACGACGACCAGCACATGCCATTGTCTGAAAAAGACGCGGAAGCTTTTGTGGAGGAATGGGTGCGTAAAGCGAAATGTCCTTTTTATGTAAACTGTTCACGAACCGGATGTTTTCAGCGTCAAGGAGAGAGAAATTGCGATGACCCACCGAATAATATTAAGATACGAGGGAGACCGACCAACGCTACATACAAACTCAGTCCATCTCGGAGGCATGACATAGACTGGGGGGTCGTTACAACACCGGATAGCTCATCTTCCAGTGTGGGTGTTAGCCCCGGGTATTACTGTGGAGTCGGTTTGGCCAGGGTTAGGATGAAATTCCTTTACAGGGCAAAGAAAGCTTCACTGATGACAAAGTTGATGATATATGAGCGAATGACGCGAGGACCATGGGAAGGTGAGGATGTCGTTGACAAGTTTCTACTAGGGCATGCCACACCGCCACGACTGGGAATAATAATTAAAGAGAGCGTTAATCTAATGAGGTAGGGATAACACAGTGTCAATCAGTGAATACACTCACAATACTCACGTCTTCTAGACCCACTTACCCGTCTCGAATTCGCAAACAGGCGTCAGTGGTATTAGGGTGGTTCTGGAATTCGAGTGATATCCATTGGACGAACCAAGGTCAGCTCATGACATATTTGGCTTGGGCCTGCAATTGGTGTCCCGGCGCTCGATGGCCAGATAGAGATCGGACATCAACTACAATTACGTCATCGCTTTACAATAGTTTAATCAAATCACCGCTACACACCAACTTGGATGAGGCTGCATCAACATTTATCACACAGATTGCACGATGTTTCTCATCCGATCACCAAACCTTACTCGCTGCCGGCCTTAGCAATATCGTGGAAAATATCTGCCATGTTCATCAGCTGTCTGTACAGGAGCTCACCACGTTCAGATATTACTTTGAATGCTGGTTACAACCGTGCGTCCCACGATCACATCTTATCACCATGTTCACGACAACCATAACAGACAAACTCGCCAGGGAGGCCACGGAGGACGCTTTGATGTTTATCTTATACAGCCTTTCTTGTGGTGCATATGCCAAGAGGCGTGGTTCCTAGATATTGCTGGTGATGTATTGAAGGCTATAGTGGATGACACGAACATCCATATAGCATCATTAACACTTGATATCAATGAGGACACCTCACATTCACTGTGGCGCTATATCTGGGCCCAGAAAACCTTCTTCGCGGACAGCACGCTTCGCACGAAGCATATCAACCAGCTTCATGTAGTTTCTTCGTTGAGTGGCCGCCTTCTACGGTATGTGAGAAATATTTTACTTATCATCATCGTCTCACACCCACTCATGAAACTATCTTACCAGTCTGACTCTGACACACGTGGCCAAATTGGCCGCTCCTAGAATCTAGCAAGGGACTAATAGAAGTCACCCTGAAGCTGATAGATGGGTCTTCCGACACTGAATCCGCTTGTACCACAGTCTGCAGCCTCAATATTATCTCCATTCTCGCTCGTTTCCTTCCACATTGTGACACAATGCGCCGATCCCCACACCTTTCACTGGCGTATCGGTAACGTCTAATTCAAACTCCACATCAGTGTTGAACAATCATGGCTCGCCCGTCGAAGGTCTTGCTCCATGACATATAATCAGTTCTCTGGATAACGCCGACACGTCTTCTCAAACCAGGAGGAGAGATAATGTCATTACTCCCTACTTAAATCGCTTTGTAACAGGAGTTACAAGTTGTATAACACTACATAGTTTGGGGAAATTTATAGCGCATACAGTCACTTTTTCCCATTTACCGGTGTGTTGTAGCTTCTCATTCATGCCATGCACATGTAAAATAATATTCGCGACCCTTAGGCGTGGCTAGAATCACCTCTGATTTATGAACGACAACTACGTCAAATAGAATCACACTGATAATTCTCCAAAGACGGCCCCACCACCGTGGTTTTGGTGTCAGTTAGTTGGGATAGCATGAAGCACGTCAGTGAAGCAAAGCAAAGAATACCCGCAACAATCCTCACTAATACATGGCAACGTGCATCTCGGTCGGACTCATCTAATCTTCAAAGGCTATGTTCAATCTCGGGATCGGCTATCACGAGGCAACAAACCAGGGAATAAAAGGAGGGCCCTTTAGACCGTACAGGAACGGCGTTGGGTGAATTCCATAAAGGATATCTCTCAATTGGAAACCTGGACCCGACGTTGGAGCGCATCGTACCCATTGTATTCGACTTGGAAAAAACGACAGTCGTAAGTGTTCCAGAGGAGCCAAACGAGCGCCGCGAGTCACTGTTGAGGCGCGTATAATGCATCACTGATGCTTTCCGATACAGGAGAAGTACGAGGAATGTAGATGCCATGACCACTTGATAGAAAGCAGTTTTAAATTAGATATCACAAAGCCTGCCGGGTTACATCCCTGTATATGACCGATATTCTGTGACCGCGGCTTGAATATCTTTGATCACAAGGGGAGTTGATTGGTCGTCCAAAAATTATTGAGTGAAGTAAATAAAGAGGAAGAAGCACGACGAAGACAGGATGTTTTGAAGGAGATGGAGCATCTGTAAATTGGGATTTGATCTGGACGGTTTACGCAGGGAAGTCCTTTCAATCTAGAATAGGCCCTGGCGGGAATACCCTGGAGGATCCCAGATGGCCGGACTTGCTCCGAGTGATTAAACCCATTTTACTCATGAGTTTTTAATTTCACCAACTCGTTTATTTTCTTTACACGAAACATTTTAGAGCACCTGCCGGGATTCGTGTTCCGAGTACCGCAAACAAGGACCAGAGTGAGACATGTTGTCGCCATTATCCGGGAGAATACGTTCCTCGGCATCCGAGGTCCTTTTTCCATTTCTCATCGACCATTTCACGATTCCTGGCAATTCAGAGTTTTCCCCATTACATAGCTAAGGCTCTTAGGCCCCATCAGTTAAAATTAAAGTGACTATAGTGCAAGATATAATTACGGGGGAGGTATAAGGCTCATAGGAAGCAACACTACGACTGGTGCTTTGGGTCCTGGCCTTGTGGAATCACATCTTGGCGCGGCAAACGTTCATTTCCAACCTTTGCCGCTGGGCGCATGTTGCTTTCCATTGGGGCTTTACCCTTGTTAGCTGACCCAAATCACTTCAATCGGAAGGACCGTGAAATAATACTAGCGTGTAATTAGTTATCACTGAATATTTGATTACATGCACAATTTGTTCATGAAAACCTGACGGACTCCCCAGAAACAGGTAAATTCATGATAGACGCCAATTAGCTTAAATAAAGAATTATTTGTATTGGAATTGGATTCGGAAAGAATTGAATACGAAGCGCATATTTCTGTTGGACATAGCCGGAGTGGAAAGTGCCCGAGGATGTAGTTGAGAATCAGTGTCATGGATAGCACCCACTGCATTTATATATTCTATCAATCGAGATGTCACGTCTCAACTAACGTAAAAGCCGAATTGCCGAAAGATCTAGCGGTCAGGAGGTGGGAAGTTGCCACATTATACGGTGAATGTTCATGAAACGTTCGTGGTTGCCATATGTGCTCTCTTCTTCAACCGATCTGTTGAAGAGTAGGGAATTAATGTATACCATAGTGAGTGAACCTGAGAGCATCCTGGCGCCGATACGAACGAACATGTTGAGGGGCGTCAAGTTATTTATAAGGAAGGGATGAAACGGTGTGTCCCACAATACTATGGCTGAAAATATACCACCCTGATCACTTGACATTAAAGCGCCGACTCCACTTCTGGTATCACAGCAACCTGCTACCCACCAATGTCAACTTCAAACGAAACGACTCTGAGCAGCGACGGTATGGTACGCGCTCGAAAACTCCTACAAGAGGTTGAGTGGTTACAACCCCTGGTCTCCGCAGCTGCATTGAGTTCAGAAGAACGCGAGGAGATCATTGACGTGGGGATAAGGGAAAGATTACGGATGAAGCTCCGAGAGCGATGGACCTGTATAGGACATGGGGACGGTGTATGTTATCGAGCTCCCGAAGACGACGAGCATATACCACTGTCTGAAGACGACATAGAAGTTTGGGTTGAGCAATGGGTGCGTAAAATGAGATAGCCTTTCATGTACACTGTTAAAAAACTGGACGCTTTCAGTGGCTAGGAGAGACCACTTGTCATGATCCACCGACGATTATTAATATGCGAAGTAGATCCACCAATGCCACATCCAGCCTCGGCCCACATGACAGTCATGACGTGGACTGGGGAGTGGTCTCACTGTATGAGAGCTCATCGACATCTTCAAGTACTACTATTGAGCTGGGGCATTACTGTAGACTCGGTTTGGAAAGGGTTGGGAGGAATGTGCTTTACACTGCAAAGACAGCTGCACTGATGGCAAAGTTAATGATATACAAGCGAATGGTGTATGGAGACGACAAGGCCTGTAATAAGTTCCTACGCAAGCATCTCACTCTGCCAAGACTCGGAATAGTAATTCAAGAGACCATTGACTTAATGAGGTGGGGATACTTTGAGGCCATCATTCAACAAACTCAAAATACTCACGTTTTGCTAGACCCACTTACCCGGCTCGAATTCGAGAACAGGCGTCGGTGGTCTCAGAGGGGTTCTGGAATTCAAGGGCTGTACAGCGGAGTAACGGAGGTCACAACGCCAACCTTATGGTATATTTGGGTTCGGCCTTCTACTGGTGTCCCGGCGCTCGATTGGGACATAGAGATCGAGTATCAACTGCAATTACGTCATCGCTTTACAATGCTGTAATGAAATCACCGTTACACACGAACGTGGATGAGGTTGCGTCGACATTTATCCTAAAAATTGCACGATACTTGTCATGCCATCAATATCCCTTCCTCGCTGACGAACTTGTTTATATCGTGCAAAACATCTACGAATTGCGTCAACTATCTGTAGAGGAGCTCACTGCGATCAGAGGTGCCATTGAATTCTGGTTACAACAGTGCGTCGCGACCATATATCATGTCATCCTGTCCACGAAAACCACAACAGACAAACTTACCCATCCCGACCTGCCTTGTATGGCTTTCCCATATGGCTTCTCGTGTGTTGCATGCACCAAGATCCCTGGTTTCGAGATATTGCTGGAGATGTATTGCAGGTTATCATGGACGACACAAAACTCCATATAGCGTCATTGACACTTCATATCGATGAGGGCGTGTCCTATTCACTTTTGATTCGTATCTGCTCGCTAGAAGCCTTCTTCCACGACAGCACGCTTCGCACTGATCATATCAACCAGCTCAATGTGGTTTCTTCCCTCATTGAGCTCCTTTTAAGGTATGTTGACAATGTTTTACCTTCCAGCATGATCTCATATGCGCCCATTCAATATCCTACCAGTCTGCTTCTGACACATCCGAGTCCAAATTACTGGCTCTTCTGGGCAGGCGAGGAACTAATTGAGGTTACTCTGAACCTGATAGCTGCATCGGCCGACATAGAATCCGCGTGTACCACAGTGCGCAGTCTCAATATAATCACCATTCTGGCTGGTCTCCTTCCACATTGTGACACAATACGTGGCTCATTTGGCGATCCATTTACCCGTACTCGCTTAAACATCACGGCACATTCCCTCCTTTGCGTCATCGCCACCCCTTTTACTGGTATTTCGGCGACCTGTAATTCGAACTCCACATCAGTATTAGAGGATGGTATTTAATCCGGGAGGCTCATGAAAGGAAGTGCCCATAATCTAGAATGTGTTCCTGAACTTGGTGTAGCGTTTGGAACTCCTGGAGCATCCCAGATAGCCGTTCTTCCGCCCAGCGCTTAAAAGCATTGCAGTGATAAGTCTTCAATTCTTTTCTTTAATTTAAACGGAACCACCTTTAATATCTGACTGAATTTGGGCTACTATTACCACAAACAAGCAACATAAGGAGCGATCCTGTCGCCACTATCCAGGTGAATAGGTTCCTCGGCGTCCGAGAACCTTTTCCCACCTCTCACCGACCATTACACGATTCCTGGCCATTAAGAGGTCTCTTCATGGTGTGTCTAAGGTTCATAGGCCTCATCAGGTCGGCTTCAAGAATTAAACCACGATCGGGACCGAGTGCACAAGTGAGTCCGACGATGGCCTTTAGCTCCATAAATACCAATACGGCCGAGAACAACACCTCAAAGCAATCAAATTTCATGCATTTCATGTGAAGATAAGCCCGAATACACGAATACCTCCTGGACAAATATAATGGCCTTGTGACATTGCAGATATTTTGCACGATATTGTTAATGCCGGCAGCGATAAGGGATGGTGATCAGATGACAAAAATCGTGCGATCTGTGTGATAAATGTCGATGCGGCCCCATCCACGTTCGTGTGTAGCGGTGATTTGATTACAGCATTGTAAAACGATGACGTAATCGCCGGGACACCAAATGAAGGCAGACCCAAATTTGCCATGAGCTTTGCAGTGTGCCCTTCGCTCCTCTGCCATAAATAGCTTGAATCCCGGATCCCCTCTAAGACAATTGGCTTGTTTTCGAATTCGAGGGGGATAGTGGGTCTAGAAAGACGCGAGGATTTTTAATGATTGGTGCTGTTGTGTCCCTACCTCATCAAATAAATGGTCTTTTGAATTACGATTACCAGTCTTCGTACTGTGAGATACCTGAGTAGACGACGTTCTGGCCTTCCCAAGGTCCACGCGTCATTCGGTCGTATGTCATCAACTTGTCATCAGGGAAGCTTTCTTTGCGCTGCAAAGCACTTTATTCCCAACAGACTCCACAGTAATACCAGGGGCCAATTTGTACACTTGGAGACGAACTATCTGGCGATGAGACGACTTCCCAGTCTATGTCTATGTGGGGGTGGCGTTTATGGATCTCTCTCGTATCTTAATATGATTCGGTGGGTCATCGCCAGTTCTCTCACCTTGACTCTGAAAACATCCGGTCTGTACACTGGGTACAGAAAAATATTTTCTCTTACGCACCCATTCCTCGACCCAACCTTCCACGTCTTCTTTAGACGATGGTATGTGCTGGTCGTCATCGGGTGCTCGGTAACATAAACAGTCTACGTGTTGGAGACAGCTACATGGTTCTCCAAGCATCATCGGGAATCTTTCCCTCATTCCCGTGTCATTGATCTCCTGGCGTTCCAAACTCAATATAGCCGGTGAAACCAAGGGTTGCAGCCACTCAACCTCTTGTAGGAGGCGTTCAGCCCGTTTGATATCGTGGCTGCTCAGAGTGGTCGCATTTGAAGTTGACATTGGGTGGTAACAGATTGTTGTGGTACCTAAGAGGACGCTGCGCTTTTAAGGTGAAGTTATGAGGGGAATGATTTTCCAGGTCTCGCATTGTGGCGGTGCGGTATACATGATACACAGCGTTTCATCCCTTCCTTTGAAATGCCTTGAGGGCCCGTTCGTCCTTTTCCAATAATACAGCCAGGATACTCTCAAGTTTCCTTACCATTTTCGTTTGCCGCTATTCCTGAACTTCATCAGATCGCATACTGCAGACGCCGCATGTGGCCGCTGGGAATATATTGACAAGCTCTCACCGCAATAAATGTGAGAACTTCTCAGTTCCTTTGCGCTAGATTTCATGTCAGTGCAGCTTTTATGTCAGTTGAGAAGTGACATCTCCATGGATGGAATATGTAAATGCAGGTATGGCCTTAGGCACTTCGGACTCCGGCTATATCTGACGGACATATGCGCTCCGTGTTCAATTATTTCAGAATTCCAACGTTCAACCACTTGAATAATTCTTTATTCTAATTGGAGTCCAACCTGAATATTCTAGGTTGCGGTCAGTCCATCAGTGTGTACACCAACACATTGTGTGTACTCTATATTCAATCATTACTGCTTAGACCCGTGGGTTCATTATTCCCCTGTCCCGTTGAACTGACACGCTACTTGCTTTGAGACCTCTGAGTGGTATTCCATTTGAAGTGATTCTAATTGGTAAATCGGATATCATTCTAATCACGACTAGGGCCCACCCATATATGCGACGTCTCTATCCCATCAACGAGAAGCTGCCAAGAACACAAAGGCGGTAAAAAGTGACTATATGCGGTCTTGATTTGGCTCAAACTATATAGCTTTACATAAATTAGAAATATTCGCAAAAGGCGATTTAAGTAAACGCTAATAACACCGTCCTTCCTCCTGTTTCGGATAATGGATCGGTGTCATCTAAGAGTAATTAGAATATATCGCGTGGAAGGGGTAGAGCAAATGCATCGACAGGCCAAGCATCTTCCTCTAACGCAGACATCCAGTTAGAGGTAGGGGCTACTGACACGCCGGTAAAGGGTGTGGCGATGACGGAAAGGAGGGAATGACACATGAGGTGTAATCTCTCAAAGGGATTATGGGGGGATTGATCGTTGATGGAGCCACAGATTGGGTCACAATGTGGGAGAAGACGTTCGAGAATGGCAATCATATCGAGGTTGCGCACTGTGGTACACGCGGATTCGAAGTTGGAAGATCCATCTATCAGCTTCAGAGTGAGGTGAAGTAGTTCTTCGCCTGAAGAGAGGAGCCAGTAATTTGGACGCTTGTGTGTCAGAATCAGACTGGTAGGATATTTTCATGGGTGGATATGAGATGATGCTGGAAGGTAAAACATTGTCAACATACCGTACGACGGGTTCAATGAGCGAAGAAATCACATTCAACTTGTTGATGTGATCCGCGCGCAGCGTGCTGTCGTTGAAGAAGGCTTTCAGAGCCCGGATACCACACTGCAATGAATACGTTGTGTCATCATCCATAATAAGAGTCGTGGACGCTATGTGGTGGTGTGTGTCGTCAATTATAACCTTGAATAAATCCCCAGCAAAATCACGAAACCAGGCATCTTGGTGGATGCAATACAGGAGGAGGCGTACAGGAGATTTATCCAAGGTTCGTCGGTGTGAGGAATTTTGTCTGTTATGGTTTTGGTGGGCAGGATAAAATGATATGATGTCGCGACGCACGGTTGTACCCAGAATTCAATGCAACCTCTGATCGCAGTGAGCTCCTCCACAGTCAATTGACGCACGTGGCAAATATTTTCCACGATAACCCCAAGGTCGGCGCAGAGGATTAAGGGAGATGGATTGCATGGGGATGATAGATACCCAGCGATTTGTAGAATGAATGTCGACGCAACCGTATCCACGTTCGTGTATAGCGGTGATTTGATGACAGCATTGTAAAGCGAAGACGTCATTGGAGTTAAGCCGAGTCGCCGATTTACATTTGCCCATCGAGTGCAGGAACACCCGAGGAAGGCCCAAGCCAAAGTTGTCAGAAGCCTGGCAGTGTCACCTCCGTTCCTCCGGTGTATAAGCCTTGAATACCAGACGGCTTCTAAGACCCCCCATGCCCTTCTTTGAATTCGATCCGGATAAGTGGGTCTAGAAAGCCGTGAGTATTTTGACTGTATTCAATTATTGGCGCTGAAGTATCCCCACCTCATTAAGTCAATGGTTTCTTGAATTACTATTCCGAGTCTTCGCATAGTCCGGTGTTTGCGTAGGAACTTGTTACAGTCCTCGTCGTATCCATACATCATTCGCTTGTATATCATCAACTTTGCCATCAGTGCAGCTGTCTTTGCAGTGTAAAGCACTTTCCTCCCAACCCTTTCCAAACCGACCCCACAGTAATACCCCGGCTCAATGTTAACACTTGACGATGTCGATGAGTTATCATACAGTGAGACCACTCCCCAGTCCACGTTGTGACTGTAATATGGACTGAGGTTGGATGTGGCGTTGGTGGATCTACCTCGCACTTTAATAAAATTCGGCGGATCATGACAATTTGTCTCTCCTAGGAACTGAAAGCGTCGGGTTTGTAAACGGTATACATTAAAGGTTATCCCATTTTGCGCACCCATTCCTCAGCCCAAAATTCCACATCTTCTACCGACAATGGTATATGCTGGTCGTCTTCGGGAACTCGATAACACACACCGTGCCCGTGGGCGATACAGCTCCATCGGTCTCGAAGCTTTCCCCTGAATCTTTCCCTTATCGCCGCGTCAACCACCCCCTCCCGTTCTTCTGAGCCCATTGCAGCTGGGGAGACCAAGGGTTGTAGCCACTCAACCTCTTGTAGGGGGCTTTCAGCCTGTACGATATCGTGGCTACTCAGAGCAGTTTGGTTTGGAGTCGACATTGATGGGTGGCAGGTTATTGTGATACCGAAAGGGGATGCTGCGCTTTTAAGTTGCAATTATCAGGGGTATGAATTTCAAGGTATAGCATTGTGGCGGTGCTTCATGCAGGACACCCAGCGTTTCCTCCCTTCATTTTAAACAACTTGAAGCCGCTCAACCTCCTTAATGCATACACCTCCACGTTACTCTCAGGTTCACTCAATATTTTAGAGTCTAATTTCTTACTCTTCAACAGATCGCCTACGGCAAAGCGCACATGTGGCAGCCGCGATACGTTTGAAGAGCCTTCACCACATAATGTGGTCACTTCCGGCTTCTTGAGCGTTAGAGTTTTGTGCAATTCAGCTTTTACGTTAGTTGGGAAGTGACATGTCGATTGATAGAATATGTAAATGCAGTGCATTACAATGCTTGTCAGGTACAGCCTCGGGCCCTTTCGATTCGGGCTATGTCTAAGAGACATGTGCGCTTCGTTTTCAATTCATTCTGAATTGCAACTTCGATAATTCTTTACTCAGGCGAATTGGCGTCGATCGTGAATGCATGAGTAAGCGCTGTGAGGAAGTCCGGCCATCTGGGATGGTCCAAGGTATCCCAGTTCGGCCGCATTCTAGATTGCCGGGACTTCCCTACCGTCCGGATCAAATACCAATTTACAGATGCTTCATCTTCTTCAAAACACCTTAGTGCTTCTTCCTCTTCATTTCCCATCCTCAAGAATTTTCGGACAACCAATCAACTACACTTGTCATCAAAGATATTGCAGCTGCGGTCACAGAGTATACAGGCGTCGTCCGGCAGGTTTTGCTTTGGCCAATTTACGCCCGTTTGCGATCAAGCGGTCATGACATCTAGATTCCTTGCACTTCTCCTGTATTGCCAAGGATCAGCTATACATTATCCCGGTCCAAATTAGGAACGTTTGTAGAAAATGATGGATGGTATTTACATTCCTCCCAGTTCTCCCGTAGCGTTACCTGGGGGTACATTTCTCTTTCTATGGGATGTTTTGGTAGGAACAATTTGAGAAATTTAATTGTATTTTTCAAATCTGAACCCAAGGGGAGGAGACGCTACAGGGTGGGAAAAGAAAGATAATAGAGAGACATGCGTTATGAAATCCGACCCATGCGGTCCCCGTGTGATTTGAAGGCCCCTCAGTTTATTCCGCAGTTTTTTGCCTCAAGAACGCGGATTTGGAGATTGAACATTGGATTTTGATCGCAAGATGAGCTTGAACGAGCGAATCGTCGGCATGGACTTATGCGTGATTGTAGCCAGTGTTCTTTGTTGTTCTCCAATAACTTGTTTCGTCCTGTCCCAAACTATCGCGCTGCTTTCTTTGAGAACTCCGAGGATATTCCATTTGACGTTAGTGTTTTTTCGTAAATCGCATGTGATTCTAGCCACTACCAGGGACCACGACTATATGCACCTACGTGTGGATAGGATCAGAAATAAGCTACAAAGCAGAAAAATATGCGCTCTTTAATTGGCTAAAATTATGTAGCTTTAAAGAACTTTGAAATATTGCCAAAGGCGGATTAAGTAAAGAGTGATAGCACTATCCTTTCCTCCTGGTTCGGATAATGTGTCGGTGTTATCCAAGGGACATTATTGTATATCGTGTGGAATGAATGGAACAAAAGATGGGCAGGCTAGTCATGGTTCTCCAACACTGATCTGGAGTTTGAATTAGATTTTGCCCACACACCTGTTGAAGGTGTGGCGATGAGAGAAAGGAGGGAATGAGCCGGGACGGTTATTCTTTCAAGGTAGGTAGCGACGTATTGATCGTTGATTGAGCCACGCATTGCGTCACAATGTGAAAGAAACGGGAATATATTGAGGTTCCGCATTGTGGTACACGCTGATTCGATGTCTGAAGATGCGGCAATCAGCTTCAGAGTAACCTCGATTAATCTTTCGCCTGACCAGAGGAGGCACACATTTGCACTCTTATACGTCAGAATCAGACTGGTAGGATGTTTTAATGGGCAGATATGAGGTGATGGCGAAAGGTAAAACATTCTCGACATACCATAGGAGGGGCTCAATGAGTGAAGAAACCACATTCAGCTGGTTGATATGATTCCTGAGAAGGGTGCTGTCGTCGAAGAAGGTTGTCAGGGCCCGGATATAATGACACAGTGAATACGTTGTGTCCGCATCGATATGAAGAGTCAAGGACGCTATATGGAGGTTTGTGTCTTCCACTACAAACATCAATACATCTCCAGCAATATCTCGAAACCATTTATCCTGGTGGATGCAACACACGAGAAGCTGTATAGATGATTCATACGAGGAGCGTCGGTGTGGGTAATTTTGTCTGTGGTGGTTTTGGTGGGCTGAATGAATGATGTGAGGTCGCGACTCACGGTTGTACCCAGAATTCAATGTAACCTCTGATCTCAGTGAGCTCCGCCACAGGCAAGTCATGCACGTGGCAAATGTTTTTCACAATGCGCACAAGGTCGCCGAAGAGGATGGGAAGTTCACAAAGGGACGATATATATCTGGCAATTTTTTGAATAAAGGTCGACGCAACCTCATCCAGGTTGGGTGTAGCGGCGATTTGATGAGAGCAATGTAAAGCGTTGACGTAATTGCGGTTGATCGCCGATCTTCATCTGACCATCGAGCGCTGGGAGACCCCAAGCCATATACCATAAGCTGGACACTGTGACATTCCTCCGCTGTATAACACCTTAATACCACATACCCGCTAAGACCACTGAGGCCTGTTGTCGAATTCGAGGCGGAGAAGGGGGTCTACAAAGGCATGAGTATTGTGAGTGTATTCCCTGATTGACGCTGTTTTATCCATCAGTCTTGCCAATGTGAAATGCCCTGAATACAAACTCATCAATGACGTTCTGGCATTTCCATGGTGCACGCGTCATTCGCTCGTATATCATCAACTTTATCATCAGCCAAGCTGTCTTTGCGCTGCAAAGTACTCTCATCCCAACCTTTTCCAAACCGACTCCACAGTAATACCCTGGGCTAATTTCAACACTTGAATATGAGCTATTCCGAGATGAGACGCCTACCCCAGTCTATGCCACCTCTGGGATGTGGACTGAGTTTGAATAAGGCGTTGGTGGATCTCCCTCGTATCTTACTATTATGCGGTGGGTCATGGGAATTTCTCTCTCCTTGGGACTGAAAAAATCCCGCCTGTGAACGGTGTCCATAAAAGGATATTTCGTTGTGCGCACCCATTCCTCCACACAAACATCCACGTCTTCTTCAGACAGTGGTATGCGCTGCTCGTCATGGTGTTCTCGGTAACATAATCAGTGCCCATGTTCGAGACAGCTACATCGCTCTCGAAGCTTCACCCCGGATCTTTCCCTCATTCCCGTGTCATCGATCACCTGTCGTTCCATCCTCAATACAGCCGTGGAAGCCAAGGGTTGTAGGCAGTCAACCTCTTGGAGGAGGGATAGGATATCCTCCCTCCTCGGAGTTATCTCGTTGGAAGTTGACATTGGTAGGTAGCAGTCGTACTCATACCCTAAGGGAATGCTGTGCCTTTAAGGTGAAGTTAGTCGGAGAGTCAACTTCCCGGCATAGCATTGTGGCCGTTCTCCTACAGGATACACACCGTTCCATCCTTTCCTTTTAAACAACTTGAAGGACCACTTATATTTCTTGAATAATACAGGCAGGACACTCTCAAGTTACTTTACCATCCTTACGCTTCATCCTTACGCTTCATCAGATCATCTACCGCAGGAAACACACATGGCGGCTGAGAATACATCGACAGGTCGTCACCGCATGATGTGCTAACTTCCGATTTCTTGAACGATAGATTTCATGGCAATCCATTTTTCCGTCAAAAGTGACATCTTCATTGATAGAATATGTAAGTGTAGTGGCGGTTATCCATCGCACTGCTGATGAGGTATAGCCCCAGGCAGTTTGGGCTCCGGCCCTATCTAACGGAAATATCCGCTTCGTATTCAATTCTTTCATAATTCCAACGAGATATGCATTCCAATAATTCATTAGTGATGCTAATTGGCGTCGATATTGAATATCCATATTTGTGGCGAATCCGTCAGCTTTTATTAACGGAATCGTGCGTGTAAACAATATTCAGTCATTATTACTCACAGGCTAGCCTTATTATTACTGTCCTTCTCAGTGCACGAATCCGCCCCAGGCTCCGTTATTTATCAAGGACTTGTATATTCGACTCAAAAATGTGAAGGCAGAAAAAACATTGTCAGCCACTGCCCGCATGACCTGTCTTGTTATTTTCATTGTTCTATCGCCTTAATTTGTTTTAATATATTTTTTAAAGTAAATATATTTTAATGTTTTGAATATTGCTGGTGCGTTTGTATTAATACATGATTACATATATTATGATAGGCAACTTGGCAAGTTGATAGCTGGGTAACTCACTTGACGTCGCTAGCCCGCATTTTGTATCCGCATATTTGGCAATTCAAGGGTGGCGGGTGGTCTTGCATTGGAGCGGGTTGACCTCGTGTGCGTTCACACTGATTCCATTATATGTGGAAGGATATAAGGGGATGTGAATTGACTATAACTCTACACAATAGAGGAGGAAAGACTACCTGAATGGGTGATTGGTCGCCAGCGTCTAACTGTTTTATATATTACCAGGACGGATATGAGTGAGAGGGAGTGTAGAGATGGAATTCATTAACGACTTCTCGTTAATATTAACCTCATGGAGTTGTTTAACGTTATTGGCCCTGTCAAAGTGAGACCCAGGTTTGGAGACTCAACGATCCACCCATGCATGGCGGTATTCGACAAGTATTCCAGTCCTATGGTTTTCAGATCCTGCGGAGGTCCAGATTGGGCCCACCTATACTAGAGTCCTAGGCAGTCGTGAGCAGCACCGGGAGTGACAACACAGAAAATGATCTTGTCGGTATCGCGTGCAATTATGATTCTTCTCTGACGTTTGGGGCAGAGAGAGTGTCAGTAGTTGATGAAACCTCAGAGCCCGCGCAAGCAGATGGATCTGGGCAGAGGATTAATCGGTCGACTGGCGAGGGTAAAGCCGGTATGGAGAGAAAAAGGTCTCGAGCGGTGAAGTATGGTACTGAAGGTTTGCGGGACCGAGAAATGATTCCACAAATCGGGGAACCAAAAGCGACATTTGAAGAAAAACTCCACCCGATGAGCGTTATGCCTCCCCGTAATGACAACCTTGGACGATAGTGACATGAACCCTACATGATTAGGCCTATGAACCCTACATATATATTGACGCGAACTCTCAATCGCCAAGAATCGTACATTGGTTGATGAGAGATGACAAAGGGTGCCGGATGACGAGGAACGTATTCATCCGGATAGTGGTGACAATGTCTTACTCTCTTCCTTGCTTGCTGGAATAGGAACTCAAAGCCAGCCAGGTGCTTAAAAGGGTTCCGTTTAAATAAGAAAAGACTTGGTCGAATTGAAGACTCGTCAGGAAAATGGCTTGCAGCGCTGGGAGGCAAAACGGCTATCTGGGATGCTCCAGGCCGTTCCAGACGCTCCACCATGTTCAGGCGCGGTCTAGATTACGGGGATTTTCCTTCGTGAGTTTCTCGGATAAAATCCAAATTCACTGGTGCTTCATACTGGTGCTTCATATTTTTCAAGACATCCCGTGGTGGTACACAAAACACCGACTGACTTGTGATGAAAGATATTCAAGCCAGTCTCACAGAATATCGATCACATACAGGTGTGTCATCTTGCAGGCTATTATTTCTGAATTAGAACTGTTCCTTATCAAGTGGTCATGGTATCTAGATTCCGTTCACGTCTCCGGTATCCCTAAGCATGAGTTATATAATACCGGTCTCAAAAGTGCCTTGGGGTGCTCGTTTGACCATCTTTGTAATATTGGCGGTTGTGTTTTTTTTCAATTCGAATCCCATGAGAGTGAGGCGCTCCGGCATTGGGGCAAGTTTTTGAATGCAGAGAAATACATTATGTAACCACCTAACACTGACCCTGTATATTTTAAAAGGCCCCTCCTGTTGAAACAGTTGAATAACACTTTGCAGAACACCCCTGTGAGTGTGATTGGAAAGTAAACACTAAGGAGACTTTTCCACACCCACAGTGGACTATACTACTAGGTGCTTATCTAAGCACCTATACAGTAGTTACCGACCTAAGGTAACTCACTCAATACTGCACCTACAGTGCTGGGAAAAATACTACAAATATTGGAAAAATATGGAGATCTAATAGACTATGTTAGAGCTGTAGTATTATACTCTAACACTCCCACCTAATGAGACAGCTCTATGCTAGTCCCAATAGTTTTCTGAAATATTCCATCTTTGGCTTAGCCAATGGTTTTGTTAATAAATCTGCAGGCATCTCTGAAGTAGGTAGATGAACAACTTTAATCTTCCCACTATCAACCTCCTGCCTTAACCAATATGTCCTCAAATCAAGATGCTTCATTCGACCATGGTGTTCAGGATCCCTGGCAACTGCCATAGCAGATTGGTTGTCAAGATACAAAGTGGATGCAGTCTTTTGAGGATATCCCAATTCCTCAAATAAGTTCCACAACCATAATACCTCTGCACCTGCTGATACTGCTGCAATGTACTCTTCTTCAGTAGTAGAGAGAGTAACAATAGTTTGTAGTTTATGCTGCCAGCTAATGGCTCCAGTACCTATTTTAACCATATATGTACCAGTAGATTTTCCAGTGGATTTATCACCTCCATGATCAGTATCTGAATAGGATACAAATAGTTCCTTGTCATTACTAGAGCCATAAGTTAAACCCAAGTCAAGAGTGCCTTTGAGATACTGGAAGAGGTGTTTTACTGCTAGCCAATGAGCCTTTCCTGGATTTTGATTGAATCTAGCCAATACACCAACAGTGTGACCAATGTCTGGACGAGTGGCAACAGCCAAATACATATATAAGAGACCCAATAGCATGGATATATGGAATGTCCTTCATATATGCAATCTCCTCAGGGGACACTGGAGCCTGGTCTTTACTCAGTTTCAAGTTAGGCACTATAGGTGTACTAATTGGATTGCAATCAGCAAGACCATAGCGCTGTAACATGTCCAAAATATATTGCTACTGTGATAGAGTAATGATTCACTTCTTCCTGTCTCTTTCAATGCCAACACCCAATAAGTAAGTAATTGGACCAAGATCATACAATTTGAAGTAGCTCTTTAGATCATCTTTGAGCTTCTTGATAGCCTCCTTATATTGGATGCAATAGTCATGTCATCTATAAATACTGGTATAATGACTTTGACATCACCCTTTTGGAAAACCCAAATACTATGATCACATACATAGTACTTGTTTGAAATCCAAGCTGAGTAAGACAGCATTCAACTTCTTGTGCCAGATACATGGTGATTGATGTAAACCATAAAGTCCTTTCAAGAGAAGTAAAAACTCATTATGAGTACCTTGGTGAAAACCCTCAGGTTAGTACACCTCCTCTTCAAGTTCACCATTTAAGAATGCAGAAGAGATATCTATACTCTCAAGTTCCATATTCTCTAGTGCAGCCAAAGCTAGAACAGCACATAAGGTAGCCTATTTGGCAGTAGGAGCAAAGGTATCAGTGAAATCAAATCCTGGTTGCTGTGCATAGCCTTTGGCAACAAGATGAGCTTTGAACTTGTCAATTGAGCCATCCTTTTTATGCTTTATTAAAAATACCCAATGAGAGCCAATAGCTTTATGACCCTCAGGTAATTTGGCAAGGTGAAAGGTGCCATTTTCAAGCAAAGATTGCATTTCAGCATATGCAGCATCATACCACCTGTCAGGGTCAACTTGCCAGAAGTGCTTAGGCGGAACTTTGTTTCTGGGTGGATTGCAACATGGTTGAGGAGGAGGACTTGGTGAATGCTCAGAAGCAGAATCAGAGCTACAGCCTGAATCACGAGCCAAAGCATTATCCTGATAATCTCCCACCTGATTTGGTTCCTGTGGAGCTCCCACCTGATTAGGATGAGCTCCCACCTGAGTAGACCTAGATGGGCCAGGAAGAAACATATCAATGAATTGTTGGGTATCAGGAAAAGCCTTAGGAATAGATAGTGGTGGTGGTGATGGTGTAGTTTGCTTAGATAGTCCTGGCAAAACCCTCTTATCAAAAACAGCATTATTACTGACTATAATCTTTTTAGTCAGTGGATTGTAAAATAACCAACCCTTATAATCTGAAGGATATCCAATGAAGACACACTTTTGTGTGTGAGAGCCAAGTCCAATATATTGATCCTTCTGCACATGTACATAGGCAGTGGATCCAAATACCCTAAGATTTGACACATCTGGTTTTCTGCCATGGAAAGCAGTATAGGGCACAGAGTGTTTAAGAGCAGTAGTAGGGGTGATTGTGTGCATAAGTAATTGCAAGAGCAGCATGTCCCCAAAAAGAAGGAGGAAGGTGGGATTCAGTCAAAATTGAAGTGGACCCTTCTTCCAGTGTCCTATTAAAGTGCTCAGTCACACCATTCTGGTGAGGCTCACTTCAGACAGTATGCTACCAACTAATGCTAGCGTTTGCAAGGAAGGCATCAAATTCCTTTGATATATACTCTCCACCCTTGTCATCCCTAAAAATCTTAATCATCTGACCAAGTTTATTTTCAACACTGGCCTTGTATATCTTAAAAGCCTCAAATACATCACTCTTGTTTTTGAGTAATGCAGTCATAGCATAGTGTGAGGCATCATCAATGAAGGTTATCCAGTAGCGAAACCCTTATAGAGTTTGTGTAGGTAATGGACCATGAATCTCACTGTAGCAATCTGAGAGTCAATCGGAATACCAGTGACCAAGTCCCCTGTCATAAGCTTCTTTACATCTGCATGATTCAGCTGACTGAAATGATGATGCCAAAGTGTAGAGTCTAATGGACAGGTTGTAATGAGACCAGCATAATCTGTCATAGGTACTGTAATTCCATCTAAATAGGCCTGATTCTGTTCATTGACTGTTGCAGTGAAATACAAAACCTTCTTCTGATAGAAAGACATAGTGGAACCAAAGATAGAAACATGGTAGTTCTTTTTCTTTGTGGTTTGTATGTAGCAGTGATTTGATGAGAGCATTGTAAAGTGATGGCTGATTTAGATATGGCCATTGAGCCCCGGGACACCAGAAAAAGGCTCCACTCAACAATATCATAAGCCTTTCAGTGTGGCCGTCTTTCCTCCGCAGTCCACCATCCCCAAACCAGAACATGTCTATGACCATCGACGCTTGGTTTCAAATTTGAAGGGGATATGTGGGTCTAGAATGGCATGAGTATTTTGAGTGTATTCAATGATTGATGCTGTTGGATCCCTACCTTATCAAATCAATGCTCTTTTGAATTACTATTCCAAATCTTGGAAGTGTAATATACTTCTAGAGAAACTTGTTAAAGCCATATTTCCATGCGATTCTCTTGTATATTGTTAACTTTGCCATCAGCGAAGCTCTTGTTGTGCTATAAAGCAAGTAATACTGGGGCTAATTTCAACCCTTGAAGACGACCTAACAGCCAGTGAAACCACTTCCCAGTCGATGGTATGACTGCGATATGGACGGAGATTTGATGTCATGTTGGTGGATCCTGCTCTCATCTTAATAATCATTGGGACCTCGTTGGAAGTTGACATTGGTGATAGCAGTCGTTCTTATACTGGAGTGGTTCCATTTTAAGGTGCAGTTAGATGGAGAGTCAATTTCCTGGTATAGCATTGTGGCCGTGGTCCTCAGGATCTGCACCACTCTACCCTTTCCTATTAAACAACTTGAAAGCTCATGCTTTCTTTTCCAATAATACAGCCAGGATACTCTCAAATGAGTTTACCATTTGCTTGTTATTCCTCAACTTCATCACATACTACAGGCAACACATGTGGCGGCTGGGAATACATTAACACAATGTCACTGCATCATGTGGTAATTTCTAAGTTCTTGAGCACTATATTTTAGGGTAATCCATCTTTTTCGTAAGTCAAGAAGATCTCCATAGATAGAATATGTAAATGCAGCAAATGCTATCCATGGCAGTGCTCATCGGTTACAGCCTCAGGTGTTTTCGACTCAGGCTATATCCAAAGGAAATATGCTATTCGTTTTCAATTATATCAGAATTCCACCCAGGAACCATTTCAATAATCCATTAGTCATGCGAATTGGGGTGAAACCTGAATATTCTTTTTTGTGGGGAGTCCTTCAGAGTTTTGACTAACACATTGTGTAATCGATATTCACTCATAATTCATTGGACATCTAGTTTTATTAGTCCCCTCTTCTGGCTGACTAAACTTAATCTCCCCAGGCTCAAGTCATTAGTGATTTGGCAGATCAAGGATTGTGAGCTACTGTTGCTTCACCTCTTCCAGGTGGCGCTCTGTGGGTTTGTAGAGATCCACTATGCTCACTATGCTTTTACAGCCCTTTTCCTGCCAACTTGCTGATCCCTTCCATGCCGACCACTACATTATCCCCTGTAACCTTAACAAAAGTTGTTTTAGGAATCTTTGCCTCCCACTATGGCGATTTCGTATATTTTCTGGGTATATTATGCCAGTTGACCCTTTCTCTTTCTCTGTTTTTCAAGGTTCTTGGGCTTGGAATCAATGATTTCCGTGAGTGCGTATGAACTTCTGAGCTCACATATGGTGTTGTCTCTTCGGTTAAAACCACTGTGTGGACTCACTTGGCAACAACATACTTGATGGAAGGGTCTAAAACCCTTATGGGTATATTCCTAGAGTTTCTGCTCAATGTTATACCATGCTTCTCACTGCAGCATTTTCATCCCCACTATCCCTAGCTGATCCATCAATGCAATGATTAGAGCTTCACCTGTGCATTCATTTTTTCTACTTCATAAATCCATGGACGAATACCAGTCTGCACGTATCCTTTCAACCTGCATTGAGCAGCACCCCTACGTGTGAAAACATTCCCGCCATCGATGTTACGACGGAACAATCCCGCCGGACTCCAGGCACTAACCCGTACGCCCCCACACGCTACAAGCACCAATCGTCTGTTTATAGGATTTCCCGCCTGGAGTCCGTTACGTCAAGACTTGTTACATTTGACCTCATCACGACACATATCAGTCACTGTTATGTATTTTTAGGTTTTTTCGATTTTTAACCAATCTCCCCTAAACAAATTGATAAAAACAAGTTTAAATGTACTTATATTGTGACGAAATTATTGTACAATAGTCTCCTGAAATTAACCTGATTTTTACAATTTATTTCATATTTTTATCATTTATTTTGGGAGAGTTCTCGAATTTCTACTGTTTATTCTTTTATCTAAATATCTTCTAAGTCGGCCATCTGGCGCTGCTTGTGCAATGCACGGGAAAATCTGTCACAACAGGTGACATTTGTCACAACAGGTGACATTTGTCACAACAGGTGACATTTGTCACAACAGGTGACATTTGTCACAACAGGTGACATTTGTCACAACAGGTGACATTTGTCACAACAGGTGACATTTGTCACAACAGGTGACATTTGTCACAACAGGTGACATTTGTCACAACAGGTGACATTTGTCACAACAGGTGACATTTGTCACAACAGGTGACATTTGTCACATTCATCACAACAAGTGACATTCATCACAACAGGTGACATTTGTCACAACAAGTGACTGGTGTCACAACAAGTGACTGTTGTCACAAAATGCAACGACTTATCACAAATGCGACAAGTTGTCACAAATGCGACAAGTTGTCACAAATGCGACAAGTTGTCACAAATGCGACAAGTTGTCACAAATGCGACAAGTTGTCACAAATGCGACAAGTTGTCACAAATGCGACAAGTTGTCACAAATGCGACAAGTTGTCACAAACACGACAAGTTGTCACAAACACGACAAGTTGTCACAAATGTGACAAGTTACAAACGCGACACAGCTGTCACAAATGGCTGAATATTAAAAATGTCACACATAGTGACATGTGTGGGAAAATTAAGTAATCAGCACGCACGCATGAAAACAGCAACTTCGCGACACACGAGAACATTACATCAGCATATATGCTACAAGGGAAAGTAGTAGAAACTCCTGGAATATTCCAGCAGATTCCAGGTAAAATAGCTAAAAATAGGTAAAACAAGTAGCTAGAATATTCTCCCATGTCTCAGATTTTACTGTATATAACTCCACCACTGAAGTATAACTCATTTTAACCATCTTAACTATCCACATCAGTGTGCCACTGCAGTAAGCAGTTATATTCCACCCCTAGTTGGGCTGTTGGATAAATATATACAAACACTTAGTCACCTCTAGTTGAGCTGCTGACCTAAGCTATCTCAGGATCCATTGTCACCTCTAGTTGAGCTTCTGACATAATAATCCTACCCCCTTGTCACCTCTAGTTGAGCTTCTGACACAATGGAGGATAACCCAAAACTTTAAAAGTTATTTATCCACTAAAGTATATATATTTATATTGTTTGTTGTAAAATTAATATTTAATCAAATTCAGTTGATTAGGTATCACTCTGAAGAATGCAAAGATATTAATATTTATCCTATATCTGACAAAATTTAGTCAAACAATCATCTGTAGATTATTCTTTTGGAATAAATTGCACAATGGGGATTGGTACCCCAGATAGTTCTGGTTAACTCTCTAAACCAACTAAATTTAAATTATATGAAATATATTTGAAAGTTTGCTTGTATACAAGAGAATAAATCATAACCCAAAGCTTAAGTCATAACCCAAATAATCTTGTTTAACCCAAATAATCGAGGTTAACCCAAATAATCGAGGTTAACCCAAATAATCTAGGTTAACCCAAATAATCTAGGTTAATCCAAATAATCTTGTGTAACTATGTCATTTGTGTGTATTTTAAAAAGGCATGCATATTTTAAAGATGAAATTTCAGGTAATTAAATATAAACTCATAGAATAAGTTGTCATGGCCAGAAGGAATAGTCTCACTTGGAAAATATGAGGATTATTCAGTAAAATTTTGTATATTCAATAAAGTGTGACCATCCTCCAATCTTATTCCCTTTTTTGCCACCTCTTAGTTGAGTAGCTGGCTATCCTTTATTACTTATCCACCTCTAGTTGAGTTGTTGGTTATAAATTAAAGTGATAAATATTTTAGGTTATATTGAGATTAGGAATACATATATTCTAATTTCTACCTGGTTTTTGGCATAAACAAATACTGAGAATATTCTTGCAGAATCCTTAAGACTACATTAAGATCCTGATAAGTTAGTATCACAGTAGACCCTGTAGGTTAGTATAAATAAAGCATATATTAGCCAAATAGTGTTTTATTCTATATCTAATCTTTTGACCTGTTTATAAATATTTTTACTGTTTGATAAATAGTATAAAATATATATAAACTAGCTAGAATCAAAGTTGAATCTAGTTTCGGAATCAGTGAATTGTTATGCATATTTTAATAGTGTTTTTACAGAAAAAGAACAAGCTTGCACAAGCAGCTCTCAAAACCTTCTTTGCAAAGTAGGGTGCATATATTCAAGTAAACTCTTGACTTCAGGGGTTCTAAGTCTATTTAGGCTGCCACTGATTAATATCAAATACTTAAATTATTTTACCTTGCAGTGAATTGAGTATTTGCACATTTTGAAGAGCATTGGACTCCTTTTTCGGAAAATAGTATTAAAATAAGGCTAATACATCACAGTCACCGGACTTCCCCCGGACTCCATCTCTGTCTATGTCCGTCTTTGTCCCATGCATCAGTCACCGGATCCTGCTCAGAATCCCATCACCGCTCTAATCGAGCCCCATTCCCATTTTAGTCAAATGACCTGTCACGATTTAGGACTCTGCTCCCACTCCATTTCCCGTTATGGTTATACTTTGTCACGATTCAGACTCCGCTCCGTTCCGTTCCGTTCCTAACACCAAACTTGGTGTTTACTATTCCCGTTTTATGTTTTGTTAGTTTCATTTCATCATTACTGGATTTGGTATGTTATTCACTCCATGGTCTATGTAAACTGGCAGATGTTGTACATACAATCCAGGCAGAAAATTAGCTTAGATTCCCCCCAGTGATCTAATATATTTTCCGCTCTAAAAACCTACTCTCATCAGACCGTTCGCACTAGTCAGAGCCCACGGGCTCCGGCGCATCTATCTCTCAACCATCTCGACTCATGACCCACGACCTCCGACTTATGACCTACGACCCACGACCTACGACCCACGACCTACGACCCACGACCTACGACCCACGACCCCCGCCCGGACTCCCCGGGATTCCCGTCCACCTGTTTGAAATTGGACAACACGATCTAGCGAGGGCGCAGCCTATAAGCTGAAGCCAAGTCCTACCGGATATCCCACGGGTTTCTCCGGAAACCCGCCCTGTGTGTGTATCCTAACAATCGATGATCCAGCTAATAGTGGAGGCTCTTCAATCTTGTATTATTTAATAGAGACGTTGACGAGGTACAAGAACTTCTTTTCGTAAGTGCAACTCAGAAGTTTCACAACTCACAATTTTGTAATTTGGTTCAATCTAGCCTCATTGTCACAAAGTCATATTATTTATCTAGAAGATATTTCAGCCTATCTACACATGGAATTTTGCTCTTTGCAGAGGTAAATATCCTTGCTGGACTAACCTGTGCACTCTGTCCCAATCCTGGCTTCAATGATAAATTTTCGCCAAGGAAAAGCATGTGAGGTGACCTTTGGAACAGGTTAGCCGAAGCAGAATCAAAATGGAGATTTATTGAGAAAATAGATGAGCTGCCTAATATATTTATGGCGATGGGTATAATATGTAATTCGATAACTTGAAAGCTGCATATCTCGCTTCATGTGCATGACTCACATTTTTGTGTACACCATTCACAATTGAAGTCTAAGAGTAGCTGGTGGTCTTACACCAGAAGGAGTTGGCCTCATGTGCCTTTACACCTGATACCATTAGATGTGGAAGGACATATGAGAGTGGTAAATCGACTGCGACTCCACAAAATAGAGGAGGAAAGCTTGCTTGCGTTTGGTTGGCGTGTGACTGTTTTCTATCACTAGGGCAGGATGAGTGATTCTTAACATGGATGTCGTGACGTGTGGTTGTACCCTGGTTTCAGAGCAGCCTCGGATGGGGGTGAGCTCCACTACAGAGAGTTGACACCCATGGCAGATGTTTTGCACAATATTCTCAAGGTTTCTGAGGAAGTTATGTTGACAGAAGGATTATAAACATACTCATGTGTAGACTAAATGTTGACGCAACCTCATCCACATTAGTGCATAGTAGTCAGTAATTTGATTACAGTGGTATACAGTGATCACATAATTGCAGTTGATGGCTGATCTACATCTGACCATTGAGTGCCGGGGACCATAAGAAAGTGCAAGCTAAACATACCATGAGCTTGGAAGTGTCACTTTGGCTCCTCCGTATATCATCTGAATACCAGAACCCCCATACGACCATTGACGTCCGTTGTCGAATTCAAAGTTGGTTTATGGGTCTAGAAAGATATGAGCATTTCGAGTGTATTCCAATTAATTCAATGGTCTCTTGAATCAGTATTCCCAATTGTGGCAGAGTGAGATAATCCTGTATATATGTACTTGTCAACCACCTTGTGGTTTTGCTATGGTCCATGCCCAATTTGCTCGTTTATTGTCAATTTTTCCATAAGCGAAACATTCTTTGCATTGAAAATATTTTCATCCCAACTCTGTCTCAACCGACTCTACGGTAATACCTTGGGCCAATTTTAATAATTGAAGATGAGCTGTCATACAATGAGAAGGCTCCCCAGTCAGTGTCATGTCAGTCTTGTGGACTGAGGTTGGATGTGATGTTACCGGATCTCCCTCACATCTTAATAATCGTCAGGGGATCATGATAATTTCTCTCCTTATAAATGACAAGATCCGGTCTGTGAACAGTGTACATAAAAAGGATATTTCATTTTACCCATCCATTAAACCTCCACATCTTCTTCAGAAGATGGTATGGGGTGATCGTCTTCAGGTGCTCGGTGCCCATGTTGGGGACAGCCGCATCAGTCTCGAAAATTCCCTCGGAATCTTTTCCTCATTCCCGTGTCATTTTCCACCTGTTGCTTCAAACTATATCTAACTGAAATATACACTTCGTGTCAATTCCTTCAGAATACCAACAAGTAATCCATTTCCATAATTCTTCATTTGGGCTAATTGTGGTCAAACCTGAATATTCTTGTTTATGGCCAGCCCACCAGAGTTTTTATTAACAAATGGTTTGTGAAAACTATATTCAGTCATAATTAATTAGACCCCTTGTTTTATTTTTTCCCTGTCCTGAGTGCCCTTAATCGCAGCTCGTGTTATTTCTCAGGCACTTATCTGTTCGATGTGACAATGTCAAGAGGAGCGAGTTGCCCTACTGAGCCTTTCCAGCTGATGATGTAAGCCACCTGGCTTATGACATGCTGATTACATCACCACAGATGTATGTTACGTACCGTTATCATCATATATGGTACTCGCCATTCTCGAGCATTACAGTTTGGTCTATCAATCTCTGGATTGATGCAATGTAAGGTGGCATCAAATAGATGTTAGAATATGTGAATATTCCATTAGATTAGTCTCATATCTTGTCCTGTGACTGCCATCAATTAGCTGATATCCAGTGATGTCTGGATTAGTATATTTAATTTAGTGTTTATGTAGATCAGTAAACCTTATTAGTAAGTCTCTTGCTAATAAGGTTTACACACAGACCAGTGCACAGACCATGTATTTAGTATATAGTTACATCTAGTTGGGGAGTAGAAACCCCAACTAGAAGCCTAGTTATATGATCAGTTTACTTTTACACTGCTCTTCTCCTAGTGGTTACACTCCTGATTAGAGGCTCCTTGTAGTGTGACCCCCAGACTTCTGTTTATTTTATCAACAGATGGCACTACAAGAGTGTAAATCAACCTATGACTCTGGGCAATAGAAGAGGAATGCCTCCTGCATGAGTACCAAGGGTTGAGGGAAGGGTAAAGCAAAGATAACAGTGGATGAGGCCTAAGAACCTTAGAGACATAGTGATGTTGTGGTGCTCGTGTGACCTACTGTACAATATTCACGAATGTTGTGTTTCATAAGTTGGATACTATGGGTATGAGCTGCTCTAGGTTTCGGTTAAGGTATAGAATGGAGGAAATACTGGATGAAATCCACCCAACAGGGTCCCCATATGTTTTAAAGGCCCTTCCTTTTATTCCAGAGTTTTCTGCCTCATGCCGATCCGGGCATTGAACATAGATTTTGAAGATTAGATGAATCTGATTGAGATAACCATCGGCATGGATTAGTGAGTGGTTGTTATGTGTGTTTTTATAACAAATACAATCTCTCAGTTGACAGGGACAGTGGAATCAACTGAGGTATTGCCTGGCATTCTGGTGAGTATTATAAGCAATCCAGGACATTTGTAAGCCTGGCACCCCAGTCTTACACATTTTCCTTTTGTTCCATTCTTATTGTTCCATCCTTATTGTTCTGTCCTTTTTGTTTGTAGCACATATATATAGTCTAGGTAGTTTTCCATCTCTTTAGGCTTACTGTACGCTGTGTAATCCCGTCGTCAATTGGGATCACTGGCGGTCACACGAGTTGACAGGACCACGGTGTATTGTCCAGAACAAGACAGGATACAGGCAAGTGCAGCATACGGTAAGTCTAAAGAGACGGAAAACTACCTAGACTATATATCTGTGCTACGAACAAAAAGGAAGGAACAATAAGAGTGGAACAATAAGAATGGAACAAAAGGAAAAAGCTTAAGACTGGGGCACCAGGCTTACATGTTGCCTGCCATGTATACTGCCCGTTAGTTCATCGAGCAATACACTGTGGTCCTATCAACCCATGTGACCCGGACCCAGTGGTCCCATTTGACGACGGGATTACAACATTAGGAATTGTGAGACAAAGAAAGAAAAGAAACAAAATATTTTCATTGTTCTATAATCACATGTAAATTGCCAAAACAAAAGACAGCACTTATATGTATGGCTTATTATGTTTCCCCAATCGGTTTGAAATCTGAAATATGTGTTAGCCTTCATTTCCAAGAGTTTTTGCTGTTCTTCAATGACTTGGTTCATGTTATCCCAACCCACTGACATGCTACTTTCTTTCAGACCTCTCAGTGGTATTCTTTTTGAAGTTATTCTCATTTCATAAATAGGATGTGATTCTAGCCATTACTGGGGCCAACATAAGTAACTATATGTGCTCTTGAATTCGCTCAAACTATGTGGCTTCACAAAAATTATAAATATTACCAAAGGCGAATTAAAGTAAAGAGTAATAGTACTTACTATCCTTCCTGCTCGTTGGGGTAATGTATCGGCATTATCCAAGAGACATTATGATATATCGTACGGAATGGAAGGAACAAAAGCATCAACAAGCCAGTCATGGTCCTCCAACACTGATCTGATGTTTGAATTAGATGTTAGGCACACATCAGTGAAAGGTGTGGCAATAACACAAAGGAAGGAATGAGCCACAAAGGTTACTCCTTCCAGGCAGGCATCGAGGTATTGATCGTCGATTGAGCTACGCATCGCGTCACAATGTGGAAGAAGACGAGCGAGAATGGCGATTATATTACGGTTGCGCACTGTAGTACACGCGGATTCGATATTGGAAGATCCAGCTATGAGGTTCAGAGTGACTTCGATTAGTCGCTGGCCTGACCAGAGGACCCACAAATGTGGACGTGTGTGTGTCAGAATCAGACTAGTAGGATATTTTCATGGGTGGATATGACATGATGCTGGAAGGTAAACAATTCTCAACATACCATAGGAGTGGCTCAATGAGGGAAGAAACCACATTCAGCTTGTTGATATGATCCGTGCGAAGCATACTGTCGTGGAAAAGTGTTTTCAAGGCCCAGATATCACGCCACAGTGACACCGACATGTCCTCATCGATATGAAGGGCCAAGGACACTATGTGGAGATTTGTGTCGTCTCCAATAACCTTCAATACATCTCCAGCAATATCTCGAAACCGGTCATCTTGGTGGATGCAGTAGACGAGAAGCTGCATCGGGGTTGTATACAAGGATAGTCGGTATGGGTAATTGTGTCTGGGGCGGTTTGGTAGG
The DNA here is from genome assembly GCA_015178975.1 of Hysterangium stoloniferum. NCBI lineage: Eukaryota > Fungi > Basidiomycota > Agaricomycetes > Hysterangiales > Hysterangiaceae > Hysterangium > Hysterangium stoloniferum. The sequence continues at coordinate 1,032,310 of WHVD01000007.1, forward strand.
CAGGCTGAAATGGTGTGATGTAGCAACGCACGGTTGTACCCAGAATTCAATGCAACCTCTGATCACAGTGAGCTCCTCAACAGACAGTCGACGCACTTGGCAGATGTTTCTCGCAATGTCCACAAGGTGGCCGAGGAGGGAGAGAGGTGGATTGCATGGTGATGACAAATATCCGGCGATTTGTAGAATAAATGTCGACGCAACCTCATCCACGCTATTATGTAGCGGTGATTTGATCACAGCATTGTAAAGCGATGACGTAATTGCAGTTGATGGCCGATCTACATCCAACCATCGAGCACCGGGACACCAAAGGAAGGCAAAACCCAAAGATGCCATAAGCTTGGCAATGTGACCATTCTTCCGCTGTCTAACACTTGAATCCCAGAACCCTTCTAAGACTACGGACGCCTGTTCTCGAATTCGAGTGGGATATGTAGGTCCATAAAGATGTGAGTATGATTCAATTCTTGACGCTGTTGTATCCCTACCTCATTAGATCAATGGTCTCTTGAATTACTACTCCCAGTCTTGGCAGCGTCAGATACTTCTGTAGAAACTTGTTAAAGGCCTTGTTATCTCTATGTGCAATTCGCTCGTATATCATCAACTTCGCCATCAGCGAAGCATTCTTTGCTATGGACAGCACCTTCATCCCAACCTTTTCCATACCGACTCCTAAGCAATACCCGGGGCTAATTTCAACACTTGAAAACGAACTATCAGCCAGTACGGCCACTCCCCAGTCCATGCTATGACTGTAATATGGACTGAGGTTCGATGTAGTGTTGGCGGATCTCCCCCGTATCTGAATAATAGTTGGCGGGTCATTACAGTTCCTCTCTCTTTGGCACTGAAAACATGAGGGTGTCAACAACGGACGTGAAAAGGATATTTCTTTCTGCGCACCCATTCCTGCACCCAAACCTCGACGTCTTCTTCAGACAGTGGTATGTGCTGGTTGTCTTTGGGTACTCGGTAACATACACCATGAGCATGTTCGATACAGCTCCATCGTTCTCGAAGCTTCGCCCGGAATCGTTTCCTTATTCCTGCGTCAATGATATCCACCCGTTCTTCTGCACTGAATGCACTTGGGGACACCAAGGGTTGTAACCACTCAACCTCTTGTGGGAGCCTTTCAGCCCGTACGATCTTGTGGCTGCTCAGAGTCGTCTTAGTTGAAGTTGACATTGGGTGGGGGGGTGTTGTTGTGATACCGGAAGGCGATGCTGCGCTTTTAAGGTGGAGTTATCCGGAGAATGAATTTCCAGGAACAGCATTGTAGCGGGGCTCTATACAGGATCCCAAGTGGTTCATCCCTTCCTTGTAAATCACGTGGAGGCCCACTCGCCCTTTTCCTATAATACAGCAGGATACTCTCAAGTTACTTTACCATTTTTTGTTAGATTTTCGGGTAAAGCGAGCAGTCCGAGTCGTATAGTGGCTGGGGTCATTATTGCCCACGTTCATTACCGCTCTTGTTTTGAGTATATAATCCTGTCATGGGACCCCCCTATGCATTTATAACCAACAATATAACTCAGACAGTATTGCGCTGGTCCTCTATAGGTCTGGTCATATTTTCGCCGAAAAGTTAACATGTTTTTCTACTGTTATTACTTAACTTCATCAGATCGCATACTGCAGACAACACATGTGGCAGCTGGGAATACATTGACAAGCTGTCACCCCATAATGTGGTAACTTCTCAGGTCTTGAGCGCTAGATTTGCCGGCAAGCCAGCTTTCCGTCGGGTACAGCCTGAGGCGCTTTCAACTCCCGCTATATCCCACGGAAATATGCGTTTCGTTTCGGAAGTCCAACGAGCAACCCATTTCAATAATTTTTTAATTATGCCAATTGGGGTCAAACATGAACATTCCTATTCGTGGCGAGTCCATCAGATTTTTGACTAACAAATTGTGTGTCATCTATATTCAGTCATAATTAATTGGACCCCTGGTTTTACTATTCCCCTGTCCCGCTGAGTGAACTTATTCTCCCCAGGCATCGCTTTACAATGCTGTCGTCGAATCACCGCTACACACCAACCTCGATGAGGTTGCGTGAATATTCATTCTATAAATCGCTGGGTGTTTATCATCTCCATGCAATCCACCTCCCTTGCAGCTCGACAATCTTGGGTATATTGTGAAAAAACATCTGCCACGTGCGTCAACTGTCTGTAGAGAAGCTCACTGCGATCAGAGGTTGTATTGAATTCTGGTTACAACCGTGAGTCGTGACATCACATCATTTCATCCTATCCACCAAGACCACGACAGACAACATCCCACAGACCGACACTCCTTCTATAGACCTCCTATAGGGCTTCTTGTGTGTTGTTTGCACCAAGTATTGCTGGAGATGTATTGAAGATGATAGTGGACGACAAACCGCGATATTGCGTCCTTGCCACTTCATATCGATGATGACACAACGTATTCATTGTCGGATAATATCCGTCCCCTGAACACCTTCTTCGACGACAGCACGCTTCGCACAGATGATATAAATCAGCTGAATGTGGTTTCTTTGCTCATGGAGCCCCTCCTAAGGTATTTTGACAATGCTTTACCTTCTAGTATCATCTCATATCTGCCCATGAAACTATCCTACCAGTCTGAGGTGGCCGCACACGAATCCAACATTGGTCGCTCCAGCACACTGGCGACCGACTAGTGAAGGTCACTCTGAAGCTGATAGCTGGACCCTCCGACATCGAATCTGCGTGTACCACAGTGCGCAACCTCGATATAATCGCCATTCTCGCTCGCCTTCTTCTACACTGTGACGCAATACGTGGCTCAATCAACTATACATACCTTGCCCACCGTGAACGAGTAACCCTCGCGGCTCATTCATCCCTTTCGGTCATCGCCTGAAAGGCTGCTGTCAATTGCAGCCTCGCTAAGTCTCAGTCCAAGCGTTGATAGGACCCGAGTATATTCGTCGATGAACAGAGACGATAGTACACGATAGTGACGGTAGTTAAAAACGATAATGAAAAAAACTACTATGCGCGTTTATCCTATTTATATAACGGAGTGGATACTAAATATTAAAGGTCCGTTGTGGTAAGCCTCACCAGGCTTACATCGCCACACCTTTTTCTGGTGTGTCGGTAACCTCTAATTCGAACGCCATATCAATATTAGAGGAGCATGGTTGGGCTGCCGATAGTCTTGTTCCATCTGTTCCGCACAATATATCATAATTTCTCTTGGACGGCGTGAGGCGGGTTGCATACAGTACTTCTCTCCATTCGAAACCTTGACGCGATGCCCGCCTCACTAATGCCGTACAGGAGATCCATGCGAGGAAAGTCGGTGTGGGTAGTTTTGTCAGTTGTGGTTTTGGCGGGCAGGATGAAATGATGTGATATCGCGACGCACAGTTGTACCCACAATTCACTGTAACCTCTGACCGCAGTGAGCTCCACCACAGGCAGTTGACGCACGGGGCTAGTGATGTCCACGATACCCGCAATGGATGGGGATGATCGGGCGATTTGAAGAATAAATGTCGACGCAATCTCATTCACGTTGGTAGCTCTGATTTGATTGCAGCATTGTACAGCGAAGACGTAAGATGGCCGATCTCTATAGTCCCATCGAGCGCCGGGAGACGAGGAGAAGGACGAACCAAAATATGCCAGAAGCTTCGCAGTATGTCATCCGTTCCTCTGCGATCCACTATTTGAAACCCAGACCCCTTCTAAGACCATCCACGCCTGTTTTCGAATTCGACAGGGATAGGTGGGTCTAGAAGGACGTGAGTATTTTGAATGTATTCCCTGATTGACGCTGTTGTATCCCTGCCTCAATAAATCAATGCTCCCTTGAATTACTATTCCCAGCCTGAGCGGAGTGAGATAGCTGAGCCGAAACCCATCAATGAGATTTTGGCCTTCTCATCGTCCACGCGCCATTTGGTTGTATATAACTTTGTCATCAGCGAATATTTCTTTGCGATGTAAAGTACTTTTATCCCCCAGCTTGAGTTGGAGTCCTTTGTCTTTTCCCAGCAACATGGATCGTGACGGAAACCCCGATATGGTTGAATGTTGTCATGGTTGTGCTCCTCGGTTCCCTTCCTGGACCTTCAATCTTCATGATGCAAAATGTATATGTAATATCATGCCCGCATGACTTATCGTTGTATCTTCATTTTTCTATCGCCCTAGTTTGGTTAATATATTGTGTTATAGTGGATATATCTTAATTTTTTGAAGCATGCTGGTGTGTGTGTATCAGTACATAATTACATAGATTATTATATGCAAGTTCAGATGTTGACAGCTGGGTATCTCATTGGACGTGCCAGACCCGGATTTCTATCTATATTATTGTCATTTAAAGAGCGGCTGGTGCTCTAAATTGGATTATAGTCGCTTGTAACTGACTTAATGAGACCTACGATGCTTAGATACATAATGACGAGAGCTCAGAATCTCCAGAAATCGTGCAATGGTCGGTGAAATATGGCAATAGATGCTCGGAAGCCGAGGAACGTGTTCACCCAGACAAGATGTCTCACTCTGTTGATTGTTTGTGGTATAGGAGTCCAAAGGCAGCCAGGTGCTCAAAGAGGTTCCATTGAAATATAAGAAAAGACTTGATCCAATTGAAGACTCATTACTACAATGGGTTGAAGCCCTTGGAGGAAGATGTTGTAATCTGCAAGCCTGGGGAATCACAGTATGAGGACTCTTGACTGTTGGAGCATAGCCGCTTAGAGTAGAGTGATGTAGAACTAAACCAGTGATATACCCAGGCTTCCAGATGAGGTTCTACTCTTATCTGGAACGAACTATATACTAGTATACATGGTCTGTGCAGTGGTCTGTGCATAAACCTTGTTACCAAGGTATGCCAGACTATGGAACCTTAGACTAAATATAACTATCACATGACATGAACTGGTCCGAAGTATACAATCACAAGACGAGTTATGATATCATACTTATGGTGTGTTATCATAATCTAATAGAAGAACAGCTATCTTGCTCCAGGCTGTTCCACATGCTGGACCATACCCAGGCGCCCATTCTAGATTAAGGGAACTTCCCTCCGTGAGCTGCCCGGATCAAATACCAATTGACTGATGCTTTGTCTTCTTCAAGGCATCTTGTGTCCTTGGTGCTTCTTCCTCTTCATTTAACAACAGGAGATTGATGACACGGAAAGAGGGAAATATCCCGGATGAAGCTTCGAAAGCGATGTAGCGGTCTCGAACATGGACACTGTTTATGTTACCAAGCACATGATGATGACCAGCACATAGAACTGTTGGAAGAAGACGTGGAAGTTAGTGGGGAGGAATGGGTGCGCAAACGAAACATCTTTTTTATGGAGACTGTTCACATACCGGATGTTTTCAGTGGCAAGGAGAGAGAAATTTCCATGACCTACCGAATAATATTCAAATTTGAGGGAGTTCCACCAATGCCACAGCCAAACTCAACCCATATCGTAGGTGTGCCATAGACTGGGGAGTTGGCTCATCTGCGGATAGCTCATCATCGAGTCTGTACATTAGCCCCGGGTATTACTGTGGAGTCGGTTTGGAAACGGTTGGGAGGACTGTGCTTCACAACGCAAAGACAGCCACACTGATGGTAAAGTTGATGATATACAAGCGAATGGTGTACGGACACGACAAGGCCTTTAAAAAGTTAATGTGCAAGCATCTCACTCCTCCAAGACTCGGAATAGTAATTCAGGAGACCATCGACTTAATGAGGTGGGGATACTTTAGCGCCAATAATTGAATACATTCAAAATACTTACATCTTTCTAGACCCACTTACCCACGTTGAATTCGAGAACAGGCACGGGTGGTCTTAAAGCAGTTCTGGGATTCAAATGTTATACAGCGGAGGAGCGGAGGACACACTGCCAATCTTCTGGCATTGTTGGGTTCGTGCCACGTGCATCAATTGTCTGTAGAGGAGCTCACTGAAATCAGAGGTTGCATTGAATTCTGGTTACAACCGTGCGTCGCGACATCACATCATTTCAACATGCCAACCAAAACCACAACAGACACAATTACCCATACCGACTTTCCTTGTATGGCACTCCTATACCCCTTCTAGTGTGCTGCATGCACCAAGATCCCTGGTTTCGAAATATTGCTGGAGATGTATTAAAGGTTATAGTGGCTGACATACTACCATATAGTGTCCTTGACTCTTATTATGGATATGCACACAACACATTCATTGTGGTATGTTATCTCGGATCTGAAAACCTTTATCGGCAACAGCATGCTTCACACGCATCACATCAAACAACTGGATGTGGTGCATTCACTCATTGAGCCCCTCCTACGGTATGTTGAGAGTGGTTTATCTTCCAGCATCATCTAATATCTGCCCTTGAGAATTTTTTAAAAGGTTGAAAGCTTTTTGACACTTATTGTTAAAATTCCATGGAGTATCCTTACGTGTAAGACAGGTAAGGGGAACCATGATGTCAGAATATCTGCGGATAAACCATCGGTAAAAATTAGCAAAGCCAAGGAAGAATTATATCTTTAACTTTTTGGGGTTCAGGCCAATATTTGATGACTTGCAATTTAGTTTTGTCCATGCAGTGTCTTTTGCTACTCTTCAATCACTTGTTTCATCTATCCCAGCTACCTGGTGTGCTGCTTGTGATATCTCAGTGGTAGTCTATTTGAAGTGATTCTCGTTGATAAATAGGCCGTGATTCTAACCAATACTAGCGCCCACCAGTATGCAAAATGGTGTCTAGCAGCAACGAGAAGCTGCCAAGCACCCACAGGCGGTACAAAGTCACCATATGCGGTCTTGAATGGGCTCAAACTATGTAGCATTACATAAATTAGATATATTGCCAACAGGCGAGTGGCGAGTTAAGGAAAGCGTCATAGTACTATCCTTCCTCCTGGTTCGGATTGTGTATTGGTGTTATCCAAGAGAAATTGGGCTGGCGCAATGGATGAAACAAGAGATAGGCATGCCAATCATGGTCCTCCAACACTGATCTGCCGTTTGAATTAAATGTTACGCACACACCAGTGAAAGGTGTGGCGATGACACAAAGGAAGGAATGGGCCGCGACAGTTACGCGTAAAAGGTAGCGACCGAGGTATTGATCGTTGATTGAACCCCGCATTGCATCACAATGTGGAAGAAGGCGAGAGAGAATGGGGATGATATTGAGGCTGCGCACTGTGGTACACGCGGATTCGATGCCGGAAGATCCAGCTATCAGCTTCAGGGTGATTTCGATTATGCTCTCTTCTGACAAGAGGAACCACGAATTTGGACCCGTGTGTCTCAGAATCAGACTGATCGGATATATTCATGGGTGGATATGAGAACATACCTTAGTTGTGGTTCAATGAGCGAGGAAACCACATTCAGCTTATGGATATGATCCGTGCGAAGCGTGCTGTCGTGGAAGAAGGTTTCTAGGGCCCTGGTATTACGCGACAGTGAATTTAACGTGCTGCCATCGATATAAAGTGTCAAGGACGCTATAAGGAGGTTTGCGTCGACCACTATAATCTTCAATACATCTCCAGCAATATCTCGAAACCAGGCATCTTGGTGCATGCAACACACCAGAAGGTGTACAGGAGATCCAAACAAGGAACGTCGATGTGAGTGATTTTGTCTATTGTGGGTTTGGTGGGCCAGATGAAATGATGTGATATCGCGACGCACGGTTGTACCCAGAATTCAAAGCAATGTCTAATCGCAGTGAGCTCCTCTGCAGACAGTTGACGCACGTGGCAAGTTTGTTCCACGATATGCCCAAGGTCGGTGAGGAGGTACTTGAATGGCATGGGAATGATAAATATCCGGCGATTAGTAGAATGAATGCCGACGCAACCTCATTCAGGTTGGTGTGTAGCGGTGATTTGATGACCGCATTGTAAAGCGAAGACGTAATTGCAGTTGATGTCCGATCTCGATCGTGCCATCGAGCGCCGGGACACCAGTAGAATGCCGAACTCAACGATGCCAGAAGATTGGCGTGACCCTCGTTCCTCCGCTGTATAACGCTTGAATACCAGAACTCCTGTAAGACCACCCCCGCCTGTTCTCGAATTCGACGCGGGTAAGTGGGTCTATAATGGTGAGTATTTTGAATGTATTCAATGATTGGCGATAAAGTATCCCCACCTCATTAAGTCGATGTCTCCTGAATAACTATTCCCAGTCTTGGAGGAGTGAGATCCTTGCGTATTAAGTTTTTAAAGGTCCTGTCGCCTCCGTACACCATTCGCTTGTATATCATCAACTTTCCCATCAGTGCAGCGTCTTTGCGTGGTGAAGCACAGTCCGCCCGACCCTTTCCAAACCGACTCCACAGTAATACCCGGGGCTAATTTCCAGACTTGAAGATGAGCTATCTGGCGATGAGACGACTCCCCAGTCTATGGCACGCCTACGATATGGGCTGATTTTGGATGTGGCGTTGGTGGAGCTCCCTCGAATCTGAATATTATTCGGTGGGCCATGGCAATTTCGCTCTCGTTGGAACTGAAAAAATCCGGTATGTTAACAGTCACCAAAAAATCCATGTTTCGTTTGCGCACCCATTCCTCCACACCAACTTCCACGTCTTCTTCCGACAGTGCTATGTGCTGGTCGTCACCATGTGCTTGGCAACATAAATAGTGCCCATGTTCGATCCAGCTACATCGCTCTCGAAGCTTTATCCGGGATCTTTCCCTCGTTACCGTGTCATCGATCTCCTGTCGTTCCATCCTCAATACAGCCGGGGAAACCAAGGGTTGTAGCCAGTCAACCTCTTGGAGGAGGGATAGGACATCCTGCCCACTCGGAGCTATCTCGTTGGAAGTTGACATTGGTGGGTAGAAGTGGGACTCGTACAGAGAGGGAATGCTGCGCTTTTAAAGCTGCAGTTAGTCCGAGAGTCGATTTCCAGGCATAGCATTGTGGCCATGCTCCTCAGGATACACACCGTTCAATCCTTTCTTTGTAACCAACTTGAAGTCCCACTTATCCTTCTTAAATAATACAGCCAGAATATTCTCAAGTTACCTTACCATCTTTACACATATTCCTCCCACTTCGTCAGATCATCTCCCGCAGAAAACACACATACATGGCAGCTGAGAATAAATTGACGGGCCGTCACCGCGCATTGTGCTACCTTCCGAGTTCTTGAGGGCTAGATTTCTGGGCAATCCAGCTTTCCCCCCAGAAGTGACATCTCCACGGATAGAATATGTCAGTGCGGTGAATGCTATTCATGGTAGTGCTTATTAGGTATTGCGCTTTCGACTGCGGCTATATCTAACGGAAATCTGCGCTTCGTGTTCAATTCTTTCATAATGGCAACGAGCAATTATTAAAATAAACTGCAAGCCTGGGGAGCAAGTTGAATGACACTCTATGTAGGGCAGAAAATGCGACTTAGGTAGAGCGGTGTAGAAATAAACCGATGCTATAACTAGGCTTCCAGTTGAGGTTTCTACTCCTCAACTGGGGCTAACTATATACTATATTATGGTTAGTGCATGGGTCTGTGCTCAGTCACAAGGAACTCGGAACTACATCACTAAACTAATAATACTATCACGGAAGTCCATGAACCGGTGATAATTAAGCAGTCACAAGACAAGGTATGAGGTCATACTACTAGATCATACCTCATATTCCAACAGCAATCCATTACAACAATTCACTACTGATGCTAATGGGTGAATATCCTTCTTTGTGGCGACTCTGTCAGGTTTTTATCAACACATTGTGTGTGTAATCAATATTCAGCGACTATTACTTACACGCTAGTCTTATTATTATCTGTTGAGTAGGAAACAAGAATTCGAAAGGATAGAGTCTATTTGCGAAGCTCAGTGAGTGAGTGAGTAAACGTTCACTGAGGTATATGGTGAAATATCGCGACTTTTTATTTACTTTCTAATTATTTTAGGAGAGTTATTAGGGGAGTAAAAAGGGGGAAATTTTGATGCTCGAATTTTCTAGTCAATTGCATCATAAAGGAGAAATTCGGAATTATGAGTTACCCTCCCCCTTAACGGCTCTTCGATATACATATGCGCATATATGCGCATATACTCGTCATTATAGGTTCAATTCCGATTTCGGTTTATGTGAAGACTTGATTACTAACATTATCCTGACCTTCTAAGTGAACTAATTTGCTCCAGGATCACCTTCTGTATAAATCATTTGTCTATTTGGCTCGACAATGTCAAGGCAGATGAAACATTGTGAACCACTATAGCTTGATCTCTTGGAGACGGAGCTCTCCGGGTTTGTAAAGATTCACCATACTCTATATTCTTTACATGCCCTTTTACTGCCACCTTGTCCGCCCCTTTGAAGCTGATCCCTTCATTGTCCCCGGTGACGTCACAAAGGTTGTTGTAGTAATCTTTATTTCCTACCACTATAGTTATTTCCTATCATATCCGGGGGTGTTATTCCAGTTGACCCATTCACCTTCACTTGTTTTCATGATTCTTGTGTTCAGACTGAATTAGTGCTGTGAATCTGTATCAACGTCTAAGCTCACATCCGTTGGTCCGTGCTCGCTAGAACTGCATTTGGCATCCCTTGCAAACAGTATACTTGATGGGAGGGCCTGCAAGGATCATCGCTATTTTCTCAGAATTTCCATCTCAAAGCTATGTCATACTCTCCACAGCAGCATTTTGATTTCACTACACGCTCACTAATGCATACCGACATTGATACCGGTCAGATTCCATAATATATTTCTCTCTATTCGAACCCTGATCCCAATGCCAGAGCACCTCGTTCCCACAGGATCCAACTCAAAAACAACACGACAATCACCAATATTGCACAGAAGGTTAAACGAGTGCCATGGAGAGCATCCACTACACTTACATATTCTATACATGGAGATGTCACTTCTGACGGAAGACTGGATTCCGATGAAATCTACCGCTCAAGAACTCGGAAGGTGACGGCCTCTCAATTTATTCTCAGCTGTCATGTTGTTTTCTGCGAAACATGATCTGATGAAGTGTAAGGCATAAGTGTAAAATGGTAACGTAACGTGAGAGTATCCTGCCTGTATTATACAAGAGCAATTAGTGGGCCTGCAAGTTGGTTAAAAGGAAAGGATCAAATGGTGTGTATCCTGTAGAAGTGTGGCCACAATCCTAAGCCTGGAAGTCGACTCTCGGGATAACTGCATCTACAAAGCGTGGCATTCCCTTCCGGAATGATTACAACTGCTACCTACCAATGTCAACCTCCAATGAGATAACTCCGAGCGGAGAGGATATCCTATCCCTTCTACAAGAGGCTGAGTGGCTACAACCCTTGGTTTTCCTGTCTGTATTGAGTTTGGAACGACAGCAGATCAATGACACGGGAATGGGGGAAAGATCCAGGATGAAGCTTTGGGAGTGATGTAGCTGTCTCGACCATCGGCACTGTTCATGTTACCGAGCAGCCCGGGGCGAAAGATCCAGGATGAAGGTTCGGGAGTGATGTAGCTGTCTCGACCATCGGCACTGTTCATGTTACCGAGTTGCCCGAGTAGCCAGTACCGACCAGCACATCCCACTGTCCGAAGAAGACATCGAAGTTTGTGTGGAGGAATGGGTGCGTAAAAATAAATGCCCTTTTTATGTACACTGTTCACAGACAGGATGTTTTCAGTTCCAAGGCGAGACAAATTGGCACGACCCACCTAATAATATCAAGGGATGAGGGAGATCCACAACGCCACATGTATACTTAGTCCACCTCATACGCATGACATGGCCTGGGAAGCCGTCTCATCGCCGGATAGGTCATTGTCCAGTGTGGAAATTAGCCCTGGTATTTATGTGGAGTCTATTTGGAAACCGTTGGGATGAAAGTGCTTTACAGAGCAAAGAAAGCTTCGCTAATGACAAATTTGATGATATACGAATGAATGACGTGTGGACCACGGGCAGGCCACAATGTCGTTGACAGGTTTCTACTCATGTCTGTCATGCCGCCACAACTGGGAATAATAGTTGAAGAAAGCGTTGATATAATGAGGTGGGGATCACCCAGCGTCAATCAGTGAATACAAGCAGAATCCTCATGTGTTTCTAGACCCACTTACCCGCCTTGAATTCAACAACAGCCGTCAGTGGCATTAGGGCAATTCTGGAATTCGAGTGATATGCAGTGGACGACCCAAGGTCAGCTTATGACATATTTGGCTTGGGCCTTCAATTGGTGTCCCGGCGCTCGATGGGCAGATAGAGATCGGACATTGACTGCAAACACGTCATCGCTTTAATTGAATCATTGCCACACGCCAACTTGGATGAGGTCGCATCAACATTTATCACACAGATCGCACCACAGTTGTCATCCGATCATCAAACCTTGGGCCATAGACTATAAGTCATCTTAAGATTCTGTGTATTAACTGATGGAAATGGGTCAGTATATAGGGAGCTCACACAGATGTGATTCCTGAGATTCTTAGGGTAGATGCATAGGATGTAATACACAGATTATAGCAGTATTCACACAGAGGTGATTCTTAAGACTCTGGGTGTACATACACAAACCATGATATACAGACTATATGGGTACCCACACTGAGGTGATTCTTAAGATTCTAGGTGTACATACACAAACTATGATATACAGACTATATGGGTACCCATACTGAGGTGATTCTTAAGATTCTGGGTGTACATACACAAACCGTGATATACAGACTATATGGGTACTCACACTGAGGTGATTCTTAAGATTCCTGGGGTAAATACCTCCTACATGCTATGCAGAAAATGGATGTACTCACACAGCAAGTGATATACAGATTATAAGATAATTCACAAAGGTATGTAATTCTTGAGATTCTTAATGTACATACACAGAACATGATATACAGATTATATGGGTGTCTACACTGAGGCGATTCTCAAGATTCCTAGGGTGAATCAAATACAGCTGATCTGGAGATATTTAGGCAAATACATAGAGTAAAGCCTTATGGGAATTAGGGGATTGGGGGGATTGGGGGGATTAGGGGGATTAGGGGGATTAGGGGGATTAGGGGGATTAGAGGGATTAGGGAGATTAGGGGGATTAGGGGGATTAGGGGGATTAGGAGAATTAAAGGGATTAGGGGGATTAGGGGGATTAGGGGGATTAGGGGGATTAGGAGGATTAGGGGGATTAGGGAGATTAGGGAGATTAGGGGGATTAGGGGGATTAGGGGGATTAGGAGGATTGGGGGGATTGGGGGGATTAGGAGGATTAGGAGGATTGGGGAGATTGGGGAGATTAGGGGGATTAGGAGGATTAAAAGGATTGGGGGGATTGGGGGGATTGGGAGGATTGGGGGATTGGGAGGATTGGGGGATTGGGGGGATTAGGGGGATTAGGAGGATTAGGGGGATTAGGGGGATTAGGGAGATTGGGGGGATTAGGGAGATTGGGAGGATTGGGGGGATTGGGAGGATTGGAAGGATTGGGAGGATTGGGGGGATTGGGAGAATTAGGGGTGTCTACACTGAGGTGATTCTCATGATTCCTAAGGTAAATCAAATACAGCTTATCTGGAGATCTTTAAGCAAATACATAGAGTAAAGCCTTATGGGAGTTTGGGGGATTGGGGAGATTGGGAAGATTGGGGGGATTGAGGGGATTGGGGGGGGATTGGGAGGATTGGAGGATTGGAGGGATTGGAGGGATTGGAGGGATTGGAGGGATTGGAGGGATTGGAGGATGGGAGGGATTGGAGGGATTGGAGGGATTGGAGGGATTGGAGGGATTGGAGGGATTGGAGGGATTGGAGGGATTGGAGGGATTGGAGGGATTGGAGAGATTGGAGGGATTGGAGAGATTGGAGAGATTGGAGAGATTGGAGAGATTGGAGAGATTGGAGGGATTGGAGGGATTGGAGGGATTGGAGGGATTGGAGGGATTGGAGGAATTGGGGGATTGGAGGGATTGGGGGGATTGGGAGGATTTGGGAGGTTGGAGAGACTGAGGAGATTTGGGGGATTGGGAGGATCAGAGAGATTGGAGGAATTGGAGAGAGTTGAGGAATAATTCAACTCAATCCTAAACTTAAACCCTCTATCCAACTCCTTGATATATTTCCCTCCATCTTCCTCCCAATACTCCCATCCCAATGTCCCCAATCACTCTCACAATACCTCCAATATCTCTTCTAATGCCTTCCATCTCTCTCTCCATATACCTCTAATTCTCCTGCCAATACCTCCAATGACACTCCCAATACTCCCAACCTCTCTCCCAATACCCCCTGTGTATTCTCTCTGAGATTTATAGGGAGTTTCAAATAGGATCTTGTGAGGTATCAGCATTATCTCATAATGTTCTCTTAATTTTCTTTGAATTATTTAATATTCTTTCGAATTTTTATTGTATTTTTACTATTTTTATTGTGAAAAATAGGCTTTATTCCTTTTAACTTCGCATAAATAATAGCATATATGGACTCATATTATGCTATTATTACTTAGTTAATTTATTATAATTTTTAACTAATTATTTATATTTTATTTACTTAGTTATTACTGTCCGGCACATTACTTGCTTGTATGTGTGCATTCGGGCGTCACATGACTACAGTCACACGAGTGACTGTAACCCTAGTCACACGAGTGACTGTAACACTAGTCACGGGTGACTGTAACACTAGTCACGGGTGACTGTAACACTAGTCACACAAGTGACTGTCACACAAGTCACGGTCCGGTATCGGGCTGTCACAAAGGTCACAAATGTGACTACCCGAGTCATTATTTGATCCCGCCGACTCATCGTTTGCTTCCATCCCCAGGACCGCGGCCTTGAACCTTCATGTTCAAGTTAGAACCCTTGTCTCAGAGAGGGGAATCATGTGATAAATACAGGGTAAATAATGAGTAGAATATGAGGTCATTATGATCTAATTGGTGACCTCATAAACTAAATAATTAGCTAATCATTTAGTTATCAAAATGTATATAAGGAGGGCCAACTTTCCAATAAAATCATCTTATCACACACATATTTTACAGTACAGCACAGAAGCTTACCTCATCATCCTAAGGACAATAATAGCCTTAGTCTGATACACTAACTGCAAGCACCTACACTTGCAGCATCTTGAATCTTTGTCAGCAACTCTTGGACTTAGCTAATCATCTAAGTTCCTCAGCCTCACAGCTACCCTTTAGGCTTATTAATTAGATAATAAACCTAATAAGTATCTAAGTATCCTTACTGAAATCCCTGCCAATACTAGATTATTCAAGGCCCAGCCCTAAGTTTATTGAATTAATCAAGTACAAGCACTCAGATAATCCAATACATATTATTTTCTCTATTAATAAATTATTTAACACCTTGTTAAATAACTATTAATAGGTACAAATAAGCATACAAGAATCCGAAGCTCTTATATCAAGTCTCTGCCAAGTTACTGCGCATATATTCAGCTTCCAGCCCCTATTCTCAAGGAATAGTTCTTTTATTTGCTAAAAGAGTCATACACAGTTCTATTGAACCTTTCAATAATCAAAATAAGCATTGATTTGAGTTGTTTAAGCTTCATAGCGCAGCTCATTAATCTATCAGTATTTAAATTACTGGACCTTTGCTTGTTTTGTTGTTGAAGCTCTGTGACACTATAGCATATATTGAGCTATCTAAGAGAATCCCCTGAATACATTACAGGTCTCATTATTTTTCTCTATAACAAATAGCATTACTACCAATTAAAAATTAGTATGCTAATGTAACAAATAGACTAAGTTGTGAATAATGTACCGTAGTCCACATGATGGGGAAAATTGACTGAGGTACATATGAAAGATTAAAAGGGGGTAATCATAGGAAAAAAAAACAATTGAAGTACAGATTAAGTGGTGGTAAGATGTGGAATAAAGGAAGATTGATAAATGATGTGATACATGATCAAGGGTTTTCTTATTATTCTCAGGGACACTCCAACTCCACCACTCTCTCAGGTACATTAAAATCTCAGTTCACAACAAGTTCACATGTGGCTGCACAAAAGCTGTGGTTTTTTCTCTCTCAGTACTCAATCTATTAGCCGTTTGCATCTCCTGCAGATATTAGTTCTACACTGTTCAACTGGTCTGGCTGTAGAACTACTACACCATTGAAACAGTTCTAAATAAATGAACATGTCATACAAGTAAGGAAGAAATGTTATTCCACTGGAAACAAGGTTTGCCTTGCACTAACACTTTTTATATATTATCCTACTGCCACAAAGACTATAAGATCATGACTGGAATTCTGAATTATTGTAATGGAGTATACCAGAAGTGCTCTATAAGCCAATGAAACATATATCAAGAGAAGGAAATATCATTCTAATAGTAATAGGAATTTATCTTACTACAATAGTTTACATATATTCTACACAACTAAAGAGAATGGTGATAACCATTATAAGATTATGATACAGATCATCACAAAAATGATATTGTTTATAACAGAACCTTCTGCACATTCATTCCTCAGATAGCAATTATTCTAGCTGTTATGCAGTTGCTATTTGAGTCACATTGGTAGCAATTTTTAGTTTGGCTGTGCTTTGCCATGTTTCAACAGTGCAACAGTTGAATAGTGTAGGACTAATATCTGTTGCAAATAAAAACAGCTAATAGATTGAGTGATAAGGGGGAATAAACCACTACTTTATGCAAACCACATGTAAAGTACATATACATTTGGAGAATAATGGAAAGAGAAGAATGATGAGAGTCTATTACCACCTCACAGTGTATGGTGTGTCACTACCTTATACATTCTGGGTATTCAAATATTGACTGCTTTTAGTGAAACTTCTAGATGTATATTGCATTTGATACTAAGGAGGACAATACAGAGGAACAGAACAGATGTCACTAAGGATATTGAGTATACAGTGGGATACTATGAGCATAATAGAACAGATAGAATTATGTATGCAATTGGTGAAATGTAGATAGACATGATTACACATTACAGCATTATTGATATGGAAGTATTGGGAGGAAATTAGAAGTCTGGGAGGAGATTGAGAGTGTTGGGAGGGAGGTTGGGAGTATTAGGAGGGAGGTTAGACATTGGAAAAGAGGTTGGAGGTCCTGGCAGCGAGAGATAGAAGGCATTAGAAGAGGTATTGAGGTATTGGAAGTTGATTGAATGGTTGGGAAGGCATTAGAAGAGATATTGAAGGTATTGGGAGAGTGATTGAGGACATTGGGATGGGAGTATTGGGAGAGAGATGGAGGGAAATATATCAAGGAGTTGGACAGAGGAATTAGGTTTAGGATTGAGTTGAATTATTCCTCAACTCTCTCCAATTCCTCTAATCTCTCTGATCCCTCTAATTCCCCTAATCCCCCCAATCCCCCCAATCCCCCCAATCCCCCCAATCCCCCCAATCCCCCAATCCCCCAATCCCCCAATTCCCCTAATCCCCCCAATCCCCCCAATCCTCCCAATTCTTCCAATCTCCCTTCCCAACTCACTCCTAAGACTCAGTGAAATATATGAATCCCCCCAATCCCTCTAATCCCTCCAATCCCTCCAATCTCCCTAATCTCCCTAATCCCCCCAATTCCTCTAATCCCTCCAATCCCCCTAATCCCCCCAATTCCTCCAATCTTCCTAATCCCCCTAATCCCCCCTAATCCTCCCAATCCTCCCAATCCCCCTAATCCTCCCAATCCTCCCAATTCCCCCAATTCCCCTAATCCCCACATCCTCCCAATCCTCCCAATCCCCCCAACCCCTCCAATCCTCCCAATCCCCCAACCCCCCAATCCCCCATCCCCCCAATTCTCCCAAAATATCTGCCATGTGGTCAGCTGTCTTTACAGGAGCTCACTGCGATCAGAGAGTACTTTTAATTTTGGTTACAACCGTGCATCGCACGATCATATATTATCACCATGTTCACGAAAACCATACCAGACAAAATCACCAGGGAGGATGCTTTGATGTGTATCTTATACAGCCATTCGTGCATTGCATGTACGAAGAGGCGTGGATTCGAGATATTTCTGGTGATGTATTAAAGGCTCTGTGGGCTTCACAAATATACATATAGTGTCATTGACACTTCATATCAATGAGGGGAGGTCACATTCACTGTGGTGTAATATCTGGGCCCTGTATAACTTATGCTTAGTGATACAGGAGAAGTGCGAGGAATCTAGATGCCATGACCACCTGATAGAAAACGGTTCTACATTAGATACAACAATGCCTGTCGGATGACACACCTGCATTTGACCGATATTCTGTGACCATGGCTTGAATATCTTTGAGGACAAGTGGAGTCGATTGGGTGTTCGAAATTTCTTGAGGGAGGGCAATGAAGAGGAAGATGCACCAAGGACATTGGATGTCTTCAAGAAGATGATGCACCTGTAAATTGGTATTTGATCTGGACAGTTCACAGGGAGAAGTCCCGGAAATCTAAAGAAGATGGGGCATCTGTAAATTGGTATTTAATCTGGACAGTTCACACGGAGAAGTCCCAGAAATCCAGAGTATGCCCAAACTGGAATACCTTGGAGCATCTCAGATAGCCGGACTTCCTCACAGCACTTCAAACCGTTTTACTCATTAGTTTTTAATTTGACCAAGTGTTTTATTTTCTTTAAACGGAAGGTTTCAGAGCACCTGCCTGGATTCATGCTCCGAGTACCGCAAACAAGGACCAGAGTGAGACGGGTTGTCGCTATTATCCGGGAGAATATGTCCCTCGGGGTCTGCGCACCTTGTGCCATCTCTAACCGACCATTCAACGAGTCCTGGAGATTAAGAGTTCTTGTCATTATGTCTCTAAGGTTTTTAGGGGTCATCAGGTCGGAGTCGGGTGACTATCGTCCAAGTTATCATGACGGGAGGCATAAGGTTCATAGCGTGAAGTGTCCCCACCACTCTCACTTTGGATCCTAGCTTTGTGGAATCATATATCGGTGCTGCAGACTTTGATTTCCACACTTTGCCGCTCGGAGCCTTTCGTTTTCCATATGGGCTTGACCCGTGTTAGTTGATGCAAATTGCTGTACTTAGAAGGACGGTGTAATAATAGTAGCATGTAATTAGTTACCACTGAATATAGATTACGCGCACAATTTGTTAATGAAGAGCTGTGGGATTCCTCATAAATGGACGCCAATTAACCTAAGTAAAGAATTATTGGAATTTGAATTCCGAAAATCGGACGGAAATGGATGGAGAAGAAGCATCGGCAGACTAGCCCTGGTCCTCCAACACTGATCTGGAGTTTGAATTAGATGTTACGCACACACCAGTGAAAGGTGTGGCGATGACACAATGGAAGGACTGAGCCGCAAGGGTTAATCCTTCAAGCCGGGAAACGAGGTATTTATCGTTGAGTGAGCCACGCATTGGAAGCTTCACTACTGGGAACATGGTAATTTCCACCAGACGTGGCCATTGAAGAATCAGAGGTTATTTTCGATACCTCTTCTATCTCGGCATCACGGTCCATCCTCCCTCCTCCCCCCTGTTGCAAAGGGAGGGTAGGCTCAGGGCCCATGGCATTCAGAGGTGAAGAAGTAATACTCACAGACTCAATGACCGTATCGTTCACATCATCAACTACCATTTTCTTTTGAACAATTCTCTTGCTCCAAATGGGGATTGCGCTTCAGACTGTGCCTCGGCAAGTGACGGGTTGATTAATCTCGGACATTATGACAGTAATGGTATGTATTTGGTTTGGTCGTGTGCACACGTGTTATTGTTAAAACCTAGTGGGTGATCAGTCCACTAGTAGAGAATATCAAAGAATACAAAATTGAAGACAAAATACTCAAAAAGTGTAAGGTTCAGCTTTAGAGATAGTGTAATCCTTCAGTTTGAGCTTATTACAAAGAGGAACGAACAGAGTAGGAATAGACTCCAATTCAAAAAAACTACTGTAATTAATGGGTGGCTTCCTTATTTATGCTAGCATTCGTAGACTAACCTCCTTAACAACAGATAATAGAAATGAAACAGTGTAATGATCGGAAAATAATCTACCCTCTATTTACCTCCTGAGACAAGGCGGTGGACCGCCCCATGGCAAGTCCGCCACCAGGTCCACTCCCGTTACAGAAGATTAGATGAGTCTGACCGAGATAAATGTTGCCATGGATGAGTGAGTGATTGTTTCAGGTGTTCTTTGGTTTTCTTCAATGACCTTCTTCAGTCTATCCCCACTAAGTGACACGACAATCACGGTGATGGGGCTGTCTTTTGAGAATCAGCACTATTCTATGTGGACTTGTTTTTCATAAATCCGGGTACAAAGCGATTCAAGTAGGGAGTAAGAGCACTGTGTATCTTCCTGGTTTGATAAGATGTGTTGCCATTATCCAGAGAAATGATTATATGTTGTGCCTGTATCATGGATCAAGGCCTTCGACATGCCAGCCATTATTCTTCAACACTGATATGGCGTGTGAATTAGACATTACCGACACACCATTCAAAGGTGTTATAAAATGTGGGTAAGATGCCCAGCTGTCGACTTCTGAACTTCCACATAACAATGAATGCAATGATGGACTAATCCACACACACCAGCAAGCTTCAAAGCATTAAAATATATACACTTTACACAATATATTAACACGCAAGATATTACATATCCTGTTTGCATCATGAACCTTCAAAGTCCAGGGAGGGAAACAAGGAGCATTTTGGGAACTTGCACAGACCGCAGTAGATATTAGAATATAACTTGGCTTGTATCTACGAGTGAACTACTGGGGATTGTATATATCTATGGGGAAGAAGGTTCTGGAAGGGATGACAGAGATATTACTAAAGGTATGTTAAGTATATTCCAAGATATTCTATAATATTCTAAGGATGTCAGGTTGATTACCAACAGAGCATATCCATGGCAAAATACGATCATACCAAGGTGCCCGCGTCGAATTCGATAGGCGTGCGTGGTCTTAAAGGGGTTCCATTCAAATGGTATACGGCGGAGGAACGAGGGTCACACTGCAATGCGTATGGAATATTTGGCATCGGCCTTCTACCGGTGTCCCGGCGCTCGATAGCGAGATTGAGATCGGCCATCAACTGGAATTACGTCATCGCTTTACAATGGTCTCATCAAATCATCGTTGCACACTAATTCTAAAAATCGTCGGATATTTATCATCTCCATGCAATTCTCCCTTGCATCTCGACGACTTTGGGTATCTTGTGGAAAACATCTGCTACGTCGGTCAACTGTCTGTAGGGGAGCTCAGAGGTTGCATTGAATTATGGGTACAACCGTGCGTCACGACATCACATCATTTCATCCTGCCCACCAAAACCACAACAGACCATATGACTCACACCAACTTTGCTAGTGCGTTGCATGCACCAAGATGCGTGATTTCGAGATATTGCCGGTGATGTATTGAATGCTATAGTGGACGACATAAACATCCATATAGCGTCATTGACAGGACATATCGATGAGGACACGTCACTTTTACTGTGGCATGACATCTGGGCCCTAGACACCTTCTTCGACGACAGCACACTTGGCACGGATCATATAAACCAGATTAATATGGTTTCTTGTCAGGCGAGACACAGATTGATGTCACTCCGAATCTGATAGCTGGATCTTCCGACATCAAATCCGCATGAATCACAGTGCGCAACCTCGATATAATCGCCATGCTGGCTCGTCTTCTTCCACATTGTGACACAATGCGCCGCTCAATCAACGATCAAAGTTGCAGTAGCTGCCTAAATTTTGTAAATGAGATTGTACACTCCTTCCTTTCCGTGATCGCCTCTATATCTGTGTCAATTAGAGAGTGGCTGGTTGCCCAATTTGGAGTATAGTTACTTGAACCTCACGTGAGGAGTCCTACTAACCTTAGATACATAATGATGAAAACTATGAATCTCCAGGAATCGTGAAATTGTCGGTGCGAGATGGCAAAAGGTGCTCGGACGCGGACAAACGCACTCACCCGGATAATGGCGACAGGATGACTCACTCTGTTGCTTGTGTGTGGAAATAGGAGCATAACCCCATCCACGTGCTGAAAGAGGTTCCGTTTAAATAGAACAAACGACTTATACCAATTGAAGACTCATCACTACAATGGTTTTAGCCCTGGGAGGAAGAACGGCTCTCTGGGATGCTCCAGGCTGTTCCAGACGGTACACCATGTCCTGGGGCACATTCTAGATTACGGGGACTTCCTTCCGTGAGCCACCCGGATCAAATACCAATTTACTGATGCTTCGTCTTCTTCAAGACATCCCGTGTCTTTGCTGCTTCTTCATCTTCAGTTTCCTCCCTCAAGCTGTGGTCACAAATTCTCGGCCATATACAGGTGTGTCACCCGGTCAGCTGTGTTATCTTTAATTTAGACTCGTTTGCTTTTAAGTGGCCATGGAATCTGGCTTCCTCGCACCTCTCTTGTATCTCTAAGCATCAGCTATACATTATACTGGTCTTAAAACTGCCTTGGGGTGCTCGCTTGACCTTCTTTGCCATATTCGCGATGGTCGTTTGAGTGAGACAATGAAGTCGTCATTATCCGGGCGAATACGTTCCTCGGCGTCCGAGCACCTTTTACCATCTCTCACGGACAAGCGTATGATTCCCGGCAATTCGGATTTCTCCCCATTATATATCTAAGACTCTTAGGCCTCATCAGGTGGGTTCAAGTGGGTATCGTTTAAGGTATAATTACGGGGGAAGCATAAGGCTGATAGGATGCAGTTCTTCTACGACCATTGATTGGGTGCTGGCCTTGTGTAATCACATCTTGGCGCTGCAGATGTTCATTTCCAAACTTCCACGCTCGGCGCCTTTTCCGTTTCATAGGGGCTTTGCCCTTGTTAGCTGACACAAATCACTTCGCTGAGAAGGAGGGTGAAATAATAGTAGCGTGTGATTAGTTATGACTGAATATTTGATTACATGAACAATTTCTTCATGAAAACCTGACCGGCTCCCCACAAACAGGCATATTCACGACAGACGCCAATTAGCCTAAGTAAAGAATTATTGCAATTGAAATTTCGAAAGAATTGAACACGAAGCGCATATTTCTGTCATGGATAGCATTCACTGCATTTACAACATATTCTATCAATCGAGATGTTCTCAGCTAACGTAAAAGCTGAATTGCCCAAAGATATGGCGCCCAGAAGTTGGAAGTTGCCATAGCATTGTGGCGGTGATTTATACAGGATGCACAGCGTGTCATCCCTTCCTTTTAAATACCGTGACGCCCCGCCACCTCTTGATTCGTATAGCCTCTAGGATACTCTCAGGTTCCCTCACTACTAATTCCTGACTCTGCATGAGATCGTCTACAGTAGAGAGCACATATGGCAGCCACAAAAGGTTTGATAAGCCTTCATTGCATCATAATGTAGCTGGAAATTCCGTCACCTGATATCTGCACCTTAAAAGCACAGAATCCCCTTCCTGTATCACAATAACCCGCTACCCACCAATGTCAACTTCAAACGAAACGACTCTGAGCGGCCACGATATCGGACGGGCTGAAGGCCTCCTACAAGAGGTTGAGTGGTTAAGATGCGTCTCCCCAGCTACATTGAGCTCAGAAGAACGGGAGGAGATCATTGACGCGGGGATAAGGGAAAGATTGCGGGGAAAGCTTCGAGAGCGATGGAGCTGTGTAGAACATGGGGACGGTGTGTGTTATCGAGTTCCCGAAGACGATGAGCATATATCACTGTCTGAAGACGATGTGGAAGTTTGGGTTGAGGAATGGGTGCGCAAAATGAGATTGCCTTTCATGTACACAGTTGAAAAACTGGACGCTTTCAGTGGCTAGGGGAGACAACTTGTCATGATCCACCGACGATTATTAATATGCGTGGTAGATCCACCAACGTCACATCCAACCTCGGCCCACATGACAGTCATGACGTGGACTGGGGAGCGGTCTCACTGTATGAAAGCTCATCGACATGTTCAAGTATTACTATTGAGCCGGGGTATTACTGTAGAGTCGGTTTGGAAAGGGTTGGGAGGAAAGTGCTTTACAAGGCAAAGACAGTTGCACTGATGGTAAAGTTGATGATATACGATCGAATAGTGTGGGGAGGCGACAAGGCCTGTAATAAGTTCCTACGCAAGCATCTCACTCTGCCAAGACTCGGAATAGTAATTCAAGAGACCATTGATTTAATGAGGTGGGGAGGCCATCATTCAATAAACTCAAAATACTCACGTCTTGTTAGACCCACTTACCCGCGTCGAATTCGAGAACAGGCGTCGGTGGTCTTAAAGGGGTTCAGGTTAAGGGGTATACAGCGGAGGAACGAAGATCGCAGTGCCAAGCTTATGGAATATTTGGGTTCGGCCTTCTACTGGTGTCCCGGTGCAGATGTTGATCAGACACCAACCGCAATGACGTCATCGCTTTATAATGCTATCATGAAATCACCCTTACACACCAACGCGGATGAGGTTGCGTCGAAATTTATTCTACAAATCGCACGATACTTGTCGTGCCATCAATATCCCTCCTTCTTTGGCCAACTTATGGATATCGTGGAAAACATCTACGAAGTGCGTCAATTGTGTGTAGAGGAGCTCACTGCGATCAGAGGTTCCATTGAATTCTGGTTAAAACCGTGCGTCGCGACATTATACCATGTCATTCTGCCCACGAAAACCACAACAGACAAACTTACCCATACCGACCTGCCTTGTACGACACTCCCGTACGGCTTCTCGTGTGTTGCATGGACCAAGATACCTGGTTTCGAGATATTGCTGGAGATGTATTGCAGGTTATAATGGACGACACAAAACTCCAGATAGCGTCATTCACACTTCATATCGATGAGGACATGTCATTTTCACTTTGGAATAGGACCAGTGCCCTGGAAACATTCTTCAACGACAGCACGCTTTGCACGGATCATATAAACCAGCTTAATGTGGTTTCATCGCTCATTGACCCCCTCCTAAGGTATGTTTCAAATGTTTTACCTTCCAGCATGATCTCATATCCACCCATTCAAATATTGTACCAGTCTGATTCTGACACACCCGAGTCCAAGTTACTGGCTCTTCTGGTCAGGGGTGGGACTAATTGAGGTTACACTGAAGCTGATAGCTGCATCTTCCGACATCGACTCCGCGTGTACCACAGTGCACAGCCTGAATATAATCTCCATTTTCGCTCGTTTTCTTCCCCATTGTGGCTCAATGCGTGGCTCAATGCGTGGCTCAATGCGTGGCTCAATGCGTGGCTCAATGCGTGGCTCAATGCGTGGCTCAATGCGTGGCTCAATGCGTGGCTCAATGCGTGGCGCAATGCGTGGCTCAATCAACCATCATATTACCCGTATTTCCTTTGAGCTATTAAACCTCGTGGCTCGTTCCCTCCTTCGCGTCATCGCTACACCTTTTACCGGTGTGTCGGTAACTTCTAATTTGAACTCCACATCAGCGTTAGAGGATCATTGGCGACCTTCTGATGCTGTTGTTGCATCCATGTGGCACGATATATCATAACCTTTCTCGGACAACACAGACACATTATCCGAACCACCAGGCAGGATACTACTATTTTTCTTTAGTTAACTCCCCTTTTGGGAATATGGATGGTTTATGTAAAGCCACATAGTTTTCAGGAATTCAAGAGCGCATAGAGTCACTTTTTACCGCCTTTGTGTCCTTGGCAGCTTCTCGTTGATGATATACACACATTGCATATATTGGTGGGCCACGATAGTGGCTAGAATCACTTTAAATAGACTACTACTCGGAGGTTTCAAAGAAAGCCGCGTGTCGGTTAGTTGGGATAGCATGAAACAAGTCATTGAAGAGCAGCAACAACACCAAAAACTCACTAATCCATGCCGACGGTTATCTCGCTCATATTCACCTAATCTTCCAAATATATGTTCAATATCCGGAGTAGCTATCATGAAGCACAAACTCTGTCATAAAATGCGATAACTTCCCATTTAAACCACGATCGGGACCAAGTACACAAGTGAGTCTGACGCTGGTCTTCAGCTCCATAACTAACAATACGCCCGAGAACAGTACGCCAAATCCTTCAAATCTCATGCATTTGATGTGAAGTTAGGCCCGAATACGTCTGGACAAATATAATGACCTGGATGTCACGAATGTGTGCACGCACAGGATTGGCGCTCCGTGCCAGTCGAGAGGATACGTTCAGGCCGGCCTTCGTGCCTTGGCTTTGTATGAAGGCAATACGACATAATTAATGAGATTGAAATTCACGGAACACGTGCACAGGTGCCGAATGAGCTATCGAGAAGTCAACACCTACATCGCTTTATCTTGGTGCGAACAATGGTGAATAATCTGCTATGACCACCTTTTCTGTTCTTGTTATGTGACCCGTCGTATGTTCAGAATATTATTGAGAATATTGTCTGGGGAGAGACAACGCGAAGGCTCACTAATGCCTAATGCTATTCTTAGGCAGGTTTGAAGATAACTTTGAATTGCACGTGTTTTCGCAGGATGCCATAAGATGACTATTGGAAACACGAGGGGATGAATTGCCACTTGTGATTACTATCCTCATAATAAAAGGGGGGAGGTGGAATGGGTGGTCAGGACGGAGTGTAAGACCCTGGTGAGACGCTGTAATGATATTAGCGACCTTGGCTGTTACTTATATGATATCACCGACCTCCATTTAATACTGCCTCGGGTAGGAATCAGTTGCGGGGTCGGCCTCACGTGATTCTTCTGAAAAATAACTTCCCAATTAAATCATGATGCGGACCGAGTGCACAAGTGAGTCCGACGATGGTCTTCACCTCTATGAATAACAATCCGGTCGAGAATAGCACCCCAAAGTATTCAAATTTCATGCCTTTAATGTGAAGATAGGCCCGAATACCGTCTGGACAAATATAATGAGCTTGTGACATCGCGATAGATTTAACCAACTTAAAAATTGTGAGTTGCGAGACTTAGAGGAAGTACTCACTCAAAGAAATCTTGTGGGTCGTCAAACTCTCCATCAAAGCATACAAGATTCAAGAGTTCTCCCTGATAGCCAGACCATATATGGCACGATCGTGTGGACCCACGGGAGTGGCGCTCCTCGAGGCTACTTTCGGGCTGGACTTCGTGCCTTGGCTATGTATGACTTCAATACGACGTAATTGATGAGAGTGGGATCCATGGAAGACGTGCACTGGTGCCGGATGAGACGTCGAGCAGTCAACACCTATATCTCTTCATATCGGTTGGAGCCATGGTGAATGATCTGCTATAACCACGGTTTTGGCTCTTGTACTGTGAGTCGCCGTATGTTACGAATATTATTGAATATTATCTGGGTGGGGAAGGCGAGCGGTCCCGCATGTGGAAATCCGAAAAACAAGTATCCTTTAGTACTAATTCAATTGAAGTCGGTTGTAAGCCTGGCGCCCAGTCTCACACTTTCACTCATTGTTCCCGTTATGTGTTCACTCCTTGTTATGTGTTCACCCTTTGTTTCTTGTTTCCTTTGTTCCACTCCTTTTGTTCTGGCACATGACCACAGCATACATGTATATAGCCTAGGTAGTTTTCTCTCTCTTTCCTTACCGTACGCTGTAACCTCCTGTATCCCGTCTCAGTTC
This sequence comes from Hysterangium stoloniferum, assembly GCA_015178975.1. NCBI lineage: Eukaryota > Fungi > Basidiomycota > Agaricomycetes > Hysterangiales > Hysterangiaceae > Hysterangium > Hysterangium stoloniferum. The sequence goes on from WHVD01000007.1 coordinate 1,059,941, forward strand.
TAGACAATACACCGTGGTCTTGTCAACTCGTGTAACCACCAGTGATCCCATTGACAACAGGATTCCATCGGTTCAACCTTGATGTCCGCGTGAAGAACCCTGAACGGGCGTTTAGAACCTTGACAGGAAATAGTCCGTTGTGGAAATCAAGTTACTAATGAGGAAAAAGACGATGGCCAAAATGAATGCACAGATGAAGCTCTAATTATTGCACGGATGGAGACCTTTTGCTCTCCATACAGGCTTTGCCCTCGTCAGTTAACCCATTAACCCATTAATCTTCCGCCGGGATCCAGCTTGCACAGGCTCTGAGGTTTCGTGTATTCCTGACACACACTCTGCCTCCAATATCAGAGAAGAATCGTTATTGCCCGCGATACCGACAAGCTCATTTTCTGTGTTGTCACTCCTTGTGCTGCTCACGACTGCCCAGGACTCTGATATAGGTGGGCCCAATCTGAACCTCGGTAGGATCTGAACTCCAGAAGACTGGAATACTTATCGAATACCGACATACATAGGTGGATCGTTCAGTGTCCAAACCTGGGTCTCATTCTGGACAGGGCTAATAAATTTAGACAACTCCATGAGGTTAATGTGAAGGAGGACTTATTAATGAATTCCATCTCGACACTCACTCTCACTTATATCCATCCTGGTCATAGGAAAAAGTTACACGCCGGCGACCAAACACCCATTTAGGTGGTCTTTCCTCCTCTATTGAATAAAGTTATAGTCAATTTACCACTCCTATATCCTTCCACATCTAACGGCATCAGCTGTAAAGCCACACGAGGTCAACCCGCTCCGATGCATGACTACCCGCCACGCTTGAATTGTTAAATAAGTAGATACAAAATACGGGTCAGCAATGCCAGCTGAGATACCCAGCTGTCCACTTCCCAATTTGCATATAATAACCTATGTAATCATGCACTACTATACACACACCCACAGTCTTCTTCAAACCATTAAAATATATCGACTTTGAAAAATATATTAAAAAGCTTAGGGCGATAGAAAAATGTCAGGAAAAATATATGCCACGCAGGCAGGATATTACATATGCTTTTCCTTATGTTTTTCGCATCATGAAGCGTGATGGTCCAGGGAGGGAAGCAAGTAGCATAACAATGATCAAATTCAATAATATCAGGGCTTTCGTCGCGATCGATGTCTAGGACACGACAAGACTATTGCTAGTCAATTTTGAAGATAGATTTGAATTGCAAGTGTACTCGTCGGTTGCCACGGGATGACTAGTGAAAACAAGAGAAGACAAATTGCAACTTGCTATCCTTAATATTGATTACAAGCACAATTTGTTGATAAAACGCTGATGGACTCGCCACCAAGAAGGATATTCAGTGTCGACACCATTTAGCATTACTGGATTATTGGAATGGATTGTTCGTTGGAACTATGAAAGGATTGAACACGAAGAGGATGTTTCCGTTAGATATGGCCGGAGTCGAAAGCGCGCTGTACCGAATGAGGACTGTTGTGGATAGCATCCACGGCACTTACATATTCTATCCATGAAGATGTCACTTCTAACGGAAAAGAACTGGATTTCCCTGAAATATATCTCCCATGTATGTTTTCTGCGGGAGGTGATCTGATGATGTCAAGATGGTAAAGTAACTTGAGAGTATCCTGCTTGGTTTGTGAAGGAGGGATAAATGGGCCTTCAAACTGCTCAAAAGGAAAGGATGGAACGGTGGGTGTCCTGTAGGAGCACCGCCAAAACGCTATACCTGGAAATTGACTCTCGCCCTAAATTCTGCATAAAAGCGTAGCCTTACCTTCCGGTATGAGTAAGAGTTCTACCCCCCAATGTCGCCTTCCAACGAGATAATTCCGAGCAGGCAGGATATCCCATCCCTCATACAAGAGGTTGAATGGCTCCAAGCCTGGGTTTCCCCGGCTGTATTGAGATTGGAACGGCAAGAGATCGATGGCACGGGAACGAAGGAAAGATCCGGGTTGAAGCTTCGAGAGAAATGTAGCTGTCTCGAACATGGGCTCTGTGCATGCTACCGAGAACACCATGACGACCAGCACTTACCATTGTCTGAAGAAGCAGCGGAAGTGTGTACGGAGGACTGGTTGCGAAAAACGATAGATACTTTGTATGGACACTGTTCACAGACCGGATGGTTTCCAGCGCCAAGGTGACAGAAATGACCATGACCCACCGAATAATATTCAGATATGAGGGATATCCACCAATTACACATCCAAATTCAGCCCATATCGGAGGCGTGAAGTAGACTGGGGAGTCGTCTCATCGCCGGTTAGTTCATCTTCAAGTGTTGAAATTAGCCCCGGGTATTACTGTGGAGTCGGTTTGGAAAGGGTTAGGATGAAAGTACTTTACAGCGCCAGGAAAACTTCACTAATGGCATATGGAGACAGGGTTTCCCACGAAAACCACAACAGACAAACTTACCCATACCGACCTGCCTTGTACGACACTCCCGTACGGCTTTTCGTGTGTTGCATGGACCAAGATACCTGGTTTCGAGATATTTCTGGAGATGTATTGCAGGTTATAATGGACGACACAAAACTCCAGATAGCGTCATTCACACTTCATATCGATGAGGACATGTCATTTTCACTTTGGAATAGGACCAGTGCCCTGGAAACATTCTTCGACGACAGTACGCTTTGCACGGATCATATTAACCAGCTTAATGTGGTTTCATCGCTCATTGACCCCCTCCTAAGGTATGTTTCAAATGTTTTACCTTCCAGCATGATCTCATATCCACCCATTCAAATATCGTACCAGTCTGATTCTGACACACCCGAGTCCAAGTGACTGGCTCTTCCGGTCAGGGGCGGGGGACTAATTGAGGTTACACTGAAGCTGATAGCTGCATCTTCCGACATCGACTCCGCGTGTACCACAGTGCACAGCCTGAATATAATCTCCATTTTCGCTCGTCTTCTTCCCCATTGTGACGCAATGCGTGGCTCAACCCGGATTTGCTTTGAGCTATTAAACCTCGTGGCTCATTCCCTCCTTGCGTCATCGCCACACCTTTTACCGGTATGTCGGTCACTTCTAATTCGAACTGGGTCCGTGGGCGCTGCTTAGCCACTATTTGTCAGCATTAGGTCAGCATCTGCGAGGGAAGTGAGCAGCCAAGTTCCCACAGTCACCTGCGAGCGAAGCGAGCCTTGGGTTTCCCACACCCACAATGGCACACCGGATTTTCACGTGCATTGCTGTCACACATTGCCAGGCATAACTCATGTGCATTGCCAGGCCGACGCAGTGACAATGCACTGCATCGGTTCGGGTGCGTGTTCAAATGCAATGTGCCCATTCATCGCATGTGGGCGTGCACATGGGTGCTGGCAGGCACAATAGGCCCTCATGCGCCACCGGGCATGTATGTCACAAACACGCATGTGGGTGTGTGCATTGGTGCTGGCGTGCACGACGGGCCCTCCACCGCCTCACTCGTGTGTTCATGTGGCAGCACATGAGGGCCTATCATGCCTGCCAGCACCCACGCACAACGGACCCTCCCACACCGCCTCACTTACATCGTGCAACCAGGTGCGTTGCCTCACAAACATGCACGTGGGCACGATGGGCCCTCCCACACTGTTCTAAACCTGCCATCTATTTTAGTTCTTGGAGTCATGGAAATCTCAGTGTCTCAGGGATCCAGCAGTGCCTTTTCTCTGCAGTTGCATGACTGCTCATTGCAACAAGCATGGCTGGAAGTGTTAGGTGTGTTTTCATGCATCAATAACCATCTCTCACACTTGAACACCATCCATAGCCCACACAGTCCATACAGCCCCTTATGCTTCATATTGCTTCATCCAACCAAATCTCACCCAGCTGCACTGCTTCTTTAGCACTCATGATCAAAAACTACACCAATTCTCTTTCAAGTTTCACGACACTGCCAGGACTACAACCAGCATCATGGACTGTCTCCCACATGTCTCTACAGCCTTTCATCCCGCCACCCACTGCCCTGCTACCCTTAAGTCTCAGTGTAATGCTGGCCTCACTTGCATCGTGTGACCAGGTGTGTTATGTCACAAACATGCACATGTGGATGTTCCGTGAGAGTTCTGGCAGATGTGATGGGCCCTCATGCCACCTCACTCGCGTCGCACAACCGGGCACAAATGTCACAAACACAGCACCTGTAGTGCTCATGAGATGTCCATGAAGGAAAGGAATGTTGTTGGATATGATGCTTGTGGGGATGATAGAAGGAAGATGCTGGAAATGTGAAAATAATTGGATGGTGCATTAGCAAGGTCATATCCAGAAAAATGATCCAAAAAGGATTATTTGCATGGTTAGATGGAGATGAATAGTTGTAATGCTCATCAAAAATTCCATCAGAAACTGATTGTGGCACTCTCCACAAGGTCTACAATATTCTGGATGATGATGCCCACAGAGTGTGATGATACATGACATTGGTGTCATGTATCTAGATATTGGGGGCTGCACAGAGGCAACAACAGCTCATGGCAATACAAAACTTGATGGAGTTGTGGATGGATTTAATAAGATTATGCTGTGAGCAGTGGAAATAAATTGGTGAAGTGCATCCCACAGAGATCAAAGAATAATAGAGGATGTTGCCAGGGCATTTCTGGGGCCCATAACCTGTTAGAGTGAAAAGATGGAAGGGGATAAGGACAAGGACTAGTGACCCTACTGGACAAATATGTTGGATATGGTTGGTTTGACAGCCCAGACTCAGCTTTAGAGCAGTGCGAATGTGTGTCACCCCGAAAGCTTTGTTATCGCTAATTTAGACCAGTTGCCATCAAGTGGTCATGGAATCTGGCTTCCTCGAACTTCTCCTGTATCGCTAAGTATCAGTTATACACTATATGGGTCTCAAACGTGCTTTGTGGTTCTCGTTTTCCCTTCCTTGCAATATTCGCGATGGTCGTTTTTCTCACATCGGATCCCATGGGAGCGAGGCGCTCCATCATCAGGTCAAGGTTTCGAATGGAGAGAAATACTTGATTGAATCGGCCCAACACCCTTTCAAAGGCCTTTCCTTTTATTCCAGATCTTGTGCTTCATGGTAGCCAATCAGGAGATTAAACATAGATTTTAAATATTAGGTGAATCGGACCGAGATAACTATCGGCATGGATTAGGGAGTTACGGGTGGTGGTTGCTGCTCTTCAATGACTTGCTTCCTGCTATCTCAACTAACGGATACGCTGCATTCTTTGAGAGCTCCGAGTCGTATTCTATTTGAAGTGATTCTCGTTGATAAATTGGATGTGATTCTAGCCACCACTAACGCCCACCAATATATGCAACGTATGTATAGAATCAACGAGAAACTGCGAAGCACACAAAATAAAAGTGACTACATGCGCTCTTGAATGCCCTCAAACTATGTAGCTTTACATAAATTAGAAATATTGCCAAAGTGGAGTTAACTGAAGACTAATAGTAGTATCCTCCCTCCTGGGTGGATAATGGGTCGGTGTTACCAAGGAGAAATTATGATATATTGTGCGTAATGGATGGAACAAGAGCATCGGGAGACCAACCATCATTCTCCAACACGGATCGGGAGCTTGAATGAGATGCCACGCACATACCGGTGAAAGGTGTGGCGATGACACAAAGGAAGGAATACGACGCGAGGGAAAATTGTTCAACGTGGGCACCGAAGTATTGACCGTTGATTGAGTTATGAATTGGGTTACAATGTGAAAGAAGACGAGCGAGAATGTCGATCATATTGAGGCTGCGCACTATGGTACACGCGGATTCGATGTCGGGAGATGCAGCTATCAGCTTCAGAGTAACCTCGATTATTTTCCTGCCTGAAAAGAGGAGAGAAAAGGGGTCACTTGTGTGTGTCATACTCAGACTGGTAGGATATTTGAATGGGCGGATATGAGATTATGCTTGAAGGTCAAACATTGTCAACATACCTTAGGAGGGGTTCAATGAGCGAAGAAACCAAATTCAGCCGGTTGATATGATCCGTGCGAAGCGTGCTATGGTCGAAGAAGGTTTCTAGGTCGCAGATACGGTGAAAAAGTGAAAAAGACATGTTCTCATCGATATGAAGTGTCAATGTTGCTATATGGAGGCTTGCGTCGTCTAAAATCAGCTTCAATGCATCTCCAGCAACATTTCGAAACCAGGCATCTTGGTGGATGCAACACACGAGAAGGATTATAGGAGATTCGAACAAGGAAATTCTGTGTGAGTAATTTTGTCTGTTCTGGTTTTGGTGGGCAGGATGAAATAATGTGATGTCGCGACGCACGGTTTTAACCAGAATTCAATGTAAACCCTGATCGCAGCGAGCTTCACTGCAGACAGTTGACGCACGTGGGAGATGTGTTCCACGATATCCCCAAGGCGACTGGGGAGGAAATTGAGAGCAGGAAAAGATGATGAATGATATTCGGCGATTTGTACAATTAATGTGGACGCAGCCTCATCCACGTTGGTGTGTAGTGGTGATCTGATGACAGCCTTGTAAAGGGAAGACGTAATTGAAGTTGATCGCGGATCTACATCTGACCATCGAGCGCCGGGACACCAGAGGAAGGCCCAAGCCAAATATATCATAAGCTTGGCAGTGTGAACTCCGTTTCTCCGCTGTATACCACTTGAATAACATATGTGTAAGGACGCCCACTCCGCTAAGACCACCCACGCCTGTTGTCCAATTCGAAGGGGATAGGTGGGGCTAGAAAGACGGGAGTATGTTGAGTAATCAATGGTTGACGCGGTTGTATCCCTACTTCATCAAATCGATGGTCTCTTGAATTACCATTCCCAGTCTTGGCAGAGTGAGATACTTCTGTAGACACTTGTCAAAGGCCTTGTTCCCTTCATATCCACGGGCTATTCCCCTGTATATCATCAACTTTACCATCAGCGAAGCTCTCTGTGCGCTGTGAAGCACGCCCATCCCAATCCTGTCCATTCCAACACCTGGGTAATACCCGGGGCTAATATCAAGAATTGAAGACGAGCTATCAGCCCGTGAAATCACTCCCCAGTCGATCTTCTGATGATTGCAATATGGGTTCATGTTTGATGTTGTGTTGGTGGATCTACTTCGCGTTTTAATAATAGTCGGTGGGTCACGACAATGTGCTTCTCCTAGGCACTGAAAGCGTCCAGTTTGTCAACAATGTACACGAAAAGCTAATGTATTTTGCGCACCCATTCCTCAATCCAAACTTTTACGTCTTCTTCAGACAGTGGTATATGCTGGTCGTCTTCGGGACCTCGATCACACACACCGTCCCTATGTTCGATACAGCTCCATCGCTCTCGAAGCTTTACCCGGAATCTTTCCCTTCTCACCGCGTCAACTCTCTTCTCCCGTTCTTCTGCGCTCCATGCAGCTGGGGAGACAAAGGGTTGTAGCCACTGAACTTCTTGTAGGAGGCTTTCAGCCCGTACGAGATCGTTGCTGCTCAGAGTCCTCTCGTTTGAAGTCGACATTGGTGGGTAGCAGGCAGTTGTGATACCGGAAGGGGATGCTGCGCTTTTAAGTTACAGTTATCAAGGGAATAAATTTCAAGGTATCGCATTGTGGCGGTGCTTTGTACAGGATACCCAGCTATTCATCCCTTCCTTTTACACAACCTCAAACCTCAACCTCCTTCATTCATACATGCTCCAGGATTGTCTCATGTTCTCTCACTATGGTATAAACCAATTCCTTGGTCTTCAACAGATTGTCTACGGTCTTTTAAGTCTATCTTCAATCTCGGGATCGGCTATCACGAGGCACAAAAGAGTGGGCATTAGCACATACAGGGATGGCGTTGAGCGGATTCCAGCAGGTATTTCTCTCTAATCCAAACGTTCCCATGGGATCCAAGTTTCAAAGCTGACAGTCGTGAATATTGCACTGAGGGTCAACCGAGCAGCCGGAGGCGCTTTTGAGACGGGTATAATCTATCACTGATGCTTGGCGATACGGGAGAAGTGCGAGGAATCTGGATGCCATGACCACTTGATAGAAAACGGTTCTAAAATAGATATAACTAAGCCTGCCGGGTCCCACACCTGCATCTGACCGATATTCTGTGACCGCGGCTTCAATATCTTTGATGACAAGTGGAGTTGATTGGTCGTCCGAAATTCTTGAGGGATGGAAATAAAGAGGAAGAAGCACCAAGGACACCGGATGTATTGAAGAAGATGAGGCATCTGTAAATTAGTATTTGATCCGGACGGTTCACGCGGAGAAGTCCCGGCAATCTAGAATGCGCTCGAACTGGAATGCCTTGGATCATCCCAGATAGCCGGACGTCCTCACAGCCCTTAAAGCCATTTTACTCATGAGTTTTCAATTTGACCCACTGTTTTATTTTTTTTAAACGGAAAATTTTTGAGCACCTGCCTGGATTCGTGCTCCGAGCAAACGAGGACCAGAGTGAGACATGTTGTCGCTATTATCCGGGAGCATATGTCCCTCGGCGTCTGCGCACCTTGTGCCATCTCCAACCGACCATTTCACGAGTTCTGGCGATCAAGAGTTCTTGTCATTATGTCTCTAAGGGTTTTAGGCGTAATCAGGTCGGATTCGGGTAACTATCGTCCAAGTTATCATTACGGGAGGCATAAGGTTCATAGCGTGAAGTGTCCCCACCACTCTCACTTTGGATCCTAGCTTTGTGGAATCATATCTCGGTGCTGCAGACTTTGATTTCCACACTTTGCCGCTCGGAGCCTTTTGCTTTCCATCCGGGCTTTACCTGTGTTAGTTGATGCAAATTGCTGTACTTAGAAGGACGGTGTAATAATAGTAGCATGTAATTAGTTACCACTGAATATAGATTACGCGCACAATTTGTTAATGAAGAGCTGTGGGATTCCCGATAAACAGGCATATTCACGATGGACGCCAATTAACCTAAGTAAAGAATTATCGGAATTGGAATTCCGAAAGAATTGAACACGAAGGGCATATGTCACTTATCCCCTGGAATTCGAAAAAAGGCGTCCGTAGTTTGTATGAGCTTGTGGCATTCACAGGAAAGAAGGTCACACTGCCAAGCTGAAGGTTGGGCCTTCATTTGGTGTCCCGGCGCTCGATGGTCAGATGTAGATCGGCCATCAAGTGATTGTAATGGATATTTCTTTGCTGTTCTTCAATGACTTGCTTTATGCTATCCCAACTAACTAACACATTGCTTTCTTTGACACCTTCGACTGGTATTCTATTTGAGTTGATTCTCGTTGATATATCGGATATGATTATTGCCACTACCACCGCCGACGAATATATGCAACGTGTATATAGCATCGACGAGAAGCTGCCAAGCACACAAAGGCGGAAAGGGGTGGCTATATGCGCTCTTTAAAATGTCTCAAATTATGTCGCTTTACATAAATTAGAAATATTTCCAAAGGCGAGTAATATTACTATCCCTCCACTTGATTCGGATAATGTGTCAGTGTTATCCAACAGAAATTATGAAATATCGGACGGAATGGATGGTGCAAGAGAATTGGAAGGCCATCCATGGTCCTCCAACACTGATCTGGAGTTTGAATTAGATGTTCCGCACACACCGGTGAAAGGTGTGGCGATGACACAAAGTAAGGACTGAGCCGTGAGGGGTAATTCTTCAAGAAAACCGAGGTATTGATCGTCGAGTGAGCCACGGATTGCCTCACAATGTGGGAGAAGACGAGGGAAAATGGCAATTATATCCAGGTTGCGCACTGTGCTAGAAGCGGATTCGATGTCGGAAGATGCAGCGATCAGGTTCAGAGTGATCTCAATTAGTTTGCCTCCTGACGAGAGGAGGTACACATTTGGACTTGGGTGTGTCAGAATCAGACTGGTATGATATTTTCAAGGGCGGATATTAGATGATGCTGGAAGGTAAACCACTCTCAACATACCGTAGGAGGGGCCCAATGAGTGAATGGACCACAATCAGTTGTTTGATGTGATGCGTGTGAAGCGCGCTGTTGCCGAAGAAGGTTTCCAGATCCGAGATACCATACGACAATGAATACGTTGTGTCCATATCCATAATAAGAGTCAAGGACGCTATATGGTGGGTTATGTCAGTCACTATAACCTTTAATACATCTCCAGCAATATTTCGAAACCAGGGATCTTGGTGCATGCAACACACTAGAAGCGGTATAGGAGTGGCATACAAGGAAAATCGGTGTGAGTAATTGTGTCTGTTGTGGTTTTGGTGGGCAGAATGAAATGATGTGATGTTGCGACGCACGGTTGTAACCAGAATTGAATTCAACCACTGATTGCAGTGAGCTCCTCTCCAGACAATTGACGCACGTGGCAAGTTTGTTCCACGATATCCCCAAGCTCGGCGAGGAGGTAGGTACGTGAATGGCATGGGCATGATAAATATCCGGCGATTTGTAGAATGAATACCGACTTCCAGGCTTAGTATTGTGGCCGTGCTCCTACAGGATACACACTATTCCATCCTTTCCTTTTAACCAACTTGAAGGCCGACTAATCCTTCTTGTATAATACAGGCAGGATATTCTCATGTCACTTTACCATTTTGACACGTATTCCTTGGACTTCATCAGATCGTTTTAAAGGCCTCTAATTTTGTTCCAAGTTCTGTGCCTCATGATAACCAATCCGGGAATTGAACACAGATTTTGAAGATTAGATGAATCTCACCGATTAATGTCAGCATGCATTAGTGAATGTTTGTTACGGGTGTCTTTTGCTACTCTTCAAGCACTTGCTTCATCTATCCCAGCTACCTGATATGCTGCTTCTCATCTCTCAGTGGTAATATATTTGAAGTGATTCTCGTTGATAAATAGGCCGTGATTCTAACCAATACTAGCGCCGACCAGCATGCAAAATGGTGTCTAGCATCAACGAGGCGCTTCCAAGCACACACAGGCGATACAAAGTCAACATATGCGGTCTTGAATGGGCTCAAACTATGTAGCATTACATAAATTATATATATTGCCAAAAGGCGAGTTAAGTAAAACGTCATGGTATTATCCCTCCTCCTGGTTCGGATTGTGTATTGGTAGTATCCAACAGAAATTGGGCTGGCGCAATGGATGAAACAAGATCATCGGCACGCCAATCATGGTTCTCCAACACTGACCTGCAGTTTGAATTAAATGTTACGCACACACCAGTGAAAGGTGTCCGAGCACCTTTTGCCATCTCTCACCCACCTTTGAACGATTCCTGGCGATTCAGTTTTCTCGTTAGTATGTATCTAAGGTTCGTTGAACTCATTACGTGGGTTTAAAATGACTATACTCCAGGTTAGACCACCAGCCACTCTTGCATTGACAAAGATATATGTACAAAATGCCGGTCAGGCACGTACCCACCTGTCAACTTCTGAACTTCCATATAATAATCAAGTTAATTATGTACTAATACACATACATCAGCAAGTTTCAAAGCATTAAATATGTCCTCTTTACACAATATATTAATAAAAATAGGGTGATAGAAATATAAAATAGCATGATAAGTCACACGAGTAGGATATTACATATGCTGTTTTCATCATGAACCTTGCAGGTCCAGGACGGGAAAGGAGGAGCAAAACCATGATACCATTCAATCATGAGGGGTTCCCCATTACTCCACTCACAAGGACCGGGTAATACTAATTCTGGCGTGTACTTAATTATGACTGAATATAGACTACATGTACAATTTGTTAATGAAAATCTGACAGACTTGCCACAAACAGGCATATTTACTTTCTACACCAATTAGCCCAAGTAAAGAATTATTAAAATGGGATGCTCGTTTGAATTCTGAAAGAATTGAACACGGAGCAGATGCGGCTAGATATAGCCGGAGTGACGGGGCTGTCCCTGAGAAGCGCTGTCATGGATAGCATCCACTGCATTTACATATTCTATCAATTGAGATATCACTTCTCAACTAACGTAAGAGATTAATTCCCAAAACTCTAGCGCTCGAGAAGTCGGAAGTTGCCACATTACATTATGCGGTGAAGGTTCATCGAACTATTCATAACTGCCATATCTGCTCTCTGCCGTAGACAATCTGTTGAAGACCAAGGAATTGGTGTATACCATCATGAGAGAAATTGAGGCAACCTGCAGCATGTATGAATAAAGGAGGTTGAGGCATGAGGTTGTGTAAAAGGAAGGGATGAATAGCTGGGTATCCTGTATAAAGCACCGCCACAATGCGATACCTTGAAATTTATCCCCTTGATAACTGTAACTTAAAAGCGCAGCATCCCCTTCCGGTATCACAACCACCTACTACCCACCAATGTCGACTTCAAACGAGAGGACTCTGAGCAGCAACGATGTCGTACGGGCTGAAAGCCTCCTACAAGAAGTTCAGTGGCTACAACCCTTGGTCTCCCCAGCTGCATTGAGCGCAGAAGAATGGGAGGAGATATTTGATGCGGTGAGAAGGGAAAGATTCCGGGAAAAGCTTCGAGACCGATGGAGCTGTATTGAACATGGGCACAGTGTGTGTTATCGAGGTCCTGAAGACGACGAGCATATACCACTGTCTGAAGAAGATCTGGAAGTTTGGGTTGAGGAATGGGTGCACAAAATTCAACAGCCTTTCATGTACACTGTTGACAAACTGGACGCTTTTAGTGCCTAAGAGAGCCACATTGTCAAGACCCACCGACTATTATTAAAATGCGAGGTAGATCCACTAACACGACATCGAACATGAGTCCATGTCGCAGTCATAATAACATCGACTGGGGAGTGGTTTCACTGGCTGATAGCTCGTCTTCAAGTGTTGAAATTAGCCCCGGGTATTACCTAGGAGTTGGCATGGACAGGATTGGGATGGGCATGCTTCACAGTACACAGAGAGCTTCTCTGATGGCAAAGTTGATGATATACAAGAGAATAGCCCGTGGATATGGATGCAACAAGGCCTTTAACAAGTGTCTACAGAAGTATCTCACTCTGCCAAGACTGGGAATGGTGATTCAAGAGACCATCAATTTGATGAAGTAGGGATACAACCGCGTCAACCATTGATTACTCAACATACTCACGTCTTTCTAGACCCACCTATCCCCTTCGAATTAGACAACAGGCGTGGGTGGTCTTATGGGAGTGGATGTACTTACACCAGATATGTTATTCAAGTGTTAAACAGCGGAGAAACAGAGCTCACACTGCCAAGCTTATGACAGGTTTGGCTTGGGCCTTCCTCTGGTGTCACGGCACTCAATGGTCAGATGTAGATCGGCGGTCAACTTCAATTACGTCTTCCCTGTACAAGGCTGTCATCAGATCACCACTACACACCAACGTGGATGAGACTGCATCCACATTCATTGTACAAATCGCTGAATATCATTCATCATCTTTTCCTTCTCCAGGTTTCCTCGTCAGTCACCTTGGGTATATCGTGGAAGACATCTCCCACGTGCGTCAACGGTCTGCAGTGGAGTTCGCTGCGATCAGAGTTTACATTGAATTCTGGTTAAAACCGTGCGTCGCAACATCACATTTTTGCATCCTGCCCACCAAACCAGAACAGACAAAATTACTCACACCGAATTTCCTCGGTTGAATCACCTATAAGGATTCTCATGTGGGCCATAGACTATAAGTCATCTTAAGATTCTGTGTATTAACTGATGGAAATGGGTCAGTATATAGGGAGCTCACACAGATGTGATTCCTTAGATTCTTAGGGTAGATACATAGGATGTAATATGCAGATTATAGCAGTATTCACACAGAGGTGATTCTTAAGATTCTGGGTGTACATACACAAACCATGATATACAGACTATATGGGTATCCACACTGAGGTGATTCTTAAGATTTTGGGTGTACATATACAAACCATGATATACAGACTATATAGGTACCCACACTGAGGTGATTCTTAAGATTCTAGGTGTACATACACAAACCATGATATACAGACTATATGGGTACCCACACTGAGATGATTCTTAAGATTCCTGGGGTAAATACCTCCTACATGCTATGCAGAAAATGGATGTACTCACACAGAAGTGATTCTTGAGATTTTTAGGATAGATACATACACAGCAAGTGATATACAGATTATAAGATAATTCACAAAGGTATGTAATTCTTGAGATTCTTAATGTACATACACAGAACATGATATACAGATTATATGGGTGTCTACACTGAGGTGATTCTCAATATTCCTAGGGTGAATCAAATACAGCTGATCTGGAGATATTTAGGCAAATACATAAAGTAAAGCCTTATGGGAATTAGGGGATTAGGGGAATTGGGGGAATTGGGGGATTAGGGGGATTAGGGGGATTGGGAGGATTGGGGGGATTAGGGGGATTAGGGGGATTAGGGGGATTGGGGGGATTGGGGGGATTAGGGGGATTGGGGGGATTAGGGGGATTAGGGGGATTAGGGGGATTAGGGAGATTAGGGAGATTGGGGGGATTAGGGGGATTAGGGGGATTGGGGGGATTGGGGGGATTGGGGGGATTGAGGGCATTGGGGGGATTGGGGGGATTGGGAGGATTGGGGGGATTGGGGGGATTGGGAGGATTGGGGGGATTGGGGGGATTGGGGGATTAGGAGGATTAGGAGGATTAGGAGGATCAGGAGGATTAGGAGGATTAGGGAGATTAGGGGGATTGGGAGGATTGGGGAGATTGGGGAGATTGGGGGGATTGGGAGGATTGGGAGGATTGGAAGGATTGGGAGGATTGGGGGGATTGGGAGAATTAGAGGTGTCTACACTGAGGTGATTCTCATGATTCCTAAGGTAAATCAAATACAGCTTATCTGGAGATCTTTAAGCAAATACATAGAGTAAAGCTTTATGGGAGTTTGGGGGATTGGGGAGATTGGGAAGATTGGGGGGATTGAGGGGATTGGGGGGATTGGGAGGATTGGGAGATTGGAGGGATTGGGATTGGAGGGCTTGGGGGCATTGGGAGGATTGGGGAGATTGGGGAGACTGAGGAGATTTGGGTGATTGGGAGGATCAGAGAGATTGGAGGAATTGGAGAGAGTTGAGGAATAATTCAACTCAATCCTAAACTTAAACCCTCTGTCCAACTCCTTGATATATTTCCCTCCATCTCTCTTCCAATACTCCCATCCCAATGTCCTCAATCACTCTCACAATACCTCCAATATCTCTTCTAATGCCTTCCATCTCTCTCTCCATATACCTCTAATTCTCCTGCCAATACCTCCAATGTCTTCCCAATACTCCCAACCTCTCTCCCAATATCCCCTGTTTATTCTCTCTGAGATTTATAGGGAGTTTCAAATAGGGTCTCATTATTTTTCTCTATAACAAATAGCATTACTACCAATTAAAAATTAGTATGCTAATGTAACAAATAGACTAAGTTGTGAATAATGTACCGTAGTCCACATGATGGGAAAAATTGACTGAGGTACATATGAAAGATTAAAAGGGGGTAATCATAGGAAAAAAAACAATTGAAGTAAAGATTAAGTGGTGGTAAGATGTGGAATAAAGGAAGATTGATAAATGATGTGATACATGATCAAGGGTTTTCTTATTATTTTCAGGGACACTCCAACTCCACCACTCTCTCAGGTACATTTAAATCTCAGTTCACAACAAGTTCACATGTGGCTGCACAAAAGCTGTGGTTTTTTCTCTCTCAGTACTCAATCTATTAGTCGTTTGCATCTCCTGCAGATATTAGTTCTACACTGTTTAACTGGTCTGGCTGTAGAACTACTACACCATTGAAACAGTTCTAAATAAATGAACATGTCATACAAGTAAGGAAGAAATGTTATTCCACTGGAAACAAGGTTTGCCTTGCACTAACACTTTTTATATATTATCCTACTGCCACAAAGACTATAAAGATCATGACTGGAATTCTGAATTATTGTAATGGAGTATACCAGAAGTTCTATAAGCCAATGAAACATATATCAAGAGAAGGAAATATCATTCTAATAGTAATAGGAATTTATCTTATTACAATAGTTTACATTTATTCTACACAACTAAAGAGAATGGTGATAACCATTATAAGATTATGATACAGATCATCACAAAAATGATATTGTTTATAACAGAACCTTCTGCACATTCATTCCTCAGATAGCAATTATTCTAGCTGTTATGCAGTTGCTATTTGAGTCACATTGGTAGCAATTTTTAGTTTGGCTGTGCTTTGCCATGTTTCAACAGTGCAACAGTTGAATAGTGTAGGACTAATATCTGTTGCAAATAAAAACAGCTAATAGATTGAGTGATAAGGGGGAATAAACCACTACTTTATGCAAACCACATGTAAAGTACATATACATTTGGAGAATAATGGAAAGAGAAGAATGATGAGAGTCTATTATCACCTCACAGTGTATGGTGTGTCACTACCTTATACATTCTGGGTATTCAAATATTGACTGCTTTTAGTGAAACTTCTAGATGTATAATGCATTTGATACTAAGGAGGACAATACAGAGGAACAGAATAGATGTCACTAAGGATGTTGAGTATACAGTGGGATACTATGAGTATAATGGAACAGATAGAATTATGTATGCAATTGGTGAAATGTGGATAGACATGATTACACATTACAGCATTATTGATATGAAAGTATTGGGAGGAAATTAGAAGTCTGGGAGGAGATTGAGAGTGTTGGGAGAGAGGTCGGGAGTATTAAAAGGGAGGTTAGACATTGGAAAAGAGATTGGAGGTACTGGCAGCGAGAGATAGAAGGCATTAGAAGAGGTATTGAGGTATTGGAGGTTGATTGAATGGTTTGGAAGGCATTAGAAGAGATATTGAAGGTATTGGGAGAGTGATTGAGGACATTGGGATGGGAGAAAGATGGAGGGAAATATATCAAGGAGTTGGACAGAGGAATTAGGTTTAGGATTCAGTTGAATTATTCCTCAACTCTCTCCAATTCCTCCAATCTCTCTGATCTCTCTAATTTCCCTAATCCCCCCAATCCCCCAATCCCCCCAATCCCCCCAATCCCCCCAATCCCCCCAATCCCTCCAATCCCCCCAATCCTCCCAATCCCCCTTTCCAACTCACTCCTAGGACTCAGTGAAATATACGAATCCCCCCAATCCCTCTAATCTCCCTAATCTCCTTAATCCCCCCAATTCCTCTAATCCCTCCAATCCCCCTAATCCCCCCAATCCCTCCAATCTCCCCAATCTCCCCAATCCCCCTAATCCTCCCAATCCTCCCAATCCCCCTAATCCTCCCAATCCCCTTAATCCTCCCAATCCCCGCAATCCCCGCAATCCCCCTAATTCCCCCATCCCCCCAATCCCCCCAATCCCCCCAATCCCCCCAATCCCCCCATCCCCCTAATCCTTCCAATCCCCCAAACTCCTCTAATCCCCCTAATCCCCCTAATCCCCCTAATCCCCCTAGAACGAACGCCAGTCGGCCTGTTCTGATGTTTGAGAAGTGGCATCACCATGCATAATACGTATGAATGCAGTGTATGCTATCCTGAGCGATACTCAAAGGCTACTTTAACCATATTTGTATTCAATTCTTTCTATATTTTCACCGTACAAAATCAAGGTTAAATTATCCCCATCCGCCCAATGCGAATGCGGTGCTTCGTGAACTCTTATCAAATTATGCGCACAGGGCCTATTAAAATGACTCACAGTCTCGAACCTGTATTGGCCCACGACCTCGTCGATATGATTTACGGCATGGAAAAAATATATATGGGACCACGAGCAGTCGATATCAGGGACACCGTCATGCAAAGAACAGTGGCGTGGCTGTCATTGATGCATTCCAGTGGTTTTCTATTTAAAGTAATTGTCTCTCATACATCGGATGTCAAACTAACGCTCAATATTATTCCATATGTAATGCATATAGTCACTTTTGACCACCTTCGGTTGCTTGGCAGCTTCTCGTTCATGCTACACACACGTGGCATATATTTTTTAGGCCGTAGTAGTGGCTAGAATCACATCCGATTTATCCACGAGAATCACTTAAATGGGATACCACTCGGAGGTCTCAAATAAAGTAGCGTGTCAGTTAGTTAGGATAACATGAAGCAAATATTTCCATGGCAGATAGCTTGGAATGACAAGCATTCAATGATCCAGAAATGAGGTCCGGGTGAAGCCTCGAGAACTATGGAGTTGACTCCAACATGCGCACGGTTTATGTGACCGAGCACCTGAAGACGACCAGTAAAACTGTTTGAAGAAGTTGTGGCAGTTTGGGGGGAAGAATGGATGCATAAAAACGAAATATCCTTTTTATGTCCACTGTTCACATACCGGATGTTTTCAGTGCCCAGGAGACAGAAATTACCATGGCACCCCAACGATTATTAAGATGCGAGGGATATCAACTAACAACACATCCAACCTCAGTCTACATGAAAGATATAACATAGACTGGGGAGCGGCCTCATTGAATGAGAGCTCATCTTTAAGTATTGAAATTGGCCGGGTGTATTACTGTGGAGTCGGTCGGAAAAGGTTCGGATGAATGTCTTTACAACGCCAAGGGCACTTCGCATACGGCACAATTGACGATATCAGAGCGAATTGCGCGTGGACCAGGGCGAGACCAGAAGGTCATCGACAAGCTTCTACACAAGTATCTCACTCTGTAAGACTGGGAATACTAATTCAAGAGACCATGCATTTCACGGGGAAAGGATACAACAGTGTCACTCATTAAACGCGCAGAATATACTTAATGTTTGTAGACCCATATACTTTCCGAATTCGACAACAGGCGTCAATGGTCTTAAGGGGGATGTCTGCATTCCAGGCGGAGGAACGAGGGACACATTGCCAAGCTTTATGACAGCTTGGGGCTTTGCCTTGAATTGGTGCTCGATAGTCAGATAGAGATCGGCCATCAACTGCAATTACGACATTACTTAATAACACTAGAATCAAGTCACGGCTACACACCAGGTTACATCAAGATTTATCATACAAATCGTTGGGGATTTGTCATTCAATAAATCCTTTTCTCGTTGACGAACTTGTGTATATCGTGAGAAACATCTGCCATGTGCGTCAGCTGTCTGGGGAGGAGCGAGGGGCTAATCGAGGTCGCTCTGAAGCTGATAACCGTATCTTCTAACATCGAACCTGCATGTGCCACAGTGAGCAGTTTTAATGTCATCGCCCTCTCGCTCGTCTTCCGCATTGTGTCCCAATGTGTGGCTTAATCAATGATCAATCCCTCGGTGTCGACTTTGACAAATTACACCTCATGGTGCATTGCGTCATCGCTACACCTTCTACTGGTGTGACGGTTACATCTAATTCGGACTCCACATCAGTGTTGGAGGCACATGCATGGTTGGACTGCAGAGGGGTTGCACCAGCCATTCGGCACAATATGTAATCATTTCTTTTGGATCACGCAGGCACATCTCATCCAAACTAGAAGGAGGAATAGTATTATTGCTCTTCAATTAACTCGGTTTGTCACAGGATCTGTCTAACCACATAACTTGAGCCAATTTAAGAGCGCACACAGTCACATTTTATCGTCACCCCATTCTTTCAGCTTCTCGAATAATATTGACGAGGGTTAGTTTAACTCCCGATTTATTAACAACAATTATTTCAAATAGAACACCGCTGGAAAGTCTCAAGACAGCCACGCCACTGTTATGCACATGTGACTTAGTTAGGATAGCACCAAGCAAGCCATTGAATAAAAACGCAGGACGTCGGGCATAATCATTCCAATCCAACTACCAATAACCGGGCTCTGTCATCGAAGAATCATTCGGCTCTGCTCTCTTCCCCCGTCACGCCTTCTTCATCCTATCCTTCTAAAAGCCGCCACTGGGTTTAAATCTCATTAAGCCCCAATAAATGACTTCCTGGAGAGGGTCCCTATTTTGAAGATACCGGGGGAAACTATAGCTGCGATCAAATGTCAGGCTTAGTGCAGGAAATTCACCACGTGTCGAGGCGCCAGAGGAGGCTGCCATAATGACAATCCATGATCTGTCGTGACATCTTCGTGTCATGCACACGAGTCCCGAATAAATAAGGTGAGCCTGGGGCGAATTGCTCTACTCATAAGGACCGGGTAATAAAAATACTGGCCTGTATTTATTATGACGGAATATAGATTACATGCATGATTTCTTAATGAAGATTTGACGGGCTCGCCACAGAAAAGCATCTTCACTTTCGATGCCAATTAGCCTAAGTGAAGACTTATTAAAATGGGATGCTGGTTAAAATTTTGAAAGAATTGAATACGAAGCGGATGTTTCCGTGAGATATAGCCCGAATGGAGAGCCGCCGGAGGCTGTACCTGAGAAGCACTGTCATGGATAACATCCACTGCATTTTCACATTCTATCAATGGAGATGTCACTTCTCAACTAACGTAGAAGCTGAACTGCACAAATATCTAGCGCTCAAGAACTCATAAGTTGCCACATTATGCGGTGAAGGTCATCAAGCTATTCGTAGGTGTCATATGTGCGCTCTGCCGTAGATGATCGGTTGAAGAGTAGGAAATTAGAGTATAACATAGTGAGTGAACTTGAGAGTATCCTGGAGCGTGTGTACATCAAGGAGGTTGAACGGCTTCAAGTTGTGTAACAGGAAGGGAAGAAACGCTGGGCATGCTGCATAAAGCACCGCCACAATGCTATACCATGAAATTCATGACCCTGATAACTGAAAATTAAAAGCGCAGCATCCCCTTCCGGTATCACAACAACCTGCTACCCACCAATGTCAACTTCAAACGAAACGACTCTGAGCAGCGACGATGTCGAACAGGCTGAAATCCTCCTACAAGAGGTTGAGTGGCTACAACCCTTGGTTTCCCCAGCTGCAATGAGCTCAGTAGAACGGGAGGAGTTAGTTGATGCGGCGATAAGGGAAAGATTCCGGGTAAGGCTTCGAGAGCGATGGAGCTGTATCGAACATGAACACGGTGTGTGTTATCGAGTTCCCGAAGACGACCAGCATATACCACTGTCTGCAGAAGATGTGGAGGTTTGGGCTGAGAAATGGGTGCGCAAAATGGGATAGCCTTTAATGCATACTGTTGACAAACTGGACGCTTTCAGTGGCTAGGAGAGACAAATTGTCATGATCCACCGATTATTATTAAAATGCGAGGTAGATCCACCACCGCCACATCCAACCTCAGTCCGCATTATAGTCATGACGTGGACTGGGGAGTGGGTTCACTGTATGAGAGCTCATCGACATTTTCAAGTATTAAAATTGAGCCGGGGTATTGCTGTGCAGTCGTGATGGAAAGCGTTGGGAAGACTGTGCATTACAGTGCAAAGACAGCTGCACTGATGGCAAAGTTGATGCTATACAAGCGAATGGTGTATGCAAACGACAGGACCGTTAACAGGTTCTTACGCAAGCCTCTCACTCTGCCAAGACTCGGAATCATAATTCAAGAGACCATTGACTTAATGAGGTGGGTATATCACAGCGCCGATCATTGCATACACTCAACATACTCACGTCTATCTAGATCCACTTACCCGCGTCGAATTCAAAAACAGGCGTGGGTGGTCACAATTAATCTCTGTGATTCAACTCATATGACGTGGAGCAACCGAGGTGACACTGAGAAGCTTATGGTGCGTTTGAGTGGGGCCTTCTCCCAGTGTACCGGCGCTCGATGGTCAGATAGAGATCTGCCACCAACTGAATTTACATCATCCCTTTACAATGCTATAATCAAATCACCGCTACACACCAACGTGGATGAGGTGGCGTCGGCATTCATTCTCCAGATCGCCCGATATTTATCATCCTTTTGTAAACGTACCTTCCTCCTCGTCGACCTTGAGTATATCGTGGAAACCATTTGCCACGTGCGGAAACTGTCTGTAGAGGAGGTCACTGCCATCAGGGGTTGCATTGAATTCTGGGTACAACCGTGCGTCCCGACATCACATCATTTCATCCTGCCCACCAAAACTAGAACAGACAGAATTACCCACACCGACATTCCTTGCATGTCCTATAACTGGTCTCGTGTCTTGCATCCACGAAGATGATCGGTTTCAAGATCTTGCTGGAGATGTATTGAAGGTTATAATGGATGACACAAACCACCATATAGCGTCCTTGACTCTTATGATGGATGAGGACACAGCATATTCATTGTTGGATGGTATGTTGGCTCTGAACACCTTCTTTGACGACAGCACGCTTCGCACGCATCATATCAAACAACTAAGTGTGGTCCCTCGGTTAATTGAGCCACTCCTATGGTATGTTGAGAGTGTTTTACCTGCCAGCATCACCTAATATTCCCCCTTGAAAATACCATACCAGTCTGATTCTGACACACCCGAGCCCAAATTACGGTTTCATCTCGTCAGGCGAGGAAATAATTGAGTTTACTCTGAAGCTGATAGCTGCATCTTCCGACATCGAATCCGCGTGTACCGCAATGCGCAGGCTCAATATAATCCCCATTATCCCTCGTCTTATCCCCCATTGTGACACAATGCGTGGCTCGCTCAACAATAAATTCCTCGTTTCCCAGCTTGAAGCATTAACCCTCGCGGCTCAGTCCTTCCTTTGTGTCATCGCCACACCTTTCACCGGTGTTTGCGCAACATCTAATTCAAACACCAGATCAGTGTTGGAGGGCCATGGCTGGTCTCCCGATGCTCTTGCTCCATCCATTCCGTCCGATATGTCATAATTTCTCTTGGATAATCCTGACACATTATCCGAACCAAGAGGAGGGATAGTAATAATACTCTCGTCTTTGATAAATACTTCTAATGTATGTAAAGCAACATAGTTTGAGCGATTTAAAGAGCGCATATAGTCACCCTGTTCCGTCTTTGTATGCTTGGCAACTTCTCGCTGATGCTATATACACGTTGCATATATTCGTCGGCCTTGGTAGTGGCTATAATCACATCAGATATATCAACGAGAATCACCTCACATAGAATACCACTCGAAGGTGTCAAAGAAAGCAATGTGTTAGTTAGTTGGGATAGCATGGAACAAGCCACCGAAGAACAGCAAAAAAAACACCGGTAACAATCACTCATTAAGCCATGCCGATTATCTCCGTCAAATTAATTTAATATTTCAAATGTATGTTCAATCTCCTGATTGGCCATCATGAGACACGAAACTCTAGAATGCAAGGAGACGCCTTGAAAGCGTT
The DNA here is from genome assembly GCA_015178975.1 of Hysterangium stoloniferum. Lineage (NCBI taxonomy): Eukaryota > Fungi > Basidiomycota > Agaricomycetes > Hysterangiales > Hysterangiaceae > Hysterangium > Hysterangium stoloniferum. Next base: position 1,083,104 of record WHVD01000007.1, read on the forward strand.
CAGGGACGGCGTTGAGGGGATTCACAAAGTATGTCTTTCCATTTGAAACCTTGACCAGAGGATGGAGCGCCTCGCTCCCATGGCATCCGACTTGAAAAAAAAAGGACAATAGCGAATATTGCAAAGAAGGTCAAATAAGCACCCGAAGGCGCTTTTGAGACCAATACACATACAAGCACAGTTGGAGTGGGTGATTTTGTACGTTGTGGGTTTGGTGGCAGGATGAAATAATGTCATGTCACGGTTGTACCCAGAATTTAATGCAACCTCTGATCGCAGTGAGCTCCACTACAGACAGTTGACGCACGTGGTAGATGATTTTCACGATATACCCGAGGTAGGCGAGTGTTGAGGAAGAGAGACACCTCATATACTTCTATATGCAATAGGGATGATCGAATTCGAAATCAGGCAAACGAATATTTCTTTTGCCCCCATCACATCCTCTGTTCTAAATCACAGTCACATTGACTGTCACACACATATATATTGGGCGTCAATTATAGTTTTGCCTCAGTCCGTTATACTACGAATATACGAGACTGAGGTGAGCTGTCTATTTATCAAGTAGACAATTTCCTTAACTAACCTCACGTGTACTAGAACTATATTCTAGGTACCTATTGTAGAGTCCGTTATACTACGAATATACGAGACTGAGAACTATATTCTAGGGTATCATTTTTAACAGCGAGGAGGCTGGGACTTTCACAAAAGGATGATAAATATCGGGCGATTTGTGGAATAAACATCGACGAAACCTCATCCAGGTTGGTGGGTAGCGGTGATTTGATTACAGCATTGTAAAGCGATGACGTAATTGCAGTTGATAGTCGATGTCTATCTGCCCCCTCTAAGATCATTGACGCCTGTTTTCGAATTCGGGGGGGATAGGTGTCTCTAGAAGGACGTGATGATTTTTAATAATTGACACTGTTGTATCCCTACCTCATCAAATCAATAGTCTCTTGAATTATTATTCCCAGTCTTGGCACTGTGAGATACCTGAGTAGAAACTTGTCAATGACGTTCTGGCCTTCCCACGGTCCGTGTCATTCGCTCGTATGTCATCAACTTGTCATCAAGGAACATTTTTTGCGCTGTAAAGCACTTTCTTCCCAACCTTTTCCAGACCGACTCTATATTAGTACCCGGGGCGAATTTCCACACTTGGCGACGAGCTATCGGGCGATGACACGACTCCCCAGTCTATGTCATACCGACGATATGGACTGACGTTGGATGTGGCGTTGGTGGATCTCCCTCGTATCTTAATATTATTCGGTGGGTGATCTCCAGTTCTCTCTCCTTGACTCTCAAAACATTCTGTCTGTAAATAGTGTGCAGAAAAATATTTCCTCTTACGCACCCATTACTCCACCCAACCTTCCACGTCGTCTTCAGACAGTGGTATGTGTTGGTGTTCATCGGGTGCTCAGTAACATAAACAGTCCCCGTGTTGAAGACAGTTACAACATTCTCGCAGCTTCATCCGGAATCTTTCCCTCATTCGCGTGTGATTTATCTCCAGGCGTTCCAACTCAATATAGCCGGGCGAACCCAAGGTTGCAGCCACTGAACCCCTTGTAGGAGGCGTTCAGCCCGTCCGATATCGTGGCTGCTCAGGGTCGTCTGATTTGAAGTGGATATTGGTGGCCTACAGATTGATGTAATACGGAAGGGGACAGTGCGTTTTTTAAGGTGCAGTGATGAGAGGAATGATTTCCCAGTTATAGCATTGTGGCAGTGCTTTATACAGGATACCCGCCGTTTCATGCCTTCCTTTTAAATCACTTGAAGGCCTATTCGTCCCTTTCAAAGAATACAACCATAATACTCTCAAGTTACGTTACCATTTTATTTGTCCCCTATTCCTTACCTTCATCAGATCGCATACTGCAGACGACACATGTGGCGGCTGGGAATACATTGACAACCTCTCACCGCATAATGTGGTAACTTCTCGATTCATGAGCGCTGCATTTCATGGAAATCCAGCTTTTCCGTTGATTGAGAAGTGACATCTCCATGCATGGAATATGTAAATGCAGTAAATGGTATCACGACCTTAGGCACTTCCGACTCCGGCTATATCCGACGGAAATATGCGGTCCGTGTTCAATTCTTTCAGAATTTCAACGATCAATCCATGTCAATAATTCCTTAGTTATGCTAATTGGGGTCAAAACTGAATATTCTTGGTTGCGGCGAGTCCATCAGTGTTTGACTTACAAAGTATGTGTAATCCATATAGATACCTGGTTTCATTGTTCCCTGTCCCGCTGAGTGAACTTATTCTCCCCGGGATCTAGTTATTTATCAGGGACTTGCATTTTCGGCGCGAACATGTCAAGGCAGATCAAGGATTGTGAGCCACTGTAGCGTGGGCTCTTTCTGACGGAGCTCTTCGGGAGTGTAATCCCAACCAACTGACACGCTGCTAGCTTTGAGACCTCCGAGTGGTATTCTACTTGAAGTGATTCTCGTTGATAAATAGGATATCATTCTAATTGCTACTATGGCCCACCAATATATGCGACGGCTCTATACTATCAAAGAGAAGCTGCCAAGCATACAAAGGCGGTAAAAAGTGACTATATGCGCTCTTGAATTGGCTCAAACTATTGTAGCTTTACATAAATTAGCAATATTTCCGAAAGGCGACTCAAGTATAGAGTAATAGTACTATCCTTCCTCCTGGTTCGGATAATGTATCGCTGTTATCCGAGAGAAATCAAGATATATTGTGTGGAATGGATGGCGCAAGCGCATCGGCAGGCCAACCATGATACTCTAACACAGATGTGCAGTTCAAATTAAATGTTACCAAAATTCCGGTGAAGGTGTGGCGATGACGGAAAGGAGGGAATGACCCATGAGGTGTAATCTCTCAGAGCGGACACGGTGGAATTGATCGTTGATGGAGCCATGCATTGTGTCACAATGTGGGAGAAGACGATCGAGAATTGCGATTATATCGAGGTTGCGCACTGTTGTACACGCGGATTCGATGTCAGAAGATCCAGCTATCAGCTTCAGAGTGAGGTCAAGTAGATATTCGCCTGAATGGAGGAGCCAAACATTTGGACGCTTGTGTGTCAGAATAAGACTAGTAGGATGTTTGAATGGGCAGATATGAGATGATGCTGGAAGGTAAAGCATTGTCAACATACCGTAAGAGGGGCTCAATGAAGGAAGAAACCACGTTCAGCTGGTTGATATGATCCGTGCGGAGCATGCTGTCGTCTAAGAAGGTTTTCATGGCCCTTATATCACACCACAGTGAATACAGTGTGTCCTCATCGATATGAAGAGTCAAGGACGCTATAAGGAGTTGGTGTTATCCACTAGAATCTTCAATACATCTCCAGCGATATCTCGAAACCAGGCATCTTCGTGCGTGCAACACACCAGAAGCTGTATAGGAGATCCATACAAGGAACATCGATGTGAGTAATTTTGTCTGTTGTGGTTTTGGTGGGCCAGATGAAACGATGTGATGTCGCGACGCACGGTTGTACCCAGAATTCAATGCAACGTCTAATCGCACTGAGCTCCTCTACAGACAGTTGACACACGTGGAAAGTTTGTTCCACGATATGCCCAAGCTCGCCGAGGAGGAAGGTACGTTTACAAAAGGATGATAAATATCCGGCGATTTGTAGAATGAATGCCGACGTAACCTCATTCAGGTTGGTGTGTAGCGGTGATTTGATGACGGCATTGTTAAGCGATGACGGCATTGTAAAGCGATGACGGCATTGTAAAGCGATGACAGCATTGCAGTTGATGGCAGATCTCTATCTTGCCATCCAGCGCCGGGACACCAGAGGAAGGCCGAACCCAAAGATGCCATAAGCTTGGCAGTGTGACCTTCGTTCCTCCGCTGTATAACACTTGAATGATAGAGCCTCTGTAAGACCACCCACGCCTGATGTCGAATTCGAAGGGGATAGGTGGTTCTAGAAAGACGTGAGTATGTTCAGCAGTGTAATCAATGATTGACGCTGTTGTATCCCTACTTCATCAAATCGATAGTCTCTTGAATTACCATTCCCAGTCTTGGCAGAGTGAGATACTTCTTTAAACACTTGTTAACGGCCTTGTTGCGTTCATATCCATGGGCTATTCCCTCGTATATCGTCAGTTTTACTATGAGCGAACCCCTCTGTGCGCTGTAAAGCACTTTCATCCCAATCCTGTCCATTCCAACTCCTAGGTAATACCCGGGGCTAATTTCAACACGTGAAGACGAGCTACCAGCCAGTGAAACCACTCCCCAGTCCATGTTATGATGACTGCGATATGGCTCATGTTCGATGTCGTGTTGGTGGATCTACCTTGCGTTTTAATAATAGTCGGTGGGTCACGACAATGTGCTTCTCCTAGGCAGTGAAAGCGCCCAGTTTGTCAACAGTGTACATGAAAGGCTATTGTATTTTGCGCACCCATCCCTCAACCCAAAATTCCACATCTTCTTCAGACAGTGGGATATGCTCGTCGTCTTCGGGACCTCGATAACACACACCATGCCCATCTTCGATACAGTTCCATCGGACTCGAAGCTTTACCCGGAATCTTTCCCTTCTCACCGCGTCAACTCTCTCTTCCCGTTCTTCTGCGCTCCATGCAGCTGGGGAGACCAAGGGTTGTAGCCATTCAACTTCTTGTAGGAGGCTTCCCGCACGACATCATTGCTGCTCAGAGTCGTCTCGTTTGAAGTTGACATTGGTGGTTGTCAGGTGGTTATAATACCGGAAGGGGATGCTGGGCCTTTAAGTTACAGTTATCAAGGGAATAAATTTCAAGGAATCGCATTGTGGCGGTGCTTTATACAGAATACCCAGCGATTCATCCCTTCTTTTCCACAACCTCAAGCCTAATCTCCTTCATTAATACATGCTCCAGGATTGTCTCAAGTTCTCTCACTATGGTATACACCAATTCCTTTGTCTTCATCAGCTTGTCTATGGCAGAGAGCAGATATGGCAGTTTTAAATAGTTCGATGAACCTTCACCGCATACTGTGGCAACTTCCGACTTCTGGAGCGCTAGAGCATTGGGAATTGATCTCTTACATTAGTTGAGAAGTGACATGTCAATTGATAGAATATGTAAATGCAGTGGATGCTATCCATGACAGCGCTTCTCAGGTACAGCCCCGCCACTCCGGCTATATTTAGCGGAAGCCGAATTCTTTCAGAATTCCAACGAGCATCCCATTTTAATAATTCTTTACTTGGGCCAATTGGCGTAGAAAGTAAATATGCCTGTTTGTGGCGAGTCCGTCAGGTTTTCATTGACAAATTGTGTAATCTAAATTCAGTCAGAATTAAGTACACGCTAGAATTAGTATTACCTGGTCCTTGTGAGCGGAGTAATGGTGAACCCCTCATACGATTGAATTGTATCATGGTTTTGCTCCTCATTTCCCGTCCTGGACCTGCAAGTTTCATGGTGAAAACAGCATATGTAATATCCTGCTCGTGTGACTTATCGTGCTATTTTATATTTCCATCTCCCTATTCTTGTTAATATATAGGTAGAGTAAATAGTTAGTGTCCATATGTAAGCTGTCATTCTATTTGTAGAGACCCCATATTTCAAAGCACCTAGCAGAGCGCCCCCCCCTTATCTTTTTCTCTTTGAATATCCTTCTGCTAGCCTTGTGTGAGTACAATAGGCCCTGTTTGAGGTGGCCTTTACAGGTTCTGAACCATATATTCCAACACTCCCACCTGGTGAGAGATCAAAAAGAACAAAACTCCCACCAGATTGAATAATCCACCAATAGTCCAAATTATGTAACTGCTCCCACCAAATCTTGCCATGACAATTCAAACAAAAGATGACAAGAAAATTCTCCACATCAAACAAAGTCTGAATAGAAGTTGGGAGTCCCATACATCTCAGATGGGTGAGACATCATTTTCCATTCTTTGGTTTCCCATTGTTTTGATTTACTATAATTACTAGCTAAGCACTATACTACCATCAGTCGACTTTGTATCGGCTGAGGTATGTTATTAACAGCTCTTCTTTCATGATACTCGATTACTCATCTCCATGGTTGATATTATACTTGTTATACTGGAATGCCCTGTAATGATACTATGCATTCTAACATAGATTATTGTCCCTTCAGTGACTCATGATTTAGGTTTTTCACAGAATATTACACCAGACAACGGACTGTGCCTATGGCAGAAAGTAGGTTTATCCGTGCCACACTTGCCATGATTTAAAGTAAAAATATCACCAGTGGTTGAATAATTAAAATAATTTATAGCAGGCCTTGAGAATTTAATCGATAGAAAAGAAGTTAGTAGAAATACTTGGCATATAACTCAATCACTGGGGAACCCAAAGATATGTAAGTGTCAAATCCGGAAATATTTAGGACCTTTAACGATACTAATGAGTTAAACTGCTTAGGGATTCGAATAGAGGTTATTTCTTGACGTCTGCTTCGCATTCAGAGGACATTCCTTACATACACTAAAAATTTAGTACGATGCCCCAGTTGATTCATTGCAAACCTCAGGCAGCGACTGACATAACCCCTCTCACTACATAGCGTGTGTAAATAGCTCGGGCAGTTCGTGCCTTATTATAGTTGTTGTCAAGTACATATAACAGTGATTCAAAGAGATCCAAAAAAAGACGGATTCTTCTCGTAACAGGTGACAGATCTGGTGGGAGCGTGCCAACAGGCGTGCTTTTATTTTAGAGTGTCATATCGCTTAATGTGGTGCACCCCGGATTAGGACATTTGAAAAACCAACCTTAAACTCTGAACGTTCAAATGAGATTGAATTCAAGGAAGGCTGTTCTTACTATCTATATAATTAGGGTGTTGGCTGCCGGCAGCTGCAACCCCTCATTCGTCATCCTACGACCCCCAGTATATATAAATGCATGTTCCCCTTGTCTCATTCTCTTTACTGTGCTTTATCACCCAGGTCACCGCGCAATTCGAATTTCCATCTCCAGCTATCGAATATGACGCACCACCTCTCGAAACCGGCGTCTTAGGAGTAACAGCATTTTTCACCCTGACAACGCTCATACAATTGATCATTGTCTCGACCTATCTATTCCGAGGTCGTTCACCCCATATCCTACCGGCTGTAGTAGTACTATTAGGAATGCTCTTTATGATCGTTTCGAATGTACTGTTTATATTGCAGCTTCTTACCTTTTATGTCTCTTTTGATCCGTTGTTGCCGGATAAGTTGAATCCACGATTCCATGCAGGTCAGTACAACTTGATGCAAAATATTAGGGTGCATACTTATCAGTTGGCAGGAGAGGCGTTATTCTATGATTGGGCCGATCCGCTCATCTTTGTAGCCGTCGCACTCATTGTTCGGGACAGATATCGAACTCATACACAGAAAGCAAACTCAGATAAAACACTCACAAAACCACTACCTATAGAACTATTTATGATCCCATTTTATGTCTTCGCAGCATTCATAGTAATATTTTCCTCTTCATTCACTCGCGTATTCCAGACGTTACCGACCTTCGATGCTGGCCTTTCTGAGGCCCAGTACGAGGCCCAACTGGCCAAGTATGAGGCCAGACTAAATATCGGAAATGACTTGGTCTATACGTCGGACGCGATATCTTTTTTTGCGACGCTTTTGTTAGTCCCACTTGTGGCATTGGTCAGATCGAGAATTGGAAGGGACGAGGTGAGTGTGTTGTCTTTAGGATTTGGTATTTGATTGGTCTTATACGTGGATTTGGGTTAGCTTATGAACTGGACCTCGTTCGCAATAATCCCTTCCTTATGCTTCCGCATCATACCCTCAATCGTCATTACTGTCATGGACACCAACACCAAATTAGACACATTTACCAGTGAACAACTTGACCTCGCCAACATCATCACCAACCTCGTATTTTACTTCATCGTGTTCTGCTTTTTTTGCCATATTTTCGTGTGGACGCGATTGTGGTATGGCCCTGGCGAACAATCCAACAACTCGAACAATTCGTATGGATACATAGGGGGACAGATGCCTCTGGCACAATTTCCGGGTCAGTGGGGGTATCCTCAAGGGGGTACGTACATGTATGTACAGACCACGCCTGGCATGCAGTACCCTCCTGCACAGGGGCAGTTCCAAGGTGTACATGGACAGGTTCAGCAGTATCCTTTACCACAGGATAATGGACAGAATCCAAGTTCTGGACAGGTCACGCAGCATCCGTTACCGCAGACGCAACAGGTTTCTGGACCAGAGAAAGCGCTGCCTGCACAGCCTACCCAGTGACATCTTGTCATATGCAACGGAGATAATCGGTTTGGACGGATACGACATGATTTTTTTAGTATTTCTCACTGGAATGCAGCTCTAATGGCACTATGCACCCTAATATCTATACGGTCTCCTCAGTCGTTCATGATTTTGGGTTATTCAGATAATGTTACACGTTCATACACACCCTGGGAAGCCATTGAGTCGCTTGCAAGACTGTATGTAGTTAAGAAGAGAAACCTAGTTAACCAACATGTATGGAGGACCACTCAGAAACCGGTAGCTAACTACTTACAAAATCGGTACATACTCCACTGTGGGTGTGGGAAAGTCTCCTTAGTGTTTACTTTCCTCACACTCACAGAGTGTTTTTCAAGAGTTATTCAACTGTTTCAACACCTCTGATCACAGTGAGCTCCACTACAGACAGTTGATGCACATTGTAGAGAGTTCAATCGGAAAGTAACCTATTTGGCAATAGTTCCAAGTCACGTCACAGCACAAATTCTTATATATACTTTGGCACTCAAGACGACTTCTACACAGCCAAATCAGTTTCATCAAACAGATGACCAAAACTCCATCATGTTCAACAATGCATCATCCTCCAAAGTAACCCTCAGTTCCTACTCAAAACCGACTCTTCACTCCCAAATAGAACTCCAGCCAATAACATCTCGCTTCTCCTCATCCTCAGACATCATTCCCAAGCCCCTACCAGCCCACGCATGCTCCTCCAAGAAATACCATCGTTTCCTCCGTCGACAAGGTATTCGACTCCCATATGCGCCAGACGATCCTGTCTTCATTCGTATAGAGCACTATGATGGCTCCTCCGAAATCCTCCACTATCGATTCGATCGAGTGTTCCAACGAGATTGTTCCCCACCGTCATCGGGAATCCGTTACATGGCAACGTTCACTCCAGTAGGAGATCACGGAGGACCCAAGTTATTCAGGACCCCAGTTCCAGAGGGAAGTCAAGTAGAGCCTCATCAAGGTCGTCGTCGATTTGTGTTCCTTGCGTGGTTGTGGAGCCTACTCACCACCTGGTTCTAAAATGGTGATTGATTGTGTCCCCTCCTTATACTGCAAAACTAGGAACAGAACACGTCTAATCTCAGTTCATCGATTAGCAGTGTTGTCAAGGTTTCAAAATCAAGCATAGCATTTGAGGGTGACGCATTATCATGGGATTCTTGAGTGTTTCTGACTCATATCATCGATGCTTCATCAGCCATCACTTCTATTACTCCATCATCCCTATTGTCTGACTCACTTCCCCTATTGTTCTATTGTATTTCCCCATTTATCCGTGTCACATGTCTGATCTCATCTTTTGTTTGTCATTCTCTTATTGTTCAGCACAGCCTCCCCCTATTATTGTTCACAGCTTTAGTAACACTCCTATTGTGATGACTCAGAGATGACTCACACCATATCGCATCGTTATTGTGTCGCTGTTTGTAGATGTTTGATTTGACCTGTGCTCTCTCATGTATATAAGGGCCTCTCTTTTGCCCACTATTGAACAAGCAATTTCGTTGTATCTCATTTCGAAGCTCATTCTTAAGGACAATCTCTTAAGTCTTACTCACAATCTCACTCCTATGGCCAGTAAGGGATACTGTTGTGTCTCTTATTGTTGAAGTTCTTCGCTCTACGACATTGGGCTTACGTCAGCCTTTTGTATCCATATCCAATTACATAATACAAGGTCCGATCTCTAGCCTCTCGCTCTGAGTGTGTTTGGTTATAGACTGGTTTCACGAACGACTGTGTTAGTGACCGTCATAAAGACTTGACCGTTGCACGCAGGTTATTAGGTCTTTTCCTAGTAACGAACTTACAACGTGACAAGTCATGTTCATGATAACTGCAAGGTGCTTAAGGAGGAAGGGAGGTGGATTGCAGGGGGATGACAAATATTGGTGATTTGAAGAATAAATGACGATGCAACCTCATTGATGTTCATGTGTAGTGGTGATTTTATGACAGCATTGTAAAGTGAAGATGTAATTGAAGCTGATCACCGATCTACTGTACATCTGATGATCGAGTGCCGGGACACCAGAGGAAGGCCAAACCCAAAGATACTATCAGTTTGTCAGTGTGTCCTCCCTTCCTCCATTCTGTGTTTCATCCACCAATCTGCCTTGTTTTGACATATTGCTGGAGATGCATTGAAGGTTATAGTGGATGACACAAATCTCCATATAACATCCTTGACTGTTCATATCGATCTGGACACACACATTGTTTTTGCTGTGACGTGATATCTTTACCCTGAAAACCTTCTTCAACGACAGCATGCTCCGTACTGATTATATCAACCAGCTGAACATGGTTTCTTCGCTCATTGAGCCCCCCCCTATGGTATGTTGACAATGTTTTACCTTCCAGCATCATCTCATATCCGTGCATTCAAATATCCCACCAGTATGATCCCGACACACATGCATCCACATTTCTGGCTCCTCTTGTCAAGCAGGAAACTCATTGAGGTTATTCTGATGCTGATGGCTGCACCTTCCCACATCAACTCTGCATGTACCACAGTGGGCAGCAGAAATATAACTGCCATTCTCACTCATCTTAGTCGACATTGTGACTCAATGCGTGGATCAATCAACGATCCATCCACCCATCTGCTTTGAGAAATTAGACATCATGGCTCATTCCCTCCTTTGAGTTATCACCACACCTTTTACCGGTGTGTTGGTAACCTCTAATTAGAACTCCACATCAGTGTTAAAAGATAATTTTTGGCCTGCTGATGCTCTTGTTCCATCCATTCCGCACAATATATCATAATTTCTCTTGGCTAACACAGACACATTATGCAAACCAGGAGGAAGAATAGTACTATTACTCTTTACTTAGCTTCCCTTTTGGAAATATTTATAATCTATGTAAAGCTACATACTTTGAGTGAATTCAGGAGTGCTTACATATAGTCACCTTTTACCACATATGTGTGGTTGGCAGCTTCTCATTAAAAATTACGTGAATCATGTTAAAACAGTGCTACAAAAATATATCTTCAAATTCATAAGCATTGAGGAAGTGTATTCAAGATGTGGCAGTTGAGTGCTTGTGACGGTGATCTGGTCCAATATACTAACTAACAAACATAAGAAAGACTAACACCTGTAAGAATTACATAAGCAGGGTGAAAATATTGACCTGAGCTGGATTTGAACCAGTGACCACTAAGTTTGGATTAAATGTCTAGTGCTCTTAACCCCTGAGCTATCAGGTCATTAAGAGTAGTTCTATTAAGAACCAGTTACTACTGAGATGATTAGTCATCAGTAAGATATTAATATATCCAGGTCAGCCATTACTCATTCAATAACGCCAACTATAAAAAGTCCAGAACTGCACAATACTGATAGCCAGTATCAATGCTGAAACAGCATTGTAAACGAGAACTTTGGCAGTTCCGAATATGGTAACTTGCAATTTCTTGGCTCAGCTCATCCAATAAACCAGTGTTCCAGGGCTATTATACTCTAAATGCAGAAAAGTTGATGGAGTGTGACAGAAATAACCCCTTGTCACAAAGCTTGCACGTGGCCATAATAATGTGTGGCTTGGCTTCTGTTATCTAACTGTCAATGACAGAGGTGCTTCTTTCATCTTCATATGACCCAAATACACTCTTCCTTACACACCTTAACAAGTTACAAGGGGTAAACCCATGGGGGCAAGTCCCCATATATATATGTACATCACAACTTTTCTGTGTCAACAATTCTAAGTATTTATCAGAGTATGTGATCTATGTAACTCAGAATCAGAACCTTACTTTAAAATGATCATTAATTATATTTTATACTTTTATATGCTTTTGAAATTCATTGAACCCTATCCACACATTGCATATATTTGTGACTCCGACGATGGTTTTCATTTCCATAGGGAACCACATGGTCGAAAAAATGCCCCAAAGCATTCAAATTTCATGTATTTCATGTGGAGAACATATGCCCGCATATCGTCTGGACAAATAATATCTCCCTATGACATCGGGCTAGATTTAACCAAGTTAAGAATTGTGAGCTGCGAGACTTAGACCCAGCACTCAATAAAAGAATCCTTGTGTCTGGTCAAACTCTCGATCAATATTGAAGAGTTCTTGCCAATAGCTGGACTATGCATAGCACAAACGAGTTCATAAACAAGAATGGCGCTCAGTGCAAACCGAGTGGATATCTCCTTTCAGCTCAGTTGGAGCATGTTGCATGATGTACTATAACCACCTTTTTTGCCAAAGGTGAGCGGTCCTGAATGTGAAAACGAGACCAGAAGGTATACTGCAGCATGATTTCAATTTAAGTTAGTTCAACCCTGATGTGAGCCATAAGAACGTTCAAAAGGGGTTTAGCCTCCTGGAAAAACACTAGCCTTTGGAGAAAATGATGTGATGTCGCGACACACGTTTGTAACCAGAATTCAATGCAACCTCTGATTGCAGTGAGCTCCTCTACAGACAATTGACACACATGGCAGATGTTTTGCACGATATCCGCAGGTTCGTCGAAGAGGAAGGGGTGTTGATGACATGACAAATATCGTGCGATGTGTATGTTGAAGCAACACACGCAGTGGATCAAGAACACGTCTCTGACTGATTATGTAAGCAACTGTACAGTACATATGTATGAGATCACATGTATGTTAACAGTGTAGAATGAATGTCGACGCAACCTCATCCACGTTGGTGTGTAACGGTGATTTTATGACAGCATTGTAAAGCGATGACGTAATTATGGCCGAGCTCTATCGTACGATTGAGCGCCGGGACACCAGTAGAATGCCGAACCCAACGATGCCATAACATTGGCAGTGTGTCCTCCGCCCCTCCTCTGTTCAAGACTTGAATCACAGAAACGCTCTAAGACCACCCGCGCCTGTTCTCGAATTCGACGTGGGTAAGTGGGTCCAATCACACTTCTCATAAAGGGCCTTGGGATTGATTGGGAATGGAAGTTGCAGTGAGGGAGCTTGGGCTGGGAGGCTTTCTATTCACAGTAGAGGCATTTTGGTTTGGATTCAGAGTTGCTGAACCTCAAGGAGTGTCATCGACGTTTCGATTAAAGGAGTGTGTTGAAATTTTGGCCATTCGGTAATAATCTCAACAAGATGACACTTGTGGGTCCTAATATATTTCTCGATGACACTACATAGTAGCTTAGTAATATCAACGCTTTTTGCTCGCTACCCCCCCCCCCTTTGCGTCAACATATCTCCCTCCTCTTCAACCTTGAATATACTGTGGAAAATACCTGCCATATGCGTCAGCTATCTATGGAGGAGTTCACTGCGATCAGAGATTGCATTGAATTCTGAGTACAACCGTGCGTCGCGACATCACATCTGTCCACTAAATCCACAACAGACAAAATGACCGACTTTCCTTGTATACTTCTCCTATACAGCTTCTCATATGTTTCATCCACCAAGACGCCCGGTTTCGGGATATTGCTGGAGATGTATTAAAGGTTATAGTGGAAGAAACAAACCTCCATACAGCGTCCTTGACTCTTCATATCGATGACGACAAATTGTACTCACTGTGGCAGGACATATGCGGCTTGAAAACTTTCTTAGACGACAGCGCGCTTCGCAACGATCATATCAACCAGCTGAATGTGGTTTTTTAGCTCATGGAGCCGCTGCTATGGTATGTGAGAATGCTTTATCTTCCAGCATTATCTCATATCCGCCCGTGAAATATCCTACCAGTCTGACTCTAAGACGCACGAGATCAAAATGGAGGATCCTCTGGGCAGGCGAGCGACTAATCGAGGTCACTCTGAACCTGATAGCTGGATCTTCGGACATCGAATATGCGTGTACCACAGTCGGCAGAATATAATCCCCATTCTCCCTCCCATTCTTCCACATTGTGATCCAATGTCCCGCTTAATCAACGATCATGTCCTCGGGTACTGCTGTGACCAATTAAACCTCATGGCTCATTCCTTCCTTTGCGTCATTGCCACCCCTTTCAGTGTGTGTGCCTAACATCTAATTTAAACTCAGGGGGGTCTGGATTTCACATGGTATACAGGGGAAGAACGAGGGACACACTGCCAAGCTTATGACAGCTTATGGGCTTTTGAATTGATGTCGATAACTGCGCCTTAAAAGCACACCCTTTATTTCCCATATGAGTAAAAATCGCCACCCACCAATACCAACTTCAAACGAGACGACTCAAAACACTGAAATTCCCACATTATGCGGTGACAGGTTCCATTTGTGTTCCTGGGGTAGACGATCTCATGAGGGGGAAGGAATTAGTGTAGAAAATAGTAAGGCCCTGGAGACTATCCTAGATTCTTCAATATTGAAGGAGGGTGAGTCGGCTTCCAAGTCATTAAAAAGGAAGGAATGAAACGCTGGGTATCCTGTATGAAGCACCGCGACAATGCTATAGCTGGAAATTCACACCCCTGATAACTGCGCCTTAAAAGCACACCATTCATTTCCCATATCAGTAAAAATTGCTACCCACCAATATCAACTTCAAACGAGAAGACTCAAAACAGGCACGATATAATGCCTGCTGAAACCCTGTTACAAGGCATTGAGTCTCTACAACCCTTGCTTTCCCCGGCTGTATTGAGTTTGGAACAACAGGAGATAAATGACACGGGACTGAGGGAAAGAGAAAGAAAGCTGCGCTGATGGCAAAGTTGACGACATACGAGGGAATAGCACGTGCATATGGAAACGACAAGCACTTTAGCAAGTTTTTACAGAAGTATCTTACGCCGCCAAGACTGGGAAGAATAATTCAAGAGATCGTTGATTTAATGAGGTAGGGATAAAGCACCGTAAATAATTGAATACACTCAAAACACTCACGTTTTTGTAGACCAACTTATCCGTCTCGGATTCGACACCAGGCGTCAGTGGTCTTAGATGGGTTCTGGTTTTCAAGTGTTGAACAGTGGAGGGGGGACGGTCACACTGCAAAACTGATGACTTGTTTATGTTTTGCCTTCCTATTTTGTCCTGGAGCTCGATTGTCAGATGTAGATCGACCATCAACTGCAATTACGTCATCGCTTTACAATGTGCTCATCGAATCACCGTTACACACCAACCTGGATGACGTTGCGTCGACATTTATCGTACAAATCGTCAGATATTCATCATCCTTGTTTAAAAGTACCGTTCTCCTCGGCGACCTTGGGGATATTGTGGAATTGGTCAGCCACGTGCGTCAATTGTCTGTAGAGGAGCTCACTGCGATCAGAGGTTGTATTGAATTTTGGTTACAACCGTGCGTCGCGATATCACATCCTTTTATCCTGCCCACCAAACCACAACAGACAAAATCCTCCCCACCGAGGTCTTTTGTATGAATCTCCGACACAGCTTCTCCTGTGTTGTATGCACCAAGATCCCTGGTTTCGAGACATTGCTGGAGATGTTTTGAAGGGTATAGTGGACGAAACAGCCCTCCATACAACGTCCTTGAGTATGAATATCGATGAGGACACATCGTATTCACTGCGGCATGATATCTAGGCCCTGCAAACCTTCTTCGAGGACAGCACGCTCAGCAGCGATCACATAAACCAGCTGAATGTTGTTTCTTCTTTCATTGAGCTGCTCCGATGGTATGTTGAAAATGGTTTACCTTCCAGAATCGTCTCCTATATGCCCTTGAAACTATCCAATCAGTCTGATTCTGACGCACACGAGTCCAAATTCGTGGCTCCTCTGGTCAGGCGAGCAACTTATCAAGATCACTCTGAACCTGATAGGTGGATCTTCCGACATCGAATCGGCATGTACCACAGTGCGCAGCCTCGATATGATCACCATGTTCTCTCGTCTTCTTCCACATTGTGACGCAATGCGCTGCTCAATCAACGATCAACCCCTCGGTCGCTACCTTGAAAGACTAACCATCGTGGCTCATTCCTTCCTTCATGTCATCGCCACACCTTTACCCGGTGTGTGCGCAACATCTAATTCAAAGTTTCTATCCGTGTTAGAGCATCATGACTGGCCTGCCGATGCTCTTCTTCCGTCTCTTCCGTACGCATAATTTCTCTTGAATAACACCGATAGACAGGAGGAAGGATATGTAAAGCTACACTGTTTCGGCCAATTCAAGAGCCCATATAGTCACTCTTTACCGCCTTTGTGTGCTTGGCAGCTTCTCGTTAATGCTATACACGCGTATTTATTGGTGGCCCCATGTAGTGTCTGGAATTAGATCCGATCCGTCAACGAGAATCACGTAAATTAGAATCCCACTGGACGGTCTCAAAGAAAGCATCCTGTCAGTCAGTTAGGTGATAGCATGAACCAAGACATTGAAGACCACCAAACAACACCCGCAACAATCACCCACTAATCCATGCCGATGTTTATCTCGATTAGATTCATCTAATATTCGAAATCTACGTTCAATCTCCGGATCAGCGATCATGAGGCGCCAAACTCTAAAATCAAAGGAGGGCTTTTGAGAATGGACATGGACGGTGCTGGGTGGATTCCATAAAATATTTCTGTCCATTCGAAACCTTGCCCTGACTCCGGAGCGCCTCGTTCCCATGGGATCCGACTTTGAAAAAAAAAAATCGACAATTACAAATATTGAACAGAAGGTCAACCGAGCAGCTCAAGGCACTTCGGAGATCGGTATAATGTATGACTGATGGTTAGCGATGCAGGAGAAGTCAGCGGAGAGGTGCGATGAATCTAGATGTCATGACCACTCGATAACAAACGTCTAAATTAGATATCGCAAAGCCTGTGGGGTGACACCCCTGTATATGACTGATATTTTGTGAGCGCGGCTGGAATATATTTGATCACAAGAGTAGTTGATTTTTTATCAGGTAGTTCTTGAGGAAGGAAAATGAAGAGGAGGAAGACCAACGACACAGGATGCCTTGATGGAGACGAAGTCTCCGTTACTTGGAATTTGATTTGTCCGGGTCCCGGAGGGAAGTCCCCGTATTACAAGGTTCTTGGACGCCGAGGAACGTATTCTCCCGGATAATAGCGACAACATATCTCACTCTGGTCCTTGTTTGCGATACTCGGAACACGAATCCCGGCAGGTGCTCACAAATTTTCCGTTTAAAGAAAATCATTCAGTTCGTCAAATTGAAAACTCATGAGTAAAATGGTTTTAAGCGCTGTGAGGAAGTCCGGCTATCTGGGATGCTCCAAGGTGTTCCAATCCAGGCGCACTCTAGATTGCCGGGATTTCCCTCCGTAAACCCTCCGGATCAAGTACCAATGTACTCATGATTCATCTTCTTCAAGACATCCCGTGTCCGTGGTGCTTCGTCCTCTTTTTCGTATATCAAGAATTATCCGACAAAACTCAACTACACTTGTTATGACCGACATTCTAGCCACTCTCACAGAATATCGATCATATACATCTGTGTATTCCAATTTAGAAACTGTTTTCTATCACGTGGTCATGGAACCTAGATTTCTCGCAGTTACCCATTATACCGATCTTCAAAGTGCCATGCGGTACTCGTTCGACCTTCTGAGACATATTCGCCATTATGGGAAGGAGGTGCTCTGGCGTTGGGTTAAGCTTTCTAACGGATGTATGGAATCCTCCCAATGCCGTCGCTGTACGTTTTAAAGCCCCTCCGTGTATTCCAGCGTATTGTGCCTCATGGTAGCCGATCCCGTAATTGAACATAGATTTTGAAGATTAGACGAATTTGACCAGAATAAATGTCGGCATGGATTAACAAGTGATTGTTGCGGGAGTTTCTTTCTGTTCTTCAATGACCGGCTTCATGGTATCCCAACTAACGGACACGCTGCTTTCTTTGAGACCTCCGAGTGGTATTCTATTTGACGTGATTCTCGTTGATACATCGGATGTGATTCTGGCTACTACCTAGGCCCACCAATATATGAAACGTGTTAATAGCATCAAAGAGAAGCTTCCACGCACCAAAGATGGTAAAAGTGACTATATGCGCTCTTAATTGGCTCAAACTATGCAGCTTAAATAATTTGGAAATATTGCCAAAAGGCGAGTGAAGAACAGAGTAATAGTACTATCCTTCCTCTTGGTTTGGATAGTATATCGGGTTTATCCAAGAGAAATTATGCGTGGGGAATGGATGGAACAAGCGCATCGGCAGGCCAGTCATGGTCCTCCAAACTGATCTGGATTTTAATTAGTTGTTACGCACACACGGGTGAAAGGTGTGGCGATAACACAAAGGAAGGAATGAGCGGCAAGGGTTAATCGTTCAAGCTCAGCACCGCGGTATTGATCATTGGTTGAGCCGCCCATTGCGTCCCAATGTAGAAGAAGACGAGCGATAATGGGGATGATATTGAGGCTGAGCACTGTGGTACATGCGGATTCGACGTCGGAAGAGGCAGCTAACAGCTTCAGAGTAACCTCAATTAGTTCCCTGCCTGACCAGAGGAGCCAGAAATTCAGATTTGTGTGTGTCTGCATCAGACTGGGAGGATATTTAAATAGTCCGATATGAGAGTATGCTTTAAAGTAAAACGTTGTCAACATACCTTAGGAGGGGCTCAATGAGCGAGGCTACCGCATTCACCTGGTTGATATGATCCGTGGGAAGCGTGCTGTCATCGAAAAGGGTTTTCAGGTCGCAGATGTAACACCATATTGAATGGGACGTGACCTCATCCATTTGAAGCGTCAAAGACGCTATGTTGAGATTTGTGTCCTCCACTACAACATTAAATACATCTCCAGCAAAATCTCGAAGGCAGGCATCTTGGTGCATGCAGCACACGAGAAGCTGTACATACAGCGAATGTCGGCGTGGATAATTCTGTCTGTTGTGGTTTTGGTGAGCAGGATGAAATGGTGTGATCTCGCGACGCACGGTTGTACCCAGAATTCAATGCAACCTCTAATTGCAGTCAGCTCCTCTACAGACAGTTGACGCACGTGGCAGATGTTTTCTACAATATTCCGAAGGTTGCCGAGGAGGACGGTCGGCTGAGAAAAGGATGATAAATATCCGGCGATTTGTAGAATGAATGTCTATGCAACCTGATCCACGTTGGTGTGTAGCGGTGATTTCATAACAGCATTGTAAAGCGATGACGTCATTGTCGTCGATGCCTGATCTACATCTGACGATCGAACGCCAGGACACCAGTAGAAGGCCGAACCCAAATTTGCCATAAGCTTGGCAGTGTGTCCTCCGTTCCCCCGCTGTATGACACTTGAATACCCGAGCCGCTCCAGGACCACCCACGCCTGTTCTCGAATTTGACGGGGGTAAACGGGTCTAGAAATACGTAAGTATTTTACGTGTATTCAATGATTGGCTCTGAAGTATTCCCACCTCAATAAGTCAATGGTCTCTTGAATTACTATTCCGAGTCTTGGCAGAGTGATATGTTTGTGTATGAATTTGTTGAAGGCCCTGTTCGCTCCATATGCCATTCTCTTGTATATCATTAACTTTGCCATCAGTGAAGCTTTATTTGCGTTGAAAAGCACACTCATCCCAACCCTTTCCAAACCGACTCCACAATAATCCGGGGCTAATTTCAACACTTGAAGATGTCGATGAGCCCCCATGGGGTGAGATCACTCCCCAGTCCACGTCATGACTGTAATATGGACTGAGGTTGGATGTAGCTTTGGTAAATCTACATCGCATGGTAATAACAGTCGGTGGATCATGACAATTTGTCTCTCCTAGTCCCTGAAAGCGTCCAGTTTGTCAACAGTAGGCATTAAAGGGTATTCAATTTGCGCACCCATGCCTTAGCCCAAACTTCCACTTCTTCTGCAGACAGTCGTATATGCTGGTCGTCTTCGGGAACTCGAAAACACACACCCTGTCTATGTTCGATACAATTCCATCGGTCTCGAAGCTTTACCCGGAATCGTTCCCTTATCGCCGCGTCAATTCTCTCATCCCGTCCTCCTGAGCTCAATTCAGTTGGGGCGACCAAAGGTTGTAGACACTCTACCTCGTATAGGAGGCTTTCAGCCCGTACGCTATCGTGGCTGCTCAGAGTCGTTTCGTTTGAAGTGGACATTGGTGGAGTAGCAGGTTCTTGTGATACCGGAAGGGGACCTGCGCTTTTAACGTGCATCTATCAGGAGCAATAATTTCAACGCATATCATTGTGGCTGTGCTTTATATAGGATACCCAGCGTTTGATCCCTTCTCTTTAAACAACTTGAGGCCCCTCAACTTCTTTCATGTATCTGGGCTCTAGGATACTCTCAAGTTCCCTCACTTATACTCTAATATCTTACTATTCAACAGATCGTCTGCGGTAGAGCGCACATATGGCACCAACGAATAGTTTGATGAGCCTTCACCGCATAATTATAATGTGACAACTTACGACTTCTTGAGCGCTAGATTTTTGGGCAATTCAGCTTTTACGTTAGTTGAGAAGTGACGTCTCCATTCATAGAATATTGAAATGCAGTCGATGTTATCCATGACAGTGCTTCTCAGGTACAGCCTCGCGTACTTCCCACTAGGGCTATATTCAACGGAACCATCCGCTTCGTGTCCAATTCTTTCAGAATTCGAACGAGCCTCCCATTTTTATAATTCTTTACTTTACTTCGTTTAATTGGCGTCGGCCGTGAATATGCCTGTTGTTGGTGACTCCGTCGGTTTTCATTAACAACTTGTGAATGTAATCTATATTCAGTCATGATTAAGTACGCTTGTATTAGTCTTACCCGGTCCTTCTGAGTGGAGAAATTCGCCCCGGGCAGAGGTTACTTATCAATGACTTGTTTTTGCGACGCGGCAATGCGGAGCTCGTCCGGCTTGTAAAGGTTCAGCATTCTCATTATGCTTTGCATGACCTTTTCCTGCCACCATGTCGACCTCTACGACGCTTCCCATTCCATTGTCCCCTGGAACTTCACAAAGTTGTTGTAGTAATCTTTATTCCTCACCACTATAGTGATTCGGTATCGTATCCGGGTTTGTTACCTCAGTTGAACCTTTCCATGTCAACGTTTTTCAAGAATCTGGATTTGGGATCAATGAGTAGCGTTACTCCGTATGAACGTCTATGCTCACATCTGCGGTGCCTCTTTAGCTAGAACCATTATGTGGGCTAAATTACCACCAGCATATTTGATCGAAGGGGCGGAAACCATCATAGTATATTCCTGGAGCTCTCTTCTCAAAGTGATATCATACTTCTTCTTGCAGCATTTTCATACCCACTATCCCACACGATCTATCCATGGAATAATTAGAGCTTCATTTGTGAATTCGTTGGAGATCGTCTCTTCTGCCCATTAACAACTTTATTTCCACAAAGGTTTATTTCTTCCCAAGGTTCTAAACCCCCGTTCTGGGTTCTTAACGCGGACATCAAAGTTGAACTGACTTGAATTGAATTGATGGTACGGAATACTTTCTGTTGGATTTACACATGCAGGCCCACTCGACTTCGCTACCCAGAAGATATTTTCACTGATATTCGGAATATAGGGCGTCTTACAGTACAAGGGCAGAAGAGGTGATCATGGTAGATCTTTCGACATGGCTCCAACCGATATAAAAAGACATGTATGTGTTGACTTCTCTCATCCGGCACCCGTCCACTTGTTCCGTGGATTTCACTCTCATGAATTATGTCGTATTGACTTCATACACAGCCAAGGCACGTATTCCATCACGAACATATCCTGTCGACTTGCAGGGAGCGCCACTCCTGTGCGTTATATTCGTTTAGACGGTATTCCGGCATATCTCAACATGAAATGCATGAAATTTGAATGCTTTAAGGTTTTTTTCTCCGGCGTTTTGTTATTTATGAAGGGCTAGAATCACACCCGATTTATAAACGAGAATCACTTCAAATAGAATACAACTCAGAAGTTTCAAAGAAAACAGTGTATCAGTTAGTTGGCATAGCATGAAATAAGTCATTGAAGAGCAGCAAACAACACCCGCAGCTCACTAATCCATTCCGACGGTTATCTCGGTCAGTATTTGGCCCATTCGAAACCTTGGGATTTCACATGAGAAAGACGACCATTGTGAATATGGCAAAGAAGGTCAAGCGAGCAGCCCAAGGCACTTTTAAGACCGGTATAATGGATAACTCATGCTTAGCGATACACGAGAAGTGCGAGGAAGACAGATTCCATGGCCACTGACCATTGCAATCACCGATCTGTAATGTTAGGTTTTCCATGTTGCCGTCAGGAGATGTAAACAATTTCCTGTGGACATGCTCGGGCACCACCCATATCTGCTCGTATGCATCCTTCCCATTTATTAAACTATGATACTTATGCCACACAATGTTCCTCAGAATCCCCTCAATATCTGGCAAGGGAGTAGCTAACTTATGGGTGTTAGTGTTCTGCTCACGCTTATCCACTATGGTGTGTATTTGCACGGGACCATCAGCTTTTGGAGGATTAGGGATGATGAGTATAGGACATGCATTGGTGCCCATGGCTACCTCCATCTCCCATTCCTCAGATGTGCCATTTTATTTTCATCCCATAGCTCCCTCATTGCTTCTGGACATTTAGAGGGCCACCATGAATAAATTTCAGCCTCATCTATGATTGGAATGGAATGATTCACAGCTCGTAATGGTGGCAGCACTGTTAACACAGTGTCTGGGTCTAGGTCTGCAGCTTTGGCTCATAGCTCAGCCTTTAAGCCTTCTAGCTCGTCATTGAAAAATTCAGCAACTGCAGACCTCAGAGTCTCGACGGTATCACCTTCCATAGGAAGTGGCTGTCCTGATCCAATGTTAACTCTTGTAGGATTCAACCCAAGTATCACTCGATGTTGGTAAATAAAAGGCATCCCTCCAATCAAGTCATACAAGTTGAGGTTGGCTACATAAAACCGACATTAGCAACTGATATTTTGGTACACCAACTGCACTGTCACTGAATAGATCTTGACCTGTGAATAGCCAATTGAACGGTAAGTGGTTTTAGTAGTGGATCCTTAATGACTCCTAGCTGATTGACTAACATTGTCAACCTACCCACCATCAAATAGGGTTTTCATTGGTTGTCTGTTAATGATTGCCTCAATGACAACTGGTTTAGGCAGCCACTGAGTAAAGTCCTTAGGCTGCATTGATGTATGCTTGACTGTCTCAAGACCTCCATCTTTCAATTAACTCTTTTTAGGCCTTGCTGCTTTCCTCCTAGTCATATGGGCAGCATTTACGAAAACAACAGTTTCCAATAAATCCTTCCTGGGTACTGCCTGATTTATTATTTGAGGTACAGTCCATTTATCCTGTTGCAGATGGTCCATTGTTAATGTGTAAGTCACAGCTAATTCCTGATCATGAATCTCATATACCCCTGCAGTAGAACAAACATGGAATCACCGTTTCTCCACTCCATTTGCATCTGTAAAGAGACTTGTCTTATAAAAGACTCGGAAACAGAGGTCCAGAAGCTTGCACATTACATCGCCTCTTGACAGTACCTTCAAAACATAGGCATCTCTTCAGTGAATCCAGGTATATGTATGTTCCTCATAAACAGCTTGAATTTTGTCATCCATGTCCTTATCAAGCACAAACACAAACCAGGGCATAAACAGAGGCAAGTCAGTATTGGTTTCATCCTATATTAACAGTCCTGACTCTTTGGTATGTACTCTAAAACCAGCTTTGGGAGGAATCCCTTCCTGCAGTGATTCCTCAGGTGGGAAATATTCCTTTAAAGCTGCTAAAAGGTGCCATGCTCTCCAATTCCCATCAGATCTTAGTGGGTCCTCCTCCTCTATCAGCTCCCATTGGTCAGTCCCACCTTCCATTGGTATAGCAATGCTAATTACTTGCACTATTGGCCAGTCACCCCTAAATAATGTTTGCTTTGTAATCACCATATA
Organism: Hysterangium stoloniferum; assembly: GCA_015178975.1. NCBI lineage: Eukaryota > Fungi > Basidiomycota > Agaricomycetes > Hysterangiales > Hysterangiaceae > Hysterangium > Hysterangium stoloniferum. The sequence continues at coordinate 1,107,252 of WHVD01000007.1, forward strand.
TAAGTGGTGGTGTAATTGATCCACAATGTTGTACATCCAATGCATACTATTGAATGACACCCAAAATCACTCTGTGTGTTGCATTCCCACAGCAATGGACTCAATATGTGAGAAATGAGTACAACAATGCTGTTGTATAATTGTTGCAACTGCCACTTAGTCAGGACAGTCATCAGTGAGCCTTTTACCTGACCATCCAGAGTTGTTTAATATGCTTTGTTCCACATAATACCCTGGTTCCTTACAGGTGATTTTTCCAATTTGCAGAAGATCCCCAGGTATGACATTATCTCTCACCAGGAATTCTTCAACTGAATAGGATACCTCAAATCATGTCAGCAGATTTTTCCCCTCAGCTATGGCAATATCTGGTCCAAAATATTTAGTAACCAATTTCTGCAGCCAGGCAGAATAAATTCTATCATGTAAGTTATTAAAAGCCCAAATGAGGAGATGTGCAGTTGGATCTCCACTCACTCTTTCTTCCTTTCCAAATCTGTAAGTTGTTTCACTTGGACAGACCCAGAAGACACGACTGCATCCCATTTTTGAGCAGAAGTGAACTTCCCCTGAGGACAGTTGGTGAAACATCACCCCTCTTCATCTCACTCCAACTCAATTTGGGCTGTGGTTTGATATTGGTAGTCCCTGATCCAGAAGAATTGGGCTGGTAAGTTCTCACTCCCTTGATATTAGCCTTCAGTACCATCTGACTCACATGTTCCCTCTTTTGGAGCCAAGTTTGAGGTGATCTGAATGAGATGTTTTTCATTCACCCCTTTTCTGCCAGCCAGAATTCTTGAGTGGCCTCAAAGCAGGTAGCAGTTTTGATAAGTCTCTTCCATGACATATTGTCATGATTGAATCCATTATCTAACCATTTCTCCTTAATATAGTCATAAACTCCATCCCACACAATTTGTTTCAGTTGTCGCTCCTGGATATCAGGAAATCTCTGTGCATTATTTTCAACATATCATGCAAATCATGAAAACACTTTCTACCCTGCCTGGAAGAAGTAAGTTGCTATCACTTTAATTGGCAGGAAAGTAATAATCGAAGAGGCCATTGTACACTGCCTTTAATGTCCACTTCCATTTGCTCAAGGCTACATGCTTCATATAGAAAGAACTGGCTTTTCCATCAAGGAAGTAAATAATCAATTTCACTGCCTAGTTACAATCTAACCCATTTATCTCTGCCCAGTGATCATAGACATATATGAATGCTTCAAGGACATCAATTTCAGCAGTGCTGGTGTATATCACAGCCTACTGAGTATTGACTCCAGCAAGCAGCTTTTTGGTACATTTCACATCCACCTTGGACCATTTACATTTTCATGTCTGATTTGCTGAGAGGTAGGTGAGTTTTTCTTTCTATGTCTCTTCCTTCCTGTTTCAGGGCAGTATCCTCCAATCTCCCAGAATCAGGGGAGTCAGTGCTTCTTTCACTGGCTGATGAGTTGGACTCAGTAGATGGGCTATCTGATGAATCATCATCTCCATTACTAGAAGATGAACTGCTTGAATTTGATGATGGTCTGAATTTCCCTTGCCCTCCTACAGCAAAGTACCCATCCTTGGGCACTTGTGAGGACTCCTGTACATAATGGCTAGTACCTTTCTTGGGATACTTCTCTTTTTGCAGCTAACTCTTCTTCTTTTCACTCACTTTGTGCAGGTTATTTAAGGAATGTTTGCCTTCCATTCTTTCCTTCCCTTTGTTGGACTGCATTGACAACTTGTCTTTAGATCCATCTGTTTTTGCAGGCTCTAATTTAGGGGTTGTTATTGGTTTATTTTCATTTACCTCAATGACAATGGTGCTGAGATTTAGGGAGGAACCAAGAAAGGGTACTGAACTTTCCAACCCTCTAATCCCTCCAGTTCTCACTTTGTTGGGTAACATCCATGTTTCTGGGTGTGAAGAGTTGCTGGATTCTGACCGCTCAATATACGAAGAATATTGAGTATTCAAGCACAATAACAAGTATTGACTATTTAGTACCATACTAGAGGTCACTAGACTAACACTAGTAAAGGAGTATGATACATGTTACTGGAGCAACCGTATAGTTGCTCGTGATGGCTAGTGAAGAGAATAAGGGAGTTGACCATTCTGGTACAACTCACAGTTGTGAGAAGGGAAAGATAACCAATAAAGGTATTAGCTATCTAAGGAAGAGTATGAGCAGCATGAGTTGATAGGGGTATCAACGAGTGCAATAGTGTGAGTGAGGGACTTGACCTTGGTGGTTTGAGTCCTGAAGCTAACAGTAAGTTAAGCAATGCTACCTCCTTGGTAGCTGAGATATTACTCTTGACACCTCTCGCTGTTTGAGAATTTTCGGACAACCAATTAATCACACTTGTGATCACGGTCATGGCATCTAGATTTATCGCAAGTGAGATATGTTGGGATTGGTGATGAAACCACCCTTTTTCCTAGGGGGGGTTCACCCATTTCTTCACTTTTTATAGGAGGATGCTAATTGTGGACCATGTTTTATGAGGTTAATGCATGCCAGAACCAGTGTACACCTAAATTAGCACCCTACCTATTATGTCAGAAGGTCATTCACTAACTGGCACATTGATTGACAAACAAGTACTTTTATTACAAGTCTATTACCCACTTGTAGATTGTGTATTACAATAAGTCAACTCATACTATTTTTAATAAGATACCCAGCTGTCAACTTCTGAACTTTCATGTAACAATGAATGTAATGATGGACTAATCCACACACACCAGCAAGCTTCAAAGCATTAAAATATATCCATCAAAGTCCAGGGAGGGAAATGAGGAGCATAACCATGACAAAATACAATCATACCAAGGTGCCCATATCAAATTTGACAGCTGTGTGTGGCCTTAAAGGGATTCCATTCAAGTGGTATATAGCAGAGGAATGAAGGTCACACTGTGAAGTGTATGGCATATTTTGTTGAATATGTTGATTTTTAGTTTATATTTTAACTTTCAGAAAACATTGATTGCAATGATATTTTACACATTTTTTGTGCTATACAGTTGCTCACTAATACCTAAATGTTTTTTACCTGCATCCACTGTGTCTCAACATACTTCATGCTCTTCAATTCTAACATATTTGGCTTCAGCCTTCTACTGGTGTCCCAGCACTTGATGGGGAGATTGAGATCAGCCATCAACTGGAATTATGTCATTGCTTTACAATGGTCTCATAAAATCACCATTACACTGTCTGTAATGGAAGTAGACATGGTGGAAGACTTTGGATCAGGCAAGCCACTGCCCTAGTTTTAGATGATAAGGGGTAAGAGAGAAGGTAAGACGATATCTGAAAACTATTAAGTATACCAAATTCTAATATACTCTAAAGGTCATTTAAACATCTGGGATGTCATTCAAGCATAATTTGGTTTTTAAAACTTTCAAAAAGTTTTAAACTCTTTTGTATATTATAAATTAAAGAATCTTTCTGGACATGAGTAGACAATAAAAAAAATTTGTAGTTTGAAACACTAATACTTTTAAAAGATAGATACCTTTAGATAGTCTATTCCATACATATGTATATCATTGGCACCTCTAAATACATATGTATCACTTCGGAATGGATCTGTCAATCTGAACAGATTTCTACTTGATTCAACATACCCAGAATATATAGCTGATTTCACCCAACTAAGAAAGCCACAGGACAAAAAATTTCCAATGACATCTCACATATTTTACTAGGAAATAACTACAGTTTAGCTTTTAAAAAACAAATTATTAACAAAAGTATTAGCAAGTATTTACATAACTTGGAAAACTATATACAATAGGTTCTATTAATTGACTCTGAATTGTTTAGGATATAATAGGGAGAATTGTTTCTCATGGTTGGTGGTTAACAATCTAATAGTCTCAGAATAGATACTGCTATTTAAAGATGAAGTTTTGTAGTAATATTGCTTTTATTAGTAAACATTTGATATTATAATGATTACAGACAACCTCCATACTAGAAGTTTTCGATCATTACATGGTTTCAGTTGTTGTCAGGGGACTTAGCTTACTATTGCTAGCATAAATACAGTGACTCAAAAAATGCTTCGCATGTTTCACCCTTCAGACTTATATCCCTGATGCCTCAAAGAATAAAAATGCAAAAATATCAAGAATATTTGTGAATATGCATTATCATATCTAGATTATGGAGGTATGATGCCATTACATAAGCTCCAAATATGGAAATATTACAAATATTTATATACAAGAGACTCATGCAAAGGGTTTTTTTGCTGGCAACTTTGATGACTATAATGCTTACAGTCATGTGACCTTGTTGATTGTTTACCTCCAATTGGGTTATATTAACAAAATAATGTGATGTCACATGACCATGTTGTACTGGAGTATAAATATATGGTCTTTAGCAACCAGCAATGCTCCAATTCCCAAACTGCACACTTTGTCTCTTGCCAGCCAGAATCATATCCTCTCATTGCTTGATGTTGGCCATTTAGCTAGCCACATTGCAGCTTTTACTGGTCATAGCATTTTCACAGTCTCTAAGTTTCACTCTAAGCATTGTTCTCATCTCTCTAAGTCCATTGGTGGTTATCCATCAAAGCTTTCCCCTACCAACATTCACTATGCACAGCACCTCATCAGCTCTGGGAAGGCTGACACTGCTGTTGATGTGGCCAAAGCTCTTAGGAGTGTCACCAACCAGTTCATCTGCACCCAAACTGTGTACAATAGTCTTAATATGGTTGGGAATGCCTCAATAACCCTTCTAATGTTTGGTACTTCAGATTTACATCCCTGATAACTCAGAGAATAAAACTGCAAAAATATCAAAGATATTTGTGAATATGCTCTATTATATCAATATATAGTAAAGTTGTACGGTGGGTGGTGGGCGTTTTTGGGCGTCGAAGGCGCCCCAATCCGTGAGGGCGCGGAGCGCCCGAATTTTTCCTCAATTTGTGAGGGCGCGGAGCGCCCGAACGCTACCCCGATTAGGCCCCCCAGAAATGAGGGCGCGTTAGCGCCCGAATTCTTCAATTAGTCAGCGCGGGTGCATTTTTGCACTCGCGGGAGTATTTAATGGCGCCGCGGGAGCTTTTCTGACAGCGCGGGAGCATTTGTGGCGCCGCGGGAGTATTTTGTGACGCGAACGGAAGTATTTTCAACGCGCGGAGGTATTTTGTGACGCGCGGAAGTATTTGTCCCACGCGCGGGAGTATTTTGTCACGTGCGCGGAAGTATTATGTCACATGCGCGGAGGTATTTTCCGATGCCGTGGGAGCATTTTTGAAACGCGCGGGAGTATTTGTCACATGCGCGGAACCATTTCATACGCCCTAATAAAAACATTTCCCACGCACCTCCAATAGAATTCTCCGCGCCCTTCATGTCAGCATTTCCCGCGCCGTTCACGTAAGCATTTTCGTACGAATTTCCCACGCCCTTCACCGGACTATTTCCCGCGCCCCTCAGGGACACATTTCCCACGACGTTTCCGGATGAAGTCCCCGCGCCGTTTTGGGGGAGTATTTCTCGCGCCCCTCACGGAAGCATTCGATAAAATACAATAAATGAAAATAGAATGTTTAAAAATAAAATAACATAGAATAAATCGAAATAAAATACAGTAAATGAAAATAAAATGCTTCAAAATTAAATAAAATCGGAAAAATCAAAATAAAATACAATAAATCAAAATAAAATATTTAAAAATAGAATAAAATAAATCAAAATAAAATGCAATAAATTAAAATACAATAAATATGTCAAAATACAATACAATATATAATGTTTCTTCAATGCTTATCAATTCTCAATCAATGTTCCATGAATGCTTAATGAATGTTCTCCTCTTCTCAATCAATGCTATATCATATCAATGCTGTGTCAATTGCACATCAATTCCAGTTGAATCAACTCAATTTCTATTCAGAACTGTACAGTTACTCCATCTGAAACCATTACTCCTTTTGAAACCATTACTCCTTTTGAAACTGTTGCTCCTTTTGTACCCATTGTTCCATTTGTGATATTTCTTTCTGTCTTTTGTAATATCTTTTGTAATGGTTTCTGTTCTTTAAACAGTTTCCATTCTTACACTTTTGTGACTGTTGTTTTCTTTTGTAACCGTTGTTTTCTTTTGTGACTGTTTGTTTTCTTTTGTGACCTTTGTTTTCTTTTGTGATCATTGTTTTCTTTTGTCATGGTTGTATTCCTTTGTAACTGTTGTTTTCTTTTGTAACCTTTGTTTCGTTCCTTTGTAACCAGTATGTTCTTTGTAACCTTTGTTCCGTTCCTTTGTAACTGGGATGTACTTTGTAATGGGTGTTTCCGTTGTAACGGGTGTTTCCATTGTAACGGGTGTTTCCATTGTAATGGGTGTTTCCTTTGTAATGGGTGTTTCCATTGTAACGGGTGTTTCCATTGTAACGGGTGTTTGCGTTGTAATAACAGGTGTTTCTGTTGTAATAATGGGTGCCATTCTAAGCTAACTTTCCTTTCTAAGGTGACTTTCCATTTTAATGTGACTTTCCATTCTAAAGTGACTTTCCATTCTAAAGTGACTTTCCATTCTAAAGTGACTTTCCATTCTAAAGTGACTTCCCATCCTTTAAAGACTTTCTGAACACTTTCCATTCTTCTGTTCTACGAGACTTTACGTTCTACGAGACTTTACGTTCTACGAGACTTTACATTCTACGAGACTTTACGTTCTACGAGACTCTACGTTCTACGAGACTCTACGTTCTACGAGACTCTACGTTCTACGAGACTCTACGTTCTACGAGACTCTACGTTCTACGAGACTCTACGTTCTACGAGACTCTACGTTCTACGAGACTCTACGTTCTACGAGACTCTACGTTCTACGAGACTCTACGTTCTACGAGACTCTACGTTCTACGAGACTCTACGTTCTACGAGACTCTACGTTCTACGAGACTCTACGTTCTACGAGACTCTACGTTCTACGAGACTCTACGTTCTACGAGACTCTACGTTCTACGAGACTCTACGTTCTACGAGACTCTACGTTCTACGAGACTCTACGTTCTACGAGACTCTACGTTCTACGAGACTCTACGTTCTACGAGACTCTACGTTCTACGAGACTCTACGTTCTACGAGACTCTACGTTCTACGAGACTCTACGTTCTACGAGACTCTACGTTCTACGAGACTCTACGTTCTACGAGACTCTACGTTCTACGAGACTCTACGTTCTACGAGACTCTACGTTCTACGAGACTCTACGTTCTACGAGACTCTACGTTCTACGAGACTCTACGTTCTACGAGACTCTACGTTCTACGAGACTCTACGTTCTACGAGACTCTACGTTCTACGAGACTCTACGTTCTACGAGACTCTACGTTCTACGAGACTCTACGTTCTACGAGACTCTACGTTCTACGAGACTCTACGTTCTACGAGACTCTTAATCTCTGACAATGAGGCTCAGAAATACTTAAGAGTTGTCGACGCGGGGGGGTTTGGGGGGCGAAGCCCCCCAACAAGCCGGAGCCCGCAGCGAAGTTGTGGGGCAGGTCACGAAGTGACCGCCCCGCAGCGTAGCAAGGGTTCCCAGGCTTGTCCAATAAGTGAAAGGAGCATGGTGGGTCCGTGGGCGTTCTTGGGCGCCGCAGGCCGCATGCATGAGGGCACGGAGCGCCCGAACCCTCTTATTAGTCAGCACGGGAGCATTTTTGGACTCGCGGGAGTATTTCATGCTGCTGCGGGAGCTTTTGTGCAGTCGCAGGAGTATTTCTTTAGCGCCGTGGGAGTTTTTTGTCACAAACATGGAAGTACTTTCGTGACTGTAACGGTGCGGGAGCTTTTTCAACGCCATGGGAGCATTCTCTTTGCCGGCGCGAGAACACAGGAAGCCCATGGCCAAGCCTCAAGGCTGCCACTCTTATCTCCCTTCCCCCTCTCACCCAGCCGTCTTCTCCTCAAAGTTGCCACCTGCATTTATTTCTCAAGATATTAAGCCTTTGTCAAGGTGTGTTAAGACTCTATTCAATCCCATTTAATGTTGCTTCTTCTAATTAATATTTATTTATTATCATGTTATCCTGCAGACAGAATCTGCCTCCCTTCTGGCCCTCTCCTCCCCATATTATAGGGGGACCTTCTCTGAGGTATCTCTGGGCTTTTGAGGCCATATCAAAGGTGTGGTGAGCTTCTACCTATTTTTGCTGTTTTTACTGAGAAAATTACTGATTAAATAATGTATTTGTAGTCAAATTGCCCTTTCCCAGCAGTTCTTCTTATTCATAATTTTCCCATACACAGTCTGAAGGCTACTCTATAATTTCAGGTGTGTTTTGTGCTTTCTTATGTTGTTTTAAATTATTTATGCTTTATTCTTTGCATTTCTGGGCTATTTTAGATTGGATTGTCTGAACTATTTTTCTCTCACACTCTCTACTGCTGTTGTGAGTGCTCCCTGTGAGTATAGGTGGAGTGTTGAAGGTAAATCATGTCCCTGGGATTAATCTCACCTTTTTTGGCTTAAAGATAATTTATATAGTTGGCATTGATTTCCATTCTCTGGCTTTGTGGCTTTGTTATTATTTCTATTCCTTCTGGGAGATATAGGACATCTCCAGGTTAGTATTGATACTCTCTCCTATGTTGTTAAAAAATATTTATGCATTATTGTTTGCATTTCTGGATGATTTTAGATCCATTTGTCTAATTTGGTTTGCCCTGACACTCTCCACTGTTTTTGTGAGTAGAGTGGAGTATTGAAGGTAGGTCCTATCCCTGTGTTTAATTTCACCTTTTCTTGCTTAATGATTATTCATATAGTGAACATTGACTCTTATTGGGTGGCTTCTTTGCTTTGTTGCTGTTTCTATTTCTATTCCCCCTGGATATTAGAAATTCCTCAAGGTTAGTATTGATACCTTCCCTCATTCTGTGAAAAATTATTTATGCTTTATTTTTCACATTGTTGACTTATTTTAGCTTAATTCATTTCAACTCACTCACTCATTCCTCTCCCCCTTTCTTTGACAGGTTTCTGTGTCTGCTACTGCTGTTTGGTTATAGATAAGCCATATAGCTCCCTTGGTGATACTGCATTGGCTTTTGTCTCTTGAGTGGATCTCTCCATTATTATGGATCGAACACCTGAGTGTGATCGGGAGGAGGAGCGAATGCAGCATAGGGCACAGTTGCAAATGACATCTCCATCTAATCGTCATCGGTGTTTAGTTGTGAATTCTAATATACTACTCCCTCCTCGACCACTTGGAGATCTCCCTGTTGGTAGAGGTCAACCTGATAATCCATTTTTGGTTGCTCAGCCAGGTGGCTCTGCTGCAGGTGGCTCTGCTGCAGGTGGCTCTGCTGCAAGTGGCTCTGCTGCAAGTGGCTCTACTGCAAGTCATTCCACTGCAAGTGACTCTACTGCAAGTCGTTCCACTGCAAGTGGCTCTACTGCAAGTCATTCCACTGCAAGTCGTTCTACTGCAAGTCGTTCTACTGCAAGTGGCTCTACTGCAAGTCGTTCCACTGCAAGTGGCTCTGCTGCAAGTGGCTCTGCTGCAGGTGGCTCTGATATAGTTGGCTCTGATGCAATGGCTCTCTTGCATAGGCAGTATGAAGATTTGCCACCATTACAACCTCTTAGGCGGGGTCGTGGACGAGGAAATCCAGCACCAATCCAGCATGGTCATCCACCTGTGAATGCCATGCCACACCTCCAGGCACAGGTACCCATTTTGCAGTTAGCCCCACCACAGCATCACCATCCACCTGGAAATCCAGCTGTACAACTACCACCACAACCAATTTTGCAGTGGGCCCCACCACAGCTTCACCAACCACCTGGAAATCCAGTTCCACCACCACCACAACAACAACAACAACCAATTTTGCAGTGGGCACCACCACAGCTGCACCATGGTCATCCACCTGTGAATGCCATGCCACAACTCCAAGCACAGGTACCTATTTTGCAGTTAGCCCCACCACAGCATCACCATCCACCTGGAAATCCACCTCAACAACAACAGGTACCCATGTTGCAGTTAGCACCACTACAGCATCACCATGCTCCTGTTTATCCAGCAGCAAATGCACAGCAAGAGCTACAGTTGGCCCTACCCCCAGCTATTCCTCCAGTTATTGTCCCACTTGCCCCACCCCCAGCTATTGCCCCACCTGCAGTCAATGTGCCACCCCCAGCCATTCCACATCCTGCAGCCATCCCTCCACTTCCACTTCCTGTTGCACAATTACCCATTGGATGGCAGCCTGTTGTGGAGGCCAGGTTTCCAAGACATGATGTGGGACATATGAACATACAGTGTTCACACTGTGGAGCTTTACACTGGATGGATGAGCGTCTATCAGCTAGCTCTCAGACAACACCAAAGTTTGGCAAGTGTTGCAAGCAAGGAAAGATCATCCTTCCAATACTTGAACCAGTCCCTCATACCTTAAAGTCTCTTCTTGAGGATAATACAGACAATGCCAAGGAATTTCGCAAAACTATTCGTGCATATAATAATGCATTTGCATTTATATCACTTGATGTCAAATTGGATGAGTCTGTCTTACAAGGTGGTCGGGGCCCATATGTTTTTAAAATACATGGTGGATTGTATCATGAGCATGGTTCCTTAATCCCATACGGGGAAGATGTATCACCCAGTTATCCTCAGCTTTACATTCATGATCCTGCACTGGCACGTGAGGATGCACTGGGGAATGCATTGCAGATAAGGCAGAATCACAGGGCAAATCGAAACCTAAACAATCAAACCTTTTCTGACTTGCAGGATATGATGGAGCAATATAATCCCTTTATAGCACTCTATCGCTAGGCACATGACCGATTGAGGACACAGGCAGAGACTCCAAGGTTACATGTTAGACTGAGTTACAAGGCTTTTACTGATCCCCGACGGTACAACCTTCCAACCGGTGATGAACTTGCAGTCATTGTGCCTGGAGATGGTGATACAGGCCAGGGTGACCCAAGGGATATTATTGTTCAGAGAAGGGGGGGGGCCTTCCATCAATTGCATGAAGGACAGGCCATTTGTACACCCCTTCATTATGTCATGCTCTTTCCCAGGGGTGAGCGTGGTTGGTCATGGGACATTCCCTATGCAAATAACAATTGGCAGCCCCAGGCTGCACAGCAGCATGAACAAGCTGAAGAAGAAGACAAAAGTCGTAAGGTGACCCAGCGTGAATATTATGCCTATCGCCTATTTCTTAGAGCAAATGAAGCCAAAACCATCTTTTATGCACAAAAGCTGTTCCAGCAGTACATTGTCGATGCCTGGGCAGTCACAGAACAGAGCAGATTGAAGTTTCTGAGTCAAAATCAACCAAGGATATGTGCAGAACTCTACAACCAGGTCGTTGATGCTTTTTCAAATGATGACATCAATCCCAATAGTATCGGTCAGAGGGTCATACTCCCTTCTTCATTTACTGGCAGTTCAAGGGATATGAGGCAAAGTCTGCAAAATTCTTTTGCAATCGCACGCAAGTATGGCAATGCCAGCTGCTTCATCACTATGACTGCTAATCCCAATTGGGAGGAGGTCACCTGTGAATTGCTTCCAGGCCAGACCCCTGCTGATCACCCTGATTTGGTCTCACGTGTCTTTGCTATGAAAAAGGCTAAAATGCTGAAAATGATTACAGAAGGCCATATCTTTGGTAAAACAGTAGCACATATCCATGTCATTGAATTCCAAAAGCGGGGTCTTCCACACATGCACTGTCTTATATGGTTTGAGGAGCAGGATAAGCCAAGGACACCTGCAGATGTCGATTCAATTATTTCTGCCTGTTTTCCAGATCCTGAAACACATCCCAGACTATTTAATTTAGTAGGTCAACTCATGACCCATGGCCCCTGTGGTCTTCATCATCCAAATGCTGCCTGTATGGCCAATGGTACATGTGGTAAATTCTTCCCAAAGGATTGGTGTGAAGCCACCATTGTCAATCAGTAAGGCTATCCATTCTACCTTCGTCCCAACAATGGGAGGGTTTATGTAACTCCCAAGTTTACATATGACAACAGATATGTTGTTCCTTACTCTCCTATTCTGCTTCTCACCTTTGAGTGCCATATCAATGTCGAGTTGGTCTTTACCAATAGATCAATGAAGTATATGCATAAATACTGTTACAAAGGCCCCGATCGCACAACTATGGAGGTTGGAAAGACACCAGATGAGATTAAACAGTATCTTGATGCACGATATGTTAGTGCACATGAGTCTGTCTGGCGATTAATGCGCAATGAACTCCACACCCAGGTTCCTGCAGTAATGGCACTTCATGTCCACCTCCCTGGGGAAAACACTGTCATTTTTGATGCTGATCAGGGTCCTGCTGAGGCTTTACAAAGGGCAGAGTGTGCTGGAACAACTTTAATGGCTTATTTTGAAGCTAATGCCAAGGATCTTATTGGCTAAAATGGTCGCCGTGCCAGGGACACATTGTATATGGATTTTCCCGAGTATTTTACATTTGTAGCTAGGACTAAATCATGGAAGCCACGTCAAAGTGGTTTTTCCATAGGACGCATCCATTTTGTCAATGCTGCCTGTGGTGAAAGATTCCACCTCCGTACATTGCTCACTGTTGTCCAAGGTGCCACCTCATTTGAAAATCTAAGGACTTTTCAGGGTGAGACCCATCCCACATTTCAACAAGCCTGTGTTGCACGTGGTTTGCTTGAAGATGATCACCAGTGGAACATGTGCCTCAGAGAAGCCAGTCGCATACAGCCTGGCCTTCAACTTCGCAGGTTGTTCGTCATCATTTTGACCATGTCCTCCCCTGCACAACCTCAAGAACTCTGGGATGAGTTCAAAGAATTTATCTGTGATGATTTGGACTGGATCCTGAGGGTTACATATAACATTGACAATGCAGCACCTCACACAATTTATGACTTTGGTCTCTATCAGATTGATAAAATCCTCCGCTATTCTGGAAAGTCTCTTTCACTCTATCCAACCATGCCACAAATCACTGAGAATTGGGATCAGTTCATTGGCAATCGTCTCATTAGGGAGCAGAAGAATTATAATCTTGATCATGAGCATGCCAGTGCCCAAGCCAATCTTGAAAAGTTCAATCCTGAACAACAAGTGGCTTTTGACACTATTATCAAGGCAGTTGATGAGCAGCAGGAGGGCAAAATGTTCTTTGTCAATGGCCCAGGTGGCACTGGCAAGTCCTTTGTATGGAATACTCTTGCACATGCATGTCATGCCAAAGGCTACATTGTCCTTTGTGTCGCCTCATCTGGAATTGCATCAATGATTCTCAAAGGTGGTCGCACCTCTCATAGCATGTTTGCAATTCCTGTTCCCTGTGAGAAGAACTCCTCATGTCACATCAAGAAGGGCTCAGAAAAGGCAGAGCTCATGAAGCAAGTACGCCTCATCATCTGGGATGAAGTTCCAATGCAGTCACGTTTCATATGTGAGGCAGTCGACAGAACTCTAAGGGATGTATTAGACAAAGATGCTCTCCCCTTTGGAGGCATTCCTGTTGCCTGGGGAGGTGACTTCCAGCAGACCTTGCCTGTTGTACAACGTGCCTCTAAAGAACAGATTATTGGTGAATGTATTCAAAAATCTCAACTCTGGAACCATGTCAAGGTACTTTTCTTGAAAAAGAATATGCGGGTTGATCAGCATGATCCACACAGTGATCAGTTTGCTCAGTGGCTCTTAGATGTAGGCCATGGAAAGGATTTGCCTTTGGATCATACAATGGATATCCCTCCTCATATGATCTGTGGTCCAGAAATGTCTGATCTAATTGCTGAGATATATCCAGACATCCATGTAGATGGAGACCAAAGAGATTGGCAAGATGGAGACTTCTTAGACCGTGCTATTCTGTGTCCTAGGAATTCAGATGTGGAAGAAATTAATTCAGAACTTCTGAATAGATTCCCTGGAGTGAGTCGTGTCTACCACAGTGCTGACACTGCAGAGGGTGACATGGAGGCAGAAGTCTATCCTGTGGAATATTTAAATAGTCTCAACTTTGGTGGAATTTCACCAAGTCGACTTGAGATGAAGCCAGGAGTACCTTTAATGCTACTACGGAACATAGATCCACAGATGGGACTTTTCAATGGTACAAAATTGCGACTACTCAAAATGGAAAATCATTTGCTTTTGGTGCAGATCTTAACTGGACCATGTACTGGGGAAGAGGCATTTATTTCAAGGATTAAAATCATTACAAATGATGATGAACTCTCTTTTAAACTTCATCGGGTTCAGTTTCCAGTATGACTGGCATTTGCAATGACAATTAACAAGTCACAGGGACAATCTTTGAAATTAGTAGGATTAGATTTGAGAACGGCTGTGTTTGGACATGGGCAATTGTATGTAGGACATTCAAGGGGAAGAAGTTGGAATAGGGTTAAAATATTATTAGAGAAGGAGTCAAAGAGAACTGCAAATATAGTGTACAAAGATGTATTATTAGATTGAGAATTTGATATATTTTGATTGTTTTTTTCCTGACAATGATTGTATTAGATAGTTAAGAGTTGTGGATGCGAGGGGTTTGCATAGCAAAGTGGTGGGGTAGGTCATTTTGATTGTAATAAATATTAAGAGTTGTCGACGCGGGGGGGTTTGGGGGGCGAAGCCCCCCAACAAGCTGGAGCCCGCAGCGAAGTTGTGGTGCCGGTCACGAAGCGACTGCCCTGCAGCGTAGCAAGGGTTCCTAAGCTTGTCTATATTATGGAAATACAGTGCCATTACATAAGCTCCAAATATGGAAATACTACAAATATTTATATATAGGAGACTTATTGGAAGGGATTTTTTGTGAGGTTTGGAGAAGGTTTTGTGATGTTATGGGCTACATGCTGTGGGAAGGACCTGGGTATTCTTTTAAGATAGATGAGAGGATGGATGGGGACCTTTATCTTAAGATTATAGAGAAGGACCTTCAAGCCAGCTTCAGCTATTATAGAAAATATGTGGGTGATGTCATCTTTCAGCAAGATCATGACCTTGAACATACCTGCAAGAAGGCCCAGACTTGGTTTCAAGATAATGATTTCAATTTTCTCCCATGGCCAGCACAGTCTCCAGACCTCAACCCCATTGAACACTTGTGGGACTATGAAAAGAGGAGGCTAAGGGATACTGGTGTTGTGGGAGAGGGTGGAGGAGGAGTGGAACAAGATTGATGCAGAGGTGTGTCAGAATTTGATTGAGAGTATGCCTAGGAGGGTTGTAGCTGTGTTGAAGGCAAAGGGTGGCTATACTAAGTACTAAATATAAGTAGTTTTGTGGGTCAGAGTGGTCAGCAAAAAAACCCTTCACATGATCTCTTGTATATAAATATTTGTAATATTTCCATATTTGGAGTTTATGTAATGGCATCATACTTCCATATTCTAGATATGATAGAGCATATTCACCAATACTTTTGATATTTTTGCATTTTTATTCTTTGAGTTATCAGGGATATAAGTCTGAAGAGTGAAACATGCAAAGGGTTTTTTGAGTCACTGTAGGTGAACTTCCCACTAGTAACAGTAGTGTTTTTCAAATCGGAGCCTATTCCTATTCTGTGTGTTTCTCTTTGTAAGAGCTGAACTGAAGGATTACACTATCAACAAAGCTGAACCTTACACTTTCTGAGTAATTTGTCTCCAACTTCATATTCTTTTTATATTCTATACTAGGAGGTGGTCTGTAACCATTATAATATCAAATGTTTTCTAATAAAAGCAATATTGCTACAAAACTTCATCTTTAAATAGCAGTATCTACTCTGAGATTATCATATTGTTAACCACCAACCATGAGAAACAATTCTCCATGTTATATCCTAAACAATTCAGAGTCAATTAATAGAACCTATTGTATATAGTTTTCCAAGTTATGTAAATACTGACTAATATTTTTGTTAGTAATTTGTTTTTTAAAAGCTAAACTGTAGTTATTTCCTAGTAAAATATGTGAGATATAATTGGAAATTTTTCATCCCATGGCTTTCTTTATTAAGTAAAGCCACCTACAGTGACCCAAAAAAGCATCTGGATGTTTGGTGAAAGTGGAAAGATGGGTTTGCAGCTCCAGAAAATAGTTAAATTCTGAATAAATCAGAGGTAAGAGGTATACATCTGACCTACATGATGACATAAGCATGACATCATAGCTTTCCTTATCAGGAAAGTAGGAAATTAATAATGGACATGGTGCATCCGGACACTTTTTTTGCTCTTGTAATTAATTACTAGTTTTTACCAGTTTCAGTATTTAGTGTACCCCCCTTGGCCTTTAGTACTGCAGAAACCCTTCTAGGCATGCTCATGATCAATTCAAGGTATTTCTCCCTTGGAATACCCTCCCATTCCACCTCCACTCTCTCCCAGAGCTCCAATATGCTCTTGGGTGCCTCAGGGTATGTTCCAAGCCTTCTCTTCAACTCCCACCATAAGTGTTCTATTGGATTCAGGTCTGGAGACTCTGCAGGCCAGTCTAAAACCTCCACCTGATGGTCCTTGAACCAATCCTTGGCCAACCTGCAAGTGTGTTTAGGGTCATTGTCCTGCTGGAAGACAAACCTTACCCTGTCCATCCCATAATACTCCACTGTTTTGAAGATATAGTCCTCCAATATGTCCTTGTACATCTCCCCATCCATCCTCCCATCTATCTTGCACATGTACCCCACACCATGTGCTGTCATACATCCCCAAATCATTACGCTCCCCCCTCCAAATTTGATAGTTCCATTGATATGCTGCTGAGTGAGTGCAGAACCTGGTATTTTCCATACCCACAGCCTCCCATCAGAGCCCAAATGATTGATTTTGGTTTCATCTGAGAAGATAACCCTAAACCAGTCCTCCTCAGTCCAATGCTGGTACTTGATAGCAAACTCATATCGAGCCTTGATGTATCGACAGGCAAGAAGAGGGCTTTTGGCCTTCACCACAGCCTTCAAATTCTCTTTCTTCAATGCATCTCTAATTGTCTGTGTGCAGACATTGAGGGAGAGGTGGGACTTGGCTTGGGAGGCATTATCAACCTGTCCAGAGATGATAGAACGAGGCAGGTGGTGATGATCCCTGGGGGAGAGTTTGGGAGGACAACCTCTGGAAGGTGTTGGAAGTGGACCAGGGAGTTGGGAGCGAATTTCTGATACTGTAGAGTGCCCAATATGAAGTTTAGAAGCAATTGTTCTGCAGGAGTGACCCTCCTGGAGAAGAGAAATGACAGAGAGCCTTGTTTCAGTAGAGTGCTTCTTCATCATGTGGTGGGGGGGTGAATTGAGGCAAAGGTTCATGTAAATGTGTTATTTAAACATGTAGTCACATGACATTGTTGAACCTAACCAGAAATTCCCACAGTTATATGAACCTTAGTTGAGTTTCATGTATCAGTTGACAGAGCAAAAGAAATGTCTGGATGCACCATGTCCATTGTTCATTTCCTACTTCCCTGATAAGGAAAGCTATGATGTCATGCTTATGTCATAATGTAGGTCAGATGTATACCTCTTACCTCTGATTTATTCAGAATTTAACTATTTTCTGGAGCTGCAAACCCATCTTTCCAATTTCACCAAACATCCGGACACTTTTTTGGGTCACTGTATATATTCTGGGTATGTTGAATCAAGTAGAAATCTGTTCAGATTGACAGAACCATTCCAATATAATACATACAGTACATATGCATGAAATGGACCATTTACAAGGGTATGCTTTTTTAAAGTTTTGATGTTTCAAACTACTGAACTCTTTCATAATCTACTCAGCTCCTGCAAGATGCTTTGTTTTGTAATATAAAAATAAGTTTTAAACATTCCAAATATTTGAAAGACCAAATTAAGTTTGAATCACATACCAGATGTTTAAATGACCTTAGAGTATATTAGAATTTGGTATACTTAATAGTTTTTAGATATCCCCCTAGCAGACTGATCACCCAGTAGGTTTTAAACAATAAAAAAATGCATGTATACTATAAAACTAAACAAATCTATTCTTGCCAGGATGTCTGAGATTAATCAACCTGTCACTCACCAAGGCACTGTACAAAGTGCAATTCCCATGTGGAGCAAGAGAATCATTCAACAATGGGTGGCTAGTGATGACTTGAATAGTCCCACTACTGACCTAGTGAGTGTTACCTCTTCACCTTTGAATGCCACACACCCTGAACTGATCTACACTGCACACACAGAAAGAAGGGGAGGAAGGACTGTGAAGGTATCCCAAATTGCCTCTGATTCCTCAATGACTACTTCCAGTGAAAATGATCATGCTCCTGTTAGTGAAGCCTCGAATGAATCCATTGAGAGTGGAGAAGACAATTCACCATTCCCCTGTCCAAATGAATATTTCAGTATGCATGTCATTCTCTGCAACAGGACTTACATATCATATGGCTGATTGTACCCTGAAGAACTATTAGCACCTTGAAAGACTTTCAGGAGGAGGTACCACAAGGGGAAACCTCTCATTATTCCAGAAGCACTCTTCTTTCCAGAGTGGTTTGAAGGGGAGAGCAGTGGTGATGAAAGGGGGGAGAGAACTTCCCAGGGAATGGCAGTTGAACACCACCAGGGTGCTAAGTTTAAATAGTCCAATTGTTTGGAATCTGATGAAGATCAGTTTGGGCCACTCCCAGTGTGAAGGGTATGCATATATTATGGTTGGACTATCGAATGATACACATATTATTCAATACTATTTCCTATATTTTGTTTCTATTTTCCTATCCTTTATACTCTTCGAGTATTGCTCTATTTCCTTAGTTCGAAGCCCTGTGTATACTTGTAGGCGCACTCGACGCCAAGGACAATAGACACTCTTTACCCAACAGACACCACCTTGTAATGACTCAGAAGGTCTGAGGGATGGAAATGAAGCGAAAGAAGGACCAAGGACACAGGATGTTTTGAAGAGGATGAAGCATCTGTAAATTGGTATTTGATCCGGACGGTTCACTCATAAGTTTTCAATTTGACCAACTCATTGATTTTCTTTAAACACTTTCTTTAAACAGAACATTTTGAGTACCTGCCGGCATTCGTGTTCCGAGTACCACAAACAAGGACCAGTGAGACATGTTGTCGCCATTTTCCGGGAGAATACGTTCCTCGGCGTCCAAACTCCTTTTGCCATCTCTCACCGACCATTCCACGATTCTTGGCGATTAAGAGTTCTCGGCATTATATCTCTAAAGGTTTTAGGCCTCATCAGGTCGGATTCAAGTGACCATTCTCAAGGTATATACGGGAGGAATAAGGTTCATAGCGTGAATGTTTTCTACCACTGTCGCTCTGGTGCTGGTTTTGTGGCATCATATCTCATGCCGCAGACTTTTTTCCACACTTCGCCCCTCGGCGCGTTATGATTTCCGACGGGCTTTTCCCTTGTTAGCTGACGCAAATTACTTCACTCAGAAGGCCCGTGTAATAATAGTAGCGTATAATGAGTTATGACTGAATATAGAATACATGCACAATTTGTTCATAAAACCCTGACGGACTCCCCACAAACAGGTATAGTCACGATCGAGGCGAGTTAGCCTAAGTACAGAATTATCCGAAAAAGAATTGAACACGAAGCGCATATTCCTGTTAGACGTGGAAAGCGCCGGAGGCTGTACCTGAGAAGCACTGTCGTGGATAGCATCCACTGCATTTACATATTCAATCAATCGAGATGTCACTTCTTAACTAACGTAAAAGCTGAATTGGGCTCACCAGACTATTCGTATCCGCCATATGTGCTCTCTTCCCTAGACGATCTGTTGAAGAGTAAGGAATTAGTGTATACCATAGCGATTTAACTTGAGAGTATTCTGGAGGTAGACTGAACCAAGGAGGTCGAGGGGCTTCAAGTTATGTAAAATGAAGGGATGAAACGCTGGGTATCCTATATACATCACCGCCACAATGCTATAGCTGGACATTAATTCCCCTTATAACCGCACCTTAAAAGCGCAGCATCCCCTTCTGGTGTCACAACAACCTGTTACCCACCAATGTCAACGTCAAACGAGACGACTCTGAGCAGAAACAATATCATACCGGCTGAAACCTTCCTGCAAGAGGTTGAGTGGGTACAACCCTTGGTTTTCCCGGCTGTATTGAGTTTGGAACGACAGAAAATAAATTACAGGAGAATGAGGGAAATATCCCGGATGAAGTTTCGGGATTGATGTAGCTGTCTCGAACATCGGCACTGTTTATGTTACCGAGTAACCAATGACGACCAGCGCATACCATTGTCCGAAGAAGACGTCGAAGACCGTGTGGAGGAATGGATGTGTAAACGAAATGCCATTTTTAGGTACACTGTTCACAGCCAGAATTTGTTCAGTCCCAAAGAGAGAGAAATTGCCACGAACCACCGAATAACATCAAGAGACGAGGGAGATCCACCAACGCCACATGCATACTCAGTCCATCTCGTACGCATGACATGGCCTGGGGAGTCGTCTCTCATCGCCGGATAGCTCATCTTCCAGTGTGGAAATTAGCCCTAGGTATTCCTGTAGAGTCGGTTTGGAAAGGGTTGGGATGAAAGTGCTTTACAGCCCAAAGAAAGCTTCGCTAATGACAAAGTTGATGATATACAAACGAATGTCCTGTGGACCATGGGAAGGCCAGAACGTCGTTGAGAAGTTTCTACTCAGGTCTGTCACGCCGCCACGACTGGGAATAATAGTTCTAGAGAGCATTGATCTAATGAGGCAGGGATAACCCAGCGTCAATTTGTGAATACACGCACAATCACGTTTTTATAGACCCACGTACTCGCCCCGAATTCGATAACAGGCGTCAGTGGTATTAAGGGGGTTCTGGAATTCGAGTGATATACAGTGAACAAACCAAGGTCAGCTTATGACATATATGGCTTGGGCGTTCAATTGGTGTCCCGGCGCTCGATGGTCAGATAGAGATCAGCCATCAACTGCAATTACGACATTGCTTGATAACATTAGAATCAAATCACCGCTACACACCAGGTTGGATAAAGGTTTATCGTACAAATCGTTGGGAATTTGTCATGTAATACATCCTTTCCTCGTTGACGAACTTGTGTATATCGTGAGAAACATCTGCCATGTGCGTCAGCTGTCTGGGGAGGAGCGAGGGACTAATCGAGGTCGCTCTGAAGCTGATAACTTTATCTTCTAACATCTAATCTGCATGTACCACAGTGCGCAGTTTCAATATCATCGCCTTCTTGGTCGTCTTCCACATTGTGTCGCAATGTGTGGGTTAATCAATGATCAATCCCTCGGTGTCGACTTTGACAGATTAAACCTTATGGTGCATTTTTCCTTTGCCCTCATCGCTACACCTTCTACTGATGTGACGGTAACATCTAATTCGAACATATCAGTGTTGGAGGAACATGCATGGTTGGCCTGCAGAGGGCCTTGCACCAGTCATTCGGCACAATATATAATCATTTCTTTTGGATCACGCAGGCACATCTCATCCAAACTAGAAGGAGGAATGGTATTATTTCTCTTCAATTAACTCGGTTTGTAACAGGATCTGTCTAACCTACATAACCTGAGCCAATTTAAGAGCGCATACAGTCACATTTTACCATCACCCCATGCTCTCAGCTTCTCCTTGATGACATGCATATGTAGAATAATATTGACGAGGGTTAGTTTAACTCCCGATTTATTAACAACAATTATTTCAAATAGAACACCGCTGGAAAGTCTCAAAGACAGCCACGCCACTGTTATGCACATGTGACTTGGTTAGCATAGCACCAAGCAAGCCATTGAGGAAAAACACAGGACATCGGCCATAATCATTCCAATCCACCTACCAATCACCGGGCTTTGTCATCAAAGAATCATTCGGCTCTGCTCTCTTCCCCGTCACGCCATCCCATCCTCCTAAAAGCCGCCATTGGGGTTAAATATCATGAAGCCCCAATACATGACTTCCTGGAGAGGTTCCCTATTGGGCAGACACCGCGATCAAATGTCATCTGGCCTGGTGCAGGAAATTCACCACATGTGTCGAGATGCCAGAGGAGGCTGCCATAATGACAATTCATGATCTGTCGTGACATCTTCGTGTCATGCAAATGAGTCCCGGATAAATAATGTGAGCCTGGGGTGAATTGCTCTACTCATAAGGACTGGGTAATAAAAAGACTGGAATGGATTAATTAGGACTGAATATAGACTACATGCATGATTTATTAATGAAAATATGATAGACTCGCCACATACAGGTATATTGTAATCCTGGCCACATTACCACACAAACAGAGCTGCAGCGCTGACCCCTGGCGACCCCTGGCCGCCCTTCCACGATCCCCTTGATAGAGTTCCAACCTGCCAACCCGCTCTTGCAATCGATCATGGGCCCACTCGGATCAACGTCCCGTTTCTATTCTTCTCGTCTTGACGACTACAATTCCAGATCCCGCATTCCTGATTCATTTATGTTGTCATGATAACTCGATGGTTCTGCAGTATATATAATAGCTACATGATACATCTGTGGAAGAAGGAAGTACCACAATCAACGCGATAATTTTGTCCTGTCCGCTACCGACTGAGTGAGGCTGATATCAACAGTCTTACACACATTCTCTTTCGACGCCAATTAGGCTAAGTAAAGAATTATTAAAATGGGATGCTCGTTGGAATTATGAAAGGAGTGAATACGAAGCGGATGTTTCCGTGAGATATAGCCCGAGTGGACAGCCCCCGAGACTATACCTGAGAAGCACTGTCATGGATAGCATCCACTGCATTTATATATTCTATCAATGGAGAATGTCACTTCTCAACTAACGTAGAAGCTGAATTGCCCAAAAATATAGCACTCAAGAAGTCGTAAGTTGCCGCATTATGCGGTGAAGGCTCATCAAACTATTCGTGGGTGTCTTGTGTGCGCTCTGCCGTAGACGATCTGTTGAAGAGTAATAAATTATACTATGACGTAGTGAGTGAACTTGAGAGTATCCTGGAGCGTTTGTACATGAAGGAGGTTGAGCGGCTTCAATCTGTGTAACAGGAAGGGAAGAAACGCTGGGTATGCTTCATAAACCACCGCCACAATGCTATACCTTGGAATTAATGTAACTGCAACTTAAAAGCGCAGCATCCCCTTCCGGTATCACAATCATCTGCTACCCACCATTGTCAACTTCAAACGAAACGACTCTGAGCAGCGACGATGTCGAACAGGCTGACAGCCTCCTACAAGAGGCTGAGTGGCTACACCCCTTGGTCTCCCCAGCTGCAATGAGCTCAGTAGAACGGGAGGAGCTAGTTGATGCGGTGATAAGGGAAACATTCCGGGTAAGGCTTCGAGCCCGATGGAGCTGTATGGAACATGGGCACGGTGTGTGTTATCGAGTTGCCGAAGATGACCAGAAGACGTTGAAGTTTGGGCTGAGGAATTGTTGCGCAAAATGGGATAGCCTTTACGGATACTGTTGAAAAACTGGACGCTTTCAGTGGCTAGGGGAGACAAATTGTCATGATCCACCGATTCTTATTAAAATGCGAGGTAGATCCACCATCGCCACATCCAACCTCAGTCCATACTACAGTCATGACGTGGACTGGGGAGCGGTCTCACTGTATCAGAGCTCACCGACATCTTCAAGTATTAAAATTGAGCCGGGGTATTACTGTGGAGTCGAGTTGGGAAGCGTTGGGAAGAATGTGCTTTACAGTGCAAAGACAGCTGCACTGATGGAAAGTTGATGATATACAAGCGAATGGTGTATGGATACGACAAAGCCTTTGGCAAGTTCTTCCGCAAGCATCTCACTCTGCCAAGACTCGGAATCATAATTCAAGAGACCATTGACTTAATGAGGTGGGCATATTTCAGCGCCAATAATTGCATAGAATCAAAATACTCACGTCTTTCTAGACCCACTTACCCGCGTCGAATTCGAAAACAGGCGGGGGTGGTCTTAGATAGTCTCGGCGATTCAACTGAGGTGAAGTGGAGCAACGGATGTCACACTGAGAAGCTTATGGTGTGTTTGAGTGCGGCCTTCTACCGGTGTACCGGCGCTCGATGGTCAAATAAAGATCAGCCACCAACTGAAATTACACCATCGCTTTACAATGCTGTAATCAAATCAGCGCTACACACCAACTTGGATGAGGTGGCGTCGGCATTCATTCTCCAAATCGCCCGATATTTGTCATCCTTTTGTAAACCTCCTACCTCCCCGCCGACCTTGGGTATATCGTGGAACAAACTTGCCACGTGGGTCAACTGTCTGTAGAGGAGCTCACTGCAATTAGAGGTTGCATTGAATTGTGGTTTAAACCGTCCGTCCCGACATCACATCATTTCATCCTGCCCACCAAAACTACAACAGACAAAATTACCCCCACCCACTTTCCTTGTATGAGTGTCCTATAAAGGTACTAGTGTCTTGCATCCAAGAAGATGATTGGTTTCGAGATATTGCTGGAGATGTATTGAAGGTTATAGTGGATGACACAAACCACCATATAGCGTCCTTGACTCTTATGATGGATGAGTACACAGCGTATTCATTGTGGGATAGTATCTTGGCTCTGAACACCTTCTTCGACGACATCACGCTTCCCACGCATCATATCAAACAACTGAATGTGGTCCCTTCGCTTATTGAGCCCCTCCTACAGTATGTTGAGAGTGTTTTACCTTTCAACGTCGTGTAATATTTGCCCTTGAAAATATCATACCAGTCTGATTCTGACAGACCCAAGTCCAAATTCGAACCTCCTCTGGTCAGGAGAAGAACTAATCGAGGTCACTCTGAAGCTGATCGCTGTATCTTCCGACATCGAATCCGCATGTAGCCACAGTGCGCAACATGTATATAATTCCCATTCTCACCCGTCTTCTCCCACATTGTGACGCAATGCGTGGCTCACTCGACTATCAATACCTCGGTTTTCGGCTTGAAGCATTAACCATCGCGGCTCAGTCCTTCCTTTGTGTCATTACCACACCTTTCACCAGCGTGTGCGTAACATCTAATTAAAACTCCAGGTCAGTGTTGGAGGACTATGGCTGGCCTGCCGATGCTCTTGCTCCATCCATTCCATCCGATATATCATAATTTCTCTTAGATAACACTGACACATTATGCCAACCAACAGGAGGGATAGTAATATTACTCTCGCCTTCTGGAAATATTTCTAATTTATGTAAAGCGACATAGTTTGAGCCATTTCAAGAGCGCATATAGTCACCCTTTTCCGCCTTTGTGTGCTTGGCAGCTTCTCGTTGATGCTATATACACGTTGTATATATTTGTCCGCCTTGGTAGTGGCTATAATCACATCCGATATATCAACGAGAATCGCCTCAAATATAATACCCTCGCAGGTGTCAAATAAAGCAGTGCGTTAGTTAGTTGGGATAACATGGAGCAAGCCATTGAAGAACAGCAAAAAAACACCAGTAACAATCACTCATTAAGCCAGGCCGATTATCTCGGCCAAATTAATCTAATATTTGAAATCTATGTTCAATATCCTGATTGGCCATCATGAGACAAAAAAATCTAGAATGCAAGGAGAGCCTTGAAAGCGTTCAAGGACGGCGTTGAGGAGATTCCACAAAGTATGTCTCTCCATTGAAAACCTTGACCCGATGATGGAGCGCCTCGCTCCCATGGGATCAGACTTAAAAAAAAAAACACAATCATGAATATTTCAAAGAAGGTCAAACGAGCACCTCAAGGCACTTTGAGACCGATATAAAGTATAACTGATGGGTAGCGATGCAGGAGAAGTCAGAGGAATCTAGTTGCCATCACCACTCGATAGACAACGGTTCTAAATGAGATATAAAACCCTGTTGTTCCATCCATTCCCCACGCTATATCATAATTTATCTTGGAGAGCACAGACACGTTATCCAAACCACAGGAAGGATACTAATATTACTCTTTAGTTAACTCCCCTTTTGGAAATATTTCTAATTTATGTACAGCTACATAGTTTGAGCGAATTCAAGAGTTCACATAGTCACTCCCAACCGCCCTTGTGTCCTTACCAGGTTCTCGTTGATGTTATATATATATTGCATATATTGGTGGTTTTTAGTAGTGGTTAGAATTATATTTGATTTCTCAATGAGAATCACTTCAAATATCCTACCACTCGAAGGTTTCAAAGGAAGCAGGGTGTCAGTTAGTGGGGATAGCATGAAGCAAGTAATTGAAGAGCAGAAAACAACACCGGCAATCCGCCAATCCATGCCGACGGTTATCTCTGTCAGATTCACCTAATCTTCAAAATCTGTGTTCAATCTTCGGATTCACTATCATGGGGCACAAACTCTGGAATAAAAAAATGGGTCTTTAAAACGCACAGCAACGGTGTTGGGTGCATTCTATTCAGTATTTCGTCCCACTTGAAACCTTGACCGGATGCTGGAGCGCGGCACTCCCATGTGATCCGACTTGAGGAAAAGGACCATTTAGAATATTGCAAAGAAGGTCACACGAGTACCTCAAGGCACTTTTGAGACCGGTATAATGTGATGCTTAGCGATACATGAGGAGTGTGAGAAAACCAGAGGCCATGACCACTTGATAGCAACTGGGTCTAAATTAAGCATAACAAAGTGTACCGGGTGACACACATGTCGATGACTGATATTCTAGGACTGTGGCTTGAGGGAGAAAAATGAAGAGGAAGAAGCACCAAGGACACAGGATGTCTTGAAGAAGATGAAACATCTGTAGAGGGGTATTTGATCTGGGCAACTCACGGAAGGAAGTTGTTGAAACAGTTGAATAACTCTTGACAAACACCCTGTGAGTGTGAGGAAAGTAAACACTAAATGTATTCAACTGTGAAATAACTACATACCTGTGAGTGTGAGGACAGTAAACACTAAGGAGACTTTCCCACACCCACAGTGGAGTATGCTACAGGGTGCTTACCCAAGCACCTACACAGTTACCTTACTAGGTAACTCACTCAATACTGCACCTACAGTGCTGGGAAAAATACTACAAATATCAGAGAAATATAGGGGACATCATAGACTATGTGAGAGCTGTAATATCATACTCTAACAGAAGTCCCTGTAATCTAGAATGCACTGGAGCAGTCTTCCTCCCAGTGCTTAAAACCATTGTAGTGATGAGTCTTCAATTCGAACAAGTCTTTTCTTTTATTTAAATGGAACCTCTTTGAGCAGGCTGGCTTTGTGCTCCTATTACCACAAACAAGCAACAGAATGAGACATCAGGTCTCCATTATCAAGGTGATGTTCTTGCCATCTGAGCACCTCTTCCCATCTCTCACCAAACATTGTACAATTCCTGGTGATTCAGGGTTCTATTCATTATTTATCTAAGCTTCGTAGGCCTCCTCAGGTCAGTTTCAAGTGACTATACTCCAGATGAGACCCCAGCCACTCTTGCATTGACAAGGATAGAGATACAAAATGTGGGTCAGGCACGTCAGGTGATGTACCAAGTGTCAACTTCTGAACTTGCATATAATAATCTATGTAATTATGCACTAATATGCACAAACCACCCAAGCTTCAAAGTATAAATATATATCCACTTTACACAATATGTAAGGTCATTGATTGAGCTCACTCAGTCGGTACAGACAGGACTAAGTTTTCTCTATTAGAATCATTTGAGTATGTGAGAGATACAGGTAGAAGATTCTGGTTGTAACTACATTGATCAGATGTTAATATATCTTGGTAGAACAATGGAGTGTGGGTATCAGAGACACAGGGGGAACAAAGGACAATGGAGGTTGTGACGTGAGGTGGGAGAGCAAAGGGACAACTCAACGGAAGACAAAGTCAATTAGGTAAAACAAAATAATGTTGTGTGGGAGAATGGGGAACTGATTGGTAATGTGTGCCTGTGGTAAGAGGGACAGGATTACACAATATATATTAAAAATCTAGGGGGATTAAAAAATGACAATGCAACAATAAATCAGGCAGGCAATAGATTACATATGCTGTTCACATCATGAACTTTGGAGGTCAAAGAAGGGAAATGAGGAGGATAATCATAAGACTATTCAATCATATCAGGGGTTCCGTTACAATCCAGGTTGCTGGGAAAGACGGAGGACTCCAACTCAAGCTGGAAACAGGGAGATCAGAGCAGCGAATTCCTGTTGATAGGATTCCTGCTTGACAGTTTTGAGTGAACACAAGTGGGGAGGAAGGAAGGGGTGAAGGTCATGTGTTTTATTCTGCCAGTGAGGGCCCACCACAGCTTCCGATCGTGCGTAGAAGTCAGGATCTTGAGGCTGGCTGAACACGAGAGCTCGCTAATTCTATTGCTAAGAAGGTTTGAAGGTGGCTTTGAGTTTAACGTGTTCTCATGGGTTGCCATGGGATGACTATTGGGAGCAAGAGGCAAGGAATTGCCCCTGGTCCTTACTATCCTCATATGAAGAGGGGGTGGATGTAGAATGGGTGGTCAGGAAGGCGTGTACAATTCTGGTGAGACACTAAAAAGAGGGACGGTGATCAGATGACAAATATTGTGTGATCTGTGTGATAAATGTCGATGCAACCTCATCCATGTTGGTGTGCAGTGTTGATTTGATTACAGCATTGTAAAGTGATGACATAATTGCAGTTGATGGCCAATGTCTATCTGACCATTGAGTGCCAGGACACCAATGAAGGCAAAACCCAAATTTGTGATGAGCTTGGCAGTGTCTCCTTTGCTCCTCTGCCATAAATAACTTGAATCCTGGAGCCCCTCTAAGACCATTGACACCTGTTTTCAAATTGAGGGGGTTAGGTGGGTCTAGAAAGACGTCAGTGGATGACTCTCCATAGCACTAAAACTCTAATAGGTTTCTAATTCAAACTGACAGCTGTGACAGGTGACATGGTTTAGAACTCACTGTTAAAACCGTAGAGCCAATTTCTATAAAATGGGGGATTAGATATATATGACCAGACTGTCATAGCCATCCCATTGTTGTGACCTTCTAATGCCACCACTCATGTCACTATTAGATTTTTTGGGTTTGCAAACAATGTAGCATGTGATTGATGGGTAACTGGGTATAGTATTACCAGTAGTAGGTACTTAAACTAGGTACTTGTACTCTACACTTCATACATTTGCAATGTGTTCCTTGTACCCAAACCGAGTCAAGCATATTATGAACCCACAAATTCTAACAGTCACAGTGCCATATTACCTTCAATACATTCAGTGTTCATGTGCAGGACATGGTTCAAAGGGTGCTGTAAGACATTTGAAATGATTAGCAAGTTGAAAGCCTCATTTGTATTTCAATCTACAGCCCCTGTGTTTTTAACCTTTGTATCTATTTGTGTAAATTGTTTGACGCATTTCACTGAACACTGAATAATGTATTTGCTCACCAGTAAACCTTAAGGACTTTCCAGACAAAAATGGTATAGCAATGAACAAAGCAGAGTCGCAGCTGCAGACCGAATACATAGAGGGCCAGGTGTCAGGGCAGAAGCAAATCATTGAAAAGGATATATGGATTAATATATGACACACTGAGAATTACATACTCACAAAAATTATGAACGAGGGTCCTGGCCCGAATTCATAATTTTTTGTTTAGGACAAATCATCCACCTTCAAAAGGTGACATGACAACTTCCCTGTTGTCGCTTAACCATCGGCATACCGGCAGTATCACTTAGAACTGAGAATTTAGAATTCTAGGGCTACGGAGAGTCATCCAGTATTTTTTAATGATTGACGCTCATGTATCCCTACCTCATCAAATGAATGGTCTCTTGAATTGGGCCTATTCGTCCTTTTCCAATAATACTACCAGGATACTCTCAACTTACTTTACCATTTTATTTTTATTTTAGTGCTGTTCCTTAACATCATCTGATCGCATACTGCAGACGACAGATGTGGCCGTTGGGAATACGTTGACAACCTCTCACCGCATAATGTGGGAACTTCTGAGTTCATGAGCGCCAGATTTCATGTCAATCCAGATTTTCCGTCAGTTAAAAAGTGACATCTCTATGGATGGAACATGTAAATGCAGGTACGGCCTTAGGCACTTCGGACTCTGGCTATATCCGACGCAAATATGCGCTCCGTGTTCAATTCTTTCAGAATTCCAACGATTAATCCATTTCAATAATTCCTTAGTTATGCTAATTGGGATCAAAGCTGAATATTCCTGGTTGCGGCCAGTCCATCAGTGTGTTGACGAACAAATTATGTGCAATCTATATTCAGTCATTCTTAATTAGACACTTGGTTTCATTATTCCCCTATCCCGCTGAGTGAACTTATTCTCCCCGGGCTCTGTTTATGGATCAGGGACTTGCCTTGTCGACGCGAAAATGTCAAGGCAGATCCACGATTGTGAGCGATTGGAGGCTGGCATCTTGCAGGCGGAACCCTTCGGGTGTGTAATCCCAACTAACTGACACACTTCTTGATTTGAGACCTCCGAGTGGTATTCCACTTGAAGTGATTCTCGTTAATAAATCGGATATCATTCTAATCACTACTAGGGCCCACCAATATATGCGACTGTTAGAATAGATGATATAAGACAGAAGTCACCAGGAGTGACCAAACTCAGACTCAGACTCAAACTCGAATGACCGGCGGTGGTAGATTGCCAACACACAGAATAGCGCTACGGTAAGTACATGTGGGTACATATGGCTCCAAACCACACACAACGAACAGCGACGTCTCGATATCATCAACGAGAAGCTGACAAGCACACAAAGGCGGTCAAAAGTGACTATATGGGCTCTCGAATCGGCTCGAACTATGTAGCTTGACATAAGTTAACAATATCCCCAAAGGCGATTTAATAAAGAGTAATAGCACTGTCCTTCCTCCGGGTTCGGATACTGGATTGCTGTTATCCAAGAGAAATTAGGATATATCCTGTGGAGTAGATGGACCAAGCGCATCGGCAGGCCAACCATGATACTCTAACACGGATGCGCAGTTCGAATTGGAGGTTATCGACACGCCGGTAAATGGTGTGGCGATGACGGAAAGGAGTGAATGACACATAAGGTGTAATCTCTCAAAGCGGATAAGGGTGGATTGATCGTTGATGGAGCCACGCATTTTGTAACAATGTGGGAGGAGACGATCGAGAATGGCGATTATGTTGAGGTTGCGCACTGTGGTACACGCGTATTCGATGTCGGAAGATCCAGCTATCAGCTTCAGAGTGACTTCAAGTAGTGTTTGGCCTGACCAGGGGAGCCAAACATTTGCACGGTTGTGTGTCAGAATCAGACTGGTAGGATATTGGTCATGGATATAAGGTGATACTAGAAGGTAAAACATTGTCAAAATACCTTAGGAGGGGTTCAATGAGCGAAGAAATCACATTGAACGGGTTGATGTAATCCATGCGAAGTATGCTGTCGTCGAAGAATTTTTCCAGGGCACTGATATCATAGCACAGTGAATACAATGTGTCCTCGTCGATATGAAGAATCAAGGACGCTATATGAAGGTTGGTGTCGTCCACTAGAACCTTCCATACATCTCCAGGAACACCTCGGAACCAGGCATCTTCGTCCATGCAACACACCAGAGGCTTTATAGGAGATCCAAACAAGTCTATGTGAGAAATTTTGTCTGTTGTGGTTTTGGTGGGCCAGATGAAATGATGTGATGTCGCGACGCACGGTTGTGTCCAGAATTCAATGCAACGTCTAATCGCAGTGCGCTCCTCTACAGACAGTTGACGCACGTGGCAAGCTTGCACGATATACCCAAGCTCGGCGAGGAGGTAGGTACGTGAATGGCATGGGTATGATAAATATGCGGAGATTTGTAGAATGAATACCAACGTAACCTCATTCACATTGGTGTATAGCGGTGATTCAATGACAGCATTGTAAAGCGAAGACGTAATTGCAGTTGATGGCCGATCTCCGTCTCCCCATCGAGCACCGGGACACCAGTAGAAGGCCCAACTCAAATATGCTATAAGATTGGAAGTGTGTCTACCGTTCATCCGGTGTATAAAGCTTGAATCCCAGAACCCCTGTAAGACCACCAACGCCTGTTCTCGAATTCGAGGCGGGTAAGTGGGTCTAGAAAGATGAGTATTTTGAGTGTATTCAATGATTGGCGTTGAAGTATCCCCACCTCATTAAGTCGATGGTCTCTTGAATTACTATTCCGATTCTTCCCAGAGTCAGATGCTTTCTAATTAACTTGTTAAAGGCCCTATCATCTCCATGAATCATTCGCTTATATATCATCAACTTTGCGATCAGTGCAGCTGTCTTTGCCTTGTGAAGCACATTCCTCCCAACCCTTTCCAAACCGACTCCACAGTAATACCCGGGACCAATTTCCAGACTTAGAGATGAGCTGTCCGGCGATGAGATGACTCCCCAGTCTATGACACGCCTACGATATGGACTGTGTTTGGATGTGGCGTTGGTGGAGCTCTCTCGAATCTGAATATTATTTGGTGGGCCAAGGCAATTTCTCTCTCCCTGGCACTGAAAACATCCGAGTGAACAATCTCCTTGAAAGTGATGTTTCGTTTACGCACCCATTCCTCCACACCAACTTCCACGTCTTCTTTCGACAGTTCTATGTGCTGGTCGTCATCATGTGCTCGGCAACATAAACAGTGCCTATGTTCGAGACAGCTACATCTCTGTCGAAGCTTCATTCGGGATCTTTCCCTCATTCCAATCTCATCGATCTCCTGTCGTTCCGTCCTCAATACAGCCGGGGAAACCAAGGGTTGTAGCCAGTCAATATCTTGGAGGAGGGATATGACATCCTGCCCACTCGGAGCTATCTCGCTCGACGTCGACATTGGAGGGTACTAATACTCGTACCGGGATGGAATGCTGCGCTTTTAAGCTGAGAATAAATTGACAGGGCGTCATTGTGCTCTTGAGCGCTATATTTCAGGGCAATCCAGCTTTCTCGTCACAGGTGACATCTCCACGGATAGAATATGTTGTTGACTTTTCTGGGATTTCGGGTTAGCGACGGATTGCGAGCATTAGGGCTCGGGTCGCAGCATTGGGGATTCACCGCGTACTATGGGTTACATAAGGTCTATTTGTACTTATTTAGTCCTTATCCGTTTACAACGAGTACTGCCACCTCACTCAGACAAACGGAAAGTTATACAGTCTAGGACAGCACCACGAAAACTTAACATATGTAAGTGCAGTGGACGCTATCCATGGCGGCAGTGCTTATTAGGTACAGCCCCAGGCGCTTTCGACTCCGGCTATGTCTAACAGAAATATCTGCTTCGTGTTCCATTCTTTCTAATGGCAACGAGGAATCCATTCCAATAATTCATTAGGGTTGTAAATGGGC
The DNA here is from genome assembly GCA_015178975.1 of Hysterangium stoloniferum. Classification (NCBI taxonomy): domain Eukaryota; kingdom Fungi; phylum Basidiomycota; class Agaricomycetes; order Hysterangiales; family Hysterangiaceae; genus Hysterangium; species Hysterangium stoloniferum. The sequence goes on from WHVD01000007.1 coordinate 1,140,613, forward strand.
GTTAACCCCGAATATTTGTGGCGACTCCGTCAGGTTTTTATCAACAAATTGTGGGTGTCAATATTCAGTGACTATTAATTACACACTAGTCTTATAATTACCCTGGCCTTCTCAATGAACTAATTTGCCCAGGCTCACCTTATTTATCAAGCACATGTCTATCCGGCTCGGCGATGTCAAGGAAGATGAAACATTGTGAGCCACCATAGCTTGACCTCTTGGAGACGGAGCTCTTCGCATGTGTAAAGATTCACCATACTCTATATGCCTTTACGTGCCCCTTTCCGGCCAACCTGTCCGCCCCTTCGAAACCGGTGACTTCACAAAGGTTGTTGTAGTAATCTTTATTTCCTATCGTATCCGGGGGTGTTATGCTAGTAGACCCATTCACTTTCACTTTTTTCACGATTCTTGTGTTCGGACCGAATTAGTGCTGTGAGTCTGTATCCACCTCGAAGCTCACATCCGTTGATCCGTTCTCGCTAGAACCATATTTGGCCTTCCTTGCAAACACTATTGATGAGAGGGCCTGCAAGCATCATAGCTATTTTCTCAGAATTTTCATCTCAAAGCTATGTCATACTCTCCGCAGCTTTTTATTTCACTATCCTTATACTATCTGTACGCGCAATGATTAGAGCTTGATCTGTGCGTTCCTTTCGGCCATCATCTCTTCTCCTCACTAATCACTTGATTTCTCCAAAGGCTAGTGTTTTGCCAGGAGGGTAAACCCACTTCGAACGTTCTTATGGCTCACACCGGGATTGAACCAACTTGAATTGCAGTCATACTGCAGTATACTTTCTGGTCTCATTTTCACATTCAGGACCGCTCACCTTTGGCAGAAAATGTGGTTATAGTACATCATGCAACATGCTCCAACTGAGACGAAAGGAGATATCCACTTGGTTTGCACTAAGCGCCATTCTTCTTTATAAACACGTTTGTGCGATGCACAGTCCAGCTATTGGGAAGAACTCTTGAATATTGTATCCTTTCATCGAGAGTTTGACAAGGCACAAGGATTCTTTCGTGAATGATGGGTCTAAGTCTCGCAGCCCACAATTGTTAACTCAGTTAAATCTACCCCGAGGTCATAGGGAGATATTATTTGTCCAGACGTTATGCGGGCATATCTCCACATGAAATACATGAAATACATGAAATTTGAATGCTTTGGCGCGTTGTTTCGACGAAATTGTTCCCTATGGAAATGAAGACCATCGTGGGACTCCCAAATATATGCAATGTGTGTATAGCATTAACGAGAAGCTGCCAACCACACATGTGGGGTAAAAAGTGACTATATGCGCTCTTCAATTCGCGAAAACTATGTAGCTTTACATAAATTAGAAATATTGCCAAAAGGGGAGCTAAGTAAGAGTAATAGCACTATTCTTCCTCCTGGTTCACATAATGTGTCTGTGTTCTCCAAGAGAAATTATGATATATCGTGCGGAATGGATGGAACAAGAGCATCAGCAGGCCAACAATGATCCTTCAACACTAACGTGGAGTTCTAATTAGAGGTTACCGACCCACCGGTAAAAGGTGTGGGGATAACGTAAAGGAGGGAATGAGCCATGAGGTTTAACTTCTGAAAGCGGATGGGCGGATGGATCGTTGATTGATCCACGCATTGAGTCACAATGTCGACTAAGACGAGCGAGAATGGCGATTATATTGATGCTGCCCAATGTGGTACACGCGGAGTTGATGTTGGAAGATGCGGCATCAGCGTCAGAGTAACCTCAATAAATTTCCTGCTTGACAAAAGGAGCCAGAAATCTTGATGCGTGTGTGTCGGAATCATGCTGGTGGGATATTTGAATGCGCGGATATGAGATGATGCTGGAAGGTAAAACATTGTCAACATACCGTAGGAGGGGCTCAATGAGCGAAGAAACCACGTTCAGCTGGTTGATATGATCACTACGGAGCATTCTGTCGTCGAAGAAGGTTTTCAGGGCAAATATATCACGCTACAGTGAAAACAATGTGTCCAGATCGATATGAACAGTCAAGGACGTTATATGGAGGTTTGTGTCATCCACTATAACCTTCAATGTATCTCCAGCAATATCTCGAAACCAGGCAGCTTGGTGAATGAAACACACGAGAATGTGTATAGGAGATGCATAAAAGGAAAGTCGGTTCGGGTAATTTTGTCTGTTGTGGTTTGTTGGGCAGGATAAAATGATGGGAGGTCGCGACGCGCTGTTGTATCCAGAATTAAATACAACCTCTGATCGCAGTGAGTTCCTCTTCCTTTATGGAATCCACCCAACGCCGTTCCTGTACGGTCTAAAGGGCCCTCATTTTATTCCCTGGTTTGTTGCCTCGTGATAGCCGATCCCGAGATTGAACATAGCCTTTGAAGATTAGATGAGTCTGACCGAGATGCACGTTGCCATGTATTAGTGAGGATTATTGTGGGTATTCTTTGCTTTGCTTCACTGACGTGCTTCATGCTATCCTAACTAACTGACACCAAAACCATGGTGGTGGGGCTGTCTTTGGAGAATTATCAATGTGATTCTATTTGACGTAGTTCTCGTTCATAAATCAGAGGTGATTCTAGCCACGCCCGAGGCTCGCGAATATTATTTTACATGTGCATGGCATGAACGAGATGCTACAACACACCGGGAAATAGGAAAATGTGACTGTATGCGCTATAAATTTCCCCAAACTATGTAGTGTTATACGACTTGTAACTCCTGTTACAAAGCGATTGAAGTAGGGAGTAATGGCATTATCTCTCCTCCTGGTTTTATAAGACGTGTCGGCGTTATCCAGAGAACTGATTATATGTCATGGAGCAAGGCCTTCAACGGGCGAGCCATGATTGTTCAACACTGATGTGGAGTTTGAATTAGACGTTACCGATACGCCAGTGAAATGTGTGGCGATCACGCAAAGGAAGGAATGTACAATGTCATTTAAAAAATGTAGGCAGCTACTACAAAATTGATCGTTAATTGAGCGGCGCATTGTGTCACAATGTAGAAGGAAACGAGCGAGGATGGAAATAATATTGAGGTTGCGGACTGTGGTGAACGCGGATTCGGTGGCGGAAGAGCTATCAGCTTCAGGGTGACTTCGATTAGTCCCTTTCTACACTCTAGGAGCGGCCAATTTGGCCACGTTTGTGTCAGAGTCAGACTGGTAAGAGAGTTTCATGAGTGGGTGTGAGACGATGATGGTAAGTCAAATATTGCCCACATACCGTAGAAGGGTGCCTCTCAACGAAGAAACTACATGAAGCTGGTTGATATGCTCCGTGCGAAGCGTGCTGTCCTCGAAGATGGTTTTCTGGGCCCAGATATAGCGCCACAGTGAATGTGAGGTGTCCGCATCGATATCAACGGTCAATGATGCTACATGGATGTTCGTGTCGTCCACTATACCCTTCAATACATCACCAGCAATATCTAGAAACCACGCATCTTGGTATATGCACCGCAAGAAAGGCTGTATAAGATAAAGATCAAAGCGTCCTCCCTGGCGAGTTTGTCACTTAATGGTTGTCGTCAACATGGTGATAAAATGTGATCGTGCGACGCACGGTTGTCACCAGCATTTAAAGTAATATCTGAACGTGGTGAACTCCTGGACAGCTGACGAACATGGCAGATATTTTCCACGATATTGCTAAGGCCGGCAGCGAGTAAGGGATGGTGATCGGATGACAAACATCATACTATCTGTATGATAAATGTTGATGCAACCTCATCCAAGTTGGTGTGTAGCGGTGATTTGATTAAAGTATTTGTAAAGCGATGGCTTAATTGCAGTCGTTGTCCGATCTCTATCTGGCCATCGAGCGCCGGGACGCCAATTGAAGGGCCAAGCCAAATATGTCATGAGCTGACCTTGGTTCGTCCAATGGATATCCCTCGAATTCCAGAACCTCCCTAATACCATTGACCCCTGTTGTCGAATTCGAGGCGCTGGGTCTAGAAGACGTGAGTATTGTGAGTGTATTCACTGATTGGCACTGTCTGATCCCTACTTCATTACATCAACGCTCTCTTGAATTATTATTCCCAGTCGTGGTTGTGTGCCAGACCTGAGTAGAAACTTGTCAACGACGTTCTGGCCTTCCCATAGTCCACCCGTCATTCGCTCATATATCATCAACTTTGCCATCAGCGATGCTTTCTTTGCGCTGTAAAGGACTTTCATCCCAACCCTTTCCAAACCGACTCCACAGTAATACCCGGGGATAACTCCCACACTGGAAGCTGAGCTATCCGGCGTTGAAACGACTCCCCAGTCTATGTCATGCCTCCGAGATGGACTGAGTTTGTATGTAGCGTTGGTGGGTCTCCCTCGTATCTTAATATTATTTTGTGGGTCATCGCAATTTCTCCCTCCTTGACACTGAAAACATCCGGTTCGTGAACAGTGTACATAAAAAGGTCATTTCGCTTTACGCACCTATTCCCCCACACAAACTCCCACGTCTTCTTCAGACAATGGCATGTGCTGGTCGTCATCGGGTACTCGGTAACATACGCAGTGCCCATGCTCGAGGCAGCTACATCGTTCTGCGAGCTTCATCTGCAATAATTCCCTTATTCTCATGTCATTGATCGCCTGTTGTTCTGGGCTCTGGGGGACCAAGGGCTGTACCCGCTCAAACTCTCATAGGAGGGATATGATATCCTGTCTGCTCAGAGTGATCTCTTTGGAAGTTTACATTGGTGGGTAGTAGTCATGATCATCCCGGAAGGTAATTCCCCGCCTTTAAGGTGTAGTTAGCCCGACAGTCAATTTCCAGGCATAGTATTATGGCCGTGCTCCCCCGTTCCATCCATTCCTTTCACCCAGTTTGAAGGCCCACTAATCCTTCTTGTATAATACAGGCAAGATACTCTCAAGTTACTTCACTATTGTTCCGTACATTTCATCAGATTATCTACGGCAGAAAACACACATGGCGGCTGAGAATAAATTGACACGCCGTCACCTCATAATGTATTAACTTCCGAGTTCTTGAGCGTTAGATTTCATGGCAATCCAGTTTCAATCATAAGTGACACTTTCATGGATGGAACATGTAAGTATAGTGGAGGCTATTCATCGCAGTGCTGATGAGGTACAGCCTAGGGCACTTTCCACTCTGGCCATATCTCACGGGAAGGAGCGCTTCGTGTTCTATTATTTTCCAATTCCAACGAACAAACTACTCGAATAATTGTCTAATGAGGTCATTTGGCGTCGATCCTGGATCTCCTTCTTTGCAGCGAATCCTTGAACTTTTTATTAGCAAATTGTGTGTGTACTCAACATCCAATCACTATTTATTACACCCTAGTTATCTTGTCTTTTTCAGTGAACTAATTCGCCCCAGGCTCACGTTATTTTTCAGTTATTTGTCTTTTCGATTCGACAATGTCGAGATAGATCAGAAATTGCAGGTCTCCGTAGTTTGACCTCTTGGGGGCAGAGCTCTTCGGGTTTCTAACGATTCAGCATATTCGATATGGTTTTACGTGCCCTTTTCCTGCCAACTTGTCGGCTCCTTCGAAAGCGGCCACTCCTTTGTCTCTGGTGACTTCACAAAGGTTGTCGTAGCAGTCTTTATTCCCTACCACTATAGTGATTTTGTATCGTATCTGAGTTTGTGACACCAGTTGACCCTTCCACTTTTCACTTTTTCAAGATTCTTGTGGTAGGAGCGAAATAGTGCTGTGAGTCCGTGTGAACTTCTAAGATCACATCTGTTGGTACCTCCATTCTAGAACCATTGTGTGGCCTACCTTCCAACATTATACTTCATGGGAGGTCTGAAAGGATCATCGCTATATTTTCAGAACGAAAGCGGTAAAAGGTGCCTATATGCCCTCGTGAATTAGCTTAAAATATGTAAATTTACATAAATTATAAATATTTCCAAAAGGCGTATTAAGTAAAGAGTAATAGTTCTTTCCTTCCTCCTGGTTCCGAGAGCGTGTCAGTATTATCCACGAGAAATTATGATAAATGGTGCCGAATGGATGGAACAAGAGCATCGGTCGACAAGTCATGGTCCTCCAATACTAATTTGGAGTTTTAATTGGATCTTACGCATACACCGGTGAAAGGGGTGGCAATGACGCAAAGGAAGAAATGAGTCATGACGTTTAATTGCCCCCAGCCGTCCCCGAGGAATTCATCGTTGATTGAGCCGCGCATTGCCGCACAAGGTGGAAGACGAGATAGAATGGCCATGATATTCAGGCTGCGGACTGTGGTGCACGCGCGGAGAGACCAATGAGGACTAGTTTGTATCCGTATCAACTGATGCGATATATTCATGGGTGGATACGATATTTTCATCGGCGAATATGAGATGATGCTGGAAGGTACAAGTTTTCCAATATACCATAGGAGGGGCTCAATGAGCTAACAAACCACATCCAGCTGGCTGATATGGTCCGTGCGCAGCGTTCTGTCGTCTAAGAGGGTGTTCAAGGCGCATATAACCTCCCGCAGTTAATACGATGTGCCGTCATCGATATGAAGAGTCCAGGACGCTATATGGAGGTTTGTGCCTTCCACTATAGCCTGCAATACATCTTCAGCAACATTTCGAAACCAGCCATCTTGGTGGATGCAACACTCGAGAAGTTTTGTAATATATTGATACAAGGAATGGCTATCCTATCTAACTATAAGGCGAGCAGCGCTAGTGTTCTGCACCTAACTAGATATGGGTGTATACAGGTGCACCCATGTGTCACTTCCGCATGTGCAGGAGGACGAGTTGGGACATAAGTGCCACTCATGGAATATGCTGGAGCTGCCCGGATGCACATTTACCACTTCTGGAGAGTGCTGGAGCTGCCTGGATACACATTTACCACTTCTGGAGAGTGCTGGAAGTGCCCGGACTCTCTTGGTGGAGGTCTAGACTAGTAAGTGTTCCTGACGGCTCTCAAGCCATTTAGCGCCCAATACCATTTTACTGATGCGTTACGGCTCAGACATCTGTCTGTTCGACACGACAATGTCAAGGCAGATCAAGGATTGTGGGTCACCGTAGCTTGATTCGAGGCGGAGTTCTTCATGTTTTTAAAGATTCAGTATCATCCCTATGCTTTGACATGCGCTTTTCCACCGGATTAGTGAGTGCTTGTGGTGTGTGCTTTCTGCTGTTCTTCAATGACTTGCTTCATGCTATCCCAACTAACTCACACGCTGCTTTTTTTGAGACCCCGGAGTAGTATCCAATTTGAGGTGACTCTAGTGGGTAAATCGGATGTCATTTCTAGCCACTACTAGGCTCCATGAACATATGCAGCGTATGTGTCCCATCAACGAGAAGCTGCGAAGCACACAAAGGCGGTTAAAAGTGACTACATGCGCTCTGGAATTGGCTCAAACTATATAGCTTACATAAATTAGAAGTATTTCCACAAGGCGAATTAAGGAAAGAGTAGTTTTACTATCCTTCCTCCTGGTTCGCATAAGTGAATCGGTGTTTTCCAAGAGACATTATTATATATGGTGAGGAATGGATGGAACAAAAGCATCGGCAGGCCAACCAAGGTCCTCCAACACTGATCTGGCGTTTGAATTAGATGTTACGCACACATCGGTGAAAGGTGTGGTGATGATACAAAGTAATGAATGAGCTGCAAGGGTTACTCCTTCAAGGCAGCGACTGAGGTAATGATCATTGATTGAGCGGCGCATTGCGTCACAATGTGGAACAAGACGAGCAAGAATGGGGATGATATTGAAGCTGCGTATTGTGGTACACGCGGATTCGATGTCAGAAGAACCAGCTATCAGGGTCAGAGTGACCTCTATTAGTCCCTCGCCTGACATGAGGACCATCGAATTTGGACTCGTGTGTGTCAGAATCAGACTAGTAAGGTATATTCATCATGGGTAGATATGAGATGATGCTGGAAGGTAAACCATTCTCACCATACCTTAGGAGGCGCTCAATGAGCGAAGAAACCATATCCAGCTGCTTGATATGATCCATGCGAAGCGTCTTGTCGCCGAAGAAGGTGGTCAGGGCCCAGGAACCCTCCCACAGTACATAGGATATGTGCTCGTCGATATGGAGTGTCAATGAGGTGATAGTCATGTTCATATGATCCACCACAACTTTTAATACATCTCCAGCAATATCTCGAAACCAGGCATCTTCGTGAATGCAACACACGAGAAGCTGTATAGGAGATCCATAAAATGAAAGTCTGTATGGGTAATTTTGTCTGTTATGGTTTTGGTGGGCAGGATGAAATGATGTGATGTTGCGACGCACGGTTGTACCCAGAATTCAATGCAACCCCTGATCGCAGTGAGCTCCACTACGGACAGTTGACGCACGTGGCTGATGTTTTCCACGATATACACAAGGTCGTTAACGAGGGGGGGATCTTGATGGCATGACAAATATCGTGCGATTTGTAGAACGAATGTCGACGCAACCTCATCCAGGTTGGTATGTAGCGGTGATTTGATGACAGCATTGTAGAGTGATGACGTCATTGCAGTCGGCGGCTGCTTTCCAACTTGCCATCGAACACCAAGATACAAGAAGAACCTACTCAACAATATCATCAGGCTTTCAGTGTGACCTTCTTTCCTCCACGGGAAACAATTTCCAAGAAAGAAGAACATTTCTACGACCATCGACGCCTGGTTTCGAATTCGAAGGGGATAAGTGGGTCTAGAAAGACGTGAGTATTTTGAGTGTATCCAATGATTGAGGCTGTTGTCTCCGTACCGCATTAAATCAATGCTCTCTTGAATTATTATTCCCAATCTTGGAAGTGTAATATACTTCTGTAGCAACTTGTTAAAGCCATACCTCCGTGCTATTCGCTCGTATATCGTTAACTTTCCCATCAGCGAAACTCGCCTTGCGCGATGAAGCACTTTCATGCCAATCCTGTCCATGAAAACTCCTAGATAATACCCGGGGGTAATTTCAACACTCGAAGACGAGCTACTAGCCAGCGAAACCACTCCCCAGTCTACGTTATCATGACTGCGATATGGACTGCGGTTCGATGTCCTGTCAGTGGATCTACCTCGCGTGTTTATAATAGCCGGTGGGTCATGACAATTACTCTCTCCTAGCCACTGAAAACGTTTAGTTTGTTAACAGTGTACTTGAAAGGATAACTCATTTACGCACCCATTCCTCAACCCAAACTTCCACATCTTGTTTAGACAGTGGTATATGCTGGCCATCTTCGGGAACTCTATAACACAATCCGTGCCCATGTTCGATGCAGCTCCATCGGTCTCGAAGCCTTACGCTCAATCGTTCCCTTATCCCCGCGTCAATGATCTCTTCCCGTTCCTCTGAGCTCAATGCAGCTGGGGAGACCAGTGGTTGTAACCACTCAACCTCTTGTAGGAGGCTTTCAGCCGGTCTGAGATCGTGGCTGCTCGGAGTCGTCTCGTTTGAAGTGGACATTGGTGGGTAGCGGGTTGTCGTGATACAGGAAGGGGATGCTGCGCGTTTAATTCAAGTTATCATGGCAATGAATTCCAGGTATAGCATTGTGACGGTGCTTGATACAGGATATCCAGTGTTTCATCCCTTCCTTTTAAACAACTTGAAGCCGCTCAACCTCCTTCATTCATACGGGCTCCAGGATACTCCCAAGTTCATTCACAACGTTATACTCTAGTTTCTGACTCTTGAAAAGATAGTTTACGGCAGAGTGCACATATAGCATCTACAAATACTTTCATGAGCCTTCACTGCATAATGTGGCAACTTCTAACTTCGCGAGCGCTAGGTTTTTTTGGCAATTCTGCTTTTACGGTAGTTGAGGAGTGACATATCTATTGATAGAATATGTAAATGCAGTGGATGCTATGCATAACAATACTTCTCAGGTACAGCTTCGGGCGCCTTCTACTCAGACTATATCTTCCAGAAACATCTGCTTCGTGTTCAATTCTTTCAGAAATAGAACGGGCATCACCGTTTAATAATTCTTTACTTGGGTTAATTGGCGTCAAAAGTGAATATGTGACGTGTCCGTCAGGTTGTCATTAACAAATTCTGCACATAATCTTTATCCAGTCATAATTAAGTACACGCGAGTATTATTATTACCCGGTCCATTTGAGTGGAATCCTTCGCCCGAAACTCACGTTATTTATCAGGGAACTCTTTGTGTGATGTGACAATGTGAAGCTCGTCGAGTTTGTAAAGGTTCACCATACTCGCTATGCTTTGCGTGGCCTTCTCCTGCCACCGTGTCGAGCTCTACGAGGCCGCCTACTCCACTGTCCCCTGGAACTGCACCTAGGTTGTCGTAGTAATCTTTATTCCTTACCACTATATTGATTCGGTATCGTATCCGGGGATGTTACGTGAACTTCTCGCACATCTGGTGGTGTCTCCGTGGCTTACACCACTATGCGGGCTCACTTTCCAACAGCATACTTGATGGGAGTCGCAAGGTGCTCAGATGACGAGGAACATATTCACACGGATAATGTTCCTTGTTTTCGGGAATGGGAAAGCAAAGCCATCCAGGTGCTCAAAGAGATTTCATTTAAAATACAAGAAACAACTTGGTCGAATTGAAGACTCATCACTACAATGGTTTTGAGTGCTGGGAGGAAGACGGTGATGCTCCAGACGCTCCACCATATCCAGGCGCATGCTATATTACGGGGACGTCCCTCCGTGAGCCGGGCAGATCAAATACCAATTTGCTCATACATCTTCTTCTTCAAGACATCACGTGTCCTTGCCCTTCTTCCTCAGATGCCTACCTCAATAATTACCATACAAAAATCAAATACACTTTTGATGAAGGATACGCAAGTTGTTATATATAATTCAGAACCGTTTGCCATCAAGTTGTCATGGCACCTTAATTCCTCTCAATTCTCCTGTATCGCTAAGCATCAGTTATGGATCCACCCGCTCTCAAAAGTGCTTTCGGGTGCTCCTTACTTGGAACATTCCCGATTGTACCTGTTTCAAGTAGGATCCCATGGGAGGAGGCTCTCCCGCATCGGGTCAAAAGGTTTATAACGGAGAGAAATACTTTATGAAATCCGCCTAACGCCGTCCGTGTGCCTTGTACAGCCCCCTTCTTTTATTCCAGAGTTTTGTGCCTCGTGATGGCCAATAAGGATATTGAACATATGTTGTGAATACTAGATGAAACCGACCGACACAGTCGTCGCCATGGATTAGTTAGTGATTGTTGCGGGTGGTCTTTGGTGTTCTTCAATGACTTGCTTCATGCTATCTTAACCGAAATGCTGCTTTCTTTGAGACCGCCGAGTAGCATACTATACGAAGTGATTATCGGTGATAACTTGGATCTGATTCTCGCGACTACTGGGGCCCACGAATATATGCAAGGTGAGTATATCATCAACAAAAGCTGCCAAGCATTGCGTCGCAATGTGGGAGAAGACGAGCCAGAATGGAGACGATATTGAGGCTCCGCACTGTGGTACACGCGGATTCGGTATCGCAATATCCAGCTATCAGGTTTAGAGTGACCTCGATCAGTGCATCGGCTGACCTGAGCACGTCCTAATTTGGACTCGTGTGCGTCAGAATCAGACTAGTAGGATATTTTAATGGGTGGATATGAGATGATGATGGAAGGCAAAGAATTGTCAATATACCATACCTTAGGAAGGGCTCGATGAGCGAAGAAACGAAATTCAGCTGGTTGATATGATCCGTACTAAGCGTGCTGTCATTGAAGAAGGTTTTAAGGACCAATATATGATCCCAAAGTGAACGTGAGGTGTCCTCATCGATATGAAGTGTCAATGACGGTATAAGGAGTGTTGTGTCGTCTCTTATTACCTGCAATACATTTCCAGCAATACCTCGAAACCAGGCATCTTTGTGAATGCAATAAACAGTAATCCCTATACGAGATATATGTGAGGAAAGTCGGTGTGGAGAATTTTGGCTGTTGTGGTTTTGGGTGAACAGGAAGAAATGATGTGATGTCGCGACGCGCGGTTGTAACCAGAATTCAATGCAACCCGTCATCGCAGTGAGCTCCTCAACAGACAGAGTCCGCACGTCGTAAATGCTTTCGACGATATCCTGAAGGTCACGGAGGAGGATGGTACTTTCAAAGGATGATAAATATGAGGCGATTTGCAGAATGAATGTCGACGCAACCTCATCCAAGTTGGTGTGTAGTGGTGATTGGATGACAGCATTGTACAGCGATGACGTCATTGCAGTTGATGGCCGATCTACATCTGACCATCGAGCACGGGAACACGATGGGAAGGCCCAAGCCAACGTTATCAGAAGCCTGGCAGTTTCTCCTCCGTTTCCTCCGGTGTCTAAGCCTTGAATACCGGAACCCTTCTAAGACCCACCACGTTCGTTTTTGAGTTCGAGGGAGATAGGTGGGTTTAGAACGACGTGAGTCTTTTCAGTGTATTCAATTATTGGGTCTAAATTATCCCCACCTAATTAAGTCAATGGTCTCTTGAATTACTATTCCGAGTCAGGGCAGAGTGAGATGCTTCCCTAGGAACTTGGTACCGGCGTTGTCGTCTCCATACACCATTCGGCTGTATATCATCAACTTGCCATCAGTGCACCTGTCTTTGCAGTGTAAAGCACATTCCTCCCAACCCTTTCCAAACCGACTCTAAAGTAATACCCCGGCTCAATTTTAATACTTGACGATGTCGATGAGTTATCATACAGTGAGAGTACTCCCCAGTCCACGTCGTGACTGTAATATGGACTGAGGTTGGATGTGGCGTTGGTGGATCTACCTCGCACTTTAATACAATTCGGTGGATCATGACAATTTGTCTCTCCTAGGAACTGAAAGGGGTCGGTTTGTCAACAGTATACATTCAAGGTTATCCCATTTTGCGCACCCATTCCTCAGCCCAAACTTCCACAGTTTCTTCCGACAATCGTATATGCTGATCGTCTTCGGGAACTCGATAACACACACCGTCCCCGTGTTCGATACAGCTCCATCGGTCTCGAAGCCTTACCCGGAATCGTTCCCTTATCGCCGCGTCAACGACCACCTCCCGTTCTTCTGAGATCATTGTACATGGGGAGACCAAGGGTTGTAGCCAGTCAACCTCTTGTAGGAGGCTTTCAGCCCGTACGATATCGTGACCACTCAGATTAGTTTCGTTTGGAGTTGACATTGATGGGTGGCAGGTTATTGTGACACCGGAAGGGGATGCTGCGCTTTTAAGTTGCAGTTATCAGGGGTATGAATTTCAAGGTATAACATTGTGGTGGTGCTTCATGTAGGACACCCAGCGTTTCCTCCCTTCCTTTTAAACAACTTGAAGCCGCTCAACCTCCTTCATACATCCACCTTCCATGTTACCCTCAGGTTCACTCACTATTTTAGAGTCTAATTTCCCACTCTTCAACAGATCACCTACGGCAGAGCGCACGTATAGCAACCACAATACGTTTGAAGAGCCTTCACCACATAATGTGGCAACTTCCGGCTTCTTGAGCGATAGATTTTTTGGGTAATTAAGCCTTTACGTTAGTTGAAGAGTGACATCTTGATTGATAGAATATGTAAATGCAGTGGATGCTATCCATTACAATGCTTCTCAGGTACAGCCTCGGGGGCGTTCGATTCGGGCTACGTCTAAGAGACATGTGCGCTTCGTTTTCAATTCTGTCTGAATTCCAACTTCGATAATTCTGTACTCAGGCTAATTGGGGTCGATCGTGAATATGCCTGTTTTGTGAGGAGTCTTTCACGTTTTCATGAACAAATTGTGCATGTAATCTATATTCAGTCATAACTAATTGCACACCACTATTATTACACGGTCTTTCTGAGTGAAGTAATCTGGGTCAGCTAACAAGGGTAAAACCGTAGGGAAAGAAAAAGCGCCGAGCGGCGAAATTTGGCATTAAATGTCTGCGGGACGAGATATGATTCCACAAAGCCAGCACCCATGGCGACAGGGAACGTATTCTCCCGGATAATGGCGACAACATGTCTCACTGTGGTCCTTCTTTGTGGTAATAGGAACACGAATAAAGGCAGCTGCTAAAAGAAAATAAATGAGCCGGTCCAATTGAAAACTCACGAGTAAAATGGTTTTAAGCGCTGTGAGGAAGTCCGGCTATCTGGGATGCTCCAAGGTATTCCAGTTCGGGCGCATTCTAGATTGCCGGGACTTCCCTCCGTGAACCGTCCGGATCAAATACCGATTTACAGATGCTTCATCTTCTTCAAATCATCCTGTGTCCTTAGTGCTTCTGTTAGAGTATGATGATTACGATTAGTATTATATCATACCTCGTATTGTGAATGTATGTTTCCGATCTGGTTCACACATGTGATTAGCTATATTTAGTTTAGTGTTCCCTTAGTTCCGTCAAACCAAGTGCACAGACCAGATATCTTAGTATATAGTTACATCCAGATGAGAGTAGGACCTCATCTGGAAACCTAGCTATATCACCGGTTAACTTCTACCCGCTCAACTCTTAGTGGCATTCGCTCCAAGTGTTGAGAGTCATCGCGCTGTGATAGAGTAATAGTACGCTTTGTCCTGTCTCTTTCAATGCCAACACCTAACAAGTAAGAAGTAGGACCAAGATCATGCAATTTGAAGTGGCTCTTTAGATCATCTTTGAGCTTTTTGATAGCCTCCTTGGATTTAGATGCAATAGTCATGTCATCTACAAATACTGGTATAATGACTTTGACATCACCCTTTTGGAAGACCCAAATGCTATGATCGCATAGCACTTGTTTGAAACCCAAACTGAGCAGAACAGCATTCAACTTCTTGTGCCAGATACGAGGTGACTGGCGTAAACCATATAGTCCTTTCAGAAGAAGTAAGAACTCATCACGAGCACCTTGGTGAAAACCTTCAGGCTGCTGCAAGTATACTTCCTCTTCAAGTTCACCATTCAAGAATGCAGAGGAGATATCTACACTCTCAAGTTCCATGTCCTCCAGTGCAGCCAATGCTAGGACAGCACGCAAAGTGGCCTATTTGGCAGTAGGAGCAAAGGTATCAGTGAAGTCAAACCCTGGTCGTTGTGCATAGCCTTTTGCAACAAGACGAGCTTTGAACTTGTCAATTGACCCATCCTTCTTACGCTTGATCACAAACACCCAACGAGAGCCAATAGCTTTACGACCCTCAGGTAGTTTAGCAAGGTGAAAAGTGCCATTTTCAAGCAGGGATTGCATTTCTGCATATGCAGCGTCAATACATTTTGGACATGTTACAGCGTTATGGTCTTGCTGACTGCAATCCCATTGGTACACCTATGATACCTAACTCAAAATTGAGTAAAGACCAGGCTCCAGTGTCTCCTGAAGAGATTGCATACATGAAGGACATTCCATACATCCATGCTGTTGGTTCTCTTATGTATTTGGCTGTTGCCACTCGTCCAGACATTGCCTATACTGTTGGAGTATTAGCCAGATTTAATCACAATCCAGGAAAGGCTCATTGGCTAGCAGTACAACATCTCTTTCGATATCTCAAAGGCACCCTTGACTTGGGCTTGACCTTTGGCCCTAGTAATGACAGGGAATTGTTTGTGTCTTATTCAGATGCTGACCATGGAGGTGATAAGTCAACTGGAAAATCTACTGGTGCATATGTGGTTAAGATGGGTACTGGAGCCATTAGCTGGCAGAGCAAACTCCAGACTATTGTAACTCTCTCTACTACTGAAGCAGAGTATATTGCAGCAGTGTCAGCTGGTCAGGAAGTGCTATGGTTGCGAAACTTATTTGAGGAATTGGGATATCCTCAAAAGACTGCATCCACTTTGTATCTTGACAACCAATCTTCTATTGCAGTTGCCAGAGATCCTGAACATCATGGCCGTATGAAGCATCTGGATTTGAGAACATATTGGTTAAGGCAGGAAGTTGATAGTGGGAAGATCAAAGTTGTTCATCTCCCTACTTCAGAGATGCCTGCTGATTTATTGACAAAACCATTGGCTAAGCCAAAGGTAGAATACTTACGAAAACTACTGGGACTAGCATAGAGCTGTCTCATCAGGTGGGAGTGTTAGAGTATGATATTACAGCTCTTACATAGTCTATGATGTTCCCTATATTTTTCTGATATTTGTAGTATTTCTCCCAGCACTGTAGGTGCAGTATTGAGTGAGTTACCTAGTAAGGTAACTGATGTGTAGGTGCTTAGGTAAGCACCCTGTAGTATACTCCGCTGTGGGTGTGGGAAAGTCTCCTTAGTGTTTACTTTCCTCACACTCACAGGTATGTAGTTATTTCACAGTGGGAAAGTCTCCTTAGTGTTTACTTTCCTCACACTCACAGGGTGTTTGTCAAGAGTTATTCAACTGTTTCAACAGGTTATGGGCCCCGGCTTCTAAACCGGTACATCCAGTTGTCATCTGCGCAATCCATCACTTTGCACATCTTTTCTGACAACTTCTACTTGTCCAAAACACTCTACATTGCGTTTGGATTTTATTTTGGTTATATCTCCTTGGATTTTGGCCTGATTTGGTCGCTTTTTGGATTCACATCTCACACCTGTGATTGTGCGCATTTTTCGCCCATTTAGGCGCCCGAGTCCATAAAAGGAAATATATTCCCACGCTCCAAATCGCTTGTCGTCGCTCAATTTCCCTTTTTTGGGCAACTTCATTTTTATCACCCTTGTGACTCACCCTGTCACACCCTGTCACCTCTCTCTCCAGTCACACTCTTCTCTCACACCTCAAGCACTTCATAGTATCATCTGGGTCTGTGCCACGTCATTTTCCCTTTTTAACACGGTCTTTTAGATACATTGAACTTGAACTGTTGGCATTGTGCTCTTCAGTGGGCCTTTGTTTTTACCTTCCTTGCAATATCACGGTAACCCTGTTGAGCAAGGCGGTGTTACAACTGCGAGTCCAATTACTTAGTTCTTTTTAAGTTAAATTCTTGGTGGATATTGACGTGTCATGGCATCCAGTGATACTTACAAACGTAGTGTCATATTGGGAGAGAATAATTATGAGGATTGGAGACATGACGTAATTGGTCTTTTGCGTATGGAGAACTGTCTCTCTATTGCCACTGGGAAAGAAAAACAACCTAGTGAGACTAGTTTACAATCTGCCTGGTTGGAGCGCTCCAATAAAGCAGCTGGTATCATATGGCGCTCTCTTGGACCTACACAGCGCACCCATGTTGACATTGATGATGGTCCTGATGATATGTGGTCTAAAATTGATAAGGCACATAATAAACAACTCCCTGCAGTTCGTTTTAGTGCCTACAATGACCTCTTTAATATTCGGAAGGAACCTGATGAATCTCTAACTTCATTAATGAGTCGTGTTGACAAGGTTTGTGCACGTGTCCAGAACTTGCGTCCAAAGGGGTACACTCTTGCCATGCTGGATGATGAGCTTGCTGCTCTCACTTTACTTCGTTCTCTGCCTGAATCTGACTCTGTGTGGACTTCATCTTTAATGATGAATACTGCTATCACATTCTCTGATGTCAAAACTCACTTTGCATCACAAGAGAGTTTGCAGTCTGCCAGAAGTTTAGAGACGGCGAACAAAATTGTGTCAAAGACTTCCAACACTTCTGGTAAAGTTCCTTGCACATTCTGCAATGGTTCCACCCACACCCAAGACAATTGTTACGAGTATGCAAATGCACAGAAACAGGCAAAGGCCAAAGTTGAGCAGAAGAAAAAGGAGTATAAAGAAAGAAAGACTGCTAAGGCTGACAAAGCTAATGCGTCTGACAAGGTATCAGAGGAGAAGAAACCAGAGAGTGCTGGAAATGCAAGTGTTTCTATCCCTGACTCTACCGATCCATCTTGTGCTCTCCTTGTCAATGCTAGTTCTGACTGGACTGCTGACACAGGTGCTTCTTCGCACATGACTCCCCATCGTCATTGGTTTTCAAGTTATACCCCGTTTCAAACACCTATCCAAGTTGCAAATGGACAAATAGTTATGTCTGCAGGGATAGGAGCAGTGCAGTTTAAGCCTAAAGGAAATGGAAATGTAATAATAGAGTTTGAAAGGGTTCTCCATGTTCCCCATCTCACAAGTAACCTCCTCTCCGTCTTGTATTTGACAAAGAGAAAGAATTTCCGTGTCTCTATCTTTCATTCCACCATGTCTTTCTATTTGAGAAAGGTCTTGCGTTTCACTGCCACAGTCAATGAACATAACCAGGCCTATTTGGATGGAATGACGGGACCTATGACGGATTATGCAGGTCTTGTTACAACCTGTCCCTTGGACTCCACACTTTGGCATCGTCGCTTTAATCATCTCAATCATGCCGATATCCAGAAGCTCCTCAAAGGTGATTTGGTTGGTGGGATAAAGATTGACTCTCACACGTCTCCTGATCCTATTTGTGAACCTTGTTTGGCTGGAAAACAGAACAGAGTGATTAATAAAATAGCAACAACACGCTATACTAAACCACTTGCACTCATTCACAGTGATGTTCATGGTCCCTTGCCTACACAAACTGTGGAAGGGTTTCGCTACTGGATCACTTTCATTGATGATGCCTCACGCTATGCTTCGATTGCATTACTCAAAAATAAGAGTGATGCCTTTCAGGCATTTAAGCAATATAAGGCTAAAGTGGAGAACTTGCTTGGTCAGAAGATCAAGATATTCAGAGATGACAAGGGTGGAGAATATATGTCTAAGGAGTTTGATACCTTCCTTTCCACTGCTGGCATCAGCCGGCAGCATACTGTGCGGAATGAACCACATCAGAATGGGGTTGCTGAACACTTCAACAGAACATTGGAAGAAGGGGCTACTTCAATTATGGCTGAATCCCACCTCCCTCCCTCATTCTGGGGACATGCTGTCATTGCCATTACTCATGTGCGCAACTGCTCACCTACCACTGCTCTTAAGCATTCTGTGCCTTATACTGTTTGGCATAGTAGGAAACCAGAAGTATCACATCTTAGGGTATTTGGCTGTACTGCTTATGTGCATGTACAGAAGGATCAACGTATTGGACTTGGCTCTCATACACAGAAATGTGTCTTTATTGGATATCCTCCAGATTATAAGGGTTGGATGTTTTACAATCCCTTGACTAAGAAGACTATTATCAGTAATAATGCTGTCTTTGATGAGAGAGTCTTACCAGGCTTGTCTAAACCTGCCATACCTTCTACTCCTACTGCTCCTGATGTTCTTCCTGATACTCCACAATTTATTGATTTGTTTATTCCTGGACCCTCTAGGTCTATTCAGGTGGGAGCCCAGCCTAATCAGATGGGAGCTCCACAGGAACCAAATCCAGTGGGAGATGGTCAGAATAATGCTTTGCCTCCTGGTCCTAGTTCCAACTCTGATTCTAATTCTGAACATTCTGAACGTTCACCGAGTCCTCCTCCTCAACCACGTCGCAATCCACCCAGAAACAGAGTTCCTCCTAAGCGTTTCTGGCAAGTTGACCCTGCTCACATCCACAACTATAGAGAATCTACTCTTTACGATTAGTATTATATCATACCTCGTATTGTGAATGTATGTTTCCGATCTGGTTCACACATGTGATTAGCTATATTTAGTTTAGTGTTCCCTTAGTTCCATCAAACCAAGTGCACAGACCAGATATCTTAGTATATAGTTACATCCAGATGAGAGTAGGACCTCATCTGGAAACCTAGCTATATCACCGGTTAACTTCTACCCGCTCAACTCTTAGTGGCATTCGCTCCAAGTGTTGAGAGTCATCGCGCTGTGGTCCCCCAGGCTTGCAGATCCGAACAGCTTCTTCCTCTTCATTTCCCACCCTCAAGAATTTTCGGCCAACCAATCAACTACACTTGTCATCAAAGATATTGCAGTGGCGGTCACAGAGTATCAGTCATATACAGGTGTGTCGTCCGGCATGTTATCAATACATCTCCAGCAATATCTCGAAACCAGTCATCTTGGTGGATGCAACACACGAGAAGCTGTATAGATGATTCATACAAGGAAAGTCCGCGTGGGCACTTGTGTCTGTTGTGGTTATGGTAGGCAGGATGAAATGATGTGAAAAAGCCGCGACGAACGGTTGTACCCAGAATTCAATGCAACCTCTGACCGCAGTGATCTCCTCTGCAGACAGTTGACGGACGTGGCAGATTTTTTTCACAATATCCCCAAGGTAGCCGAGTAGGACGGCACGTTTCCAAAGGACGATAAATATCTGGCGATTTGTAGTATGAATATTGACGCAAGCTCATCCAGGTTGGTGTGTAGCGGTAATTTGATGACAGCATTGTAAATCGATGACATAATTCCAGTTGACGGCGTCGGTGGTCTTACAGCAGCTCCGTTTTTCTACTGTTATACAGCGGATGAACGGAGGACACACTGCCAATATTATGGCATCGTTGGGTTCGGCATTCTACTGGTGTCCCGGCGCTCGATGGTACGATAGAGATCGGCCATCAACTGGAATTACGTCATCGCTTTACAATGCTGTCATAAAATCACCGCTACACACCAACGTGGATGAGGTTGCGTCGACATTTATTCTACACATCGCACGATGTTTGTCATCCCATGGATATGCCTTCGCGTTTACCAACCTTGTGGATATCATGCAAAGCATCTGCGACGTGCGTCAATTGTCTGGAGAGGAGCTCACTGCAATCAGAGGTTGCGTTGAATTCTGGTTACAACCGTGCGTCGCGACGTCATATCATTTCATCAGGCCCACCAAAACCACAACAGACACAATTACCCATACCGACTTTCCTTGTATGACACTCCTAGACCGCTTCTAGTGTGTTGCATGCACCAAGGTGCCTGGTTTAGAAATATTACTGGAGATGTATTAAAGGTCATATTGTACGATACAAACCTCCATTTAGCGTCCTTGACACTTTACATCGATGGCAAGACGTTACATTCACTGTGGCGTGATACCAGCGCCCTAGAAGCCTTCTTCAACGACAGCACGCTTCTCACGGATCATATCCATCAGCTCAATGTGGTTTCTTCGCTCATTGAGCCCCTGATGAGGTATGTTTAAAATGATTTACCTTCCACCATCATCTCATATCCGCCCATGAAAATATCCAACCAGTCTGATTCTGACACACACGAGTGAAAAACCTCTCCTTCATTCAGGCCAGGAAATAATCGAGGTTACTCTGAAGCTGATAGCTGCATCTTCCGACATCGAATCCGCGTGTACCACAGTGTGCAGCCTCAATATTATCCCGATTCTCACTCGTGTTCTTCCACATTGTGACACAATGTGGGGCTCAGTCAACGATCAATACCTCGGTGACTGCCTTGAACGAGTCACTGCCGCGGCCCTTTCCTTCCTTTGTGTCATCGCCACACCTTTCACCGGTGTGTGGGTAACATCTAATTCAAACTCCATATCAGTGTTGGAGTACCATGATTGGCGTGACGACGTACAATTTTTCTTGGATAACACCAATACACAATCCGAATCAGGAGGAGGAATGGTACTATGACTCTTTACTTAACTCGCGTTTTGGAAATATATCTAATTTATGTAATGCTACATATTTTGAGCCAATTCAAGATCGCATGTGGTGACTTTGTACCCCCTGTGTGTGCTTGGCAGCTTCTCGTTGATGCGAGACACATTTTGCAACTGGTGGGCGCTAGCAGTGGTTAGAATCACGTCCTATATATGAACGAGAATCACTTCGAATAGCCTACCACTGAGAAGGCTCAGGCAGCATGTCAGGTAGCTGGTATAGATGGAACAATTTATTGAAGAGTAGCAAAAGACACCCGTAACAAACATTCACTAATGCATGCCGACATTGATCTCGGTAAGAGTCCATAATAATATATTTCTCTCTATTCGAACTATCCCAACGCCAGAGCGCCTTGTTACCACAGGATATAACTTAAAAACAAAACGACAATCACCAATATTGCACAGAAGGTTAAACGAGTGCCATGGATAGCGACCACTACACTTAGAGACGAGGGAGATCCGCCAACACCACATGCATACTTAGTCCATCTCATACGCATGACATGGCCTGGGGAGTCGCCTCATCGCCGGATAGCTCATCGTCCAGTATGGAAATTACCCCTGGGTATTCCTGTGGAGTCGGTTTGGAAGCGTTGGGATGAAAGTGCTTTACAGAGCAAAGAAAGCTTCGCTAATGACAAAGTTGATGATATACGAAAGAATGACGTGTGGACCACGGGAAGGCCAGAACGTCGTTGACAGGTTTCTACTCAAGTCACGCCGCCACGACTGGGAATAATCGTTCAAGAGAGCGTTGATCTAATGAGGCAGGGATAACACAGCGTCAATCAGTGAATACACATACAATCCACATGTTTTTCTAGACCCACTTCCCCCCCTCGAATTCGACAACAGGCGTCAGTGGTATTAGGGGGGATCTGGAATTCGAGTGATATGCAGTGGACGAACCAAGGTCAGTTATGACATATTTTCTTGGGCCTTCAATTGGTGTCTCGGCGCTCGATGGGTAGTTAGAGATCGGACATCGACTGAAAATACGTCATCGCTTTCATCAAATCACCGCCACACGCCAAATTGGATGAGGTTGCATCAACATTTATCACACAAGATCGTACGATGGTTGTCATCCGATCATCAAACCTTACTTGCTGCCGGCCTTAGCAATGTCGTGGAAAATATCTGCCATGTGCGTCAGCTGTCTTTACTACAGGAGCTCACCGTGATCAGATAGTACTTTGAATTCTGGTTACAACCGTGCGTCGCACGATCACATATTATCACCATGTTCACGGAAACCATAACAGACAAAATCGCCAGGGAGGACACTTTGATGTGTACCAAACGGTTCTAAATTAGACATAACAAAGCGGGTCAGATGACACACCTGCATTTGACCGATATTCTGTGACCATGACTTGAATCTATTTTATGACAAGTGGAGTTGATTGGTTGTCCGAAATTCCTTGAGGGAGGGCAATGAAGAGGAAGACGCACCAAGGACACCGGATGTCTTGAATAAGATGAAGCATGTGTAAATTGGTATTTGATCCGGACAGTTCACACGAAGAATTCCCGGCAATCTAGAGTCTGCTCGAGCTGGAATACCTTGGAGCATCCAGATAGCCAGACTTCCTCACAGCACTTAAACCCATTTTACTCATTAGTTTTTAATTCGACCAATTGTTTTATTTTCTTTTAAACGGAAGGTTTCAGAGCACCTGCCTGGATTCGTGCTCCGAGTACCGCAAACAAGGACCAGAGTGAGACATGCTGCCGCTATTATCCGGGAGAATATATCTATCGGCCTCTGCGCACCTTGTGTCATCTATAACCGACCATTTCACGAGTTTTGGGGATCAAGAGTTCTTGTCATTATGCCTCTAAAGTTTTTAGCCGTCATCAGGTCGGAGTCGGGTGACTACCGTCCAAGTTATTATTACGGGAGGCATAAGGTTCATAGCGTGAAGTGTCCCCACCACTCTCACTTTGGATCCTAGCTTTGTGGAATCATATATCGCTGCCGCAGACTTTGATTTCTACACTTTGCCGCTCGGAGCCTTTTGCTTTCCATACGGGCTTTACCCGTGTTAGTTGATGCAAATTGCTGTACTTAGAAGGACGGTGAAATAATAGTAGCATGTAATTAGTTACCACTGAATATAGATTACGCGCACAATTTGTTAATGAAGAGCTGTGGGATTCCTCATAAACAGGCATATTCACGATGGACGCCAATTAACCTAAGTAAAGAATTATCGGATTTGGAATTCCGAAAGAATTGAACACGAACGGCATGTGTCACTTATCCCCCTGGAATTTGAAAAAAGGCATCCGTTGTTTGTATGAGCTTGGGGCATTCACAGGAACGAAGGTCACACTGCCAAGCTGAAGGTTGGGCCTTCATTTGGTGTCCCTTCACTCGATGTAGATCGGCCATCAATTGATTGTAACGGGTATTTTTTTGCTGTTCTTCAATGAACTTTATGCTAGCCCAACTAACTAACACATTGCTTTCTTTGACACCTTTGACTGATATTCTATTTGAGGTGATTCTCGTTGATATATCGGATTTGATTATAGCCACTTCCACGGCCGACGAATATATGCAACGTGTATATAGCATCAATGAGAAGCTGCCAAGCACACAAAGGCGGAAAGGGGTGACTATATGCGCTTTTTAAATAGCTCAAACTACGTCGCTTTACATAAATTAGAAATATTTCCAAAGGCGAGAGTAATATTACTATCCCTCTTCTTGATTCGGATAATGTGTCAGTGTTATCCAACACAAATTATGAAATATCGGACGGAATGGATGGTGCAGGAGAATTGGCAGGCTATCCATGGTCCTCCAACACTGATCTGGAGTTTGAATTAGATGTTACGCACACATCGGTGAAAGGTGTGGCGATGACACAAAGGAAGGACTGAGCCGCAAGGGTTAATGCTTCAAGCTGGGAAACGAGGTATTTATCGTTGAGCGAGCCACGCATTGTGTCACAATGTGGGATAAGACGAGGGAGAATGGCAATTATATCCAAGTTGCGCACTGTGCTACATGCGGATTCAATGTCGGAAGATCCAGCGATCAGGTTCAGAGTGACCTCAAATAGTTTGTCTCCTGACCAGAGGAGGTACACATTTGGACTTGGGTGTGTCAGAATCAGACTGGTATGATATTTTCAAGGGCGGATATTAGATGATGCTGGAAGTTAAACCACTATCAACATACCGTAGGAGGGGCTCAATGAGTGAATAGACCACATTCAGTTGTTTGATGTGATGCATGTGAAGCGTGCTGTTGCCGAAGAAGGTTTTCAGACCCGAGATACCATGCCACAATGAATACGTTGTGTCCATATCCATAATAAGAGTCAAGGACGCTATATCGTGGTTTGTGTCATCCACTATAACCTTCAATACATCTCCAGCAATATCTCGAAACCAGTCTTCGTGCATGCAACGCACCAGAAGCTGCATAGGAGATCCAAACAAGGAATGTCGATGTGAGTAATTTTGTCTGTTGTGGTTTTGGTGGGCCAGATGAAATGATGTGATGTCGCGACGCACGGTTGTACCCAGAATTCAATGCAACCTCTACTCGCAGTGAGCTCCTCTACAGACAGTTGACGCACGTGGCAAGTTTGTTCCACGATATACCCAAGCTCGGCGAGGAGGTCGGTACGTGAATGGCATGGGCATGTTAAATATCCGGCGATTTGTAGAATGAATGCCGACGCAACCTCATTCAGGTTGGTGTGTAGCGGTGATTTGATGACCGCATTGTAAAGCGAAGACGTAATTGCAGTTGATGTCCGATCTCGATCGTACCATCGAGCGCCGGGACTCCAGTAGAATGTCGAACCCAACAATGCCAGAAGATTGGCAGTATGTCGTCCGCTCCTCCGCTGTATAACGCTTGAATCCCAGAACTGCTGTAATACCACCCCCGCCTGTTCTCGAATTCGACGCGGGTAAGTGGGTCTAGAAAGACGTGAGTATTTTGAATGTATTCAATGATTGGTGCTAAAGAATCCCCACCTCATTAAGTCGATGGTCTCTTGAATTACTATTCCTATTCTTCTCAGAGTGAGATGCTTGCGTATTAACCTTTTAAAGGCCCTGTCGTGTCCGTACACCATTCGGTTGTATATCATCAACTTTGCCATCAGTGCAGCTGTCTTTGCGTTGTGAAGCACAGTCCTCCCAACCGTTTCCAAACCGATTCCACAGTAATACCCGGGGCTAATTTCCAGACTCGATGATGAGCTATCCGGCGATGAGCCAACTCCCCAGTCTATGGCACGCCTACGATATGGGCTGATTTTGGATGTGGCATTGGTAGAGCTCTCTCGAATCTCAATATTATTTGGTGCATCATGACAATTTCTCTCTCCTTGGAACTGAAAACATTCGGTCTGTGAACAGTTTCCTTAGAAATGATTTTTCGTTTGCGCACCGATTCCTCCACACCAACTTCCACGTCTTCTTCCGACAGTTCTATGTGCTGGTCGTCATCATGTGCTCGGTAACATAAACAGTGCCCATGTTCGAGACAGCTACATCGCGGTCGAAGCTTCATCCGGGATATTTCCCTCTTTCCCGTATCATCAATCTCCTGTCGCTCCATCCTCAATACAGCCGGGGAAACCAAGGGTTGTAGCCAGTCAACCTCTTGGAGGAGGGATAGGACATCCTGCCCACTCGGAGCTATCTCGTTGGAAGTTGACATTGGTGGGTAGCAGCCGTACTCGTACCGAGAGGCAATGCTGCGCTTTTGAAGCTGAAGTTAGCCCGAGAGTCGGTTTCCAGGCATAGCATTGTGGCCGTGCTTAAAGACGTTTAAGTATCTCAGCGAATAAACGTTCGCTCTATTATACAATACCTAAAGACGTTTAAGTACTAAATACACAATAAGTTTTGTTTCGTGATAAGGCTATAAACGTATCACTTACTCTCAGCGAATAAACGTTCGCTGAGAGATTCCCTAACTATACTACACGTATATAAGAGTACATTCGAGAGGAGATTGAACATATGACGCATTGCGTCTTTTCGAGACATTTTGTCTCACCTTTTTCATACGCGCGTTTACTTCTACAATACTCGTTATACCTAATACTCCTCCTCGAGTTTTGAAGAAGTAAGTCCTAAACGTTCTGTGTGATGGTAGTGAATGGGTGAGGAGAGTGGTTTTGTCAATATATCCGCAGTCATTTCTTTAGTCGATCTATAGATAAGTTGGATAGTGCCGTTTTCAATCAAATGACGAATGAAGTGATATTTCACTTCAATGTGTTTCATCCTTCTCAAAGCGCGTTGGTTTTGTGCGAATGCAATAGTACCTTGATTATCTTCACAAATTGCCGTCGGTTCTTCATATATTATATTAAGTTCTTCGAGGAAATGACGTGTCCACATAATTTCGCAAGCCACTTCCGAAAGCGCAATATACTCCGCTTCTGTGGATGAAAGGGCGACTGTTGACTGCTTCCTCGAAGACCAAGATACCGTTCCTGAACCTAAAAAAATCGCATATCCACCTGTTGAACGTCTGTCCTCTTGATCTCCTGCGAAATCGGCATCCGAATATCCATGCAGACAAAGAGCTTGTCCTCCCAATCGAAGCTCGAAATTGCGAGTCGTATACAAATATTGTAGGATGCGTTTAGCTAAGTCCCAATGCATTCTCGCGGGATTTGACGAATATTGAGATAGTTTGTTAACAGAATATGCGATATCGGGACGCGATACTGTAGCTGCGAACATCAAACTTCCGATAAGTTCGCGATAGGGCAATTTTTCGATTTCATTTCGTTCTTCCTCAGTATCTGGACGCATAATAGAGGCGAAATCGATTCCAAGTGATATGGGAGTTCGAATTGGCTTGGAATTTTGTACGTTAAATTTCTTCGCTATATTTTTGATATATTCCCTCTGCAATATAAATGCTGATTTCAATTCAGCATCTCGACGGATACTCGTTCCCAATATCCAATGGGCCTCGCCTTCGCTCGAAATTCCAAATCGTTCACGGAATGCCTTTTCGAGATCTAGAAGCCATCTTTCATCACCTACGGCAGTTGCATCATCCACCCAAAATGCAACTACGGCCCAACTTCCGTCGTCCCATATTTTGAAAAATGTAGGGCTGTCAAAATCGGAACAGAACCAGGTGAGTTCTTTAACCATAAAATTATACAGCGTTTTTCTCCACTCATTGCCTCCCTGTTTCGTCCCATAAAGCGCTTTCAATAACGGTAATGCTAGATTCTCCTTTCCGGGTTTTTCAAACCCCTCCGGTTGTTGAACCCAAACCTTTTCTTTCATCATCCCATGTAAGTACACCGATTTAACATCGAATTGACGTATAGCTGAATTTGTTATTGCTCCTAGCGCCAGTAATATTCAGAACGTCTCCCACTTCATGACTGGTGTGTATGTTTCATTAAAATGCAATCCAGGAATTTGACTAAATCCCTTTACGATGATTCGTACTTTCCTTTTTATTAGTTCACCAATCTTGTACGATCCACGACACACCGTTCCGGTTCTTAAAACACATGTTCCTGGGGGTGGTTCTTCAGGTGCGCCGAATACGTTATGTTCTATCATATTCTTCCATTCCGCTTGTCTAGCTTCTTCCCAAGCTACTCCTTCGTCTCCTGGCATATTCAATGCCTCCTCAATCATCAGATTGCCCAAAGTCGAGAAAATAACCGGTACGTTAGAATCTTCCAATTCTTTTTCTTCGACTGACAATAAACTTCGAATTCCTTCCCGCACTTTACCAGATCTTGTTATTCCACGAGGATAGTCTGGTACGTTTGACACTAATTGGGACTCTTCTATCATTGTAGTCTTCTCTTTTTCTTCGATAGGTCAAGGATGAGGCGGGATACGGATCATGAGTCTAGGCTGAGGCTCTTTTTCGGGTTGCATTGGAGGTACGCTATTTATATTCCTGAATTGACCTTCATCTCCATAAGGCACGGGCGATGGTAACGTCATCGCATCTTCATGGAATATTGCATTGCGTACTTTTTCGATCCTCCTCGTTCCAGGGAACCACACTAAATATCCAGATGAATACGGTTCATATCCAACCATATAACCCATCTTCGAACGTGAGTCCCACTTCTGGCGTCTTTGCTTAGGAACTGCCACGCTAACTGGACTTCCAAAGATCCGCAAATGTGCTAAATCTGGCTTCTCTCCCGTTATCCTTTCAATAGGTGTATGTCCATTGTTTGCACGTGATGGACTACGATTCCTCAAATATGCCATCGTTTTGACTGCGATAGACCACAAGAATTTGGGGAGTTTTGATGCGTATAGTAAGTTTCGTGCACCTTCAGCTATTTTCGTCGCATATAACATTGTTCTTGCCCCTTCCGTAATAGTGCGTATACCTCTTTCTGCAACACCATTTTGCTGCGGCATATATGGCACCGAGGTAAATAAAGCTATACATTTCGATAACAGATAGCTTCTAAATTCCAAATTTATTAGCTCGGTTCCGTTATCTGTCATAACTCCTTGGACCCTCGTATTGAATAACGTTTCCAGTTGAGTTATGTATTCCTTTATTTTGCGCACCGCTTCCAGCTTGCTTGCTAATGTTTCAACCCATACAGCATGGGAGAAGTCATCAACAACGATAATAAAATAACGCTTTTTATCAAAACTTATCATTTCCATAGGTCCGGCAAGGTCCATATGGAGTAATTCTCCCAACTTTGTTGCTCTGGTACGTCCAGTTTTGAATGGATTTCTGCACTGTTTACCTTCGATACATGCAATGCAGTCAGCTTCGAAGCCTTCAATTTCTTCAATCTCCATTCCGGTCGCAAAATGTCGTGCAAGATTCCTAATAGCGTTCGTGCTCAAATGCCCCAAGCACTGATGCCATTTCATAATATCACATGTCGAATTCACGGAGAATATCATAGGTACATCTTCCAACCTATTTTGTAATTCATCGTCTGATAGATTCGTATATTCGCATACTGGTGGTGACACGGAAATCGTATCCAGCTGGAAAGGGTATACATTACCCCTCTCATTCGCCTCAATGCGTGTACGTCCCGATGAATCGACTATTGTAGAACCTGTTTTACTCAACATAACACGATATCCATCCTTGAAAAACTGCGTGGGATTAAGGAGTCGCACCTTAACTTCGGGAGTCCATTCGACGTTGGGAATTTCACCTACAAACTCTGGACCATGTTCCGTAACCTTGAAACGCAATGTTCCAATACCTCTGGCATAAATATAAGCACCATTCGCCGTTTGGATTTTCTTCGGATTTTTATATGCCATAAAATCGTGTAAGTCATACATACTCGGCACATAATGTCCTGATGCCGCGGAATCCAGGAAATATTTATGCGGTACACTCTCCTTACTCAAGAAAAATGTGGATTCGACGGCGGTAAACATTCCCCTACTGGCAACTGAGGGAGATGGCGTATTTCCAGATGAGTCGTTACTTCTACTTTGGTTCTTCCAATTTTCTGATCGCTGAGCATATCGCTGTTTTCTCTTAGGACAATCACTTGCCCAATGCGACAAATCCCCGCATTCAAAACAACCAGATTGTGGAGTACTCCTCCTGATCTGTGTTCCTCGCGGAATGGCGGCATGACCACGACCCCTATTACGATACACTCCTCGCTGTGTACTAATTCCCCTCTGGGGGCGAAACGTGGAACCTTCACCCCTCTGGGCACGAAATGCAGAACCTTCGCCATAGCCTGGACGTATTTCTTTTCGAATCTCAACTTGACGTAGTTTATTGACTACTTCCTCCACAGTATCAACGTCATAATCGATTGTCGTTGACATTATATCGAAATCTTCGGGCAGCGTACTCATGAATAGGCTGAGGTAGTCAGCATTCGTGATGGCATGACCAGCCTCCAACAATTTCAGTCTTATGGAGTCCATTTGGGATTTATATTCGACAATTCCTGTCCCATCATAACGCATACGAATGAGTTCGGAAAGTAACGTCGCACGACTATTGGCCAATCGCGTTCCGTAAGTCGTCTTCAAAGTTTCCCATGCATTGACTGGATTACTGTCCACCATTATAGCCACCCTGGGCTCGTCTTCAACGCGGAGCATTATCTCGCTGTAGGCCCTCTTCTTTCGAAGTTCCCAGGCCTCTTCGATCTCAAGTTCCTCCATCATCGGAACCTTCACATCTATGTGGATAGGATCCACCAGTTCCCCAGTTACGACCTTCCATTGATTCAAAGACTCCAGCATGGTTTTCATACTCGCACTCCAAGTAAAATAATTGTCTTTGCGTAACTTCGGAAAAACTTGGTAAGCACTCCCAGTGCTTATTTCATAATTCTTAATTTTGTCCAGGGTGATCATTTCAGCGATTGATTAGGATGGCTTGTTAATTATTTGCTATCAATATAAAGAGCCGGGGCCCATAACCTAAAGACGTTTAAGTATCTCAGCGAATAAATGTTCGCTCTATTATACAATACCTAAAGACGTTTAAGTACTAAATACACAATAAGTTTTGTTTCGTGATAAGGCTATAAACGTATCACTTACTCTCAGCGAATAAACGTTCGCTGAGAGATTCCCTAACTATACTACACGTATATAAGAGTACATTCGAGAGGAGATTGAACATATGACGCATTGCGTCTTTTCGAGACATTTTGTCTCACCTTTTTCATACGCGCATTTACTTCTACAATACTCGTTATACCTAATAGTGCTCCACAGGATACACACCGTTTAATCCCTTCTTTGTAACCAACTTGAAGTCCCACTTATCCTTCTTGAATAATTCAGCCAGAATATTCCCAAGTTACCTTCCCATCTTTACACATATTCCTCCCACTTCGTCAGATCATCTCCCGCAGAAAACACACATGGCAGCTGAGAATAAATTGACGGGCCGTCACCGCGCATTGCGCTACCTTCTGAGTTCTTGAGCGCTAGATTTCAGGGCAATCCAGCTTTCCCGCCAGAAGTGACATCTCCACGGATAGAATATGTCAGTGCGGTGGATGCTATCCATGGCATGGCAGTGCTTATTAGGTACAGCCCCAGGTGCTTTCGACTCCGGCTATATCTAACGGAAATCTGCGCTTCGTGTTCAATTCTTTCATAATGGCAACGAGAAATCCATTACAAGTTTGTGGCGACTCTGTCAGGTTTTTATCAACACATTGTCCGGGTAATAAATATTCAGTGACTATTACTTACACGCTAGTCTTATTATTAACCTGACCTTCTCAGTGAACTAATTCGCCCCAGGATGACCTTATATATAAATAATTTGTCTATTTGGCTCGACAATGTCAAGGCAGATGAAACATTGTGAACCACCATAGCTTGACCTCTTGGAGACGGAGCTCTCCGGGTTTTTAAAGATTCACCATACTCTATTCCTTTACGTGCCCTTTTACTGCCACCTTGTCCGCCCCTTCGAAGCCGGTCCCTTCATTGTCCCTGGTGACGTCACAAAGGTTGTTGTAGTAATCTTTATTTCCTACCACTATAGTTATTTCCTATCATATCCGGGGGTGATATGCCAGTTGACCCATTCACCTTGACTTGTTTTCATGATTCTTGTGTTCAGACTGAATTAGTGCTGTGAATCTGTATCAACGTCTAAGCTCACATCCGTTGGTCCGTGCTCGCTAGAACCATCTTTGCCCTCCCTTGCAAACAGTATACTTGATGGGAGGGCCTGCAAGGATCATCGCTATTTTCTCAGAATTTCCATCTCAAAGCTATGTCATGCTCTCCGCAGCAGCATTTTGATTTCACTATCCCTACACGCTCTGCACACGCAAT
Source organism: Hysterangium stoloniferum (assembly GCA_015178975.1). NCBI lineage: Eukaryota > Fungi > Basidiomycota > Agaricomycetes > Hysterangiales > Hysterangiaceae > Hysterangium > Hysterangium stoloniferum. The sequence continues at coordinate 1,172,898 of WHVD01000007.1, forward strand.
GATTAGAGCTTGATCTGTGCGTTCCTTTCGGCCTTCGAAATATTGCTGGTGATGTATTGAAAGTTGTAATGGACGACATAACCCTAGATATAGCATCCTTGACACTTCACATCGATGAGAACACGTCACATTCACTTTGGGGCGATATATTTTCCCTAGAAACCTTCTTCGATGACAGCACACTCCGCATGGATCATATAAACCAGCTGAATGTGGTTTCCTCACTTGATGAGCCCCTCCTAAGGTATGTTGAGACTTTTTTCCTTTCCATCATCATCTGATTCCCGCCCCATCAAAATATCCTGCCAGTCTGATTCTGACACGCATGTGTCCAAATTCGTGGTTCCTGTGGTTATGTAAACGACTAATTGAGGTCACTCTGAAGCCAATAGCTGCGTCTTACGACATCAATTCCGCATGTACCACAGTGTGCAAGCTCAATATCATCCCCATTCTCGCCCGCCCGTCTTCTTCCACTTTGTGACGCAATGCGCGGCTCAATCACCGATCAAAACCTCGGTGCTTCCTTTGAACGAGTAACTGTCACGGCTTATTCCTTCCTTTGTGTCATCGCCACACCTTTCACCGGTCCGTCCGTACCATCCGATCCAACATCCATATTAGTGTTGGAGGACCATGACTAGCGTGCTCATGCCCTTGTTCCATCCATTCCGCACGCATAATGTCTCTTGGATAGCACTGATACACTATCCGAACCAGGAGGAAGGATAGTATTATTACTCTTTCCTTCACTCGCCCTGTGGCGATATTTCTCATTTATGTAAAGCTACGTACAGTGCATATGGTCACTTTTGACTGCCTTTGTGTCCCTGGAAGCCTCTCGTTGATGCTATACGCACATTTATATCACGCTCGGAAGTTTCACAGATAGCAGCGTATCAGTTAGTTGGGATAGCATGAAGCCAGTCACTGAATAGTAGTAAACAACACCCGCAACTCACTAATCCATGCCGACGGTTATCTCGATCAGATTCACCTACTCTTCAAAATCTATGTTCAATCACCTGATTGGCTATCATGTGGCACAACCTCTGGAATGCAAGGAAGACCCTTTAGAACGTACAGCGACTGCGTTGGGCGTATTCTATTAAGTATTTCCCTTCAGTCGAAACCTCCACTCGATGCTGAAGCCCCTCGCTCCCATGGGATCAGATTTGAGGACAAAGACAAGGCGAATATTGCAAAAAAGGTCAACCAGCGTCCAAAGGCACTTGTGAGAGCACTATAAGGTATAACTGATGCGTAGCGATACAGCAGACGTGCGAGGAAGCCAGAGGCCATGACCACTTGATAGCCAACGGGTGTAAATTTGGTATAGTAACCCTACCGAATGACACACCGCGGCTTGAAGGAGGAAAATGAAGAGGAAGAAGCCCCAAGGAGACAGGATGTCTTGAAGAAGACGCAGCATCAGTAAATTGGTATTTGATTCGGGCCGCTCACAGAAGGAAGGCCCCCGTAATCTCGAATGCGCGCCTGCACATGGTGTAGCGTCTGGAGCATCCCAGATAGCCGTTCTTCCTCCGAGCGCCTGAAACCATTGTAGTGATGAGTCTTCAATTCGGACAAGTCTTTTCTTTTATTTAAACGGAACCCTTTTGAGCACCTGGCTGGATTGGTGCTGCTTTTACCACAAACAGGCAACTGAATGAAACATGATGTCGCCATTATCGAGGTGAATACGGCTTTCAGCGTCCGAGCACGTTTTGCCATCTCTCACCCACCTTTGTACGATTCCTGGCAATTCAGAATTCTGTTAGTATGTATCTAAGGATCGTTGGCCTCATCACGTGGGTTTACAATGACTATACTCCAGGTTAGACCACCAGCCATTCTTGAATTGACAAAGATATATGTACAAAATGCCGGTCAGGCACGTCAAGTGAGTACCCAGCTGTTAACTTCTGAACTTGCATATAATAATCAAGTTAATTATGTACTAATACACATACATCAGAAAGTTTTAAAGCATTAAAATATGTCCGCTTTACAAAATATATTAACAAAATAGGTGATAGAAACATGAAAATACCACGATAAGTCACACGGGCAGGATATTACATATTCTGTTCTCGTCATGAACCTTGCAGGTCCAGGACGGGAAATGAGGAGCAAAACCATGATACCATTCAATCATGAGGGGTTCCCCATTACTCCGCTCACAAGGACCGGGTAATACTAATTCTGGCGTGTACTTAATTATGACTGAAATATAGATCACATGCACAATCTGTTAATGAAATCCTGACGGACTCGCCACAAACATATTTACTTTCTATGGCAATTAGACCAAGTAAAGAATTATTAAAATGGGATGCTCGTTGGAATTCTGAAAGAATTGAACACGAAGTGGATGTTTCCGCTAAATATAGCCGGAGTGGTGGGGCTGTACCTGAGAAGCGCTGTCATGGATAGCATCCACTGCATTTACATATGCTATCAATTGACATGTCACTTCTCAACTAACGTAAGAGATCAATTCCCAAACCTCTAGCGCTCGAGGAGTCGGAAGTTGCCACAATATGCGGTGAAGGTTTATCGAACTATTCATAACTGCCACATCTGCTCTGCGCCGTAGACAATCAGTTGAAGACCAAGGAATTGGTGTATACCATAGTGAGAGAACTTGAGATAATCCTGGAGCATGTGTGAATGAAGGAGGTTAAGGCTTGAGGTTGTGTAAAAGGAAGGGATGAATAGCTGGGTATCCTGTATAAAGCACCGCCACAATGCGATACCTTGAAATTTATTCCCATGATAACTGTAACTTAAAATCGCAGCATCCCCTTCCGGTACACAACCACCTTCTACCCACCAATGTCGACTTCAAACGAGAGGACTCTGAGCAGCAACGATGTCGTATGGGCTGAAAGCCTCCTACAAGAAGTTCAGTGGCTACAACCCTTGGTCTCCCCAGCTGCATTGAGCGCAGAAGAACGGGAAGAGAGATTTGATGCGGTGAGAAGGGAAAGATTCCGGGTAAAGCTTCGAGACCGATGGAACTGTATCGAAGATGGGCATGGTGTGTGTTATCGAGGTCCCGAAGACGACGAGCATATACCACTGTCTGAAGAAGATGTAGAAGTTTGGGTCGAGGAATGGGTGCGCAAAATACAGTAGCCTTTCATGTACACTGTTGACAACTGGACGCTTTCAGTACCTAGGAGAAGCACATTGCCATGACCCACCGACTATCATTAAAACGCGAAGTAGATCCACCAACACGACATCAAACATGAACCCATATTGCAGTCATCATGAGATCGACTGGGGAGTGGTTTCACTGGCTGATAGCTCGTCTTCAAGTGTTGATATTAGCCCCGGGTATTACCTAGGTGTTGGAATGGACAGGATTGGGATGGGCGTGCTTTACAGCGCACAGAGAGCTTTGCTGATGGCAAAGTTGATGATATACGAGGGAATAGCCCGTGGGTATGGAAGCAACAAGGCCTTTAACAAGTGTGTACAGAAGTATCTCACTCTTCCAAGACTGGGAATGGTAATTCAAGAGACCATCGATTTGATGAAGTAGGGATACAACCGCGTCAACCATTGATTGCTCAACATACTCACGTCTTTCTAGCCCCACCTATCCCCTTCGAATTAGACAACAGGCGTGGGTGGTCTTACGGGAGTGGACGTTCTTACACCATATATGGTATTCAAGTGGTATACAGCGGAGAAACGGAGTTCACACTGCCAAGCTTATGACATATTTGGCTTCGGCCTTCCTCTGCTGTCCCGACGCTCGATGGTCAGATGTAGATCGGCGATCAACTTCAATTACGTCATCGCTTTACAATGCTGTCATCAGATCACCACTACACACCAACGTGGATGAGGCTGCGTCCACATTCATTGTACAAATCGCCGAATATCATTCATCATCTTTTCCATCTCCAAATCTCCTCACCAGTCGCCTTTGGTATATCGTCGAATACATCTCCCGCGTGCGTCAACTGTCTGCAGTGGAGCTCGCTGCGATCAGAGGTTGCATTGAATTCTGGTTAAAACCGTGCGTCGCGACATCACATTATTGCATCCTGCCCACCAACACCAGAACAGACAAAATTACTCACACCGAATTTCCTTGTTTGAATCTCCTATAAGGATTCTCGTGTGTTGCATCCACCAAGATTCCTGGTTTCGAAATATTGCTGGAGATGCATTGAAGCTTATTTTAGACGACGCAAGCCTCCATATAGCAACATTGACACTTCATATCGATGAGAACATGTCATATTTTCTTTTTGGCCTTATCTGCGACCTAAAAACCTTCTTCGACGACAGCACTCTTCGCACGGATCATATCAACCAGCTGAATGTGGTTTCTTCGCTCATTGAACCCCTCCTAAGGTATGTTGAAAATGTTTGACCGTCAAGCATAATCTCATATCGGCCCATTCTAATATCCTACCAGTCTGATTACGACACGCACGAGTGAAACATGTTTTCTCCTCTTTTCAGGCAGGAAAATAATCGAGGTTACTCTGAAGCTGATAGCTGCATCTCCCGACATCGAAACCGCGTGTACCATAGTGCGCAGCCTCAATATGATCGACATTCTCGCTCGTGTTCTTCCACATTGTGACTCAATTCATTTCTCATTCAACGATCAATACTTCGGTGGCCACGTTGAACAATTTTACCTCGCATCGTATTCCTTCCTTTGTGTCATCGCCACACCTTTCACCGGTTTGTGCGTAACGTCTCATTCAAGCTCCCGATCCGTGTTGGAGAATACTGGTTGGTCTGCCGATGCTCTTGTTCCATCCATTACGCACGTTATATCATAATTTCTCCTTGGTAACACTGACACATTATCCACCCAGGAGGAAGGATACTACTATTACTCTTCAGTTAACTCCCCTTTGGCAATATTTCTAATTTATGTAAAGCTACATAGTTCGAGGGCATTTAAGAGCGCATGTAGTCACTTTTACTTTGTGTGCTTTGCAGTTTCTCATTGATTCTATGCATACGTTGCATATATTGGTGGGCGTTAGTGGTGGCTAGAATCACATCCAATTTATCAACGAGAATCACTTCAAATAGAATACGACTCGGAGCTTTCAAAGAATGCAGCGTATCAGTTAGTTGAGATAGCAGGAAGCAAGTCATTGAAGAGCAGCAACCACCACCCGTAACCCACTAATCCATGCTGACAGTTATCTCGGTCCGATTCACCTAATATTTAAAATCTATGTTTAATCTTCTGATTGGCTACCATGAGGCACAAAATCTCGAATAAAAGGAAGGGCCTTTGAAAGGGTGTTGGGCCGATTCAATTAAGTATTTCTCTCCATTCGAAACCTTGACCCGATGATGGAGCGCCTCGCTCCCATGGGATCCGACTTGAGAAAAACGACCATCGCGAATATTGCAAGGAAGGTAAAACGAGCACCACAAAGCACTTTTGAGACCATATAGGTATAACTGATACTTAGCGATACAGGAGAAGTTCGAGGAAGCCAGGTTCCATGACCACTTGATGGCAAACCGGTCTAAATTAGGTATAACAAAGCGTTCCGGGTGGCACACCTGGTAATGACCGATATTCTGTGACAACAACTTGAATATATTTGATCACAAGTGTAGTTGATTTTTTGTTGGACAATTCTTGAGGGAGAAAAATGAACAGGAAGAAGCACCAAGGACACGAGATGTCTTGAAGAAGACAAAGCATCAGTCAATTGGTATTTTATCCGGGGGCTCACGGAGAGAAGTCCCCTTAATCTAGAATACGCGCCTGGACATGGTCCAGCATGTGGAACAGCCTGGAGCAAGATAGCCGTTCTTCCTCCCAGCGCGTCAAACCATTGGAGTGATGAGTCTTCAATTGGATCAAGTCTTTTCTTATATTTCAACGGAACCTCTTTGAGCACCTGGCTGCCTTTGGACTCCTATTACCACAAACAATCAATAGAGTGAGACATCTTGTCTGGGTGAACACGTTCCTCGGCTTCCGACCATCTTTTGCCATATTTCACCGACCATTCACGATTTCTGGGGATTCTGAGTTCTCGTCATTATGTATCTAAGCATCGTAGGTCATAGGGTCAGTCACAAGCGACTATAACCCAATTTAGACCACCAGCCGCTCTTTAAATGGCAATGATATAGACAACAATCCGGGTCTGGTACGTCCAATGAGATACCCAGCTTTCAACTTATGAACTTGCATATGTTAATCTCTGTAATTATGTACTAATACACACACACCAGCATGCTTCAAAACATTAAAGTATATCCGCTGTACACAATATATTAACAAAACTAGGGCGATCAGAAAATGAAAATACAACGATAAGTGACACGGGTAAGATATTACATATACCTTTTTTATAATGAACCTTGAAGGTCCAGGAAGGGAAACGAGGAGCATAACCATGACAACATTCAACCATATCGGGGTTTCCGTCAAAATCCAGGTTGCTGGGAAAAGACAAAGGACTCCAACTAAAGCTGAGGGATAAAAGTACTTTACATCGCAAAGAAATATTCGCTGATGACAAAATTGATGATATACAACGGAATGGCGCGTGGACGATGGGAAGGCCAAAATCTCGTTGATAGGTTTCGGCTCAGCTATCTTACTCCGCTCAGGCTGGGAATAGTAATTCAAGGGAGCATTGATTGATTGAGGTAGGGATACACCAGCATGAATGAACAAATACATTCAAAATACTCACGTCCTTTTAGACCCACCTATCCCCGTCGAATTCGAAAACAGGCGGGGATGGTCTTAGAAGGGGTTCTGGGTTTCAAATGGTGGAGGGCAGAGGAACTGACGAAGCACTGCCAAGCTTCTGGAAAACTTTGGTTCGGCCTTCTCCTCGTCTCCCGGATCTCGATGGGACGATGGAGATCGGCCATCAACCGCAATTACGTCTTCGCTGTACAATGCTGTAATACAATCAGCGCTACCAACGTGGATGAGGTTGCGTCGACATTTATTCTTCAAATCGCCGGATATTTCTCATCTCAATGCATTGCGGTTATCGTGCATCAGGAAAGTAAAAGATCAGTAAGTATGCCGTCTATATTGGCTAGAGCCATCTAGGAGAGCTAGCTAGACTCGGCTAGACACACTACTTTGCGAGATCCCTATTTACTAGTCGGTATAAAAGCTTACTATGGATCTAGGGAGTCTAGGGAGGTTATAGAGTCTACATAATGGGTGTAGACATTCCCTGTAGTGGAGCTCACTGCGATCAGAGGTTACATTGAATTATGGGGGCAACCGTGCGTCGCGATATCACATCATTTCATCCTGCCCCCCCAAGCCTACAACAGACAAAACTACCCACACCGACGTTCCTTGTATGAATCTCCTGTACGGCGTTTCATATGTTGGCCGCACCAAGATGCCTTGTTTCGATATGTTATTCCGGAAGGGAATGCTGTGCTTTTTAGGTGCAGTTAGCCCGAGAGTTGACTTCCAGGCTTAGGATTGTGGCCGTGCTCCTACAGGATGCACACTGTTCCATCCTTTCCTTTTAACCAACTTGAAGGCCCACTAATCCTTCTTGTATTATACAGGCAGGATATTCTCACGTCACTTTACCATTTTGACACTTACTCCTTGGACTTCATCAGATCATTTTAAAGGCCTCTAGTTTTGTTCCAAGTTCTGTGCCTCATGATACCCAATCCGGGAATGGAACACAGATTTTGAAGATTAGATGAATCTGACCGAGATCAATGTCGGCGGCATGCATTAGTGAATGTTTGTTACGGGTGTCTTTTGCTACTCTTCAATCACTTGCTTCATCTATCCCAGCTACCTGACATTCTGCTTGTGATATCTCAGTGGTAGTCTATTTGAAGTGATTCTCGTTGATAAATAGGCCGTTATTCTAACCAATACTAGCGCCAACCAGTATGCAAAATGGTGTCTAGCAGCAACGAGAAGCTGCCAAGGACCCACAGGCGGTACAAAGTCCCCATATGCGGTCTTGAATGGGCTCAAACTATGTATAATTACATGAATTAGATATATTTCCAAAAGGCGAGTTAAGTAAAGCGTCATAATACTATCCCTCCTCCTGGTTTGGATTGTGTATTGGTGTTATCCAAGAGAAATTGGGCTGGCGCAATGGATGGAACAAGAGCATCGGCACCGCAATCATGGTCCTCCAACACTGATCTGCAGTTTGAATTAAATGTTACGCACACATCGGTGAAAGGTGTGGCGATGACACAAAGGAAGGAATGGGCCGCGACAGTTACGCGTTTAAGGCAGCGACCGAGGCATTGATCGTTGATTGAACCCCGCATTGCGGCACAATGTGGAAGAAGACGAGAGAGAATGGGCATGATATTGAGGCTGCACAGGCGGATTCGATGTCGGAAGACCTAGCTATCAGCTTCAGGATGATTTCGATTATGCTCTCGTTTGACAAGAGGAACGCCGAATTTGGATTCGTGTGTCGCAGAATCAGACTGATCGGATATATTCATGGGTGGATATGAGATGATGCTGGAAGGTAAGGCATTGACAACATACCTTAGGAGGGGTTGATTGAGCGAGGAAACCACATTCAGCTGATGGATTTGATTAGTTCAAAGCGTGCTGTTGTGGACGAAGGTTTCTTCTAGGGCCCTGGTATTACGCGACAGTGAATTTAACGTGCTGCCATCGATATAAAGTGTCAAGGACGCTATAAGGAGGTTTGCGTCGTCCACTATAATCTTCAATACATCTCCAGCAATATCTCGAAACCAGGCATATTGGTGCATGCAACACACCAGAAGGCGTACAGGAGATCCAAACAATGAACGTCGATGTGAGTAATTTTGTCTGTTGTGGTTTTGGTAGACCAGATGAAATGATGTGATGTCGCGACGCACGGTTGTACCCAGAATTCAATGCAACCTCTAATCGCAGTGAGCTTCTCTACAGACAGTTGACGCACGTGGCAAGTTTCTTTTACGATATCCCCAAGCTCGGCGAGGAGGTAGGTACGTGAATGGCATGGGCATGATAAATATCCGGCGATTTGTAGAATGAATTCCGACGCAACCTCATTCACGTTGGTGTGTAGCGGTGATTCAATGACAGCATTGTAAAGCGAAGACGTAATTGCAGCTGATGGCCGATCTACATCTGACCATCGAGCGCCGGGACAGCAGAGGAAGGCCGAAGCCAATTCCGTCATAATCCGTCCTTCGTTCCTCCGCTGTAAAGCATATGAATTACAGCACATCTGTAAGACAACTGAGGCCTGTTGTTAAATTTGACGTGGGGAAGTGGGTCTAGAATGGTGAGTATTTTGAGTGTACTCAATGATTGGCGCGAAGTATCCCCACCTCATTAAGTCAATGGTCTCTTGAATTACTATTCCGAGTCTTGACAGAGTGAGATGCTTGCGTAGGAACTTGTTGAAAACACTGTTGTCTCGATGCGCCATTCGCTTGTATATCATCAACTTTGCCATCAGTGCCGCTGTCTTCGCGTTGTAAAGCACATTCCTCCCAACCCTTTCCAAACCGACTCCACAGTAATACCCGGGGCTAATTTCAACACTTGAAGATGAACTCTCCGGAGATGAGACGAGTCCCTAGTCAATGTCATGCCTACGATATGGACTGAGTTTGGATGTGGCGTTGCTGGATCTCCCTCGTGTCTTAATATTATTCGGTGGGTCATGGCAATTTATCTTTCCTTGGCACTGAAAATATTCGCTCTGTGAACAGTCTCCACCAAAAGGATGTTTCGTTTGCGCACCCATTCCTCCACACCACCTTCCACGTCTTCTTCCGACAGTGCTATGTGCTGGTCGTCGTCATATGCTCGGCACCATAAAAAGGACCCATGTTCGAGACAGCTACATCGCCCTCGAAGCTTCATCAGAGGTCTTTCCCTCATTCCAGTTTCATCGATCCCCTGTCGTTCCATCCTCAATATAGCCGGGGAAACCAAGGGTTTTAGCCAGTCAACCTCTTGGAGGAGGGAGAGGGCATCCTGCTCACTCGGAGCTATCTCGTTGGACGTTGACATTGGTTGGTAGCAGTCGTACTCGTACCGAGAGGCAATGCTGCGCTTTTGAAGCTGAAGTTAGCCCGAGAGTCGGTTTCCAGGCATAGCATTGTGGCCGTGCTTAAAGACGTTTAAGTATCTCAGCGAATAAACGTTCGCTCTATTATACAATACCTAAAGACGTTTAAGTACTAAATACACAATAAGTTTTGTTTCGTGATTGAACCATCTTGAATTGCACTCATGCTGCAGTATACTTTCTTGTCTCATTTTAACATTCAGGACCGCTCACCTTTTTCAGAAAAGGTGGTAATTGTACTTCATGCAACATACTGCAACTGAGATGAAAGGAGATATCCACTCGGTTTGCACTGAGCGCCATTCTTGTTTATCAACACGTTTGTGCCATGCATAGTCCAGCTATTGGCAAGAACTCTTGAATATTGTCGGACTCACAAATATATACAACGTGTGTATAGCATCAACAAGAAGCTGCCAACCACACACGTGCGGTAAAAAGTGACTATATGCGCTCTTTAATTCGCTCAAACTATGTAGCTTTACACAAATTAGAAATATTGCCAAAAGGGGAGCTAAGTAAAGAGTAATAGTATTATTCTTCCTCCTGATGCACAGATCGTCGACGGCAGTGGGCATATGGCAGCTACAAATAGTTTGATGAGCCTTCGCCACATAATGTGGCAACTTCCGACTTCTTGAGCACTAGATTTTTGGGAAATTCAGCTTTTACATGAGTTGAGAAGTGGCATCTCGATTGATAGAATATGTCAATGCAGTGGATGCTATCCATGACAGTGCTTCTTAGGTACAGCCTCGGGCGCTGTCCACTACGGCTATATCTAACGGGAACATCCGCTTCGTATTCAATCCTTTCGGAATTCCAATTTCGATAATTCTTTGCTGAGGCTAAATTGGCGTAAATAGTTAATATGCCTAATTACCCGGTCCATCTGAATGAAGTCAGCGAACAAGAGTAAAGCCCGTAGGGAAAGCATCAGGCGCCGAGCGGCGAAGTTTGGAAATAGAAGTCTACGGCACGAGATATGATTCCACAAAGCCAGCACCTAGAGCGACCGTGGTAGAAAAACTTCTCACTATGAACCGTACGCCTCCTGTAATGATAACTTGGATAATAATCACTTGACACCGATCCTGATGAGGCCTGAGACCTTTAGAGAGATAATGACGATAAATTTGAATCGCGAGGAATCATGAAATGGTCGGTGACAGATGCCAAAAGGTACTTGGACGCCAAGGAACGTATTCCCCCGGATAATGGCGACAACACGTCTCACTCTGATCCTTGTTTGCGGTACTCGGAACACGAATCCCGGCAGGTGCTCATCCTTACCTCATCAAATCAATGATCTCTTGAATTACTATTCACAGTATTGGCACCGTGAGATAGCTGAGTAGAAACTTGTCAATGACGTTCTGGCCTTCCCATGGTCCACGCGTCATTCGCTCGTATATCATCAACTTGGTCATCAGGGAAACTTTATTTGCGCTGTAAAGCACTTTATTCCAACCATTTCCAAACCGTCTCCACAGTAATACCCGGGGAAAATTTCCACACTTGGCGACGAGCTATCCGGAGATGAGACAACCCTAGTCTTTGTCATACTGATGACATGGAGACTGACTTTGGATGTGGCGTTGGTGAATCTCCCTCGTATCTTAATATTATTAGGTGGGTCATCGCCAGTTCTCTCTCCTTGAGTCTGAAAAAATCCGGTCTGTACACAGGGTAAAGAAAAATATTTGCTCTTACGCACCCATTCCTCGACCCAACCTTCCACTCTTCTTCAGACGGTGGTATGTGCTAGTAGTCATCGGGTGCTGGGTAACATAAACCGTTCTCGCGATGGAGACAGCTACATCGTTCTCGAATCTTAATCAGAGATCTTTCCCTCATTTCAGTCTCATTTATCTCCTGGCGTTCCAAACTCAATATAGCCGGTGACACCAAGGGTTGTAGCCACTCGACCTCTTGGAGGAGGCGTTCAGCCCGTCCGATATCGTGGCTGCTCAGAGTCGTCGCATTTGAAGTTGACATTGGTTGGTAACAGGTTGTTGTGAAACCGAAGAGGACGCTGCGATTTTAAGGTGCAGGCATGAGGGGAATTATTTTCCAGGTATAGCATTGTGGCGGTGCTTTATACAGGATACCCAGCGTTTCGTCCCTTGCTTTGAAATCACTTGAGGGCCCGTTCGTCCTTTTCCAATAATACAGCCAGGATACTCTCAAGTTACTTTACCATTTTCGTTTGCCGCTATTCCTTAAATTCATCAGATCGCATACTCCAGACACCACATGTGGCCGCTGGGAATATATTGACAAGCTCTCACCGCATAATGTGGTAACTTCTTAGTTCGTGAGCGCTATATTTCATATCAATCCAGCCTTTCTGTCAGTTAATAATTGACATCTCCATGCATGGAATATGTGAATGCAGTAAATGCTATCCAAGGCATGTACAGCCTTAGGCATTTCTGACTCCGGCTATATCCAACGGAAATATGCACTCCGTGTTCAATTCTTTCAGAATTCCAACGATCAATCCACTGGAATAATTCCTTAGTCATGCTTATTGGGGTCAAGCCTGAATATTATAGGTTACCGCCAGTCTATCAGTGTTTTCACCAACAAATTATGTGTAATCTATATTCAATCATTATTGCTTAGACTTTCCCGTTGAGTGAACCTATTCTCCCCGAGCTCAAGTTATTTATAATGGACCTCCCTCTTCGACGCGAAAATGTCAAGGCAGATCAAGTATTTTGAGCCACTGTAGCTGGGCCTCTCGCAGATGGAGTTCCTCGGGTTTGTAATCCGAACTAACCGACACGCTGCTTGCCTTGAGACCTCCGAGTGGTATTCTATTTGAAGTGATTCTCATTGAAAAATAGGATATCATTCTAATCACGACTAAGCCCCGCCCACATATGTGACCTCTCTATACCATCAACGGGCCAGAACACGAAGGCGGTAAAAAGTGACTATATGCGCTCTTGGATTCGCTCAAACTATACACCTTTACATAAATTAGAAATATTCCCAAAAGGCGATTTAAGTAAAGAGTAATAGCACCGTCCTTCCTCCTGGTTCGGATAATGGATCGGTGTTATCCAAGAGAAATTAGGATATATCGGGTGGAATGGGTAGAGCAAGCGCATCGGTAGGTCAAGCATGATCCTCTAACACACATGTGCAGTTCGAATTAGGGGTGACCGACACGCCGGTAAAAGATGTGGCGATGACGGAAAGGAGGGAATGACCAATGAGGCGCAATTTCTCAAGGGGGATAAGAGTGGATTGATCGTTGATTGAGCCATGCATTGCGTCACAATGTGGAAGACGACGAGCGAGAATGTCGATTATATTGAGGCTGCGCACTATGGCACACGCGGATTCGATGTCGGGAGAAGCAGCTATCAGCTTCAGAGTAACCTCGATTATGTTCCTGCCTGAAAAGGGAAACAATGTTTCACTCGTGTGTGTCGTAATCAGACTGGTAGGATATTTGAATGGGTGGATATGAGATTATGCTTGAATGTCAAACATTGTCAACATACCTTAGGAGGGGTTCGATGAGCGAAGAAACCACATTCAGCTGGCTGATATGATCCGTGCGAAGCGTGCTGTCATCGAAGAAGGTTTTTAGGTCGCAGATACGATGAAAACGTCAGCATGACGTGTTCTCATCGATATGAAGTGTGAATGTTGCTATATGGAGGCTTTCTTCTTCTAAAATAACCTTCAATACATCTCCAGCAATATTTCGAAACCAGGCATCTTGGTGGATGCAACACACGAGAACCTTTATAGGAGATTCAAAAAAGGAAATTCGGTGTGAGTAATTTTGTCTGTTCTGGTTTTGGTGGGCAGGATGCAATAATGTGATGTCGCAACGCACGGTTTTAACCAGAATTCAATCCAACCTCTGATCGCATCGAGCTCCACTGCAGACAGTTGACGCACGTGGGAGATGTGTTCCACCATATACCGAAGGCCATTGGTGAGGAAATTTGGAGAAGGAAAAGATGATGAATGATATTCGGCGATTTGTACAATGAATGTGGATGCAGCTGTTAGTAATCAAGTCTTCGCATAAACCGAAATTGGAATCAAACCTACAATGACGAATGTATGCGCATATATTGTAGTGCCGTCAAGGGGGGAGTAACTCCTAATCACGAATTTTCCTTAATGATGCAATGGACTAGAAACTTCGAGTATCTAGATTTCTCCTTTTTACTCCCCTAATAACTCTCCTAAAATAATTAGAAAGTAAATAAAAAGTCGTGATATTTCGCCATATACCTCAGTGAAGTTTACTCACTCACTCACTGAGGTATATGCGCAATCATCTATTATTATTTTATTACTTACAAAACATCTTATAGCTTCGACTTTAGGTACTATAATATAGAGTGAAGTTTACTCACTCACTGACTGAGTTTCGAATTTAGGCTCTACCCTTCTGAATTATGGTCTCCTATTCAACAGCAGCCTCATCCACGTTGGTGTGTAGTGGTGATCTGATGACAGCCTTGTAAAGGGAAGACGTAATTGAAGTTGATCGCCGATCTACATCTGACCATCGAGCGCCGGGACACCAGAGGAAGGCCCAAGCTAAATATGTCATAGGCTTGGCAGTGAACTCCGTTTCTCCGCTGTATACCACGTGAATAGCATATCTGGTATAAGGACGACCACTCCCGTAAGACCACCCACGCCTGTTGTCTAATTCGAAGGGGATAGGTGGGTCTAAAAAGATGTGAGTATGTTGAGTAATCAATGGTTGACGCGGTTGTATCCCTACTTCATCAAATCGATGGTCTCTTGAATTACCATTCCCAGTATTGGCAGAGTGAGATACTTGTGGAGACACTTGTTAAAGGCCTTGTTGCTTCCATATCCACGGGCTATTCCCTCGTATATCATCAACTTTACCATCAGCAAAGCTCTCTGTGCGCTGTAAAGCACTTTCATCCCAATCCTGTCCATGCCAACTCCTAGGTAATAACCGGGGCTAATTTCAACACTTGAAGATGAGCTATCAGCCCGTGAAACCACTCCACAGTCGATGTCCTGACGACTGCAATATGGTCTCATGTCTGATGTCGTGTTGGTGGATCTACCTCGCATTTTAATAATAGTCGGTGGGTCATGACAATGTGCTTCTCCTAGGTACTAAAAATGTCCAGTTTGTCAACAGTGTACATGAAAGGCTATTGTATTTTTCCCACCCATTCCTCAACCCAAACTTCCACATCTTCTTCAGACAGTAGTATATGCTCGTCATCTTTGGGACCTCGATAACACACACCATGCCCATCTTCGATACAGTTCCATCAGTCTCGAAGCTTTACCCGGAATCTTTCCCTTCTCACTGCGTCAACTCTCTCCTCCCGCTCTTCTGTGCTCAATGCAGCTGGGGAGACCAAGGGTTGTAGCCACTGCTTCTTGTAGGAGGCTTTCAGCCCATACGACATTGTTGCTGCTCAGAGTCCTCTCGTTTGAAGTCGACATTGGTGGGTAGCAGGTGGTTGTGATACCGGAAGGGGATTCTGTGCCTTTAAGTTACAGTTATCAAGGGAATAAATTTCAAGGTATCGCATTGTGGCGGTGCTTGATATTGGATACCCAGCAATTCATCCCTTCCTTTTACACAACCTCAAGCCTCAACCGTCTTCATTCATACATGCTCCAGGATTGTCTCAAGTTCTCTCACTATGGTATATACCAATCCCTTGGTCTTTGACAGATTGTTTACGGCAGAGAGCAGATATGGCAGTTATGAATAAATCAATGACCCTTCACCGCATAATGTGGGAACTTCCGACTTCTCGAGCGCTAGAGTTTTTGGGAATTAATCTCTTACATTACTTGAGAAGTGACATGTCAATTGATAGAATATTTAAATGCAGTGGATGCTATCCATGACAGCGCTTCTCAGGTGCAGCCCCGCCACTCCGGCTATATTTAGCGGAAGCATCCGCTTCGTGTTCAATTCTTTCAGAATTCCAACGAGCATCCCATTTTAATAATTGTTTACTTGGGCTAATTGGCGTAGAAAGTAAATATGCCTGTTTGTGGCGAGTCCGTCAGGTTTTCATTAACAAATTGTGCATGTAATCTGTTAAAATCTGCTAGCCTGGGAATCACAGTACGAGGACTCTCTACAATTGGAGCGTAGCCACTAAGAGTAGATCGGGTAGATACTAAGCCGGTGATATTGCTAGGCTTTCAGATGAGGGATCTACTCCTCATCTGAACTAACTATATACTAGTATACATGGTCTGTGCACTGGTCTGTGAACGATGGCGTGCTACGGATCTAGTGAACTCTAACTAAATATATCAATCACATGTGTGAACCGGCTGGAACCTATACAGTCACAAGACGAGATATGAGATTACGATTAATCATGTTATCATATTCTAACATAATCTATATTCAGACATAATTAAGTACATGCCAGAATTAGGTCCTTGTGAGCGGAGTAATGGGGAACTCCTCATGATTGAATGGTATCATGGTTTTGCTCCTCATTTCCCATCCTGGCCCTGCAAGGTTCATGATGAAAACAGCATGTGTAATATCCTACTCGTGTGACCTATCGTGCTATTTTATATTTCTATCCCCCTATTTTTGTTAATATATTGTGTAAACAGGAAATATTTAATGCTTTGAAACTTGCAGATGTATGTGTATTAGTACATAATTAACTTGATTATTGTATGCAAGTTCAGAAGTTGACAGCTGGGTATCTCACTTGACGTGCCTGACTGGCATTTTATGTATCTTTGTCAATTCAAGAGTGGCTGGTGGCCTAACCTGGGGTATAGTCACTTTAATCCCACGCGACGAGGCCAAAAAACCTAGATACATACTAATGAAAACTCTGAATCTCCAGGAATCGTACTAAGTTGGGTGAGAGATGGTAAAACGTGCTCCGGCGCCGAGGACCGTATTCACCTCGATAATGACGACATTATGTCTCATTCAGTTGCTTTTTTGTGGTAATAGAAGCACCAATCCAGCCAGGTGCTCAAAAGGGATCCGTTTAAATAAAAGAAACGACTTGTTCGAATTGAAGACTCATCGCTACAATGGCTTCAGGCGCTAGGAGGAAGAACGGCTATCTGGGATGCTCCAAACTGTTCCAGATGCTACACCATGTCCAGTCGCGCATTCTAGATTATGGGGCCTTACTTCTGTAAGCGGCCCGAATCAAGTACCAATTTACTGATGCGTCGTCTTCTTCAAGACATCCCGTGTCCTTGGGACTTCTTCCTCTTCATTTTCATCCTTCAAGCCGCGGTCACAGAATATCGGGGATATACAGGTGTGTCATTCGGTAGGCTTACTATGGCTAATTTAAACCCGTTTGCTATCAAGTGGTCATGGCCTCTGGATTCCTCTCACGTCTCCTGTATCGCTACGCATCAGTTACACCTTATAGCGCTCTCACGAGTGCCTTTGTATGCTGGTTGACCTTTTTTACAATATTCGGCTTGTCTTTGTCCTCAAATCTGATCCCATGAGAACGAGGCGCTCCAGAATCGAGGGGAGGTTTCGAATGGAGTGAAATACTTAATAGAAACCGCCTAACGCAGTCGCTGTACGTTTTACAGGCTCCTCCTTGCATTCCAGAGGTGGTGCCCCAAGATAGCCAATCAGGAGATTGAACATAGATTTTCAATATTAGGTGAATCTTACCGAGATAACCGTCGGCATACATTAGTGAGTTGCGGGTGTTGTTTGCTGCTATTCAATGACGGGCTTCATGCTATCCCAACTATCTAATAAGCTGCTTTCTGTGAAACTTCTGAGGGTGGTATCAACGTGCGTATAGCGTCGACGAGAAGCTGCCAGGCACACAAAAGCGGTCAAAAGTGACTATATGCACTGTGGAATTGGTTCATACTATATCGCTTTACATAAATGAGAAATATCGCCACAAGAAAAGAGTAATAGTACTATCCATCCTCCTGGTTCGGGTAGTGTATCAGTGCTATCCAAGAGACATTATGTGTGCGGAATGCATGGAACAAGAGCATCACCACGCTAGTCATGATCCTCCAACACTAATCTGGATGGTTAATTAGATGGTACGCACAGACCGGTGAAAGGTGTGGCGATGACACAAAGGAAGGAATGAGCCGCGACAGTTACTCGTTCAAGGGAAGCACCGAGATTTTCATCGGTGATTGAGCCACGCATTGCGTCACAAAGTGGAAGAAGACGGGCGAGAATGGGGATGATATTGAGGTTGCACACTGTGGTACACGCGGAATTGATGTCGTAAGATGCAACTATCAGCTTCAGAGTGACCTCGATTAGTCGTTTGCCTAACCACAGGAACCACGAATTTGGACACATGTGTGTCAGAATCAGACTGGTAGTATATTGTGATGGGGAGGATATGAGATGATGCTGGAAGGTAAAACAATATCAACACACCTTAAGGGGGGCTCATTGAGCGAGGAAACCACATTCAGCTGGTTGATATGATCCAGGAGGAGTGTGCTGTCATCGAAAAAGGTTTCTAGGGAGGATATATCGCGCCACAGCGAATGTGACGTGTTCTCATCGATGTGAAATGTCAAGGACGCTATATCTAGGTTTATGTCGTCCACTACAACTTTCAATACATCACCAGCAATATTTAGAAACCAGGTATATTGGTGGATGCAGCACACGAGAAGCCGTATGGGAGATCCATAGAAGGAAAGTCAGTGTGAGTAATTTTGTCTGCTGTGGTTTTGGTGAGCAGGACAAAAGGATGTGATGTTGGGACGCACGGTTGTACCCAGAATTCAATGAAGCCTCTGATCGCAGTGAGCTCCACTCCAGACAGTTTACGCACGTGACAAGTCATGTCCACGATAACCGCAAGGTGCTTAAGGAGGAAGGGAGGTGGATTGCATGGGGATCATAAATATCGGGCGATTTGAAGAATAAATGTCGACGCAACCTCATTCACATTCGTGTGTAGCGGTGATTTGATCACAGCATTGTAAAGTGAAGACGTAATTGCAGCTGATCGCCGATCTACATCCGACGATCGAGCGCCTGGACGCCAGAGGAAAGCCGAACCCAAAGATGCTATAATTTTGTCAGTGTCCTCCCTTCCTCCGCTGTATAACACTTGAACTATAAAACCCCCCTAATACCACTGATGCCTGTTGCCGAATTCGGAACGGGTACATGGGTCTACAAACATTGAGTAAGTATGTCCGGTGTTTAATGATTGCCATCTTGTGGCCTACCTCATCAAATCAGTGCTCTCTTGAATGACTATTCCCAGTCTTTGCAGCGTAATATACCTTTGTAGAAGCTTGTTAAAGCCTTGTCGTCTCCGTATCCACGCGCCATTCGCTTGTATAGCGTCAACTTTGCCATCAGCGAAACCTTCTTTGCGTTGAGCAGCACTTTTATTCCAATCCTTTCCAAACCGACTCCTAAGAAATATCCTGGAGCAATTTTAATACTTGAGGATGAGCTATAAGGAAGTGAGCCCCCTCCCCAGTCGATATTATGGGTCTGATATGCACCGAGATTTGATGTCGTGTTGGTGGAACCCCCCTCGCATCTTAATAATTGTCGGGGGGTCATTGGTAATTTCTCTCTGCTTGGCACTGAAAGCATGAGGTTTGTCAATAGTGTATGTAAGAAACATATTTCATTTTGCACACCCATTCTTCCACCCAAACCTCCACCCAAACTTCCACGTGTTCTTCAGACTGTGGTATGTGCTCGTCGTCTTCAGGTGCTCGGTAACATAAACCTTGCCCATGCTCCAGACAGCTCCATCGTTCTCGAAGTTTCATCTGTAATCTTTCCCTCATTCTCGTTTCATTGATATCCTATCGTTCTACCCTCAATATAGCCGGTGAAACCAAGGGTTGTAGCCACTTAACCCCTTGTAGGAGTGGTATTATATGTTGCCTGTTCAGAGTTATCTCGTTGGAAGTTGACATTGATGATAGGAGTCATGCTCATCCCGGAAGGGAATGCTGCCCTTGTAAGGTGCAGTTAGCCGGAGAGTCAATGTTCAGCCATAGCTTTGAGGCTGTGCTCCTACAGGATGCCCACTGGTCCATCGTTTCCTATTAAATGACTTGAAGGCCCACTCGTCCTTTTCCAAATATACACCCAGGATACTCTCAAGTTACTTTAATACTTTTTACCGATATTCCTGAACTTCATTAGATCGCATACTGCAGACAACACATGTGGCAGCTGGGAATTCATTGACAAGCTGTCAACGCATAATGTGGTAACTTCTCAGTTCTTGAGCGCTGAATTTCAGGCCAATCCAGCTTTCCGATCATTTCATACGTGACATATCGATGGATAGAATGTGTAAATGGAGGAGATGCTATCCATAGAAGTGCTTATCAGGTACAACCTCAGGCGCCTCGTTTCAGCATTCCAACGAGGAACCCATTTTAATAATTCCTTAATTATGCTAATTGCGGTCATACCTGAATATCACGTTGTGTTTTTCCTTTTCAGTTTCTTGGGTTCGGAATAAATGAGTACTCTCAGCCGGAATGAACTTCTAAGGGGACATCTGGTGGTGTCTCCTGGGCTAGAACCACCATTTGGGCTCACGTTCCAACAGCATACTTGATGGGAGGGTCTGAAACCTCATGTCCATATTCCCAGAGTTTTCCTCTCAAAGTTATTTCATGCTTCTCGCTGCAGTATTTTCATCCCCACTCTCCTTTCCCGATCCGTCCATGCAATACTTGGAGTTCACCCGCGCATTCGTTTTGGCTACTTCATAGAAAGACACGGCACCCATGCCGGCTTGCCCGTATTATCTCGCCTGGAATTGAGGACCACCCCCCATGTGTGCAAACGTTTGTGCCATTGATGATCCGTCTATTAGTGGAGGCTTGTATGCGTTGATCCAGAGTTTGACGATACACAAGAGTTTCGTTGGTAAGTGCAAGTCCTAAGTCTTGCAGCTTACAATTTTTTAATTTTCTTAAATCTAGTCCAATGTCACAAGGTGATATTATTTATCCAGCAGATATTCCAGTCTATCTAAAAGCTGGCTAATAGCTTCACGGCGATAGAGTCGTATTTGTGAGTTAAGAACTTGACATCTCGGGATCTGACTTGATGTGCTTGACTCGGATTTTTGATGTACTTCTATAAACATTAATGAGTGGCTGGTGGTCTTGTAACCGAGGGGGTCGACCTTGTGTGCCTTTACCTGATATTATTACATCTGGAAGGACATACGAACGGGACAAATCGACCGATCACCACGCAATGGAGGAAGAAAGTCTTCCTTCGTTTCTCCGCCGGCGTGTGACTGTTTTCTATTACAAAGGCGGATATAGTGAGTGCCAACATGGAGATCGTGCAATGGTCGGTGAGAGATGTCGAAAGAGGCGCGAACGCCAAGGAACCTATTTATTAGGACAATGGAAGAACCTCTCCTACTTTGCGCTAGCCAGATGGTCAAAGAGTGTCATTTTGGATAAAAGGGAGACTTGGTCAATGAGCAACGTCGCATCGTTCAAGATATCGATATTTTGTATCTTTGGGGTCGTTCTTCGGATTCCTCGCTGGAGAACCAGCAGCGTTGTCAGGGTCATCATCCGATAAAAATTCGACTACATTTATGATCGAGTAAATTCATGCCGCTCTCTCACACACAATTCAGATGCGTGATATATATCCTATGCATCCCTTTCGATTCGAAATCCACATCTTAGCAACATTTGCAGTTGTAGAACGAAAGCCATTTTTTATACATTAAGGGTGATGCCACAATATCGGCGATGGCAATGTGTGTCATCGGACTCCTCCCTATAACCCTTGACAGATGCACTCAATGGGAAGATACAGATCGGGCATCAACTGCAATTACATCATCGCTTTACAATACTGTCATAAAATCATCGGTACTCAACCTCCCTTCCTCCTCCATGACCTTGTGGGTATTGTAGAAAACATCTGCCATGTGTAGAATGAATGTCGACGCAATTTCATCCACGTTGGTGTGTAACGGTGATTTTAGCATTGTAAATGCGATGACGTAATTACAGTTGGTAGCCGATCTCTACCGTGCCATCGAGCGCCGGGACACCAGTAGAATATTGGAAAATATTGGACTGGCCAGGAATTGAACCTGGGACCATCTGTAATCTAAACTGGATGCTCTACCACTGAGCTACCAACCCTTTAGGTACTTAGTAGTGAAGTCAACTCTATATAGCCATTAACATTCCATATACACAGAAAATGTGAGAGACAGTCACACATTCGCACTGCTCTAAAGCTGAGTCTAGGCTGTCAAACCAACCATATCCAACATAGAAGGCCGAACTCAACGATGCCATAATATTGGCAGTGTGTCCTAGCCGTATCACACTAGAAAAACGGAGCCGATGTAAGACCACCGACGCCTGTTCTCGAATTCGACGCGGGTAAGTGGGTCAACAAAGACGTGAATATTTCGACTGCATTCAATGATTGGGGCTGAAGTATCCCCACCTCATTGCGTCAATGGTCTCCTGAATTACTATTCCGAGTTTAGGCAGAGTGACACGCTTGCGTATGAACTTATTGAAGGCCCTGTCGTCTCCATATGCCATTCGCCTGAATATCATCAACTTTGCCATCAGTGAAGCTTTCCTTGTGTTGAAAAGCATACTCATCCCAACCCTTTCCAAAATAAGTCCACAGTAATACCCGGGGCCAATTTCAACATTTAGAGATGTCAATGAGCCCCCATACATTGAGTCCACTTCCCAGTCCACGTCATGACTATAATATGGATTGAGGCTGGATGTGGCCTTGGTGGATCGACATCGCCTTTTAATAAGAGTTGGTGGATCATCACAATGTGTCTCTCCTAGGCACTGAAAGCGTCCATTTTATGAACAGTGTACATGAAAGGCTGTCTAATTTTGCGTACCCATTGCTCAACCCAAACGTCCACTTCTTCTGCAGACAATGGTATATGCTGGTCGTCTTCGGGAACTCGAAAACACAAACGATGCCGATGTTCGATACAGCTCCATCGTTCTCGAAGCTTAACGCGGAATCTGTCCCTCATTCCCACGTCAATGATCTCCTCCCGTTCTTCTGAGCGCAATGCAGCTGGCGAAACCAAGGTTGAAGCCACTCAACCTCTTGTAGGAGGGTTTCAGCCGGTACGTTATCGTCCCTGCTCGGAGTCGTCTCGTTTGATGTTGACATCGGTGTGAAACAGGTTGTTGTGACACCAGAAGGGGATGCTGCGCTTTTAAGGTCCAGTTATCAGGGGAATTAATGTCCAGCTATAGAATTGTGGCGGTGCTGTATATAGGACGCCCAGCGTTTCATCCCTTCCTTTTACACAACTCGAAGCCCCTCGACTTCCATCGTTCAATCGATCTCCAGGATACTCTCAAGTTCAATCACTATGGCATACACTCATTCCGTACTCTTCACCACATCGTCTAAGGCCGAGAGCACATATGGCGGATACGAATAATCTGATGAGCATTCACCGCAAAATGTCCCATCTTGAGCGCTATATTTTTGGTCAATTTAGCTTTCACGTTAGTTGAGAAGTGACATTTCGATTGATTGAATATGTAAATGCAGTGGATGCTATCCACGCCAGTGCTTCTCAGGTACAGCCTCCGGCGCTTTCCACTCGGGCTATGTCTAACAGAAATATGCGCGTTGTAATCCTGGCCGTCTTACCACACATGCAGAGCCGCATCATGGACCACTGGCCACCCCTGGCCGACTTACCAATTGCCCGTGTCACTGAGTCCCAACCCGCTATTGGGCTCCATCACAGCCATTCCCCTAGTGATACATACGCCTGGTGGAACTGGATCAGGATCTCGAATCCCTTCTTATCCCCTTGACCACCACATTATAGAACCCCGGTTTCTCCTTTCTTAATTCCGTCGTCACGAACATTCAATGGTTCCGACTCCTATAAATTAGATACACATACATCTGTAAAAACTAGCAAAAACCACTCACAACAAGATACTTTTGTCCTGTTCGTTACCGACTGAGTGAGGCTGATACCCCAGCCTTACATGTGTAATTATTCCGGAATTCCAATTCCCATAATTCTGTACTTAGGCTAATTGACCCCGATCGTGACTATACCTGTTTGTGGGGAGTCCGTCAGGTTTTTATTAACAAATTGTGCATGTATTATATATTCAGTCATAACTAATTACACGCTACTATTATTACACGGGCCGTCTGAGTGAAGTAATTTGCGTCAGCTAACAAGAGAAAAGCCCGTCGGAAAGCATAAGGCGCCGAGCGACGAAGTGTGGAAAAAAAGTCTGCGGCACGATATATGATGCCACAAAACTAGCACCCAGAACGACTGTAATCCTGCTGGCTTACCAACACAGACCCATTTCCATCGGACATCCAACTCCATTGTCTATCCGATCGCCTTTGTTCTCGGGCCACAATCCGGAACTCCTTTGTTCTTTCAGACTCCGAATCGTTGCCTTTTGTTATGTAGATGCCATTGTTCCACTTGTCTCATGCCGCCACACCATTGTTCCATGAGGATATATAATCACTCCCCTAGATGTAGCTAAAAGGACAGAAGCTTCTCCCACTTGTATTTCACATATCATACTGCATTAACAAGGATAACTTAGTCCTGTCTGTACTGATAGTGAGGTCACGCAACGACCTTACAACGACAGTGGTAGAAAAACTTCACGCTATGAACCTTATGCGTCCCGTAATGACAACCTGACAACGGTCACTTGACCCCGACCTGACGAGGTATAAAACCTTTACAGATATAATGCGAGAGCTCTGAATCGCCAAGAATCGTGCAATGGTCGGTGGGAGATGGGAAAAGGAGTTCGGACGCCGAGGAACGTATTTTCCCGTAAAATGGCGCAACATGTCTCACTCTGGCCCTTGTTTGCAGTACTCGGAACACGAATGCCGGCAGGTGCGCGAAAATGTTCCTTTTAAAGTAAGTGGTTAAAGAAAATCAATGAGTTGGTCAAATTGAACTCATGAATAAAATAGTTTTAAGCGCTGTGGGGAAGTCTTGGCTATGTGGGATGCATCAAGGTATTCCAGCACGGGCGCATTCTAGATTGCCGGGACTTCCCTGCGTGAACCGTCCGGATCAAATACCATTGCTGATGCTTCTTCTTCTTCAAGACATCCTGTGTCCTTGGTCCTTCTTTCGCTTCATTTCCGTCCCTCAAGAACTTTCGGACAACCAATCAACTACACTTTTGATCAAAGATATTGAAGCCGCGGTCACAGAATATCGGTCATATACCGGTGTGTCACCCGGCAGGATTTTGTTATATCTAACGAAGAACCGTTTCGACCATGTGGTCGTGGCATCTATATTCATCGCACTTCTCCTCTATCGCCAGGCATCAGTTCTACAGTATACCGGTCTCAAAGGTGACTCGTGGTGCTCGTTTGACTTTCTCTGAAATATTTACCCACTGTGTTTGTTCCAAGACGGATCCCATGGGAACAAGGCGCTCCCACGTAGGGTCTAGGTTTCCAGTGGAGAGAAATTCTTTATGGAATCCGCCCAACACGCTCCCTGTACGGCCTAAAGGGTTCGCCTTTTATTTCCGAGTTTTATGCCTCTTGATAGCCGATCAGGAGACCGAGAATGGCCTTTGAAGATTAGATAAGTCTGACCGAGATAAACGTTGCCATGGAGGAGTGAGCGATTGTTGCGGGTGTTCTTCCCTTGTCTTCAATGACCTCTTCATGTTATCCCAACTAAGTGATACGACAATCACCGTGATGGGGCTCTCTTTTGAGAATTCTCAGTGCTATTCTACGTGAACGCGTTGTCTTTCATAAATCACGAACGATTCTGGCCACGGCTAAGGCTCGCGAATATTATTCTACATCTGTATGGAATGAACGAGAAACTACCCAACACCTGAAGATGGTAAAATGTGATTGTATGCGCTATCAATTACCCAGGTTATGTAGCGTTATACAACTGGTACATCCGGTGACAAGCGATTCATGTAGAGAGTAATAGCACTATCTGTCCTTCTGGTGTTAATAATATGTGCCGGAGAGCATGATTATATGTCGTGCCTATATCATGGAGCAAGGCCTTCGACACGCCAGCCATTATTCTTCACCACTGATGTGGAGTTGAATCGACCTTACCGACACACTAGTCAAAGGTGTGGCGACCACGGAAAGGAACGAATGTACAATGTCATTTCACAAATGTAGGCAGTTACTGCAGATTTGATCGTTGATTGAGCGGCGCATTGTGTCACAATGTGAAAGAAGACGAGCATGGCGATTATATCGAAGTTGCGCACTGTGGTACACGTGGATTCCATGTCGGAATATCCAGCTATCAGTTTCAGAGTGACTTAGTCTCTCGCCCGACAAGAGGAGTGAATTTGGACCCATGTGTGTCAGAATTAAACTGGTAGCGTAGTGTCATGGGAAGATGTGAGATCATGCTGGACGGTAGGAAATTGTAGCCGTACAGTAGCAGAGGTCCATTGAACGAAGAAACCATATTCATCTGGTTGATATGATCCGTGCGAAGCGTGCTGTCGTCTAAGGTGTCTAGGGCCCAGATATTATGCTACAGTGAAAGTGACGTGTCCTCATCGATATGAAGTGTCAATGACGCTACATGGATGTTCGTCTCGTCCACTCTAGCCCTCAATACACAAATATCTCGAAACCACCCATCTTGGTGCATGCAACACACGAGAAGCTGTATAAGAGATTCATACAAGCAAAGTTGGTGTGAGTAATATGGTCTCTTCTGGTTTTGGTGGGCAGGATTAAATGATGTGATGTCATGACCCACGGTTGTACGCATATTTCAATGCAACCTCTGATCGCATTAAGCTCCTTTACAGACTGTTGACGGACGTGGCAGATATTTTCCACAAGATACCCAAGGTTGTCGAGGTGCAAGGCAGGATTGCATCAGGATGATAAATATCCGACGATTTGTAGAATAAATGTCGACGCAACCTCATTCAGGCTCGTGGGTAACGGTGATTTCATGAAATCATTGTAAAGTGATGAAGTA